>JAACJT020000105.1:19230103-19261294 GCA_009936485.2 Gymnarchus niloticus | reverse complement strand
CCCCCCCCCCCCCCTTCCCTCCCTCCCCGGGGGTCCGGGGGGGCCCCCCGTTTATGTCTTTTCCCTCCCCCCCCCCCCCCCAAACAGCACGGTGGCTTTGTGTAAGCTCCTCCAACATGGGATCAACACGAATGACAAGCGTCTGCAGGACATTGTGGTAAAGGGAGAGGAGGTCTTCAGCCCCGGTGAGGGTATCCGCACACGCTCCAAGAGTGCCAAAAGTATGAGCCTCGCTATCTCCTTTTCTTTTTCCTGCCCTCCTCGTTCAATCATAATTCATCAGGTACTGATGGATCCGTATCTTTAGAAGCCGTTTATGCGTCTATCTCGTTTAGACCCAGAGCGCTGGACAAACATCCCTTTGCTTGTGAAAATCTTCAAGCTCATCATCAACGAGCTGTCATCTGTGATGGAAGCCAACTCCACGAGGGTGACCTCAGCAGACTGGAGCCAAGGTATGGTTCACCGTGCCAGGTGGAAACAGCTGTATGACTGTTGCATTAATGTAATTAACAGATAAAACAACTGGCACTTTCTTAATTACGAGTTGCTAAACATTGCACTTGGATCATTAACCCGTATTACCTTCTATTTGGATGGTAATGCTCCCAAATGACAGGTGCAATAATTATTTAATCAAGATAATGTTCAGAATAACATTTCATATAAAGATTTCATGCAATTTCTTACCTTTATAATTATCTGAATTTAAAAAAAAAAAAAGTGCCCTGTCACAGTATCAGCTTGCGATCCTCATGTCTGCCTCACCACTGTCCTTTACTGCAGCTTGAGTGAGTTTTTCTGACTCCTAGAGAGACAAAAACCATGTTATCACCCAGCGATCCAGAATCACCGTTCTAATCTCGATTAAAACCTGGACTGGTGCAGCCATGTGACATGCGCGTCTCTTGGCAGTTGCCTGTATCTGCACGCAAACTTCCAGTGATGCAAGAATGTTTTGGAATGTGAAAGGCTCTTACAATAGTTGCTGTCTGTCTTACAATCCTTTCACCTCCCTGGAGAGTTTTCCTAAATCAAGGGGTTTTTTTGATCCGAGGACCCAAATAACAAACGTGTTACCATGCTGGGACCCAAGAAGAGGTTTACCACAATGACAGCAGACATGTGGCGACTCATCACAAACACATTTGTGACCCGAAGTTTTAAAGGCCGTCCTCAATATTTTGTCTTTCTCCTCATGAATCCAAAATTGTTGGATATTGACACTCTATTTTCAAAGATGCTCTACGTTTGGGATGCAGTCTGATTCCTGCAATGGCCATGATATCAGGCCTTTTAAACACTCATTTATGGAACGTATTAAGCAGCATTTATCATTACATTGCCTCACAAACACCTTTTAACAAGACCCTATAAAGACTTAAGTTGGTATTGTTCTGCCCTAATGGTCTGATATTTCATAATTTTGAAAGGGTTTTAAGACAGACTGCTTTCATGGAGTTTTGGTAGATATTGATGTGAATAGTGTTAGAAAAGACCAGACAGTAACTGTGGGAGGATGCTTCTGTTGTGAGGAACATCTTAGGGATTGGTTTGGTTACCTTTCCAGGTAGTCTTTCAACTGATGGTCAGGGAGCCTTGGAAACTTGCAGCTCATGTTCCATAGTACCCTGTGCATTCAGGTTGGTAGTAGGAGGATCCTTAATAATGGCAACGTCTGATAAGTTAGATTTAAAAAAAAAAAAAAGGTTTTCTAAGGCTGGCAAAATAATTGCATGATCAGTGGATACAGGACAGGTTGTGATGGTGCTGCAGATGTTGTTGGCCATACTTTTGCTCTTTGTTTCAGTACCTGGGGACACCAAACCTAATAAATAGGCAGCCATTCATATTCATCTTTATTCCCCCCAGCAATTAACACGTCCCCCCCATACACACATGCTGAGAAATTTTTCATGGTTTGGTTTTTTTTTTTTTTTTTTTTTTTGTTGTTATCCAAACATATCTAGCTGGGTAGTGCATTTTCTTGATGGGGCTGTGAGGGTTACTGGTGCCCTACCACAGAATCATTCCTCATTTACCAGTTCACCAAAGATGGACTTGTAGTCAGGTTTGACTGTCACCTTTTTTCGGGACTTGGGTGGATGCTGTGGATTTGTGGCACTTGGATTTGTGCTACGGTGTGAAAAATCTCGGGACGAGGTTATTCATACGAAGTTGCGACCTACCCCAAAATACACTGATTTTAAAAAGAGGTTCACACCAGCATGGTGCCAGTGCTAGTCCCCGAACCAGTTCCGCATGTTTCCACTGATATGAACCAGCTGCCCATGCCAAAATATAGGTTCGGGAGTCAGCACCGAAAACTGCCTGGGGTGGAACCAGGAACCTGTGGTGTAAACTGCTGAGGGGCGGCACAAACAACACAAACACTTGCAGTTCCCCGTAGGCAAACACTGCTAGTGTCATGGTCCTTTAAACAGTTAAGTTTGATCTGAATCTCTTTGAAATGGTGTTGTTACCATCAATCTGTACTGTACTTTAATATCTGCGTTGTGTTTTAAATCCAAAATGTTAAAGCAATCAGTCCAGTTATGACTTTAGGCCTTTTTACTGAGTATTCAGGGTTCACAGGTCATCACAACAAGTTGTGAAGAGAGGAATCCCGGTCAAAGGCTACATGGCAATTTAAGCATTCATCGTCAACCTTCCCACCTTTTTTCTGATTGATTACATATTCTGTTACTAAGAAATTGAAATCGTGGGTGTACATCCCAGCATGCATGTCTGTCACCGTTTTACTCTTGTTTCTTCTGAAACAGGCATCAGCTGACTTCAGTGGAAACCTCCCATCTCAAGGGGGCTTCCTTCCCACACAGAGGTGTATGTTTACCTGTGAGGCTACTCATTTCTAAACCCTGCAATTACCGTTTCACTTGTCTCCTATTACGGACGTAGATTTAATACTGTAAATATTAGCTCATCTTTATTCTTAAGCCATTGTTATACTCATTGCATTCTATGATTATCTGCTCAAAAGCTATTACATGTATTGATACTTAAGAAAATATTCAGTAATGGATTTATCATGATTAAGTAATATTTAAGCTTATACAAAATAGCATTTGTTCTACAGCAAGATAACATATTACTCTCATCGGTTTCATCATTCAACTAATGCTTTGGCAGATCCTCATTTTCTGGACACCTGTGCTGTATTTCTTCCTGAACTGATTCCACATGTCTGCAGTCAGCAAAGCATCTATGCTTATCAACATTTCAAGGCCGTCTGGCTGTAGCCCAACCTGTTTCTAAGTTGACAGGCTTGTTTCTTCTTACTAAAGCCTTCTGTTATTCCTTCAGATTGACCCACAGCTGCATGTAGGCAGCCCCCTCAGTTCTCATACACAACATCTTCATGTTCTTCACAGCCTAACTGTACAGGTATAGACGTCTATCCCATCATGCACCTGTGTGCCTGCAAAGCTTTAAGCAAAGCAAATGGTTAATTACTTTTTCTCCCAAACTGTGTAAAAACGCTGGGTGACTTGTCTTTGGATTTATCAGGGCTTGATACCACTTTTTCCATCTCCGATTCTAGTGACAACCTTTTTGCTTTTTGTTTCCACTTAAATAACGTTTAGGCCACTTCTATGCCATGTGTCACATAGCAGACTGAAAAAAACTGTGAAACAAATATTCCAATCCCCTAAAGGAATAATTATGAAACAAAATGCTTGTTTGGCAGCAGGAAGCGAGGCTTGCCTGTGCATTGTATCAGGTTATAACTTCATTTTTTTTTTTTTTTTCTGTACTGGACAATGGTTTATGTAGTGGTGTGGCAAATCATTTCAGATGCTGCTCTCGTGATGAAAACGTATAGTGAAAAATACTCCTGGTGAATTAGCGACTCTACATGAAGTCTTTGCGGAAGGAAGTTAAACAGATGGATGAACAAAAACCTGCGTTACAATTACAATTACAATACGTTACAATTTTTCTTGTTTTGTGTTTAGTTGCGTAGGGTTAGTTTAGCAAAGGCAAAAGCATTTCTTCAGTGACCTACTTAAGAAAGTTTGCCCTGGTTCTGAGGTTGGGTGTGATGTTCAGAGGTCCAGAGGGTAGAGAGATTTTATTGCTTTGGAGGAACTGTCCAAATACTTTATCAGAGAACGTCAATGGCTGGAAGAAGCCACCGTTGTTTCTCCTAATTTAAAGGGTCAAATTGACATTCTAAAACATTTTAAGACTTCATCTGCACATAATGGTAAATGTTGAGTCAAGGTGGATTTTACATGACCAAAGGGTACCGTATCATGTACAGTTCAATTTAGACTTGGATGCACACCGTTCGAAGTGTCCAGGAAAGGGCCAGGAGCACAAAATGTACTTAAATGGTTTGTTTAAATATCTTGGTGCGATTAGTGTGAATAATATTGTTTTGCCAGTTGGCACTGCTAATGTTACTCTGGTTGCAAAGGTTATAGCAACTTTAGTCTTCCAGCCAGTGTGAATCACAGTCATACTAAATATCACTGTGCGGAGCTCCTGAGTCATGCCAAGTTCTGTGTAATGAAGACTCTGAATTTTTTAATAGGTTTAACGAGGCATGGAAGAAAATGTCATGGTATCAGATATCGAAATGCAATAACAGGCCATGTGCCTGACAGAAAGCATTAGAGAACAAGTGTCATGTGACTTGGTCTCCTGTGAAAATTAAAATGATTTATAGTACATGAACTCATGGACAGGAGGCAGTAGTGCCTTTTGGGACATAGAACATCACCCGGGTCCAATACAAAAAGGAGTGTAGGTGACAAGACAAACATAGACCATTTTAAATATTTGCATAGCATATCAGTAGGAAGGAGACTAATATCGGACTGCGTATTTGCCACTATCACATACAAGAAAGGCCTTCACACCTACCACTGCTGAAAGTGTCCTGCAGAACTACAGAACCACTAGATTGTCAAGTGTCCTCATAAGAGCCACAAACTCATTTTGGAAGGTGGGGATCTGTGAATCACAACCCAGTGGGTTAACTGGTCATTTGTCTCCAGATTCTGGAGATATGTGGGAGGAACAAGATGATGAAGTAGAGGATGAAGAAGATGAAGAGGAAGGGCTACCAGGGCAGCTTCTGTCTGACCTCATTGCTGCCAACAAATATGGTTTGTGCTTTTGCTCAAAGAATGATGCTAGCCTCCCTAAAGGAGCTTCCATTGTAGTAGTCTTGAATATATGGTACAGAATTAATGCAAAGGAAACTATGATATTAAATGACCTTTAGTACCTTGTAACGTTGTAGGATCTTTAAGGTGTGTGTTTGTGTATGTACATGCGCTCTTAGTGATGTTGAACATTGCATGGCCTTAAAGTCTGCATATTTACACCCTGCCCTTAAGGCTTACTTAAAGGCTTAATTGTTGAAGTTTTCACTTTACTCCTCCAGTACTGCTGCTCAAAAAAATAGCCCAAATCATCATTAAACTGTATTTTTATAAAATCCAACTTATTTTTGAAAGGACTGCCAAATTCAGATCCCTTTTTAATCAGTCCTAATGAGAAGATTGAAGCAAATGTAGAGCTTCAGGGTATGCCTTATGCTTTTCTTCTGCTCTGTAGCTTGAGTGTTGATCAGTCTTTTCTAGATGCTGTCAGATTTAATAGAATAGTATTCCATACACTCATATGTTAAAATAATAGTAGCTGTTGGCTGCTATTGAAATTACTCGCCATAAGTGTTCAAAACCTAGAAATCTTGTCTGTCATTGCAAAATTTAAAACTGGTGTCTGTCTGACACACCCAGGACATGTCTGTGAAAACCTAATTGCTGATTATTCCAGATGAAGATTACTATGAAGATGATGATGAGGAAGATCCCGATGCTCTGAAGGACCCCATCTATCAAATTGACCTCCAGGTACGTGTCTTGTGTACGTGGGAATATTTTGTCTGTTTGGCTGAACCTTCTAAGGCATCACCAGTGAGGGCCTGCTGTGTGCCTTTCTGCAGGCCTACCTGACAGACTTCCTGACCCAGTTTGCACAGCAGCCGTGCTATGGGATGTTCTCTGGTCACCTGAATGAAACGGAGAGGAGGGTCCTGCAGTCTGTTGGCATTTAAAAGCATTCCTTCCTTATCTTTTCCATGCGGAGCTCCCCCATTCCTCACCGAGCCTTGCCCCCCGATCGTCCTCTCGCGCTTGGTGGCCCCCACCTTAGTCCTCTTCCACCCCCCCCACCCCCCCACCACATTTTCACTTATCACTATGATATCTTTGAGAAGGAAGATTTCACATGGATATGGACTGGACCAGAACCACTGGTGTGGAGAGGGTGTGGCAGAGGTGTACCAGACTGAACTTACAGCAGAACCAGCTTACCTCAGAAGGAACTGGGAGACCCTGCAGAAGAATGACATTTAGCCTGCCTGATGCAGAGGGTGTCAGCGTTCTTGCAGCTTTTGGGAGTTTCCCTGTAGCCCGTAGGACAGGGTGCATACTATGAAAATGGACTCCTCAAATGTCCAGCCTTCACCACTCAGCTCCGCACCCTATTCTGTGCCTTTGAGATGCTTCTGAGGGACGAGGCACTAAGGGAGGATCTTGACATGCTGAGACAGACTGCAGAGGCACAGAATAGTGGTGTACTCATTCTCAAGGCATCAGTTCTCCTCCTGTTCTAGTTTGACGCATGGCAGCCTAACAGCCCCAATATCTCTGGGTAGGATGGGTGGGGATGGAGGGAGAATTCCTGGCCAGATGCCATTGCAAAACACAGCCTTTAAAAATTCTGCCACCCACTGGATGTTGGAATGACATTTCAAAATAAAAGGCCCATTATGGCCTCCTTTTCAGTCTTTTCTGTCCTTTTAACAATGTATCTCCCTTCCTGTAACACCAGGGACAGTCAGTGGTGCTGATAAAGTGAAGGACTGGGCTAGTTAGTCATTAAAAATGCATAGCATTATTATTGTAGCAATATCTTGTTGCATGCCTTTTCATATAGCATTGTTCAACACAAAGGTTATTTTTCCTAAGTTTAATTTTACTTTCTTTGCAGTCATGTTTTTACACTTACATTTTCCTTGTCTCACCTCATTGATGTATTTGATTGGAACTTCTCCAGTCATAGGACTATGAACACAATTTTTTTAAAAGGCAAATTTCCCTCCTGTGGAAATGTGCCTCTGCACACATGTTCAACGGTAATGCAGTTAAGGTAAGCCAGCAGACTGTCATTTAAATGTTTATGTTCAACTGAGTAATGGCTAAAACGTCACTGTCTAGGCAACCATAAAAAATCTGTAAAACTTATTAGTCTTTTTAAATAATTGATTTTTAGGGAGGAAAAATATGCTTGGTAGGATTTTTATGACTTCACCATACCATTGTTACAGAATAAGAATGGATTTTTTTTATATGCCTTCCCCTGACTGTGGTGTTAACGCTGTGGGAGCGGGCATGAACATGTGTACCTGTACTCACTGTGGATAGCTACTCACTGTGGATAGCTACTCAGTCGACTGGCATCTTACCAGTCAAGTGAATTTGTCATATCGTGTATACATCAGAGTACAACTTTCCTTCCCCAGCGCCGTAGTGCAACATGGAATAAGACAAGGGCTATATGGACATATGGGGGGGCTATACATATTAGGGGTGGATTGTACATATTTGGAATACAAAATTAAACATGGTACAAATATCGTGCAAACACAGCAGTGGAAAAGGTACAGTACAATTGAATAAAGTCTCTGGTGCAAAAGAACTGTGAAGGAAAGTAGGTAATCCGGGTGAGTGGAGGAAGCTGGAGGCGGTTTAGTAGTAGTGCACAGAGTAGTTAACACCAGGTAAGTGGAGGAAGCTGAAGGCTGCTCAGTAGAAACTATTGTAGAGTCTGGCTGCTTTTGTCTGGATGCTTTGGTAAGTCAGCTTCTGTGAGCTTCAGTCAGCTGCTGTGTTAAGAATTAAAAAAAAAAAAAAAAAACTTCATGGGGGACAAGTTACTTGAGCACCTGAGGGAAAGACTGCAGTCCTTTTTGGTTTTTCAGTTTGCCTTATGGGCACTGTGGCCCTTCATGTTCCATACCTTGGTTGTGCACCATGGAACACCAGGTTTTGGTGGGAGAGGCAGGGGGCGATGCTTGCAGGATCTGTTTCACTAGTCATCTGACTGTAAGGTTGTAGGTTATGAGCTGGATAGAGGTGTTTGAAAATTACTTTTACACAAATGGTTGAATCACAGCAGCAGTGCCATTACTCTGGGTAAAGCTTACAGCAGTAAGAGATATCTGAGTCCTAGTCTTTTGGACCTCCTACATATAATTTACACATTTCAGTTGTGGGTGTGATAAATTTCAAATGTGTTATGTATTTCTAATATTTAAAGTTTTGTACTGATAAAGTTCAAACTGAAGAAACAGTGCCGTAATCACTTGTTCAGCTTAGGAATAATATTGTTTCGACCTATAGTGTTTGCTTTAAAGAGCAATCTTATCTTTTACGTTTGCTATGACCCTGCACTACATGTGCCGTGATAGCTGAATGGATATTAATATGTTTATCAACGACCTAACTGCTCATACATTATATGGACAAAGGTATTGGGCCACCAGATAATAGAGGGGTTCACATACTTTTGGACTTGGGTAATTAAGCCATATTCATTACCAAGACAGGTGTATAATTAAACACACAGCTATGCAATCTCCAGCAACAATCACTGGTGGCAGAATGGTCATATTGAAGAGATGAGTGACTTTCAACATGGCACCATCATAAGATGCTACCTTCCCAACAAGTCAGTATTAAATTTATGCTTTAGTTAACTGGAAGTGAAGTGATTGTGATGTGGAAACTTCTATAAACAACAATAGTTCAGTTGTGAGGTCATAGGCCACACAAACGGAAAGGGACCCTATGACCCAAAATCAATACCCAACCTCACTGCTGCTGTTATGGCTGAACGGCAGCAAATCCCATCAACAATATTAAGACATCTAGCGTAAAGCCTTTCCCAAAGAGTGGAGGCAAAGGAGGTCCACCTTATATATACCCTTAGTTTTGGAATGCCCCGTGACCCTTACAGAAAAATGGTTTAGAAGATGGATGGATGGATGGTTTTGGAATGAGATATTGAACAGGCCAGTGGCCCAATACTTTTGTCCATATAGTATATGACCTCACAATATACTGAAGAACCTGTAGCTCCATTGTGGTGTATAAAATTTGTGTTGAAATGTGACATTCATCCAGACACAAGTGTAATTTTTTTTTTTAAAAACTGTTAATATGCACTTTAGCATTACAAACCTGGTGTCTGTACAAGATCATTAGGTTTTGAAATTAAGGCCTCGTTCGTAACCTTTTCAAACAATAGTGATATGTAAAACATTAAAGAAGATAGAGGCTGGAGTTGTCAGGTCTTATGAGACAGTGCGGGTGATCCAATAAAGAGAATTCCATAATGCTTCGATAAAGTTTATTTGCAACCCTAATAACAAACTGAAATCTTGAATCCAAGTTTATTAATAAATTAGAAACAAACAATATAAATCGTTCATTTTTGCTGAAAAGTCAATTCTTTAATCTTTCCCTAGACTAACTGCTTAACCTATTTACTTGGTAGGACCTATATGTAGCCATTCGCAGCACAGAAAATGAGTTGAACCCATTTTAGTATCGCTGTGCGCTGCGAAGTGACACTGTCGCACGTGAATGTGAGCTGTGCGCATGCGCGGAGAGCCGAGTCCCTGGTACTGTGTTTCCATGTTCTGCAAGCGCATCCGAGGAGGCGCTCCGGAGCCCTCGCTGGCTCCCGTCCGTCAGTCCGTCCGTCCGCTGGACACACGGCGTGACTGGCGATCTGTCATTCGGCGCACTTTGTGATGGTTACGGCCTCAGCGCTCACCTACCGCGTATTAACTGAGCTGGAGCATGTTTTTACGACGTGTCATTCTGCTGGTCGTACACTGAAGCTTAACGACAGAGCCCGATATTTTCCTTCTATTTATTTTTACTGAAGTCAGTTCTGGACTGCAGCTAAGATGTCGCTTGTCTTTTTGGCTTTGCCGGTGCTCGCCACCGTTCTCTCCGCCTGGCCGGGTAAGACAATACCGCTTTAATTTGCCTCCAGGCCTCGGAAATAGGCACACAAGAGAAATATACTTCAATTTTAATTGCAAAAAATCCCGTATACGGATATAATACCTTAACTGACGGATTTAACGCGTGTTCTGTTATTAAGTCTACTAGTTAAGTATTACAACCACATTTTATAACGTTAAAGCCTTACCGAAGTAATGCTTTAAATCTGCATTGAAGGTAGGATGTTTTACTGTATTTTGTAATAATAACGTTTCAGTAGCAGGAATATAGAGTACTGTATGTAATTTATGACGTATATCCTTTAAATTAGCGTTGTGTGAGCGGGTGTATGGTAGCCGTACGCTGGCCGCACCATTAAGGATGGATTACTCGCAGGCTTATTTTAACCCGTGCATTTCTCTCTCTCAGATCAACTTCTAAGCCCATCTCCGGGGCAGGTCTCGTTAATACAACTGATTTGATATAGGCCTTATCTGGATCGAAAGCCTATGAAAAGATTGAAATAATAATATTAATTTTATTATTTTATTTATCTCTTTTTTTGATAGCCTTGGACATTATTAAAAGGAATATATATATGTATATATATATAATTCTAATGTTAGCGACAGTTGAATAAGCCAGTGGCAATTCATCGTGTTTTGGGAGCACCTGAGAAACATTACTATCGGCAGTTATCATGTTTCACATGAACAGAAGGGGACACCCTTGATGTTCTCTGAATTGATACTTAAGTCTTGTTGAAGTTCAGTGTACCTTGTCTTAAAAATCTCTTTATGACACTTCTGACTAGGCCATTACACAAATTGTTTGTATTGAATTGTGTGCTATTAATTTGATAAAACCTTCACATTTTTGAGAATAAGTTTTTTCCATTTTCCCTCAAAACTGACAAGTGAAAATGCTCCTAAATTTGGTAGCAATATTCTCTAGAATATTGCAGGAAGGCTTGATATACTTTATTATGTGCAGTGTCTGAAACAATTAAGGTTATAAACGGTGATATAAGTATTTTGATAAACCAATTTCATTTATATTTAATTTATTTAGTGCAACCCTTAAATAATTTCTACATTTTGTTGGCCTAAAGCCTAGAGATAAAATGCAACAATTGTAGCCTATATTTTTTATAATCCTCATCTGCACAGAATACTTAATTTCTCTGTTGTTGAGAATTCTCAACCATTAATATGAAATTGGTAACGGCAATAGCTATTATGTTTGATAAGTATGCACCCCCTTTAATAGAGCATCACTGAAAATATCACAGAGAGAACCAGATGCCTGCAAGATCATGCATTATCTTAATGGTCCAACACCTGTGTAGTAACACTGCAATTAACTTGACAGCATAAATAAAAGCAGGTGTTTACTGTGGTCCTTCAGATTGCATGGGCAGTTACGTACAATGAAAACAACCTCAGTTCCAAAAACCTTCCAAAACAAATCTGTAACAATGTTGTGGAAATGTGCGTGTCACAAGAGGGATATAAAAAGATTTCCATGGCTTTGAAGATACCTTGAACCACTGTTAGGCCAATCATTAAGAAGTGGAAAGTGCATGGCACCACCCACAGTTTGCCAAAACCAGGCCATCCATCAAAGTTAAGTGACAAGGAGAGAAGACGGTTGATCAGAGACGCCACCAGGAATCTAATGGGAATCTTGAAAGATCTACAGAGTTTAAAGGCCAACAGAGGACAAGATACATGCATCATACAGCAACATCAAAGCTACTGCACACATCTGGCCTGTATGGAAGGGTGGAAAGAAGGAAGCTATTTCTCCAAAAGGCCAGTCTGGAGTCCCGACTGAAGTTTGTCATGAAACACCTGAAGGATCATGTGACAAACTTTCAGAAGGTTTTGTTGTCAGATGAGACAAAGATTGAACTCTTTTAGCATAAATGCCAAATATATTTGCAGAAGACCGATCACAACCCATCACGTGAACAACACCCTGCTGCCTGGAAACCATAGTGGTGGTGGCATAATGTTGTGGGGGTGTTTCTCATCTGCAGGGACAAGGGAACTTGTCAGGATTGAAGGGAGGATGGATGGAGCTAAGTACAGAAGAAACTAAGATTCTGCAGAAGAACCTAAT
Source organism: Gymnarchus niloticus (assembly GCA_009936485.2). NCBI lineage: Eukaryota > Metazoa > Chordata > Actinopteri > Osteoglossiformes > Gymnarchidae > Gymnarchus > Gymnarchus niloticus. The sequence goes on along the minus strand of JAACJT020000105.1, from coordinate 19,249,115 downwards.
GAAGTCTGCAAGAAGATTTAAAATGGATTGGAAATTCATATTTCCACAGGATGATAATCCTGGCTTGCAAAGAAGAAGGTCGGTGTTCTGGAGTGGCAAAATCAAAGTTTCGACCTAAATCTGATTGAAAGCCTTTGAAATGACTTGAAGGTTGCTGATAACCAGCAAAAACTGACTGGCCTGTCCCAGCTCGAACACTTTTGCAAAAGGAGAGGGGGAAGATCCCAAAACCCAGGTGTGCCAGCCTTGTAACAAGCTACCCCAAAAGACTGGAAGTGTAGTTGCTGCCGAAGGTGCTTCCACGAAGTACTGACATAGGGAGGTGTATATTTAATATATGAAGACTTTTCAGTTTTGTTATTTTTAAGTCGTTTTTTTTCAAATTAAAATGGTTTCACTGCACTCGTATGGCTTGCTGTGTGCTTTGAATCAGGGCAAAACAAGGGCATTTAAATCCAGGAAATTTTACAGATTTTAACACAAGAAAATATAAAATTTTGGAGGGGGTGTATTCTTTATCTATCCACTGAATGTGATCCTGTATTCTGTAATTGTGAATTTTTAATTAGCTTTTCAAAAAAGAAATCTGAATTTGAGTACTGTTACACCCTACGGAATTTTATTTTTAAAAAACTGCTAGTAATCACAAAAGGAGTTTTTGACAACTGAGCGGATGAAAAATCTGTGAAGTGTCAGTTTATATTGGATGTTCACATGGAATCTTACAAGTGTGTTTATAATGACATGCTAAAAAGTATTAGAAACAGCCTTTTGATGACTAGTGGTTACAGAGTTCAACTTTGTTTTGCTCAAAATATTTCAGAATTAAATGTAGAATTGGAATTACAAAGCCTGACGTTTTTCAGGAATGCTGAGACAATAGAATTATCCCTCCAACAGAATAATCACAGTACTGTATATGAAAAACAGCAGTTTAACTATACATTAATAAACACCTACAAAAGCCAAGTTCTGAGTGCTTGTTAGTTACATTGAACATATCAAATATGACAAAAATCATGCGGCCGAACAGCTGAGAGAGCGCGTATCCATCAGCAAGACAGAATATGTCTTAATTTGATCATCAAAAACCCTGCGTCCTCTGTAAATACTGTAAAATAGCACACTGCTTTACAGTATAGCTATCAGATTTTGATCCCTCATGTTCGCGCTGCATTTTATTTTTTGCCGTGATTCAGGATTCCAAGTACTTAAAAATAGTGAGTAATAGACTATAATTGCTTGGTAATGGTTCAGCTAATACTCCTGTAAACAGAAAGGGAATGTATCATTTTAACTAAGCTCTGTAAAATAATCCCATGCTTGACTCGTTGCAGCAGGTGGTAAACTGGCCTGTGTCATCTATATTTATCTTTCCCAACAGAAGTGCTCCTTGGCTATGATAAGCCTTAAATCAGTTATATTTCCTTCCTTGATTAATGATTCTTATCCACTATATAGAATACAGAGGATCATTTCATTTGCCTCATGGCATCTGATTGTGCTCATTGAGTCGGCCGTTTCTGCGTGTGAATTCGTAATATAGGAAGTGCAGTGGTTTTCTGAGGTGGCAGCTACAGTGTGCTGCCTGTGGTCAGTTCAGTAGTTGGTCCTTGCACACTTAAACTTAATGCGTGGCACATGTGATGGTCTTATGGCCAGTGTCTCACACTCACTGTATCTGTGTCCCACGTGAAGTGAATGCAGATGAGGATTGTCTGTGGTATGTGGACAAGAACGGCACCTGGCACAATGGCTTTGACTGCCCGTTCCTCTCATTCTGCTGTGGTAACTGCCAGCACCGCTATTGCTGCCTGGACCGCAGCAAGATAATCCTGGAGAAGGAGCAGAAGCGCTGTATGCTCTTCCAGTTCAGGTATGCCCCCACCTGGATAGGAGGACCCCCACACAGCAAGTAGTAATATTTGTGTGATATTTATGATAAATGTCATAATAAACCATTTGTAATGCTTTATCGACATGACCCTACTTTTCCTCTTCTTACATCCTCACCTGATGCTTTCATGTCAAAGGATGATGTCACAAGGGGAGGGGCTAAGGGGCAGCAGGGAGCATGGTCCTTAAACTGCCTTTCTTTCTCATCCTTTGCAGCCCCACCACCATAGCAGGCATCGCCTCCTCCATCTTGCTGTTTGTGGCCATTATCGCTACCATGGTGTGCTGTTTCATGTGCTCCTGCTGCTATCTATACCAGCGCCGGCAGCAGCGTGGAGGGACACCCTTCGAAGGTAAGATGAGCCACTGGATAGCCATTGGGATGGGCTGCTTATGCATGCTCTACACTCTGTCGCTCCCTTTTCTATCCAGTGTTTGTTTTATTATTTAATTTTTTTTGTTTTAATTTTTAGATGGGCTTTACTTGCTTCCTGAGGCCATGTTACAAGCCCATGACATTTAAGTGGTTAAAATTAAGGGGCTGCAGGACACTGACGCCTGCCACTGATTTTCAGCCCAGCAGATTCCAATGGCCAGCTACCCAGTGGACCCCATGTATAACGCTTATGGCAAACCCATGGGACCTTCTGACTACCAGGGCCCTGGATATCCGATGGCCCCACATTATTACCCTGGCATGCCTCAGCAATATCCCATGATGCCGCAAGGCCCTAACCCCCCATACCCAGCACCTGACCCGGGGGTCAGTCAGGCAGGTGAGAATCAAAGAAGAGTGACAGGTTTTGTTGGTGCCCTGGATATGAGGAGACTGTAACTAGCCTTGCAAATACAGAGAGGGCACCTGGGATCTGTAGTTCTGTGTGTGAGCTCTGTGTTACCTGCTAACCATCAGCAGGTAGCAGGAGGTTAGACAACTAAATATGTTGCTGAATGGTTGGCAGCCCCAGGAGGATTCGTGCTGCTGTAGCCTAATGGAAGATTCTTCTGTTGTCCGTTAGATTTCTTTACAGGAGCATGCAACTGCCTAAAAGAGTAAAATTGTTGGCTAGGCTCCGATAGTAAAGTACGCTAGTAGCTTTAGCTAAATGACTTGCTTTATCGAAACAATAATCGCAATATCAGTAATTATAACAGTAATATTGCTTATCTTTTGTAGCTTCACTATAGTGGAGTACTGAAGCATATCCATGAGTACCATCCAGTGGATATGTACTAATGTACTGTGTCGTGTGTTTCAGCTCCACCGCCATACTCGCCGCCACATTACCCAGGCCAGTGACTTGCCAGGAGTTCCTGTGGTTGGGGCAGGGAAGAAGAGAGGGAGAAGAGACTATTTGTGGGGGGAGTGAGAGCTCCCCCATGCTTTTCATTCTGCTTTACTTTTTTTATTTGTTAGCAAAAACATACTAATACGTCTTTTTTCCTCCTCATAAGAAGGAGCGTGACTTGGGTTGAGCTACTTATGTACAGAACTGAAGTCATGCTGACAGATATTGAAATGTCAGCTGTCTGCCCCCCCATTTTGCGGATGTACAGATCCACACATTGCTTTATTCAGGAATAGCATTGTACCGTACATGTGTTTTTGTTAGATATTAACTTAAAATGGGCTATCAAACATATACATGCCTGTTGTACCTCGAGTTCTATCCTGATTATGTGTCACTAATCTGAGCGTGACACGGCTGAACATTACAGGAATAGAAACATGCTATTCTTGTAGGATCTGTGGTGGGTATCAGGAAAAATCTCAGAGGAGTTACGGTGCACGTTTAACACTGTTACTGAGTGGTATGCTAATTTACAAGCTATATTTATTTCATTTACACTTTCAGAACATGTTGGCTTGTCTTCCGTACTAGAAGCTAATGTTAAAATTTCAAATCAAGACAAGATCTAGGTAAACTACTGCTGTTGTACGGTTTGAAACCAGAATATATTGATATGTTGATAGAAATAAGTTTAACTCTGCTGGTGTTGTATGTCAGCTTAAGTTCAATACACTTAAGCCCAAGGAACTTTTATTCTCAATTTATTCAACAGTAATGCTGATTTCAGAACAGCTGTCAATGGTCTTTCGTACATAAAAGCACATCTAAAATGTTGAGTGATGGAAATAAATTTATTTATTCTCTTTTATTTTTTCCCACACTGCTTATATACTTTCTTTAAGAATCACAATGATGACTTAAAATGTTTTAATACTTGATTTAGGAACTGTTCTTATACATGTTTCTTATATACATGTATGTTTTCATCATTAATCATTGTAGATAGTATAAACAATGGCACTTTCCTGTCAAATGGAATTTGTCTTGCTTTTGTCTTTTGTATTTTAAAATTTTATTCTTTCCATTGTTTTATGACTAATGTTAACTTAGAAACTTGCTCCTTCACACGTATACTCAATGTATTCCGAATGCATTTTGCATGAAAGGGTTAACATTATATATGCATTTTTGATCTCACATACTTTCTTCCTTTGAAGTCCTTTGTGTTGATGTTGAACCAGAAGGTGTAGGTTAGTGATGGGGCAAATGAGGCTTCAAAACCTATGATGGGAGTATGCCGAGCTACCAATCCATGCTGCTGCTAAATGAGGTTTCAAAACCAGTGATGGGTGGGAGTTTCTCAAACTACCAATCAATGCTGATGCTAAAACAGGCTTCAAAACCCTTGGTGGGTGGGAGTTTCCCATACTACCAATCAATTCTGGCACTAAATGAGGCTTGAAAACCTGAGATGGGTTGGAAATTTCCAAACTATTTGTTGATACTCCCACCCACCATGGGTTTTGAAGTGTCATTTGTCCTATTACTAATCTAGGTGCTCTGTCACATTACCTATATGAATTATTCATCCCATTAGATTTGTTGTGCTCTGAAAAGTTTTGGTTTTTGGAAATACGTAATTTCCACAGCCTCTGAACAATTTGAAGAGCCTGAGTAATAATATTTAATTATATTTGAAACATGGAGATGTCTTGCAATTGAACTGAAATGTCTTGATTAGATCTATATGTATTGTCTTTCCACTCAGTACTTGACACGAACCCCGACAGCAAACCTACATAGCAACTTTAAGTCTTTTGGTGTCTCTACCTTGCAGCTTTACTCACCTGGATCTTACAGTATTTGTTTTTCCTTATATTGTACATTTTCCAGTATTGTCTTGCTATGGATACTTAGTAAGACTGGGGTTTGGCCTTTCTAGGTTTCCTCCTGGACTTCTGTTTTGCTTCACAGTGCATATTGATCGAAAAAAGCTTTGCAGCATAATGCTGTCACAATGCTTGCAGTAGTGATGGCGATACTTCAGTGCTCTGGGTGTTTGTTCTACATGTAATTCATTGCTGGTTGGTCCATTTTTTTACACTTGATCACAGAATCTTGTCTCACTTCTTTCCATATCACCTGGACACCATTTGCAACAATCAAGTGTTGTTTTCTGTACCTATGTTTACCGCCTTTACCATTTTCCACAGAGGACAGATTTTTGTAGTGTGTGACCTGCTGCCAGTTGTAAACTTTATTTTGAACAAAGCATATAGAGTACGTTTAGTATAACACAACAGAAATTCTGCTTAAATATATTAATTTTGTAGTACAATTCAAGAAAATTGCAAGTGGTGGGGGGTGTGAATATTTCATATAGGCATTAAGGACAACAGGCAACAATGGGCTGCTCTATTGTGACTGTGTGTGAGCCATCCTTTATTTTCATATTCTAAATATTCATTGGCGACACAAACATTGAGTTTTACAGACCTCAGGGGAGGCCCGAAGGAAATTATTTATGTATTAATCATTACATTGAAAATTGATATAATATGTATAATCCTTATATTAACTGCTATTTCACATTAACGAGCTATACAATGAATTACCAAATACAACACTAAAATATAACACCTACGTGTTTTTTTTCTAAGAAAAACTTTAACATGTTACATCTAAAAGTGCAAGGTACTTTTCATATATAATTACATCATTTATGTATGATCAGTTATGGAACAGAATGTTTCCATCAGTACCAATGGTAACGGACACGTCATATAGTCCGCTATGCTCCAGATTTCTTTGCTCAATGTATGGTATAACAGTGTAATAAACTTTTTTCCTATTAACTCATAGGAATGCAAAACACTGAACTGTTCAACGCCATCACCTACATGCTTGGTGACACTGCAGTTTTCAGAAATTGCGGTGATCTAATAAATATAAAACTTTTATATAAAACTTTTTAAAAACTAGTATTAGTTTTCTCTTAATAGTTATAACCAGATTCCCTTGTATTATTTCTCACACAGTTCCGTTATGTGAAAAACAATAGTGGACCAGCACTGGTGAATAAATACATGCCATCCATGCGCGCGACGTCGAATAATATTTCTTACTTTCTAATATAAATTCAGCTTTTAGCCACCAGATGTCCCCAATGTTATTTTGCACGATACAAATTGTTGTCTGAGTGATTTCAGGTAATTTGGAGTCATTTACCTTCTTTGAACATTAATTGAACTAAAAGCGGAATGCGGATAATCCTGGTCAAAACTTTGCTTCCCAAATGTATGCTGCCCATACATAGCCATACATCTGGGTCTATCTGAGCGGAGGAATTAATGCGTTTAATGTAGTTATAAAGATGAATGTGGAACATGTTTAAGTATTTTGTAGACAAGATATTAGCTAAAGTGTGCTAGATCATTAGGCATTATTACTAAGGCTGCGTGAAAATAAATATAGCTTATACTGTAATACTGGAAAATTAAGCTAAATTTTGAAATGGTCTTTTCCTGGCTTTAATCTATTTGCGGCACATGGATGTTTAATTGAGACGCATAAAATTATAATAACAGGCTGAAGCGTTATAAAATAAGTTTTTGAATTACTTTTCATATTATTTTCAAGTCATTGGGACATAGAGCAACGGTCTTTAGAGGACATCGTATTTTTTGTCACATGTTATATGTGTATATGTTATATGTATATATTGTTCGATTCTAACAAGTTCTGATGGTACTGACCCCATAAAATACTATGGCGATTTGTTTTAGCTTTGACATGCTGCGCGGTAAACTTCATTCATAATTTCCGATTTTTTCTATGTGTAAGATACTCTACCTCACGCCGAATGCCTTTGATTATTTTTTGGAAAAATTTAACAATGCCCACTTGATTGTATTACGCTTTTACATTTCTTCTAGTTCTCAGCCCTTCCTATTGCCTTTAAAAGGCTAAAAAGCTCGTACTAAATTTGGGCATGTAGTTGCGGAGGATTTCAAGGAATGTCAGCATCTCAGACGGCTTTGACGATAGGCGAATGCAGATGTTATTGGCTTTTTGACTGCACTGCTTCGACTGCGCTAGTTCCCTGGCAGACCAAGTCGCTTGGACTTTATAATTTCTTGTAGTGGCTCTTTGGCTATCCTTATTTATGGAGCTATTATTGACGTAGGTTAGAGCCTACAGCAAAAGTTTAAGGGGTCCTCTGTTACCAGTCCCCATTTCCTTATCACCTAGCTTGTAGGCTTGTTTAGGTGGCAACAATGTCCAGGAGGAAAGTAAGAGCACTGACGCGAACCGGGCGTCAGGTGAGCGAAGACCCTGATATTGACAACCTGTTGTCTAACCTGTCACCTGAAGAGATGGAAGAGCTGCAGAAAGAAGTTCTTACATTGCCCGACCCTGATCCTGACCCATATGTGCAAGGTGGAATCAGAAAGAGGACCTCACTGGAGAAACAACCTTCAGTTAGTAACAATGTGGAGCATTCTGGGCGTGAAACCAGCAAGCGCAGTCAGAGACAGCTGTCAATCGAGGTATGAAAACCACCTCTTTAGATTTAAAAAAAAAAAAAAAAATCATTAGCTAATGACCAGAACAATGCTACATTATTTGCGAATAATGCATTACTTTTGTTTCTGGCGTGGGTCATATTTCACAGGCTGAATTTAATTGATCTTTCAGGGGTTGAAGACATTATTTTTCACTTAACACCACGAAAGCTTTTTTGATCTTTTCAGAGGTTAGCTGTGAGACTTGGATCGTTAACTGGAGACTTTAGTTTGCTTACAAATGATATGCAAGTTCTTGCAGGTAATCAGTTTTCATAGTTTTTCTATGTTATGAGACTGGTCCAGTATCGACATGTCAAAGGTCAGGAAAAAATATTCTTTTAGCAGGCATTTCATTTCTAAGGAAACTGTAATAACCACTGGAAGCAGGCACAGGGCGGGGCATCCTGGAGAACTGGCAGCCAAATTGAATTTTCTCATCATGACTCCATATCTTAACATATGTAGTTTCATCTGACTCTATTTTTGGTCAGGATAAGATCACAGGACCATGCTGGTTACAGACTAGTGGTCCCTTGAGGTTGTAAACTTTAATCCCAGAAGGCCACAAGGGGCCAGCGATGAACACTTTTCATCCAATTAGATTCACTGTAGGGTGAGTGAAAGCACATAAATTATGTGTTTCAACAGATTATACGGCTAAGATTAGAGTATTGATTCAGTTACACAAACAATATAAATGAATGTTGATATCGTGAGTTGCTTGGGTCTTCTAGAATGTTGAAAAGCAAAACATCAGTATGATGCCTTTTCTTTTTGTATTGGGATTTCTACAACAACAAAACCGTTTAAAATGACATTGTATCTTGTTGGATGTCCATATCTTATTTGTTTGTAATCTATATTATGGTAAGAGACCCATAGTTTACATAAAGATATTTAGCTACCCATACTATTAAATTATTGCTCAAATGGTCAGTTATATCTATCTGTAATTTCACACTCCAATATAAAATATCCATAGATTCTTCTGCAATGGGCCTGGACACATGTCACAGTTCTTATGATCAGCAGATTGGGCATTGGTCTAAGAATTGTAACTTTAAGAGTGATGTGTATAAATCCAGCCTCAAATGTCACCACGCATCTATAGTCATCAACCAAGGAAAAACACTTACCTCAGGCAGGCCAAATGATGTGCATATGAAGTAAGTAAATCCTGAAGATTTTCTGAATGTACATTGTAGAGCAACATTTTTACATAACCACAGTGTTGTCGATGATACCCAGGAAGAGTAATTTCACCTTTAAAACACAATCTAAATTGCCTGACGGTGTTGTTTTTACAATGGTTCTTAAAGTTAACTTTTAACCTGAAAATTGTTTTATTTTTCATACACATAAATAATGTAAATTACACTCACCGACTAGTTTATTAGGTGCACCTTCTTGTCACTGGAAACAGCCTACACCTGAAGACAAAGAGCACACTGACAGGGTCAGTAGACTCAGTTACTGTTGGGTAGGCATTTTGAACTTGGATGTGTTGTGATTGTTGGTGTCACACACCATGGTTCCAGGATCTCAGACACAGTCATCCTCCTGGGAGTTTCACACACTACAGTGGCCATATTTTATACAATATGTTGCAATCACCAAACATTCAGTCAGCCACAGTTCTGTAAGTAAAAATGCCTTGTTAATGACAGAGGTCAGAGAAGAATGACAAGACATGTTAAAGGTATTCAGAAGGCAACAAATGCAAAACAAGAGCTCGGTATAATGTTGGTGTGCAGAAAAGATTTTCTGAACACATTACTCGTCTACTCTTGAAGTGGTTCTGAAGGCAAAAGAGGGTCTTACCCAGTACTAGTTAGATTTACCTAATAAAGTGGTTACTGAGTGTAGTATGGACAAGTATTCTATTCTATGAATGACAAAAAAAAAAAGTACTGATGGGTTTTTCAACAGGCAAAAATGTTTTGATAAACTGATACATTTGTTTAACTCTTATGCAGAACTCTCCATCCATCCGTTTTCTATACCATTTATCTGTTAGGGTCGCGGGGAAGCTGGAGCCAATCCCAGCTGACTTCGGGTAAGAGGCTGGGTACACCCTGGGCCGGTCGCCAATCCACCGCAGGGCCAACACAGAGACAAACACCCATACACACTCACAGTCACACCTATGGGCAATTTAGAGTAGCCAATCATGCAGAACTATTTTAAGCTTATTAAATAAGTTTAGTTGTTTGTTTATTTCATTATTTGTCTGCAGGGTTTATGCTAGTTCTGGTTGTCTGACCTGAAGACCTCATTTGGACGCATGGATAACAGGAATGTGTTGAAAACTAAGAAATATAATATATTAGCAGTACATGACATCATTTGTGTATGAAAATGAATTATTCTTAAAAAAAAACTTAATGTAAAATATTTTATTTTGTTTGTTAGTTTCAATTGTGCTTTCTTATTTCAAAGAAAATAGCTACCATCCATTTGAATACCAACCAAAATGGTACAACTATATTGCTTCCTGAGTTTTATCCTAAATAGAGATCCTTAGTACTACGTAGAGACCATATGATTTGTTCATAAATGACAGAACTGAATTAATACAGAAAGATATGTGATGATGATCTCGGAAAGCTGTATGCTTGCATCATAGGAGAGGAGTGTTTCTACCGGCCATCGGTCACATATCGTCTTTCGATAAGGCAGATAATTGTCAAACCAACCAGACAGAAGTGAAGGGAAGCCTTTTAGCTTTTTGTGTGGGTGGAGGCCATCAGAGGATTTTGCTACGTCAGAAGTTTTTTGGATGTTTTTCAATCAAGGAAATGTGAAAGTACCCAAAAGCTGTAGTTTTGCCTTGAGTTTGATCTGTAGCTTGTTCTGCTGACTGCTGCCATTTGGCTGCAGGCTTTGGTTCTGCTTCTCTGACATGGAGGAGAAAATGAAATGGACGTATTTGAGTTGTGTTTAAAGAAGGCCCTTAAGACAATGTGGACCTGCCTCTGTGGAGGTTCTAAATCCCAGCCTGGTGGAATTCCTTGGTTGATGGCTTCAGTGCTCACTGCCTTTTAAGGTCACATCTACCAGGGCTAGAACTCTGCAGTACACCACAGATAGTGGCTCACAAATCAGCCCAATCGGTGTCCTGACAGATTAATTTCTCCTGTAAAAGCTGCTTAAAATGGCTCCCTGCATACAGGGTAAATACAAGAGAACCTGATTTCAAGAAGCGTCCGTTTCTGTTATGTAATTTCAATTTTTTTTTTCAGATACCCAAGACATCAGTCCCTTAAAACAAATTGTAAGCATGTTAAAGTGACTGGATACCCAGCTAGTCACAATTACAGTAACAGTTATAATGTACAGAAGTCTTATGGAACACCTGTTTTTGTAGGTGTTTTTTTGGAACTCGTATTTTTTTCCTTTTAATATAGTTAGTTATTTGCATTTCAAGAGATCCACATTATTTTATTAAAGTGTGATCTCAGTTGTCAGGAAGCACTTGGCAATTGGTGGAAAAAGGCATGTTCAGGAGGACTGGGAGGTGGTCTTGGCATGGTGGTCATGTGTCACGTCCCAGACAAGATCCCAGGGCAATATTTATGTTGTTATACCACATTCAACAATTTTTAATATCATTTATTGTATATATATATGTACTGTATATATATATTTATTTTTTTTGTAATGGATTTCACAGCTACGATAAAACATTTGACCTGTGGGATAGTGTTGGTTCAGGATTCCCTATATATATACTGTATATGTACTGACCTATCCCACTGTGTATGTAATGATTGGCCAAAGTTCAATTTTCCTTTGATTATTAAACCTTTTAAAATCCAGTATGATAGGATAACTCATGACAAAATGAAGAGCATATCAAGCTGAATTTCATGGAGGCTATAGTGTTAACACTGATAAACGGTAAATACTAAACCAAACAGTAAACAGCAACAAAATGCATTTTCTGGAGAGATTTAATTTGTAAAATTCAGTTTTTTATTATAAGTGACATAAATTTCTTACGATGCCTCTTTTAAGAGCCAAATGTTTACCTTTAAGCCTTTTTAGCCATGGTGCGAAATGCTATGTATGGTGGAAAGGTGACACTGGTCCTCTCTTTAAGAACATCATCCCCCAAGTGAAGCTCAGTGGTGATAGCATCAAATTCATCGTGTTGCATAGATGTTGTTCATCAGCAGGGACGTTGAACCTTATCTGGATTGAGGACAATATGGATGGAGCCCAATTCAGGACAATTCCTGGGGATGACCTGTTTCACCTTCCAGCAGGACAATGACCCTAAACCCACAGTCAAAGCTACATTGTAGTAGCTTAGAACCAATAACCTGAAGGTGTTAGAAGAGCCCCACCAAACCCAGACCTCAGTTTGAGAAAATGGCTGTTCAGTTTTGGTATCCATCTTACCTAACAGCTTAAGCAATTTTGCCAAGAATAATGAGCAAAAATTGGATGTACTGGTAGAGACTAACTTCAAAAGGTTTGTGGCTGTAATTGCAACCAAAGGCAGTTTTACCAAGGATTGACTCAGTGGGGGTGAATGCTTACGCAACCAACAAATGTTAGATTTTTTGTTTAACTTTTGTATCACAATGGAAATATTTTGCACCTTTAAAATATCAGATATGTTGTGTAATGTTGTGTACGTCAAAGCGTAAAAATCCTAGTTGAATACGTTACAGTTTTGAAAGGCACTGCATTAGAGATGTATCAAAGTGTATCTTTAAGTAAAAAACGATAGCAGCAGGTGTCCCTGTACTAATGGTGCTATCACTGCCTTAAGTTGATCATCTTATGTGTTTAATTTAACCAAAAAAACAACAAGAAAAAACTGATCTATTCTAGATGTACTTTATTGTACATGTTTTGTTTTACAGTTTGTGAACAATTTTATGCACATTCAGACTTTGTAAAGACAATTTTTCAACTAAGAAAAGGACCTTCCACGATATATGTTGTTTCATTCTACAGGAAGAGCCTAAGAGAGAGAGTCTCAAGCAACAGTACCTAAGGAAGATGGGCCTCAGTCAAGACTGGAGCCAAGGTGTGGAGGTCACAAGGCAAAGCAACGTGTCTGGTGAGCATGATCATGTGAGGGATGAGAAACTCAGTACTGGGCACCAACCCCGGCCGTCCAACCGCTTCTCCGTGGAGGAGAGCCGGGATATGGAGAGGAAGGAAGCGGGCAAAGAGATTAATGATGAGAGCAAGCTGATTGAAAGGAAGGAAGACAGCAAAAAGAAGGAGGATTGCAACAGCAAGACAAAAGAGCTGATCTCCAAGCTACAGGAGAAGAAAGAAGATGTCAAAGAAAAAGAGAGGAAGGATGAAAGTCGGAAAGACGGCAAGACGAAAGAGCTGATCTCAAAGCTTCAAGAGAGAAGTGAAAAGGTAGATGCTAAAGAAAGGGAGAAAAAAGAGGAAACCTGGAAGAAAGAAGACAGCAAAACAAAAGGATTAATATCTCGGCTGGAAGAGAAAAAAAGCCAGGTCAAAGAGAACAAAACGGAGGAGAGAAAGAGCAGAGGAGATGAGAAGACACAGCCTGCCAAGCAACTTTACCAAACGGGATCCCAACACGAGGAGAAGGATGAAGCCAAGGCAGAGAATGAGAAAGAAAATGTGAAGGAAAGGGAATGGAAGAATTTTACAGGAAAAGGAGATGAGAAGGAGAATGTGAAAGAAAAGGTGATGGAAACACAGAAACTGAAGGCTTCCACTGAAGGTCTGAAGCCCAGCAAAAATGAGGAACCTGTAGTTGGGAAAAGCCAAAGCACCCAAACAAAAGAAAACAATGAGGAAGAGGATGAAGATGCCAGTATGTTTGATGAGCTGCTGGAGAAGGTCATCAGCAATGACCCTCAACTGACAGAGCTCAATATCAACAACTCAGAAGCCATCAAAACCAAAACCCTCATTCAATTTGCTGAAGCCTTGCGAGATAATTCACATGTCAAGTTGTTTGCTCTGGCTAATACAAGAGCAGATGACCATGTGGCATATGCCGTTGCGGCCATGCTACACATCAACAAGACAGTCTCCAGCATCAACTTAGACTCCAACCATCTCACCAGCAAGGGAATCATTGCCCTGATTCATGCCCTGCAGCGCAACACCACACTTACTGAACTACGCTTCCATAACCAACGCCACATCTGTGGTGGCAAGACTGAGATGGAGATGGCTAAGGTCTTGAAGGAGAATACCACACTTCTCAGACTGGGCTACCACTTTGAGCTGGCTGGCCCACGCATGACCATGACCAACATCCTAAGTCGTAACATGGACCGACAGAGACAACGGCGGCTGCAAGAGCAGAAGCAGGCCCAGGCTAATGGGGAAAAGAAGGGAACACTGGAAGTGCCCAAGGCATCGAGGGGACTTAAGCCCTCCCCCAAGGCTTCACCCAAAATCTCACCACTGCACTCACCTCAGCCCTCACCCCAGCCATCTCCCAAGGTTACCCCAAAGAAAGGAGGAGGAGCTGGAGCTGGAGCTGGAGTTGGAGTTGCTCCGCCGCCCCCGCCACCCCCATCACCCCCAGGTCCTGCCTTGGACATGAACTGCCTACGAAACTCTCTGACCCCTGTGTCACAACGTAAGCTAGGGGACAAGGGCTCAGAGAGAGCTGGGGGCAAAAATTCAAGGGATCAACTGTTGGCCTCCATTAGGAACAGCAACATTAAACAGCTCAAAAAGGTAGGTTGGGGGATTGAGTTTGAGTAACCTATGACACGAACAGAATTGAGATAAATTTACAAATGGTAGAAATGGTACCCAAAAGTGATCCGTCCATTTCTTGTTGGTGAAAATAGGTACATTTCTACTTTACTCTGGGTTTACCCAGAAGGATATGAACTCCAATCTCTCTCCCCTTAGGTTGAAGTCCCAAAGCTGTTGCAATAAGATTGGGGAGCAAAGAAAGACTGGGAGGAAGAGCAGAATGAGAAAGCGAAGGAGACAGCCATCTCACAGAACCTGAGGAGACCAAAACTGAATTTATGATACCAACTGACAGGATCCTGTCTCAGCACTGTGGAGCAGGGAGCAGGTGGAGCACAAGATGGAGTCTGGTCCTGAATGTACAGTTCCTGTCCTGGGTTGCAGAGAGGATGTGCAAAAGGGGTGGGAGAGGTTTGGAGGGTAGTTTCCTAAAGAAGGGGTCTTGCTCAGATGCTGGGCATGTGTCAGTGCCTTGCCTGTTAATTGCACAAGATTTTGAAGCAGGTCATTTGTATGTGAGTGAATGTGTGCAGTGCTTTGTGAGTGAGGCTATAATCATTATAGGAATGATAGGAATGATTGAAGACATTGGCTTCTGTGAGTTTGTCGACCTGCTTTTTGAACTTCAACAGCAGTCATGGAGGATGATTTTATAGCAATGTTTCAAGCTAATAAGAAGAATCATCTGAATTCTGTCTAGCATGGGGATTCTCAATGGGATTGTAATCGGAAAACAAGTGTAGGGTTTGCTCTCTATTACAATTTACATTCAATTATTAAAATGGGCTCACTGGGAATAGTAAACAGAATTAGTAGCATTGTGTTGTTATCCAAATCATAAAGCAACATCTCAGGCATTTTTTCATAACACATCAAGCCCAAACTTCCAGCTTTTTGGTAATGACTCAGGATGGAACTACAATTTTACCAGGAAGTAAGTAGAGGAATATGTTTTGCTTTGGAAAGAACTCACCCTGCAATATGAATGCTAATAGTAATACAGTGTGCTGCACAATATACGTGTATGTCTATTGTGCAGCAATTCGTGTTTGCTTCTAATGCTGAGCAGCACCCTTTGAACACCACCACTTGCAAAGAATGTGAATGCTCAGATTTCATTAAGAAGCAGTAATTTTCTTTAATTTAGTTAAGTGGCAACTATAAGCATAATGAGATGGGATTGTAATTTGTCTATTTCATTTTGTTGCTAGCAAAGCAAATATCTCCAAGCAACTTGTTTACTTTCAAATAAGAACAATTAGAGTGAAAGTGTATATCTGAAAGCTTTTAAGAAAATTTAAATGTATGTGTTCTCAACCTTCTCTAAAAAACCTTTAATCATCCACTAACTCTACACTAGATGCTACTTATAGTATATACTAAGTTTGCAATGGTTAAAAAATGAATCCGACAGGCTGTATTTCATGTACAAATTATGTGTGAATGTAAGCATCAATGTTTTTGGCTTTTGACACATCTATATATGTCATAGAGTGGTGGTGTATTGCAAAATCTTTTTAAGCTAGTAAAATACTGCTTGCAAAATTCTATTTGCAGCTAAGCATTAATTGCAAGAAAATGAAATATTTTACATCTGTTGTTATGAACTCACTATGATTTTCAAGGTAATGGTAACTGGTAGTTGGTACGTTGGAAATCTAAGTAAACATTAAAATAATATTTTAAGGTATCTTTTACAAGTACAAAGTTATTTTGTTAGTAACTTTAAGTTAAATAATTTTTTAAACAGTACTTTGCTATTTGGAAGATCCAAAGGCAGATTTAAAAAGACAACCAAAATAACATCTGGAGTATTAACAAGCCATGTGCAAACTGTATAGAGGAATATATCCGGCACTGTGGAAGTAGACTTTGTTCTTGTGTGAGAGGTCTGGTATTATATTCATCTCACGGCTTTGAAATAGAGGACAGTAAGAAAAGTTAGGCAAAGTGCTGGCCGTAGTTTGATGTGTCAGGATAATGGTGTGTCTATGCCAGAAAACACTGCATCTGTTGATGGCCAGGAAAAAAATTGGAAACGTAGCTAAAAGAGACATCAAAGAATGTTTGCACTTTCTTTACTTTTGAATTTTCCTGAATTTCGTTAAAATTGGAACAAATCAAACAGGCTTAATTTATGGAAAAATAATGAGGTTTTTATGTATGTTTTTATTAGATATTACTGTGGCGTAGTATAGATTCACTTTGACCTAATCTAAAATAATTTAAACACTAATCCTTCTCTGAAATGAATGGGCAAACCCAGGAAGATCCTTACTGGCTAGAGTTCTTATTTGTTATCCAGATAATAATGTCATGGATAGCTTTTTGTACATACCTTAATAAAGCACTTAGAGTAAACAAAGCAAAGAGTGTAGTGGTCTTCAGCAACAATACCCTTGGATCGGGTACATTGGATTTAACAAAAGTTTTTTGTTTAATGAGATTAAGGATATAGAAACCATGTTTTCAGGACAGCCAGAAATGGATTCGAGTCCTATGTAATTTGTATTTGTTGACACAAATCGTTCCATGTCATTGGAATGATGACATCTGGATATTCCAGTGACTGTTTACATTTAGAAGTGAAACCAATGTATATTCATCCAAGAAAGGTTACAGATATTAATTTTAAAAATTCTCATACACATACTGTGTGTACTCTCATAAATTTATATTATGACCAACATGTATATAAGCTGAAGCAATGGATACATTTGTTTGAAAATAATTACTTTGGTATTTTGTGTTTGATATCATACACACCTTGTTAATGTAACTGGGCATGGACAGCTAGACACCATCCCTGCTTTGCATTTCTTGTTTTGTTAAAATAATTGCTTGCTGTAGCATAACTGAAGATGGACAAACCAACACGGATGGTCCCGGGAGAGCTCCTAATCTCCTGACTGGGGAAAATGACTGAATACTGTTTTATTTTTGGATCTTAGAGATGTTCCTTTTCTTTTTTAGGTCGTGTTTGCCTCAGGGTTAAACTCCAGGTAGAATAGGAATGCAGACTCAAAGTCTATGTGGTTTAGCCCAAGTGACTCTGATACACATACACTGACCCAGTTGTGAAACATTAACAATACCACCAAGGACCCTTGAGCACAACACAGGGGTTTTTGATGGGTGTGGAACTGTAAAAAAATGCCAAGCACCTTTAATGAACACCCTGGCACACACTTCAGTGATGCATTGACCATGGAAGCATAAAGATTGCCACCCATCATAGCAATGGGTATGGGTCCTTTCTTATCTTTCATCTTTTTTCCCCAATACAGAGGAATTACAAAAAATCAGAGCCAAATGACCATGTCCATAATTTTTGTTAATTTGTTGCTTTGCACATCAGCTGAAGCTCTTTATATATCCATTTAACTGAAAAAAATACATTTTGTATTTTGACAATACCGTGTTGTACCGAAATCACAAATATTGTGCTTTGCTCTCAACGGAATTTTGTACATCATTTCCTTCAATGTTCTCCCAAACAAACACAGTAATATTTTTCCTGCACATATTGTATTGCGCATGTTACAGTACATTCTGCAACCATAGCAGAGGGTGGACAATCTACCCACTTCCTTTGCTAAACAACTGCAGTCCATCTACTAAGATTGTTGTCTTGCAACTAAATGTTCCTTTGCTAACCAAAGGCTGGCAGGCACAGTTTATGTTTTGGTCAGCCCAGCCTCACCCTCCAAACCCACAAAATGTCTATATTTGGTCATTTCTCAATGAAGACATGGCCTGTGGCTCATTCCTTTGCAGTTTCTAATAGTGGGATTATGGCCAGCTGCTTTTCTGGCCCTCTCACAGAGTGCACTGCTTGGATGGAAAGAGCGAGAAGCTGAGGAGTTATTGGGGAGCTGCAGTACTGTAAATATTTCCATCCATTGCTGGAGAACGTAAATATTTATTTGCTGTGGTGGGCTGTCTTATATATTAAAGAGTGCTATTTCTGATTATGCACTACCTATAGTTCAACCCACATAACAACATCTGTTAGTGACTGGAATTTTGCCAGAAAAAAAACTATGAAAAAGGATTACTTTTTTCCTGTTAAAGAATTAAGGTATTTATAAATTTTTTTTTGTCACCAGGTCCTAAAAAACTATAAACTATAAAACTATAGATAATTAATATAGGAAAATTTAAAAATTAAAATGTACAGATTCATTTTAAAATATCTAGCGAATAGGAAATAACACTGTGTATTGTTATACAATGGAATGTTTGTGCATTGGTGTCCATGTTTAGGCAGTTACATCTGGTGCCATCCAGACATGAGGTTTGGCTCCATCACCATTTTTATGCTATTTCCATATGCAATGCATTCAAAGTCTGTACCCAGTGTACAAACATGCCTGGGGTTGTTTAAATAATTATATTCTTATGGGGTCAATGCATTATATCTTTATTACTTCTGTTACCCTTTGCTGCAGTGGGACATAGTATAAAAATCTGACCTGGAATAACATGGTCAAGGAGGCGCTGTCGCATGCCTGTTTCACTTGTATAAATCTAGCG
>JAACJT020000105.1:19209318-19230003 GCA_009936485.2 Gymnarchus niloticus | reverse complement strand
AGTATAAAAATCTGACCTGGAATAACATGGTCAAGGAGGCGCTGTCGCATGCCTGTTTCACTTGTATAAATCTAGCGACTGAGGATATATAGCCCAGGCATAGGATAGGATCTGTGGGTCTAATTTACATTTAATTTAGTTTTGAATTACTGCAGGATGGTGGCCAACGGTTAGCACTGTATTTTCACACATCCAGGGTTGTGTGCTGTATGCCTTGTGATAGACTAGCATCTCATCAAGGGTATCTCCCTACCTTGTGCTCTGTGATTCCTGGAATA
Source organism: Gymnarchus niloticus (assembly GCA_009936485.2). Taxonomy (NCBI): domain Eukaryota; kingdom Metazoa; phylum Chordata; class Actinopteri; order Osteoglossiformes; family Gymnarchidae; genus Gymnarchus; species Gymnarchus niloticus. The sequence goes on along the minus strand of JAACJT020000105.1, from coordinate 19,229,725 downwards.
GGCTTCAGGCTCATGCTTACCCTGAACAGAATACGTGGTTATGGAAAATTGATGGATTCTATGGTGTGCCCTCCTCTGGCCGAATAAAACCACTGCCACAGGGTGCTTCCCACTTTTTCCCCATCTTTTTTTCAGCAATTTAAAGTAAATTCATTTAGAGATTCAAGTTCAACTGTGCAATTTTTTCAAAAACAAACTGGAAATATTTAGAATTGGTTTCTGTTTATTTATACATTTCTTCTTCAATATTCCCAAAGTTACACTCGAGTCATTGGCTAAATTTTATATAGTGTTATTATTATGCATTTTAGGGTGAGGAAAAATCTGTATTGGAGTCATATAAAATTGATGCCAACATATGAAACGAGATTATATAATTATTTCAGCACTTTTTACTATAAGAATCCTTACTGTGACTGAAAAATTGTTATTAGCAATTAAAGTTATAGAATTAGGCATACATATCAGGGGGTTTGCGATTTGATGCGACATCACATTCAGCAATTAAAAAACTAAAACTGATCTTACAATTTCTAATAAAGGAGAATATTACGGTAAACTGAGAAAACACAAGGTCAAGTTGTCGGATTTTAACAATGTCACCTGCTTTAAACCTAGTTATTTACATCCGACTAATTGTTTAAACGACACTGCAAAAACCCGCTACTAGTGCTACATGGATTAAGACCTCCAAATTTGGGCTGTAATTTCCGACTTAAACAATGCAAGACAAGATAAGATAAGGTTAAACTTTATTGATCTCTGGGGGGGAATTCTTTGTTCAGTAGCACAGAAAAGGAATGCAACAAAAAACAACATGTAGAAATAAGTACAAGATAAGATAATAAAACTTAAAGTACACAATAAGGACAAAAGGAGAATCAGAGTAAACAGGGAAATGGGGAACTGTGCAAAACAGTAAAATACAATTGTGCAAGATTATTATTATATCCCATAACTGGTTTTGATATTTGGTAAAACTATAGTGGGACATGTTTACTATGTTAATTACCATTACCTTCCCATATAAATTACATATACGGTACATTGGGTACAATAAACATTACATGAAATACAACTTCTCTACTTTTGACAGTTTTAGTTGTGCAGTTGTTTGTACTGAAAACAAAACCCAGGAGTACACATTTTTACTTAGGTATATGATATTCCGTTCCATCAAAAAATTGGTATACTATCCAGAAGTGCGTAGTGATGCTGAATTATTCAAACTATTTAAAAAGCTACCTTGAAACTTCTTTCTGGTAATGAATGTAATTTATTCTGCCTATCCCATCAGAATTCTACAGTCGTCAATACAGTGAGGCTAGATGCGTACAGTCATTTGTCATTTGCCTAAGATAGTCAATGATCTTAGGTTAAACACTGATGCAAACAAGGCATCGATTCTGGTACTATTGGATTTAAGTGCTGCTTTCAACACTGTCGATCATCACATTTTACTACAGCGTTTAGAAACACTGGGCTTCTCTGGTCCGGTCTTAAATTGGTTTAAAACATATCTGACAAATAGAAGCTATCAGGTTAAATTAGGTAATTACGTATCATCCCCAGTCAGGACCTATCATGGGATCCCGCAGGGTAGCATTCTCGGCCCACTGCTCTTCTCTCTCTATATGCTACCTTTGGGTAATATTATTAAGAATTTTGCTATCGATTTTTGTTTCTATACTGATGACATCCAACTCTATATATCAGTTGATCTAAGTACTACAGATGCTATAGTCAAGTTACAACAATGTTTAACTGCAGTTAATGAATGGATGTCCAATAATTTTTTAAAGCTTATTGAGGAAAAAACAGAGGTAATTGTTTTGGGCCCTGAGACACTAAGGGAGAAATTGAAATCAAGGGTAATGACACAAACAAAATCTGAGGTTGGAAACCTTGGTGTGATTTTAGACGGCAAACTGAGTTTTAAAAGCCACATTCAGCATTGCTCTAAGACTCCCTTCTATCACCTTAGGAATATAGCTAAGATCAGATCGTTTTTATCATGTAAAGATGCTAAAACTTTGATTCACGCCTTCATCACCATTCGCCTTGATTACTGCAATTCTCTTCTTACTGGCCTCCCAAAATCTAGTATTAATCACGTAGCTCTGAATGCTGCTGCCAGATTGTTAAGAAGAACAAAGAAATCAGATCATATCACTCCAGTTCTTTACCATCTCCACTGGCTTCTGGTATCTTATAGAATAGATTTTAAAGTTCTTTTACTTACCTACAAAGCACTTAATGGATTAGCGCCTTCATACATATCTGAACTATTTACTTTTTACACACCTCATAGAACTTTGCGATCTTGCAGCGACAGACGCCTCTGCATACCAAGAGTTAAATATAAATATAGTGGTGAGGCAGCTTTTAGCTCTTTTGCCCCAAAATTATGGAACACACTACCAAGAACTATCAGAGAAGCTGAGTCGATTAATAGTTTTAAAAGGTTATTAAAAACACATTTGTTTTACATTGGCTTTTTGATACATTCCTTTTACTGGATCCTAGGTTCCTTTATGTCTACTTTTGCTACTTGTATACTTTTTCTATCTACTGCAACTTTTTAATACATTCATTGCACAGGATCCTATTTTTTGTATATTTGCCTTTGTTTTCTTGTTTTATTTTATCTCTAATGCCTGTATTTGATTTTGTGTTATTTTACTTCTATTTTGTTTTTCTCTTATAATTATTCATTTACTTTTGTTTTTTGTATTCCTGTTACCCCAGTTTTTATATATCCCATTCTTCTGTAAAGCACTTTGGGCTGCATCTATGTATGAAAGGTGCTATATAAATAAAAGTTATTATTATTATTATTTGTCCGGTCTGTGTTTTCCCGGAAAATCGTATACTATTACGTCACGAGGACGTCGTGTCTACGTCAGACGCGCCACTCCTCACCGGCGAGGCCGCAGTGGAACAGCGAGGAGAAAATGGAGGAGTATGCACGTGAGCCATGGTAAATAAAATTCAGTTTTAATATTTTGTTTTTAATTAACTATAGGGAACATTTAATGCCCTTCGTGTTGCCGTGAATGAAGCTAGTAAGTTAATACACAGCACAATGAAATAACACCTTTAGACTGATGTATTTTCGTTTGGTGAAGATGTTTGCCTGTATAGGCTGTGCCGGTTGACCTTGTGTTACACAGTTATGTATTATCGATCGTCGGTTCACCGTTTTCAGATTATATAACATATCGAATTTTAATGATCTTAATTTTTCTACTTGCTTGTTATTTCTGGTGAAGTAGCTTTCGGCCTCGGCGTATCGTGTATACTTAGATATAGCAAAAAGCCTATGTGATCTTTTTATCGTAAAATATCAGTGTATGTTCATAAATTGATGATTAGCTTAACTGTAAATGTTTATTAGAAATAAATATATAACTGTCTTTCGTAAATAGCTTCCTGTATTCTGAACGTTAATACGCCTGTTTAGGTCGTTTCCCAGCCACCGTACGTGTTGCACGTTTACTGGCGGGGGGAGGAATCTGTCAGTAGGTCATGTCGGTAGCATCGGTCAGTGTGTTCTGTAGAACGTGGCAGTGGAAAATCAGTGAATATGTTTAATATTACAGTCAACTAACTAGTGCGGGAGTGATTAGCTATATACTAATATCCACAGCCCCTGGAGGATCGTGGACGACTGCGGGGGAGCGTTCACTATGGGGGCCATCGGTGGAGGCATCTTTCAGGCGATCAAAGGCTTCAGAAATTCACCTGCAGTGAGTTGTTATTATTATTGCTGTTTAAACTTCCAATTGCTTAAAAAGGAAAACCCATACCAGTTGTATTAGCTTAGTCTTCATATAAAGTATTGGCCGTGAACAACATGGACCGCAGATTTATTTTGCCCGTTCACCAGGGAGTGAGCCACAGGTTGCGAGGAAGCATGGCTGCCATCAAGACTAGAGCTCCACAGCTTGGCGGTGAGGTTCACCATATTGTATTCCTGGCAGAAACAATATATGCTTCAGTAGAGTGTTTATAAATAGTGACTTTAGCTAACTGATGGAGAGTAATTATACTTTCCATTGGTATTAATACTGACATGCATTGGACCACCTCTGTATGTTCACCAGGTAGCTTTGCAGTGTGGGGTGGCCTCTTCTCCATGATTGATTGTGGACTGGTCAAGGTGCGAGGGAAAGAGGACCCCTGGAACTCAATCACCAGTGGTGCCATGACAGGGGCCATCCTAGCAGCACGAAGTAAGTGTTGCCTGAGAACAGGAGGAGATTCTGGCCAGAAACAGCACAGCATGTGTTTGAGAACATCTATGTTGAGGAGCATCTGCCAGTGTTGGGATCAATTTATGATGGTGCTGTTTGGGAGTGGAGTCACAAGACGGGAGGGCTTCATAATACGTCTGGCCTGTTAAAGAAAGCCGGTACTAAATTAGGAATTCTGATTACCTGGTACGGAGTGATTCATTCTTTGTTCCCTTTGTCAGACGGGCCCTTGGCCATGGTGGGTTCTGCTACAATGGGAGGCATACTGCTGGCACTGATTGAGGGTGCTGGAATCCTGCTCACAAGGTTTGCATCATCGCAGTTTCCAACTGGTGAGTGTGACAGTGATTTCTCAATACCACATTATATTCATGTGTGCTATTTTGCATGAAGGCATGTCAGCACTGATCCATGTTATATGCATGAATTATGAAGAATATCTGGCTTCTTGGTCTGTTTCCCTGGGTCCAAAGAATATTAGCTGTTATTTTAAGTGCTGTTAAACACGGAGTTGCCCTTATTTGTACTGTAAATAAATTGAAGTGAGAGACCATGTTGTCATTTCCACAGAGTGGCCCCTATAATGTGTTCTTAAAAAGTGTCACAGTTTACATATATCATCTGTCTTCCTTTGTACCCTCAGGTCCTCAGTTTGCAGAGGAGGCTGCGCCTATGCCGGCCTCACCGTTTGGGGACTACAGGCAGTACCAGTGAGAGGACCACCATTACTTCACCCCCTCTCACCTCTAGGTTTAAATTTTTTTATTTTCCTGCCATGAACTTACATCTTGGATGCAGAAGTGACACCGAAGAACTGTGGGAGGTCCTACACACTGAGCATTATTTTTAATGCAGCCATCTCCAGGGGACTTTGCGAAGAGGCAGATGTGTCCATTCTCTGAGCCATCATTGGCATTTTATGTTTCTGTGTTCTAAGCCTTGTCTGTTGCATGTACAAAGGTTAATCGCTGCTATATTGAAGTAGCAGTCAAGATGAGTTGTTATATACTATTAAATGAATGCTGTTTATTCTGTAGATATAAAGCGGATTCATAGTCTTTCTGCTGAATAATGTAAATGGAATACTTGATCGCTACATATATGCCAGTATGTGGTGAATGTACATGGGACAAAATCGAAACAGGCTTAACCCAGTAAGCCCCCTTGTCCTGTGTGTAACAGACCCATTTGAAATGTGTCCCAGTCATATGTTTCTGTATTTAAAGGACTTTCCCCGGTGGCTTTTGGCTCCTTTGTCTTAATGCACTTACCTTCATGTACTTGTAATGCATCCCATAATTTAAATACAGTAATATAAAATCGTTGCAGGCATACTGGAATACTGCGTATTACCTGTAGATAATTATATTGGATTTTGTTAATTAGCAGGTAGGTCTTGAAAGCATCGGGTGGTCTATTAGACTAAAGAACCAGTGACTTTCTGTAGGTAGAGTATGTATCTGTGCTAAAGGCAAACATGCATACAGTACAAACCTTAGGGCCACTGTACGAGGAAGCATAATCCTCATTTTTATTCTAGATTTATCACAGTAATCTTGTATGGAAGTTTGGAAAAGTAATAAACATGGTCAGCATACTGAAGGTCTTACCATAGCATTGATATGCAATGCATGGTCTTCTTGCTGGAGCATGTGAGGCATGTGTGAGTTATTTGGCAGGTTAGAAGGTATTGGATTCTCAGCATCTGGTGGGTCAGGGTTCTGTTATACCAAAATCAGCTAGGGTACAGACCACAACAGACATTCCCATCCCACAGACCCAGAAACAGTGGCTTTATGTTAAATTTATACTTTGTTTTGCCACAGTGACAAAACCTCCGACTAATCTGTTGCACAAGGGGGTGATGTTCCTCTGGATTGAGAAGTATCGATTTGCTCTTGACCAGATTAAAGCCATCTTGTGTGAGCCTGTTCTTATTGCTTGTGATTGATACATGTTGGCTGTTGATGCATGTAGGAGTAGGGGTAGTGCTTTTGTAATCTAATGTTTCTGGAACTGATAAACCTGTGGCTTATTTTTTAAAAAAGTCATTCTACACCTGTGGAGAGTACTGTGTAGCAAGTTTACTGACTTTGTGTGATTTCTTGAGGCTTACTTCTGAGTTTTTGGTACTATGAATTGTGGCTCACAGTTGTATTACTGTTTACTGGTGATTGTTGTTATCAGGTTTCGTTAAGCCAGCTTAATTGAGCTACCTCTAGGTATGTACAACTTGCTTTGTAGTAAATCCCACTGTCAGGGAAAGATAACATCACTGCAGTAACATTGCCCAGAAAGTGATGTCAGGTAGTGTCCTGGGAAATACACTTGTTTGTTTAGATTCATCAGTCCATTTGAGCATAGCTGCTGGTTGGATGTCACAGAGGGTATCATGGATCACTTCGACAAATCCTGGGAAATATTGGCATAGTTATCTTTTGTGTGTGTGTGTGTACATATGAGAAACAATAAAGAAGGGATAGAGGCAATGTAGTGTAGTTTCCCAAACACACTATCCACCAGGGGGCAATAGTTTTGTCTCCCAGTTCTTGTGATGCATATCAACCTGTAGGGATAGGGCAAAATTACAGGTAGACTACCTGTGTTTGAGCAGATAGCTTGGATGTGCAGCAAAGGTAAACATTTGGGCTAGCTGTGGAATGAAAGGTAAGTTTGGTATGTCTGTGTAGGTTCTCAGTCATCCAGGTCATGGTAGTCTTGAGTGCTTGAGTCAAAGGCAACAAGAACTTTTAGGTTCTTGAAGACATTTCACCTCTCATCAGAAAGACTTCATTAATTCTAAAAGCTGATGGGGAGTCCCAGGCATCTAATCTCTAGTGGGACCGCCACCCTGGAGGCGGTCCTGAGATGCAGCAACACGCCAGGACATGTCTGTAAGTCATTGCCCCACCCTACCATTATGTGAATTGTTAAGGTCACACGGGTCGAGGTGTGAATAGTGGTTATATTGCCTAGGAAAGGATCTCAAGACTGCATTATAGGTGGTTGATAGTTGGTGTCGTAGTGAACCACCTCTGTTCAATGTTGCTTGTTCCAGTTGGACATAGATGGCCTCCTTTACTCCTCTCTGAAACCATCTGTTTTCTCTGTCCAAAATGTGAACATTTGTATCCTCAAAAGAGTGTCCCTTCTTCTTTAAGTGCAGATATACAGCGGAGTCTTGTGCTGAAGAGCTGGCTCTCCTATGTTGTGCCATGCGTCTGTGGAGTGGTTGCTTGGTCTCTCCTATATATAGGTCCGAACACTCCTCACTGCATTGTAGAGCATTCACAACATTGCTTAGCTTGTACCTAGGTGTTTTGTCCTTGGGATGAACCAGTTTTTGTGTAAGGGTGTTGTTGGGTCTGAAGTGCACCAGGATGTTATGCTTGGAGAAGATTCTTCTAAGTTTCTCAGACAAGCCAGCCACATATGGGATGATTATGTTTTTCCACCTGTTGTTGTTCTGTTCTTCACTAGTTAATGTCTGAGGTTCTTTTCCATGTCTCCTCGCTGACTTGATGAAGGCCCAGTTTGGATAGCCACATGTTTTGAGTGCTCTTTTGATGTGTGTGTATAACTTTTCTTTTTCCTCTGCCTTGGAAGGAACGTTCTCTGCCCAGTGGTGTAAAGTCCTGATAACCCCAAATTTGTGTTCCAGTGGGTGGTGGGAGTCAAAGAGTAGGTACTGATCTGTGTGTGTGGGTTTCTGGTAAACATCAATGTTGAGGCTTCCATCCTTCTCAATGAGCACAGCACAGTCCAGGAATGGTAACCTATTTTCCTTAATATCCTCCCTGGTGAATTTTATGTGTCTGTCCACTGAGTAGATATGTTTGGTAAAAGCCTCTTCTTCTTGGGTTTTGATTTTGACCCAGGTCTCATCTATGTACCTAAACCAGTGGGTAAATTTGGTAGCAGCTTCAGAAATGCTAACTTCCAGGAGAGTGATGCACATGCTAGGTTATGGGCTTTAACACCCCAACATGTTTTTAGAGTCTGAAAGCCAGGGATTGTGATGCATTAAACTAAGAATTATTCCCACAGTATTTTATACAGAGAATACCCCCAAAACTAAAAGAAAACGTAAAATAATAATTTTAAGTATTCATCCCCTTATGTCAATCCTTGGTTGAACAACCTCTACCAGCTATTACAGCCAGTAGTCTTTTTAAGTCTCAATTAGCTTTGCACACTGTGATGGAGCAATATTTGCCCTTTCCTCCTTGCAAAATTGTTCAAGCTGTGCAAAGTTAGCTGGAGAATGGCCATGAACAGAAAATTTGAGGTTTTACCACAGATTTTAAATGGAGTTAAGGTCCAGATTTTGACTGGGCCACTCAAGGATATTTATTTTTCTCATTTTAAGCCAGTCCTGTGTTGCTTTGGCTGTGTGTTTTGGATCATTACCCTGCTGAAACACAGATCTTCTCTCCAGTTTCAATTATTTGGCAGAGGAGCACAGGTTTCTATTCAGAATTTCTCTCTATTTTGCCCCATTCGTCTTCCCTTCAGTCCCGATGAGATTGCCAGTTCCTGCTGCTGAAAAGCATCCCAGAAACATGACGCTACCACCGCCTTACTTTACAGTTGGGATGGTGTTACCTGGCTGGTGTTCACTTTTTGATATGTACCACACATATCACTTAACGTTCAGGCTACAGAGTTTGAACTATTGAACACAAGACTTTCTGCCACATCTTTGCGGTGTCCTCCAGAACGTTTTCCACTCTTTTCAGCAAGGGCTTTTTCCTTGCCACTCTCCCATAAAGCCATGGAATACCTTGGAGTTCATTGATCCTTGAACATCACCTTGCATTGGAGGCACAGTCTCTTCAAAATTCCTCCAGAGTTGTGATTGGCCTTATAGCTTCCATCCACAGTGACCTTGTCCAGTCACTCAGTTTAGTGGGGTGGCTTGGCTTAGATAGAGTCATAGTATTTTCACATTTTTTCTACTTTCGTATGATGGATTGCACTAAGCTGTGAGGAATCTTCGATATCTTTTACGTTTTCTTGTACAGTTCCCCAGATACATGCTTTTCAGTAATCATATCCCTGACATGCTTGGGCTGTTCTTTCCCCTTCATTTTGAACCTCTTTTAGTGAAAGTCTATACATCCCATAGTGAAGGTTTTTGGAGTTATCTTTTGATCTGACATAGTGCTCAAGGCTTAGGAGATCAGTGGGGTAAACAAAGTAATGAAATTAATTTTGCATTTAGAATCAAAGACAACAAAATGTGAAAAAAAGTGTTTGGGGAGGGGGGTGAATACTTTTTCAAGCCACTATTAACGCTTTTACACCAACAGGGAACGGGTTCTTGAACCGGTTCCGTTCAGGATTCTTTTAACCTTGGTGCCAGCTAGCGAACCGGCCATCAGTTTTTCCCACCAGTTTTGATCGAAACCATTGTAATCAAGGATCATGCGTCATCAACAGAGGGCGTTACAGAATGCATAATGGAAGAAATGAAATTGTAGGTATCCGACATATGAATCCTAATATCTGTAATGACATTTGTACTCAGAATTTATTTTGGGTATTCAAATATACCGAGTATTGAATATAAATTTATTGAATATTTGAAATGACAGTTCCACAGGACAGGTCCACCACCAGGGCCACTGCCGGTGGGCTCGGTATCTGAAGCAAGTCTGCTGGTTGTGTCCTCACTGATGCTGGACGATTATAAAGAAAAAGGCAATATTAAAGCACTACGATATTAACGCTACTTAAACGCCACTTACACGATTTACACACTTTAGATATACCCAATATAAACTTAACACGCGAGAGCGTCTTTTGTTGCCATAGCAGGAGCTACAGCAATAGGTTAGTGCTATTTTACCCCGTCCATCCCCACTTTTCGACAACTCTTTCTTGAGTCCCGGTAATCTTTTAAAAGTTTATTTATTACTTGTTCCTGATAACGAGTGAACCCAGCTTTAGCCAAGCCTTCAACTAGTTCGGCGTACAGCTTGCAGGTTCTTGTGCTGCTCTCCAGCTTTTCCTGAAATTCAGGAAATGACCAAATACTTTGTTTCCTCGACAGACCACTGGATGTTCTTTTTTTCTGAAGATTTATCCTTTTCTATTGCTGCGCTCGCCTTCCACTCCGACACGCCGACTGACGTCGTCACTGGTAGCGCTGGAAATACCAGCTTTCTTTTGGTTCCTCTTCGGAACCAACTTCTCAGGTTCCTAACCAATATATTTTTGGTCGAAATGATCGGAACGGTTCTAAATTTGGTGCGCGAACCAGAACGGAACGCGTTCCCTGTTGGTGGAAAAGGGTATGTGTGGTCGTTTAACGCAGAACTCTCTAATTCAATTGCGTCTTTTTACAGATTTTGTGATTTGCATATCCTTGAGGTATTTGAGCAGTTATGCAGCCTTTGATTCTTTCTTTCTCAAAAAGTTCCTGATAAGATTAATTCGTGCAACTCAAAATATTGTCAACACAAAGCAATCGAAAAGTTCAGAGTGCGTTATCTTGTGAAAAATTTGACTCATTTAATCGCAGTTATGCAGTTATAATTGGGAAAAAACTGATGCAACAAAAAGAAATAAGGAGTAGCTATACAGTATATGTGCACTGCTACTTCCTCTGGCAATGTATTTTCTATTACATGGGAATATGAGCCAATGGTAGTGGTCGTTATATCTATCCGTACCGCTAGGCGGGAGTAATCCACATCATAAAGAAAAAGAAACTAATTTTTTCTTTGACATTACTTAATAATCATAATGGACGCTTTCAAATTGTATTTCCCCAATTTCCTTCCTTTTCTGCAGAGATATTAAAAGATCCGAATATTTGCATATAGGAATGTCCTTAGAAGGGTGCTGTCTAGCGTTTGTGCTGACTGGTCGAGAACAGCAGTAAGAACACTCCTTATAGTTCTTATTTGCCACTCCCAGACACTGCCCATGTGACTTGCCGCTGGAGGATTCATAAGAAATTCACATCCTAGAGTCTTCACACTTTCTTAATCCATTCCTTTCATGATTTCTGTAAACTCTCTCCTTGCACCGACAAAATTTGTTCCTTGGTCATGTCTTAGTTGACGAACATTTCCTCTTATAGCAATGAACACTCTTAAATGCGTTAGTTGTCATGTCATCAATCATTTCTATGTGTATAGCCCTTGAACATAGACAGGTAAGAGACTAAGTCTTTTGATATGCTTCCTTCCTTCTTTAGCATAAATTTGACCAAAGCAGTCTATGCTGATGTAAGTGAAAGGTGGAGTAGTTTCCATTCTATCTTGTGGTAAGTCAGCCATTCTTGGTTCTTCCGTATGTCTTCTGTACTTTCTACACTTAACACATTTGAAGATGTGTGACGAGACTGCACTACTGCATCCCAGGATCCACCATCCATTAGCTCACAGTTTGTCAATCGTCATTCCATGTCCTTGATGATGTACCTTTTCGTAAAAGTGCTTGATAAGTTAAGTCGATACGTGGCTGTTCTTTGGGAGTATTGCCAGATGCTTCACATGTGGGTGTAGCTTGGCTTGACTTAGGCATTCTCCCACCCTTAGAATACCATCTTCATCCAAGAATGGACTCAACTTTTACAGCTTAATATCTTTGGTCTTAGCAACTACTTTTCTTAGTTTCAAGCTCTTTATCTCATCTGAGAATGCTTCTTCTTGAACTAGCTTAATAATAGCAAGACCTGCTTCCTTTCTTTATTCTAGGCTTGCACTTTCATTGGTTCTTTGCTTCACACCTTTGAATTCTTTGACTCATCTCTTTAATCTGGTAGTTGCTTTTACTCCCCTTGACCAATCAGAGAATTTCTGTAGGCGATCCAATAGTGATCTGTCCTCCGTTGCCTTAATGTCACACACAAGAGCCTTGCAGAGTTCAGGATCATCTTCCTTGATTTCTCCCACCTTGCATTCTCTGTTAGGGAGTTCCCTTTCTCAAAGAAACTTCGGTCCTGCAAACCAGTTTGAGGTCTTAAGTTGCTCTGCAGTCAAACCTCAAGAAGCCTGATCTGCCGGATTGTCCTCAGAGGCAACACAAGCTCATTGTTCAGGCTTTGTACTTGACTTGATTTTTTGTATGCAATTCACTACAAACATTTGAAACCTTCTAGCATCATTGTTTATGTAGCCAAGAATGACTGTGGAATCCATCCAGAAGAACTCTTGCAGATCTTGGATCTCTAGCTCATTCCAGAGCATGTCGTTGGTTTGAACTGCAACAACTGCCACACAGAGTTCTAGTCTTGGTATAGTTGCGACTTTGGTTGGTGAAACCCTTGACTTTCCCATTACTAGACAGCAATTGACTTTTTCGGACTCGTTAATGGCTTGCAGGTAAGTACATTCACCAAATCTGGAAACACTTGCATCCACAAAATGGTGAAGCTCATACCTTTTGATGTTTCCAAAACTTGAAGGTAAGAAGCATCTTTTGATTTGCATTTCAGCCAGATTGGCTAAGTCTCTAATCCAGGACTTCCACTGAGGTCTTAAGTTTTCTGGAAGTTCTTCATCCCAGCCGATCCTCACTCCCAGCCAGGAGTATTTGTCTCCCCAAAAGGACAAAAGGTTCTATGAACCTTAAGGGATCATACACAGAGGCTATGGTAAAAAGTACACCTCTTCTTCTTAATGGATTGCATTTTACTTGAACTCTGAATTTGAATGAGTCAGATGTGATGCACCACTCTACTCAAGAGCTCTTTCCATCTGTGGTAAGCTCAAAGCCATGTCTATATCTTTGATTACTGCACATTCTTCTTTTGGGATGGTTGCCATCACATTCTCACTGCTGGAAACAAATTTGCGGAGTCTTAACTTGCCAGTGCGGCAAAGTTCCCTTGATTCTTTGAAAAGCTGGATAGCTTCCTTCTCAGTTTGGACGCTTGTCAAATCGTCTTCTACGTAGAAATTTCTTTGAATGAAGTGTATGACATCTTTTCTGTACTGACCTTGCCTTGTGCTGCCAGATATTTTAGGCTGAAGTTGGCGTGGCCAGGAGACGAGGTTGCTCCAAACAAGTGGACCTTCATTCTGTAGATTGATGGTGTTGTTTCCAAGTTTCCATTCTCCCACCATAGAAATCATAAATATTCTTGATCTTTTTCCACGTGAAACTGGTGGAACATTCTTTCAATGTCACACATAACTGTGACAGAACCCTTTCGGAAGCGGCACAGGACACCCACCAATGTATTTGTCAAGTCAGGACCACTGAGCAGATGGTCATTGAGGGATGTTTCTTGAAATTTAGCAGAACAATCGAATACCACACATATTTTTCCTGGTTTTTGTGGATAATAAATTCCATGTCGGGAATATACCAAGCAGGACTGTTGGCAATTTCTTCCTCAGGGACCTTCTCTGCTTCGCCATTTGAAATTATGTCATCCATAAAGCTTACATAGTCTTTGTAGTACCTTTGATCAATCCTTAGTCTTCTTTCAAGACAACTTAAGCGGTGTATTACACGTCTTGTTAGGAAATTTCGGTCTTTCCTCTTTGAACGGTAATGGCATTTCGTAGTTGTCACGCCCACACCATGCCAGCCTACATGGGACCTACCACACCCAACTTACTCCTGGTCATCATCCCCTGAATACTAACCAGCTGTGCCTTGTTAATTACCATCAAGTAGCTTCCAGCCGTGCCTTGTTAGTCCTTTATATAAGCCCTGCTGTTCAGTTGCCTCCTTGTGAGGTATTGTGTTGTCTATACCATTACTGAGTGATTCTGAATCTTGTAGTTTGCCCGTGTATAACCCTGATTGTTGGATTTCTTTCTGCTTCCTGTTTGGTTCTGTTTGCTGTGCCTATTGCTTCCTTGGTATTGATCTTCTGCCTGTGACAATGTTTTCTTTTCTCCCCTGGCTTTTGGAAATCCTACCTGTTCTGCTCTTGACCTTGCCTGTTTTGACTCTGATTAAACTCTGATTCTGTAATTGGATCCCACCGTGTTCTGAATCATTATAGTAATGACCATTGTTTTGTGTGATGTTTCCTCTCAACTTCGACAGGAACTTGAGATATAGGTTCATGATGACTATAAATACTCCGTTTTTACTTTCTTATGATTTGTAGAAAACCTATAGTGTCTTTTTTTTTTTAGCTGTGGTATAGCTTATTTTGTTGGTATATGAAATGGTGAACAGCTTTTATATTTTAAACAGCTTCTACAGTTGCTCCCAGAACTGATCCCACAACGAAGATGTTAACAACACTGGGTCGATCAACGCTGGTCACGCAACAGTGTGTGACATGGTCATGGTGGGTGGGTCTACAGGACCAGATCCCCGTGCTTCTTTCTTTTAACCACTTCCTTTAAACCTATTTTTTTTTTTTTTTTCCTGTATCTGTGGGTCATCAGCCTCTACTGCTGACCTTGTGAACATCACCATGCCTATGGTGACAACCATTCCACCATCCATCCCTTCAGAGGTGAGTGAAGGGTTAATCTGAAATCTAGTCTCTTACTGCCTGGACAACACTTACTGGGCTGGTAATGCTTTGTTTTTCATTTGCTCATTCCCTGTTACCTCCATCAAGCTTGTTTTGACGGCATAATCCTCAGATTACTCATAAATACTCATTTTGTTTACTTTTATAGTGACTTTCACAACAGTTTTAAAGCAAAAGCTGCTTGCAGTTTGAATGGGGGTTAAATAAGTTGCTATGGCAAATTCATTGCTTGCTTTCTTAAAGTACACTAAAATACAGAATAGTCCACTTGGATTTAATGTTTACATGCTCTCAACATAATTAGTTAAACATGACATCTGCTGTAGTAAATCACCAGGTCATAACTGTAGGAAAAGTTTTTATACAAATTCTACAGTGGTCTGTCTTAAGCATGTGTGATGGAGACAAATAGTTTGGCTTAGACAGTTTTTCCAAACTTGCAGAAATGGACTATGACAGAGTTTGTGGTGCTCATTTGGGCCCTGGATTTGTACAGATACCTCAGTAAACCATACAGCAATTTACCGCAATAATATTGTAATAATAGCTGTATTTGTCTTAACATAAAAGCCCACCAACTAAATAACATGCCATGCTGTAGTCATTTAGAGGCTTAGACCTTAGATTGTTAGACCACTTCTTGTGGTGTAAGCTGTATAGTGTTTAAAAATGACTTCTTCATAACTTCCAGTTAAGATAATGATCACTGAAGCTAAGCTAACTCTCCCTGACTCCCTGTGTAAAATCAGAATTTGTGCCCTTTTTCACCATTGATGTGATTTGTTGGTTTAAAACATGATGTGAATCAAGTAAACTTGACATTTTCTGAGTCAATCTAGATGTTACAATTTGGGTTGGATCAACCCTGGCAGTGTTGAGCTTCCTGCTCATCTCACATCCTTTTGAAAGTAAAACAATAGTGTCAAGATCACAAGGTATGCATCACATTCTGAACATTTATACACTTTTTGTTCCGTAGATCACTACCTCAACTTAATGTGGTTTATGTGGGATTTGGCAGTTTTTTTTGTGGTATATTTTCTTTCACTTTTCCCCACTGAGTCTTGAATAGTACATAAATGAAATGCTTTTTAATTGTAATTCATACTTTAATAATCACAGCCTACTGCTAATGTCAGAATCTTTTTACATGAAATATGTACTTGCTTTTCATCTTGATCAAGATAAGCTGTTAAAGATGAATGGATGAGTATGTATGTTTAATTAAAATTTGTGTATTTGCAGATTCAAATCCATTGCATGTAGCCATCCCTGTTAACATTATGCAGGTAATTGTTTTAATAAAATTTGGATTATTCAGTTCTAGCTAAAATGTTTGCCATTTATACAGAATCATGCTGGACCCATGCTTTGTTTAATTTTCTTGCATTCAATAGCAACGAGCCACCAGTTAACATTCAAAGTTGGTCTGACTTTCACTCTGAGCAAGTTTTGTGTTTCTGTTCATCTTCTCCTATCTTGTTTGCTCCCAGACTCTTACTAATCTGTGAAGTACCCCCACACACTGGCCTACCACTGTATAATCTAAAATTCTACCTTGGATTAATTGTGTTTTGGATAGTAAAATGGGTTCATTCTGTGGATTTTCTTGTTTGAAGCCAGTCCTCCCACTCTGACAGATTTACTGTTTTCTTCAGGATGAAGGGGACCTTGGCCAAGTGTATGATAACATTGCACTGAGCGACACTGCTCTTCATCCCCAGAAGGATTCTCTTGCAATCTACCATATGCTTTAGTTCTCATCTAGAAATGACAGAACTCTCTTTACTGCTTTGAGGATCCCCCACTGGCTGCAGCACATCTGTGATTGTTGGCCCTGTATGCTGTCTGCTGTGTGTGTGTGTCCTGTGATGTTGTGTTCCTGTGCATGTATGTGCACCCCGTCTTTCAGAGAGGCTGCAATTGGACAGAGATCTAACATTGGAAATCGCTGTTACAAAGAGAGACAATTAGAAGAAATCAGATGGCAGCAGTTATATATCTGTGGTGCACCTTGTTCCCTGTACAAGAGTTAAAATGTGGATGTTATTCGCGCTAAAAATAGCTTCAAGCCCAGATTCACAAAAAAGGCAGGAACATGCACCCAGTTTAAAGGGCAGAGTGGTGAGTAGAGCGAACCAAAAGCATACACAGTGTAGGAAAATGATTGTTGGCCCTGTGTGTGTGTGTCCTGTGATATCGTGTTCCTTTGCGTGTATTCATGTAGTCTAGAAGCTCATTGATACTTCTGCTTCAGCTTACCATCATGTTTATGAATTCACTAATTCAGATTATATTAATGTTTGTTTAAACTATATTTTTAAAGAATAGGCTTTACTGTAGTAGGAACTTAGTTTGTGCCCTTGTGCCCCTGACCAGGCTAAGAGGTAAATGAATGGGAAGAACTGAACTCAGGTTGGTGGCATGATTTGATTGGAACTGCTTGCTGTTTTGAAACTAAAATGCACCTTTGATTTTGTACCACTAGAGGGTAGTGTGTCCTAAAATTGAAAACAGCCAAAATCTGTTCTGTCTACTTCGTGGTGGTCTGCTATTTGATAGGCTGAATATGCAGTCTGTGCGTTATGCCTGTCCCCAATGGGTCAGTTTAAATGTGGCTTACTTCCCTGCTTATGCTACCTGTGCCATATTCAGAAAACATAGCTGATGGACCATGTACTATACTAAAGTCCAAGTCTCCTCCTCTGAGGGGCTTTAGTCCATTGCAGGCCAGTGTACATTATGATGTGTAGGTTTCAGTTCTGGGTATTTTAATTTCTGAAGAGACTCACGGAGCCGGCAATATCTTAAATTTTCTCCCAGTGAAACGGATTTAGTAATGTATACTGAAAAAGAATGTCATTTATGAGCAGGCAACAACCAGGTGAAACAGCTAATTCGTTTGTCACTGCTGTACACACTAGGTGAATATTGCAGCTATGGTCAATTGCATAATGAGCTAATCTGCGACAAGCCATTTGGAAGACCTGAAAAACACCGTCTTTCAGAGAGGCTGCAATTGGACAAAGATCTAACATTGGAAATCGCTGTTACAAAGAGAATTAGAAGAAATCAGATGGCAGCAGTCATATCTGTGGTGCACCTTGTTCCCTGTACAAGAGTTCGAATGTGGATATTATTTGCGCTAGAAATAGCTTCAAGCCCAGATTCACAAAAAAGGCAGGAACACGCGCATACAGTTTAAAGGGCAGAGTGGTGAGTAGAGCGAACCAAAAGCATACACAAAGTGTAGGAAAATGATTGTTGGCCCTGTGTGCCGTCTCCTGTGTGTGTGTCCTGTGATATTGTGTTCCTTTGCATGTAGTCTAGAAGCTCATTGACACTTCTGCTTCAGCTTACCATCATGTTTGTGTTGCACAATAACTTGTACAAACACAGTCACCTTGTACTCCTGTACTGTATACTGTCTCTTTCAGAGGCTGTATATATTTCTTGTATTGAGTCTATTCTCATAATACATTTCTATGTAGTACCATGGGGGCCCGAGGGAAATGGTATTTCATTCCACTATATACTGTACATATATATGGATGTAGTGAGAAAGATCTCGACTCTTATGAATTCACTAATTTGGATTATATTAATGTTAAACTATACTAATTTTTTTAATAAATAGTTTTTGCTGCATTACTGATTTTGCCCTGTGCCTCTGACCAGGAAAAGAGGTTAATGGATGGGATGGACTGAACTCAGGTTGGTGGCATGATTGTTTGGAACTTCATGCTGTTTTGAAACTAAAATGCACCTTTGACTTTGTACTGCTAGAGGGTAGTGTATCCTGACACTGAAAACATCTGCAATCAATTTTGTCCATCTTGTGGTGGCCTGCTGTTTGACAAGTTGAATATGCAGTCTGGTATGAAATGCCTATCCCCACTGGGTCAGTTTAGGTGGGGTTTACTTCCCCTCTACAGCCCTGATTATGCTAACTGTGCCATATTCTGAAAACACAGCTGATACCACAGACCGAATCCAAGTCTCCTCTGAGGAGTTCTAGTCAATTGCAGGCTAGTGCACATTGCTGTGTGTAGGTTTCATTTCTGGATATTTGAATTTCTGAAGAGACTCACTGAACCAGCAACATTTTCTGAAATTTCCTACCAATGAAATGGATTTAGCTTACAGCATCATGCTTTGGGTTTTGAATATATATGTGTGAGTCATGCCCTGCCTGCCTCTTCTGTTTTTCCTCAGCATGGCCCTAATGAGACATACCTGTTAATTGTTGTCCCCTCGTTAGTCTTGTTTAAAAGTGTTTCCCAGTCTTTTGTTTTTTGTTTAGTTGTTCAGACAGGAGCCCCCATGTACTATGATGTTTGTGGCTGACATTGTGCTCTGTAGTGAGAGCAGGGAGCAGGTTGAGGATACCCTGGAGAGGTGGAGGTATGCTCTAGAGAGGAGAGGAATGAAGGTCAGTAGGACCAAGACAGAGTGTGTGTGTGTGTGTGTGTGTGTGTGTGTGTGTGTGTGAGAGAGAGGGAGGACAGTGGAATGGGGAGGATGCAAAGAGTGGAGTTGGTGAAGGTGAATGAGTTTAAATATTTGGGGTCAACAGTTCAGAGTAATGGGGAGTGTGGAAAAGAGGTGAAGGAGAGAATGCAGGCAGGGTGGAGTGGGTGGAGAAGAGGAGTGATTTGTGACAGACAGATACCAGTGAGAGTGAAAGGGAAGGTCTACAGGATGGTAGTGAGACCAGCTATGTTATATGGGCTGGAAATGGTGGCACTTGTGAAAAGACAGGAGACAGAGCTGTAGGTGGCAGAGTTAAAGATGTTAAGACTTGCATTGGGGGTAATGAGGATGGGCAGGATTAGGAATGAGTATATTAAAGGGTCAGCTCAGGTTGGATGGTTTGGGGACAAAGCCAGAGAGGCGAGATTGTGTGGGTTTGGACATGTGCAGATGAGATGCCTGGCAGCGCCATCCTCAGAATCCTTCTCCCAATATACCCAGCAAGAGGAAAAGAGGAAGGCCAAAGAGGAGGTTTATGGATGTGGTGAGTGGACATGCAGGTGGTGTGACAGAGCGGGATGGGGAGGACAGGAGGTGATGGAGGCAGATGGTCCACTGTGGAAAGAAAATTATGCTAATGTATGCTAACATTTTATTTTTTAGAACTAGTCTGATAATAGTAATGCCTGTGCCCCTAAATGGCATAAATTGCTAAAAGCTGGATTAATGATAATTCTAATGTCGTCTTGTAGATTTTGGAAAGATTTTCATGATGCTGGTTCATTCGCTAAATGCAAAAACATGCTCCATTTTCTTTGTCATCCTATGTCTGTAAAGTACACATAGGTTTGGTGAGTGTTCTCAGTCCCAGTCTCTTGTGGTACAGCACCTTATGCAATTTGTGAAATTTAAACCTGTAGTGCAACAGTTCTGACAGTTTTTGGACTAAATCGATTAACCATGCAATAACCCCCCCAATGAAAATCACTTTAGTGTTAGCGATAGTTTTTTACACAGTCAAGACATAACTAGAAATCATTTAAAGATAAAAATGGGCTAACCTAATTGTCCATGAGCCAGACATCCTGGAGAATGAAGTCAAGAAGGCCTTGGAAAGCATTGCTAACAATAAGGCTAGGGGCGTTGATGGAATCCCAGCTGAACTACTCAAAATCCTAAAAGATGATGCTGTTAAAGTACTCCACTCAATATGTCAGCA
>JAACJT020000105.1:19168977-19209218 GCA_009936485.2 Gymnarchus niloticus | reverse complement strand
TTTGTTCAAAATATCACTGTGTATCTTCCCCCTCCAAGATATGTGTCCTTAACTCTCGCTTCCGCTGTTGTCGCTCCCCCCCCCCCCCCCCCCCCAGTGCCCCCCTCCTTGTCTGTTTTAATTGCTTCCAATTCTGTGTCAGACTCAGCTGTCACCTCCAATCCTGTCACAAGACTGGCAGACAGGAGCCTCTCTGACTGCCATGTCCCCATCAAGTCCACTCTCTTTTTACACAATGCAGATCACATGGTATCAGCAACTTGCAGGTGTCCGAACGAAAATTTAATGATCAATTATTAGTATTGTTGTGAAAACCCTTGTCGTTTATCCATGAGACTTTTGGCATGTAAACACCAATAAATTGTTCTTTTGGTAGGGAAACTTTAGGTCCAAATTTCATCTGTGTTGTGGGCAGAGATGACTAAAGCCCTGTTTCAGGACGAATAGTCAACTTAAAGCATCAGTCCAGCTGTGTAAGTCTGTGTGTCCTATGCTCATTGTGGTGTTGTTACCCTAGCTGGTCAAACACACTGGTAGTTATGCATGGATTATTTATGTCAATGGATGCCACAGCACAAATCTGTTAAAATTAGTCCTCCTCACTTGGTTTCTGACAGTGTGATGACACGGTCTCTCATGTTGATGCTTTCCACATTAGTGCTGGTCAACAGCTGCTCTGGGTAGATTGGTGACCTTCTGAGATTTCTTGTGGAGAGGAGACATTGGCCTCAGAAGATAACCTCCCAATGACTGACAGGATGATGGCCTGGGCAGGAGGCATTGCAAATGGATTTCTCCCCTTCCCAGACAGCTCTTTGCGCGCTGAACTTGGCGTAGTCATGGTTGGATAGCCCTGATGCGACCACTGCTAGAGAATACTTTGTTATGGAAACGCTGCTGCCCTGGTGATATGAATTCTGTTATAAAAGGGACGGTGTCTCTTTAACCTTTGAACTATTGAACAGACATCAATGCATTTTGCATTTATTCCATTTAAATTACTAACTAAAAGTTCAACTTCCTTGAGAGACTTACAGGAACATGAAAGAAAAATTAAGCTTAACAATAATGTTATATTAATGTTATAATACTTATCATTCCAAATGGTTCAGTCAGAGATGCTGATAGGGTACCTGTGACGCCACGGTGGACAGGAGGTGTGGCTTAACTGGCATATGAATCTGTCACAGATACAATGAGATTGACTGTGATGAGCATGTCCAGTTTGGTTCTTTGTTCCCATGGGTGGTGTGCATTCGGTGATTCTCATAGACTTTTACTTACTTCTGACTGTGACATTCACCTGGTCAGGTTGTAGTTCAGCTATCAAAATTAATTCCATTAATTTAGCTGCATTACTAACACATGACAGAATTGAGCTAGCTTGAATGATTCTCTATATCTATCAGTAACTTAATGAGGTTACCAAGCACCATTTGGTTCCTATTTAATGCATAAAATTAAGCAAATGAAGATTTTGTATCATTATGGGCTGAAAACACTGATTAAACCTCATCTTAGATTAAATCACCTTCTTAAAGGGGAAGTCTGGTGAAAAAATAAAATTTGAGATGACCTTGTACTTTTGTTTCTGTGGCTGTTAGCAAAATTAGCCTGTTGCAAACTCAAAAAGCAAAACATAGCAACATTTCTAGACCAAACATACACTGGGTGATCAACTGTTTGTGTAAATTTCAAATTTTCTCAGATTATCCCTTTAACAGGGTGACTGACTCTAACGTTAGGTTTAGTCTGTGTCTTAGTCCCTAGCCCTATGAGTTTTCAGCAGATGCAATCACCTTCACATCTCTGTACCTGTTGGTTTTCCTTTATGGTGATTAAGAGTATGTTAAGATTAAGAATACCAGGCACTGCTATGTGTGACTTCCCAAAATGCTTATACTATGAAGGCCTCCTTCCTACAGTTTTTTGACAGAAAAGTAATTTCTGTACTGGCTCGATAAAATGTGTCTCTTGAGGTTTGAGTGCAACACCTCGATCATCCCAAAAAGGGGTCCTTGATGACTGATGTCACTGGTAGTGTCCATTCTCTGACCAAGGCCAGTGCCACCTGGTCATGTTGTGAAAGAGCCCCTCCCCGACAAGGCCCTGGGGGAACACGGATGCGGAAAGACAGTGGACGCTCTGCTGAGCAGGGCGAAGTGGAGCGGGGGGGTCACTCACACGTGGTGCCTTCAGTTAGGGGAGAGGGT
This sequence comes from Gymnarchus niloticus, assembly GCA_009936485.2. NCBI lineage: Eukaryota > Metazoa > Chordata > Actinopteri > Osteoglossiformes > Gymnarchidae > Gymnarchus > Gymnarchus niloticus. Next base: position 19,207,005 of record JAACJT020000105.1, on the reverse strand, counting down.
GACATGGCTACTGCTTCAGGCCAGCTGGCATGAGAACACAGAGCTTCCGACCCCCCGGCCATGCACGATAGAAACAAGAGCACAGCTTGAGAGCCCAGCTCATAAAGGCACCGTGGCAGGCCGAGACATACGGCATGAACGGTGCACCCCCATAGCCCGACAGATGGACCACTGCTCAAACCAATCAGTGACAATTGAGCACCCCAAAACATACCAGCGCCATCTTGCCTACTTAATTCTCCCTCTCACTTACACTGGAAAGAACACGACCTTCACGGCTCCTCTGGCTTGAGGCATCCCATCCAACATTTTCCTGGGTTGAGCTTTTGCTTCAGCTGCGGCTGGTGCACTGTTAATGGATGGAGTCCCGCCTTCTCTGATCAAACATGGGCCAACAGTTGGTTGAGCAGCATTCCAGCCTTCTCCATCACACCATCTCCACCTGTCTCAGTCACTTGAAGGTGATCATTGAGGGCCTCAATGAAACACATTTCCCTCCTCCTTTTCTTCCTTATCTTCTCTTCTAACAGTTTGAACTACAGTCTAAGAGTGAGGTGCTACAATTAACCAGGCCCTGGGGACTTCCAGTTCTCAAGATGTAGACTTTACTACTAAATGTATTCTTAGCTTAACAGAGACCATTGTCAGGTATAACTAAAAGGATGCCACCTTTAAATTATCGGTTTTACCCTTCTCCTGAGTCCAAAGCCATAATCCCTAAATCTACTGCTAGTATTTTCAGTAAAGCCTCAGGAAAAGGAGCTGGAGCTGCAAGGAGATGCATGTGTGATATGCTGTCATGCTGGTGGTCTCCCATTGAGCTTTTTAATACTAGCTGACAGTACTGGCCCCATCACCTCCCTCTCCCTCTCTCCTTCACTCTGAAAGGATGTTTTATCATGTAAGGAGGGACACTTGAAACTGCCAGCTTCAAGACGGGTGGCCTGCAGGACAGCTAGTGGCATTACGGTGGTCAGGCCTGTAGCGGGGGGGCCATATGAGAGCCACAAAATGGTCGTATGAGCATGGTCATAAAGCATTGGGCAAGAGTTCAGGACGAAGAGACGCCAGCTCACATGATGTTTTTACAAATGACAGATGACCTCTCTGCCCCCTTCCCCCTCTCCATGGCCTCCACTGTCCAAAACCGCACCCATCCTTCAGCCTTTTCCAGTGGAACTCTATTAAAGAAATAGGTAGCATTTTTACGTAGGGGGAAACAAGGTGGTGGGCAGCGAGTTTATGATGACACACAATATTTGATTTGATTTGTAGTGCTGTTACTGGCATTTGGACAGCAGGTGGTGTATCCTCATGGAAACGGGGCTGGGTGACACAATCAGGCCATAGAAGTTAGAGGAAAGCAAAGGCTGGTCACAGTCATCTAGGCGCCTGTCCCAAGTGTGATGCAGAGGCAGAAACACAGCAGGGTTACTTACTCTGCCTCACAGAAGCACACTGCCTGATTGTTTGGGAAAGGCCAAAGATGTGAAGAGTGCATTGCTAGCCACGTTGCACGTTACATTTTGGTGACTTTTATTCTGAAGGCTTGAGTCAAACAAGACCATGACCTCAGTGGACAGATGTTGAAGTTTTCAGCGAACCACATAACACACTCCCAGGAGTCAGTGTAGAGGGGGGAGTGGTGTGGTGTAGTGTAGGGGAGCCTCACTGGCACCAGATTTCCAATGGAAAGGATGTTTCTACTCAGCTGCCCTGGCCCATCCACCCGAGCTGCATCCTGGCAGCTGTAGAACCGGCTTTCCAACTTCCACCATCTTGTTGTTTGGATCCGTGCCCTTTTTTTGTTGTGGGCCGTTAAAGACCAGATGGGAGTGACATTGATCAGTAGTGGCAGCTTGACTAAGAGGTAGTGAAGGGTTCTGTCTTACTATCACTGAGATGGACACATGACTTCAATCTGATATAACAGCAATAGCTGGCAAGTTTTTGCAAGCATTTCATCTGTGAAACATGTTAAAAATAAAAATTGTCATGTGTCCTGACATGCTGTTCAAAGTTTTACAAAACCACGTGTGCCAATGGTCTGTGCCTTTGGAGGGTTCCAGCACATTCTAAATATAGTGGAGAATGTTTATTGCCCTTTCAATTTGGAGACATGACACAGATGTTTCAAAAGATTTAACATGCTTGTTTATGATACAAAAAAGGTTATTGTGCTACTGTAGATTTTCTGAAGCCAGTTCAATGGGTCTGACTAAAGAATCCTTACAAGTTCTCGTAAAGCAGAAGGTCTTTCTTGTAGATATGGGTTAATCAGTGGAGGCACAGCTTAGGTTGCTAAGCAACTGACCACTGTGCTTTTAATTGATTTGGCTGGTTTAATTGTCTTACCTGGGCACATGCATTAATAGAAATATTTCAAAAGCAGTGTAACGTTGATTTGTGCTCCTAGCTTTAGTATATCCAAATGGTTGAAGGCATATTAATATTCATTAACAGCCATCAAAGCAACTCCCTCTTGAATAATTCAGGCTTGATAGAATTTCTCAAAAATATCAGTCAATTTTTTTAAATCAAAGGTGAATTGGCCCAAGTTACAAAGCACAACTTTAGCTAATATTATTTACCAAGAAGAATCATGTAGGTCACAGTCCAATTTGTGAAATAAGTAAATTGTCATCTAATTTATCAGCAAGGTCTGATGACCCCACGCCTTTGTGTGACCAATGAAATGACAGCTTGTCATCTATTGTTCTTAGCGCTGGTTGTACAAACCAGGCCATAACCCACCTACAGTTTCTTTCAACAAGTATCTGCTTGATAAACAGTCAAGCATTGCATTACAGTTACATTATGTACAAATAATCTCCATGTTCTTTGCCTGGACCCAACCTTAGCTAGATGCATATCTTTAAAAATGCTTCAGAAATGAAAATTTCAGTTTCAAATTATGACGCCTCAGGCATCAAACCCTATGGCTGCAAATAGTCGAGTAAGTATTAAAATAACATCAGTAATGTGCACATTGGCTCCTGATGCCTCCACAGTGACCCCAGAAATACTGTTATGCATGAGAAAATGTGGGTTCAACATGTATTTTAAGACCTCTTTCATTTAAAACTTATGGGCTGGTTAAGTGGCTTATCAGCACTGTCTCTAAGGATTTATTTTGCTGGTGCTATTAACAATGGACAATTTGGACCAATGCAAATCCCAGGTGAAAATGTACTCTAGATAAGTACATTCAGGCCCCCAGTATTGGTGCTTTGCTAAATGAAGAACTTTTCTGTAAAGAGTAGTGAAGAATTTTTCCTGATAGATTTGAGCAATTCCAAAAAAGAGTGCCTAGGATTGAAAATGAATGATGTAATGTAATGCAATGTCGCACGAATACAGTTAGGGGTTTCTCGAGTTTGTGCCGATTGCGTGTGTGTTTGTTTGGGTGCATACTTATAAAGCGGCATTTCATGTTCATTGTCTTTGGAGATTATTTGCTGTGTTTGTTTGGAGTTCTACCAGGCGTTTTTTAAGTGCCGGTTCCCAAGGCAACGCTTTGATGTGAAGCACTGTAATCAGTGGTCACAGTTGAATTTAGACCCTGGCCTGTGGGGCATTAATGCCCTACTATTTCTGGGCAAGTGGCAACACAGTAATTGGCATCAGCAGGCAGTGATGAAGAGCGACTTCCATTCATTGTAGTCCCTCTGACCAAAGCGTCCCCCTCTTTTGCCTGGATTCTACCAAAGGCCGTGTACCTCCAGCCAACGGCAGCAGTACGACATCCAGGTTTCATCATCTCTGCACGGCAATGGTGTTGGGGGGTTTAAGAAGCACTCGAGGTGGACTGGCAGCTTTGTGTTTAAGGGACCTGACTGGCGGCTGATAAGATGCAGAGTCAAAGCTCAGGAGTCACAGCAGGGAGTAGAGCCATGCAATTTTTGAATGTTGTTGTGTGAATTTTATAAAGTTTAAAAAGTTAAAGGCAGTGATGTCACATGTGTACACGAGTCACTTTTTACAAGTGTCAGCTGAATACGTAAGTGTTCTTTAAGTGGACCAGTGATGTCCCTCACCTTCAGGTCCAGGTGATGATTGCAGTATCACCAGGTACTGGTGCACTCCAGCGGTATTCTGTACAGGGGTACATAATTGTACAGCCCCTGTAAAATTAAAATAATGTAACAGTCAAAGGAAGAATGGAGGGTGAGAGTCGGCACCAGGGTGACAGGGAACCCAGTAAGAGAGAAAACCTGAGACAATGCTGATTACCACGCTGAATCGCTCAGGGATAGCGAAGGGCGACCTTGGGTAGGGAAGGCCCAACAAAAGAAAAGATCAGGGATGGTGCTCCACGCCTGCACTCTCGCTGTGTGATTAAGCCCCAATTTGCATCTCATTTGCATTTTTAATTAACTGTGAAATGAAACTACAGAAGACTGGTGGAAAGACGTGGGTGGGCAGTTGGTTTTTTTCATTGACTCATTATGGGTTTAAATTAAAATGAAATGTTACTATGTTTCACTGATATTGACCTACTGACAGATAAAGAGTTTAGCTGAGATGATCCACTCACGTATACATAAGGAATAGAATTAACTTCAAATGGAAACAGAAAATGCTTGAATGTCGAGGAATCACTGAAACTAGAAGGTATAAGAACAGTCTGACAGCCAGCTGTTGCCAAAAATGCTCCTTTCTAATTTAATTTTTCTATATCTTCTTATGCATATTTTGTAACAGTTATTTAATAATTTTAACATTTTCACCAGGTTTTATTTGTGTGTAGTGCAAATCTCTTGATTAGAATCTGCAGGCTGTAGCTCTGTGTTTCAACTATAAAATGGTACCCATCTGGAATGACATTGGCTGTGTTTGGGCTTCTTTTCTCACCCTGTCCTCCTGTGGTGGACCGCACCTTCTGTTGTGTATAATAAACTAGGTTGAGTCATAATAGACTAGGCTCAGTCTTAGCTTAAAGAAAGTGAATCACAATGTTTTTAATACGGTGCAAATCTGGCTGTATGTAATTTTTGTTCCTTGTGTCACGCTCTACGTGACTACAAGTAGACCCCTCAAGAAAACCCCCAGGGACAATCCCTCACTCCATTGGTTCCTTGTGATGTTTTTGTCTGGGAGACCATGCAGAAAGCTGGAACAGATATCTCCAGATAAACATGGGCTTCTCATCCAAACCTCTTGTGTGATCTGATGAAGGTAGACGTCACTCTCAGGGTCCAAAGGGCAGGAAATGGGACTGAAAATGTCACAATGGGTGGCCCATGGTGGCCTTAGTGACATGTGCCTAGTCAAGCAGCTTCATGTGCTAAATGCCCAGTTGTTTTGTGGAAATGTGATTCTTCAAAGTGCACCAGGTCTTGACGAGGGCTCAGACATGCCAGCGTTGGCAGTACATGTACCAAATTGATTTGCTGAGGGATAATTATGGCTCAGCACAAGGGGCAGGATGGATTGATGTATGGATGGATGCATGGATGGATGCAAGAATGGATGGATAAATGATGGTCATCTACGTCCTGACTTCCTATGTCCTCCCCTGAAGTCTGACTTCATGTCTCCAACATTTCACGGGATCCCTCTGTCTCAATACAAAATGTGATGTGCTTCTAATTTACTGTCTCAGGCCTGCCGCACTGCAATGTGCAATTTATTTCATTAAGGACATACATTCATTGTATGTTTAGGCCAGAATCGCCGCTTACAGCACTACCAGTCACTGCAGTAATTAAGATCAATAATGCACCATCTCTTCTCAATTTCCTGCTCTAACAATCTCTTCTGGAAGCAGTCAAGACATACAAATAAGTGGAAGTCAGTCGGTAAACACCTAGCTGGGCGTATTGAGTATGCTGTTGAGCAGGGTTTATAATGCACTGGAAGCACATGGAGAAATCAAGCAGAGCAAGACCACAGAAGTAATGACAAATGGCAGTCAGCTGTAGGCCCACAGAAGACCTGGGGAATGTTATGCTGCTCTCTATCAACTGCTCCATCCTGGTTAACAGTCAGGCGTAAGCGTTCAGTAGTAAGAGCCGTGTTTAATCAGCGTTGAGGCTGAGAAACATGGTGATGGAGGGGGAGTGGCCTGGTCTGCTCCTCTTTGATAAACAGAAAGCTGTCCTGGGGGAAACATGTGATGGAAAAACAGCCAATTTAGCATTACTGCTGAGATAATGCCAGCTAAATACGTATGAAGCGTAATTATTTTGGATTTGGCAGTTTAATAGACCTGGAAGATTCAATCAAAGGCGCTTAAATTGATGTCCTGTTGTAGGGGGGCCTTGAAACAGCAGCAGAGTGCAAGTGCAATAAACCCGCAATAAACGGACATGTCACAGCAAAAGAGCAATCTCCTGTTTTTAGATTTTATCAGCCCAAAAGCATTTGTAAGAGCTTTAAATGAGCCCGAGGCCACTTGATAAGATGCTGTGTTTCTCTAAATTTCTGATCTAAGGTCAGATGTCAATGCATTCATAAGCGTCTGAGAGAATGAGAAATCATAGTTTTCCATTGAATATTTGCATCCATTGTTATTTATTTATTTATTTTTTTCTGCAGCACTCTTAACAAATTGTAGAAATGCTGGTGGCATCCCAGTAACATTGCAGCCCAGCTGTTCACAGTCAAATATATCCTGGTTAATTTGGCTTTGATATTAATTCATCTTGTGATCAGACTACATATTCTTTTGGGCTGGTATGTTATATATAAAGCATTATTATTACTGTTACAGAAATACCGCAGCAAATTCAACTTAATCATAACCCTGTCATGTCTGTACATTTTCTCAGATGCAAACACAACCACTATAGAGGAAATGTGTTTTAATGATCATGTTCATCTTGTAATTTTACATTTGCAGTTAAGAAAAGAATTTCTTGCAAGCTAGAACCAGACACAGAATACTTTGCACGTGCGGTAAGGGTCAGAATTTCACAGATACTGTTGCAGGTCTGATCTGATGAAAGGCTTTGTTGTCTTTGAAGCTTGCAAAAAAATAAAAAGAATTGGGCTCGTTTGCATAACAGCCTGCATTGTTCCGCATAAAAATGATTCCATGATGCAATGTAATATGCAATCAGATGCAATATTATGGTCATTTACTCACACATTTATATAGTCATATGCATAGCTACATTATCAGTGTTGTGATTAAGGACCTAAAGGTTGCTGATTGGAGTCCCGACTGAGGATCTGCTGTAATGCTCTTGAGCGTGGAGCTTAACCTGAATTACTCTGGTAAAATATATATTTGAAAAAATTTGGTGAAATTTGATACATGTCGGTAGATACACTGTAGAACCTATATTACCGAAAGCAAGAGGAGAAAGATGGAGAATATTACCCAAAAGGATTCAGTGCAAATTAATCAGGTATACAAATTTGATGGTTTTTTCTCTCTTTTCTATGTGAATGTCATCTAATGCTTTTGAAATTTTCAAGTTAAGCATATGAGTAGGTTTGTGTGTGTGCGTGTGTGTGTGTGTCTGTTCTGTCCCTTCCTTGGAGCCAGGCCGTATTCCAGCATCTTTAATAGCTCTGTTCTCATGTTGCAATTCAGCTCTAGCATGTTATCAGCTTCTCATTTTCTAGCACAAACTGAGAAAAGCAGCAGGAAGGTCTGGCGTCCCACTTCCTAGCTGGGTCAGCAGGCCGTGGAGTGTGTGTACAGACCACAACAGCTGAGCTGGGGGGCATGGGCTCTTGGGGGCCAAAGACAGCTGTGCATACCCTCACCCCTCAATGAGCGCTTGTTCACATGGGAAACCTTGCATGATTCTCATCCAACTGCACCCCCCGGGACTGCAGGGTATATACATAGACAGAGAAGAGTGTGTGTGTGTGTGGGTCACTCTCATGTGTAATACTGGTGTTAAAGTTATTCTACATGAGTTTTTTCTTAAGGTTTTTTCATAAATGATTCTTGAGAAAGTCCCAGAGTATTGTGATGGTGTTTTGTGTGGCTGTGGGTTCTTTTTATTTATAGTGGTCATGCTGGTCCTTGTACTGGAATGAAGTTGTGTTTTTTGCAGTGTGGAGGGAGGGCATGCACAGTGCATTCAGCTGGGGCAAAATACGTGTCTGTGAAGTGTATGAAAAGGGGTAAGTTAAGCTCAGGCAGGAGCGTCTAATGTGCAGGACTGTTGCAAGAATGTCATAAGACTGTGTGGATTCAACAAATGGAGACACACAAGAAGGGCTGAGAGACCTTGAAAAAGTACAGAGATGCTGTCGTTGGCCTGGCCTCCCTTGGCTGGTGTTAAGGCAACACAAAGCTGATATCCTTCCCTAATGGTGGAGCCAGGGTTTCTGTAACTATATTGCTACACCACAAAGGGAATATTGTTCGGTGAGTGATAGTGGAAGGATGATGACCACAGAGCAAATGCTGAAATGAAACCTCTGTTGTCCGAAAGAGAAATACATTGTGCAAAACCCGGAGCCAGAGGCAACTTGGTACTCTGATAGGGAGAAATGCTTCCCTTTCCACAGACCCTGTGAAGCCCTACTTTCCTGAGGAACCCCATTATGTCGTCAATATTTATGTTTTCTAAACATCCTGAGGAGCTTTCTCAGGATTCTGAGTGACCAAAAACATGGGAAACCATCAATTTAATAGTCAGCATATTACTTCTCCTCCATGAGGATTCAACAATTTACAATTAGCAGCAAGTGGATCCAGATTACATTAATCCTCAAAATAGAAACGTAAGTAATACAGCGACACAATATGAAAGAGTGAGGTGATCATGTGTACTGGAGCAGGTCCTGTGTTCTTGCTGGGGTGAAGAGAATCCTGTGAACCTATCTATGAGAACCTAATGCATATGTACTGTTTTCACTGAACTGAATGATAAAGCCATCGTTTGACAAAATATTCAACTCCCTACTGGACTGGATCGTGCTTCTTTTTTTTTTGCAATTCTTTTCCTAGTCATTATAAAGAAAAATAAACCCATCATAATAGAATGTTTTAGAAAATGACGGAATATTTGTCCCTCAAAGGACAGATTATGAACCAGGCACAGCTGTCATTGTGAGTATCTGAAGGAAATGGTGTATACTGATAGGAGGAAGCTCAAATATGTTTTTTTGAGGAGTTGTTTTTTTCTTTGGCACACAGGGCAAAACAGTGATTTTCTGGTTGAATTACAAAACTTTCTTTTTTATCTGCTGTGGTCTGTGTTTAATAATATTGAGAATATTTAGTACTGTGTTTTATCTGCCAGATTTCCATTGCATTATTACATCACATTGTAAATTGCCTTTAACGGTCTTGTGTGTGTGTATATTGTATGTTTACAGTTCATTGGTTCTGTGCTGAGTCAGACTGAACACTTTTGCTGCCATTCCTGCTGCACACCCTTGGTGGCTTTGGATAACACAATCTGCTGGAATTACTCCATTTAAGCCCTCACAATACTAAGTGTCACAAAGTGGCTCTGGCTTCCCTGAGAGCTCTTTACTTATTGAAGCTGCATTTGCAGTTTCTGTGGCCCCGTGAATCAGTCTGTAGGTCTTTTATTTAAACAGATGTATTACCCATGATGCACCCTTCATAATAAAAACTATATCAGACATTTACAGGGGTATTGAAAGAACAGGTGAAGGGTGGGGGCAGGTGTAATGGGAGACCCAGCATTACTGTCTATCCCTTCTATCCATGAATAACAGCACTCAATTATATGTAAATGCTGTTCAGTGTGAAAACACACACATTTGGTAGAAGTCTTCAGTCATTTCACAAGGGATAGCAAAATGTCATTCGTCCATATTTGGTTTTGATGGTGGATGTCTTCTAAATAAAAGAAACTCAACTTTTCAAACCATTTCTGAGAAAGACTGGACCCAGTGGTTTGCATAAAACAGCTTTAATATACAGAGTGGTAGCTGAACAATAACGTTTTAAGTGTCTTTGGGCTTACTGCATGTTAGGTGTTAAAAGGATACATGACCATCACAATTAGAACTGCAAAAAAGAAAATAAAAGTGTACATGGTACACCCTTCTCAGAGACTCTTCACACACACACACACACACACACACACACACACACACACACACACACACACACATACCCTTTTCAGGGACTTCACACACTGAATTCCATCAAGTCTTTGACTTGCTTTGAAATAACCAAAGTTTCCAAATTGAAGTAATCCATGTAATCATTTGGCAGATGGGCATAACTGGGCTGATATGAGAAGAGATATGCAGTACTCATGAGATTCTTCCCCCTCACAAAGATAAGAACGCATATGCACAAACACAAACCAGGAGACAGAATGCTGCTTTCTCTGCAGATTTCAAGAGTGGGTATTGTGGATGGGTGTGTCGATAAGCCCAGAACAATAGAACCCCAGATGGTGCAGGAATATCATACTCACTGCCTGCCCTGTACACCGCTGGATTTCACAGAGCCGTGTGGAGTCACACATTTGTAACATTTCTAGTCACTTTTGTTCCCAAGCTCTAGCTGTCAGTGCGGACTTTCAATGATTAAAAAAAAAAGTGTTATGCGAATAACACGCAAAGAATCTCGTGATTCAAGCTGTTCTTTCTCTAAGAGGATGACAATATTTTATTTCAGTTGCCAAACAGAAAATCTTCTGTACGTATTCACCCACCTGCCCATGTGTCCAGTTCCAAAAAGTCTTAATTATGATTGCATCTATTTGGAACTTGTCCTGGAAACCACCTGACATAAGGTGGGGTAAGCCTTGAAAAGCGATCTACCCATTATGAGACTCTCCGTAAAGTTGGTTTGAGATGTCTTTGAAACTATTGCAGTGTATGGTGGCAGATGGACTAGTCATGTAATTAATGTCTGCAAATGTGTTGCTGCTAATCCATGCTGTCATAGAAATTTGCTCATTCATAGATCCAATTAGTTAAAACTTCTTCCTCTGACTACCTATATTCCAGCTTTGTTTTTCTTGTGAAGTATGTATTAATTGTCCCTGAGGAATTTTCTCTGGCTTCAGTCAGTGAGATACTACGCTTTATGTTCTTTTTGTTACCCTTCCTTTCTTTTTCTGGTCGACAGTTGAAGGCGCTGCCACGTTTGAATTTTCTTCTCCGCAATCTGTTTCCCGGCCATCCATGCAAACCGGACCCTGCTGTGTTGTGTTCTGACTGCCTACAGGTACGTGGAAGGTGAGTGTGTCTCACGACGTCCCATTCATATGGATGATGAGCACAGAACAAATTAGCCTAGCAATATTAATATTAGTGGGGATGATCTGTGGTTTGACACCCACCAAATACAAAAATACCCAGGCTGATCTAATTTATACACATTCAGTGAAGCCATATTCAGAGTGTTTATTAACTTTAAATTGTTTTGGGTTCAGACAAAATGCAGCTCAGTTAGTCAGATGATTTGTGGAATAAGCATGCTCCATAGACAGTCATGTTCAGAGACTCTTCGTGATAAGAGAATACTCCACAATGTGTATCCTCTCCAGCAGTTACGATTTGAGAAGAACACTGATGCATGTAAGTGCTCTACACAATTAGCAGATTATTACGGAAGGCTCCAGTGCTGCGTTACAACTACGTTACAATAGGAGTATTAATAGGAAATGTGATTTTAATCCTACAAAAGCCATACGCACCCAAACTATGAGATCTGCTCTACAAATGTATGTACAGGTGAAACAGGCAGCATGGCTTGGAGAAAGCTGAGAGAGCCAGGCCCCTCAGCAGAGCGTTGTAAGTACAGCCCTTACATAACCACATGGCAGCAGATGGTGATGGTGAAACCCCCCCCCCCAGAGCGCCATGCGTAATGCGGCTCAGGAGAGCTGCCGGCGGAGCCGTGGACGTGCCAGGGCTGCACAGCGCTATGCCCGGCTGACGATGCTGAAGGCCTGCATTTTGGCCCAGCGGAAGACGCAGTCTCCCCCCACCCTCTTTATCTCTGATAATGTCGTGTCTGGCACCATGCTCCATGGCGCAGAGGAACAGTCGGCTGTGAGGAGGCGTTCTGCTGCTTAACCAACGGCAATGAAAAGCTGACACTGCGGCAGGCTTATAAACTGCATGGGACTTGGTAGATACAGTCGTTCATCATGCATACTGTGAAGAGTTACTATTATGTGGGTAATGAGGACAAGGAGGGAAGGAAAGCAGAAGGAAGTCGACGTGTAAAAAAACCGAAAGACCTACTAGAGACACTGTTCATGTATCTATAGGTTTTCAAACTCTGATAGTACAAGGCGTCTTGAGATTAGTGCGTGGGCAGATTTGGCAATTACATTAAAATTGAAGGTACTAGCTTTGACCCTGGGATGTTGTTTGTCAGAAGTCAGCCCTGCTGGCTCTTCCAAACAATGAGGTTTAACCGATTGTCAGTCACAGTTGCTTTGGGAATCTCACTACTGTGGAGAAAAATCCCTAATAAAAGCTTCTTCTCCGACCTCACACCCACAGTAATCCGGGGCCATTAGACCTCATTAGACCCAGACAGCTGTGTTGTAATCGAACCCTGCTGCTGTTTTCTCCACCATCTCTGTTCGCTGCCTCACGGTGAAGGCTCCTTCAGCCAGGCCCTTCTCATCTGCCGGTTGGGGGCAAGACCTGCTTTTGCCTGGCAGTCCACTTGCTCGGAAAGGCAGGTAGAAAGGACTCTTAGGTTTGTCTGTTTTCTTGGGCCTCTTGAAGAGCTCAGTCTCGGACCCATCGAGAGGCATCCAGCCAGGTTTTTCCTGCAGCAGCTTGTCTCTGTCAGGCCGCACACTGCGCAGGAATTTCTTGAAAATATTAGCTGTGAGGGAGAACCTTCGGTAGATCTCTTGGGAGCGACTGAGTCGCAAGGGGTGGGCAGGTTCCTCCTCTTCTTCACCTCCTGTTGGCAGTGGCCCCTTCTCCATTTCAGGCAGGTCCAACCAGTTACCCACTAGATCGGCAAAGATGTTGTCTCCCAGGACTAGGGGCTGACGGTTGCGACAACGGCTCATAAGCAACGTTGTCCAATCGCCTGAATCATCTGTGGCGTTCTGGGAGTAGTCACTGTCCAAGGAAGGGCCTTCACTTGACAGGCTATGCAAGATGCGCGGTAGGTCTGTGATCTGCGTGGGGGGATTTGAATGCCGGTGGGCTACTGCCAGAGGTGGGCTAATGTGGGGACCATGGTAGTCCTCCTGGGGGGCACTGTACACTGAGATCCTTCTGGGAAAGGCCCCCCTCTCCGGGCTGGAGCAAGCTGATGCATCCAGGCTGCTTCTATGATGGGAAAGTCTCCTCTCCACTTGGTTGTGAGTCCTCCTGTCACCTACAGGCCGCTGTTCCTCAGAACCATGGTTGAAAACCTGCAGTGGTGCCTTTGAAGCTGAGGGGGCCTGGGTGTGCCTGCCTGAGATATCCAGCTGCCCCAAGGCGGTCTGCATCTGCAACAGCTTGAGTTCCTGCAGTGCCCCCATCATGGAGTTCATCTGTGCATGGAGTCCGTCGCCTGCCTCCTTCATGGAGACCTACAGGGGCAGTGCGGGGGGACAAGAAGAGAGGGAGTAAATCCTGTTAACATGACAAAGGGGATTACAGCTTTCATCCTTTTTAAACACCGGAACTCAAGCTCCTCTGACAGCCTATTGTCTGACTTACTATATCACCATATGATGTGTTATTAGTGGAAGCTTTAAATACCTTTACTGGAATCTACTGGACATAGAAACGATCAACAGAGGTCCTTTCACATTGAGGGACATGTCAAGTCTTACCCCCGTTCTGTATCCCTTCACAGTGAATCTAAATCTAAAAGATGGAAACCGCCTAGTTTGGTATGCCAGTTAACCCAAATAACTAGCAACATTTACAGCTTATAATATATTATATGATCCACTGTTGTAGAATTTCGAGGCTGCATAAATAGTGACCATAAACCCAAGTGTGTCCTCCCCTCTAAACCTGTTGTTTCTCTGTTGCTGAGGTAATATCTCTGAGGCTAGGCTCTTTGTGTTTTGGCCTTTCTTGGCTCTATTTTGGTCCTGTGGTCCATATCAAGTGACAGAGGGCCCCCATATGGCAGCTGCGGGGTGGGTCCTCTTGGCTGGGAGTGTTTTGAGAGGAATGGTTCGGGCTCTGATGAGCTGGGTTGATGTGATGTGGTTGCTTCCTCTTAGAGTAGGAGTTGCTAATGCAAGCAGAACACTGTCAAACCACCGTGGGTGCAGTATTTCCTGAGGCTGGTGCTCCACTGGACAGCAATAAGTGCATACGTTTGTTGTCATAAGTAGGCACGGGAGAATTCATGCAGTGTTGCTAAGAAGAGTGCAAAAAGGTGACAGAGGTACCCTGTGAGCTTTTAACAGTAGTTTTGTGCATCACATGTGAAGAGACAGATAATGATCTGTATTTGAGAAGAACTTTATATTCCAGAATATAAAGGTAAGGAAATATTCTGTTACTTTTCAAATTATCTCTGTTATTGCAATGCAGTCAGTCCACAAAATTATGCAGGAATGCAAGACTGAAGCTTAATAAAATGCACTGCAAAATAATGTATATTAAAAAACTAAACTAAAAACAGCAGGTAAATATCTTAACATTTTCAGTTTTCCCACTCTGCAGATGATACAAATACACATTAAGTTTGACAGCTGTAGCTCACAGTATTGTGAGTTAGCCCCAGCAAACCCCTAAACGTATCACATTTCATATGAAATAGAAACATTTTCCTCCAACACGCAGTCACCAGCAATAGTGTACGTCGTGACTGTCAGGGTGCATTTAAAATAGCACTAAATTATGTGTCGAAATTCATCAGCATCAGATTGTTTTTCCGGTCTGCAATCTGAAAACAGTATGCCTGAGAAAGCAAGTGCCATTGGCTTACCTGGTTTACGCTCAAGGGATCTCTCCCCCGCTCCTCTGCCCTCTCGCCGTCCTCACACACTGTCCTATATGAAGCTGCCTGCCCCCCGATTGGCTGTGTCTAGACTTTAATCCTGAATGGAGGGGCGTTTACTCAAGAAGACTTGATTGACAGTGAGAGGGTGGGAGTCATTGGCTTACGGGGCATGGGGGAGGGGGGGACAGGGGGCCATATGCTCAGAAGGCTGACTTGTTCCCAAGGTTGATTCAATTACTGGCCCTTTCATGACAGCATGTTGTTTTGGAGGGGGACTGGTTATAACAGGAAAACTTTGCCTAACATTAGCAGTCAGAAGCATGGATGGAAGGTTACACATACCTTGTGCTGTAAACATATATGATCCAGTCACATCCTCCTTTGAAGAAAAATTATAACTGAACTATTACTGAATAATTTGGATGTAATTCTGTAACCTTGTCAGTAATTTGTGTCCAGTAAACGTGGCCATCATCATTACTACTGTACAGAAACCTCTGTTCTACTGAACTGTACTTCACAGGTTTTATTTGAAGAAATGTCATTTTATCCTACAGCATCCTCTCTCAGCGATCCAGTGAATCTGATTTATTAGCTAATTGTGTGACTTGCTAAAAAACATATATGTTTGGGAAACAGGATGCTGGGTGTGCAGTTAATAGTCTGAGAGCACCCTTGCAGCTCTGCTCGCTTGGGACTGTGAAAACCTGGGGCAGACCCTGACATCGAGTAGGCCCTTGTTTAAACCTGGAAATTCCTTACATCGGAGTGGGGTGAATTCCTAGACTGAAACCTGAGCCAGAACACTCCAAGGTGGTGATGTTTGTGATTGTGAGTGTAGTTGAGTAGGCAGAGCACATATGGGTCAATGGGAGAAATACTCAAGGGATGGCCCAATTAAAAGCTGTGTAAGCGGCCTATCTAATCACGTGTCCCCAAAACCAGGCAGGGCTATTCGTGTGGTAATTGCTGGGGCTGTGGTAATTGCTGCCATCAGGTTATTGCCATCATTTGTGGTTGTACACGCTGCACACATGGTTGTTGCCATTAGGAACAATTAGACATCTTCAGAAAGGGTGTATAATTGCACTATACATGTGTCTGCACGCGTGTCTCACGGGAAATTTAACTTGCACCATCACAGCATGGCATTGTGGGTAACTCATCTTTGTGTGTGTCCTTCTGTCTGATCACATATGAATTATTGAAGAGTTTTTCATTATTTTTCCCTTGACTCCTGCTAACGTTTACCAGCAGAACAAATGAAACGAAAAATGAGACATCGGGTAGGTGCCTATTCTCCAGTTTGTTCCAGTGGCGGGTGGTGGTCTTTCAAACAGGGGAAGCATATTTTAGACCTACATCATAAAATTAGTCAATTATTGCCCCCTGCAACTTAGTTTGAAATAAACAAATGCACTTTACTAAACTGAAACAAGGCACAAACCCAGTAAACAGGGAATGTTACAGGTACGTTACAGGAACATTAAGAACGTTATGAGAACATTACTGGACATTGTGAGAACGTTCCCTGTTTGCTGGGAACTCAAGAATGCTGTATTTATGTTTATACTTACAGTAGGATATGTACAAATGAAAATAGTGGGCTATATCACTAGCAAATAACAGACTATGAGCAGCAGGTTGCCTCACGAAATCATTTGCTAAAAATATGCATGGGACCGTATTTGAAATGCGCCGTTGTCAAAATGCTGTCAATCAAAAAAAAGGTCCCACCCCCCCGACAGTTCTTCCAATCATCATGCAGCAGCCCAGTGTCCTGGCCAGCTCACTGCCCCATTTACTCCCAGAGAAGCTGAGCTTCCCTGGAAATGACGTCTTGAAGCATTTGTCCAATAAACATCTACCTTTTCTGTGCTGAAAACAAAGGATATTCTGAAGTGCCATTGAAGTCCAGTGAAGCTGCGCCACGGGAATGTATGGGAAAAAAAATCACTTTCGATGACCTGCAAGAAATTATTGCTGATTCTGAATGAACTACCCATGAAGTTGAACATGTTTTAGCATGCTCTTTGTAATAGCAATGTGTTAATAATGCTGTGTTAATAATTCACACACACACTGCAGACCTGAGATGACCAATCATGGTCAGCAAAGCCTTAAATACTTGTGCCCTAAATATGCCATTTTTTCTGTTGTCTGCCACTAAAACCCTGTATTCTGGTTTCATCTCAATTCAATTCAATTCAATTTTATTTATATAGCGTTTTTAACACGGAGCACGGTCACAAAGCGCTTTACATAGTCCAGGGCCCACAGTCCCCAGAGAGTAAGCCAAAGGCGACAGTGGCAAGGAAAAACTCCCTCAGGAGGAAGAAACCTTGGGAGGAGCCAGACAGGTTTCATCTGAGTATATGTGTGTTGTACAGCCCTTTAACTCTTCAAATTTCACATTTTTTCTCTGTTCACAATTCTCTTGGCATTTCTTACAATCTGTCTGGCAGTTCTTATCCTTTTGGGTTTGTTGAGAAATGCTTGGGTTATGCTTGTTTTAAGCTGTTAGTTCAGAGAGAAAATGACAGCTGTGTGTGCTGTTTGTGTTTGGTTACTGAGCTTTGGACAGAGCAGACATACGGTCTGCACGTGGTCACACAGGCTGCCACAGAGACTTCTCACTGCCCCGAGAGTTGCTGTTTCTTTCCTGTCCACGTTGCTGACCATCCTCACATGTTGAATAGTGAAAACATCCTTATACAGCCGTGAGAGTCCTACTGACAGAGGGTATTCCAAGGAGCATGTTGTGTATTCATTTTTGTTGACGCAATTCAAAATAGATACAGAGACGAGCCTTTGAACTCAATATTTGAAGGCAACTGAGTGTTGAAATAACTTTCACTCTTGCCGGGATAAAGTGCATCTTTCCAGTAAAGACACACCGTTTAATTATACCTTGGGGTTCTAAACCAGCTTTAAAGTGGCTATGGAGCAGCCAGCAACACTTTAATCACTGCTCTAATTAAAGGTTCCCTCATTAAAAGAAACCAGTGCTTTCTGCTTGTATGTTTCACATTAAAATAAGATTTAATATCTGAATCTGTTGTTAATAAAAATTACTACATATAAAATATCCAAAAGTGTTGTCTCTTTGCTCCTTAAGAAATACATTTATTTGATTGAGATGAAAACTGAAAACAAAAGGCAAAGCATGGCTTATGAAGTGCAACTGAGCGCCGATGGCTGCCTCTGGCATGCAGATGGGTGTCTGTGGGACGGTCTCAGTATGTCTACAGGATTCCATTTAAAGGTTACGTGTACAGATGTCTGTGACTAGTGGAAGACCGGAACGCGTGATTCTCTAAGATGCACTTCATAATATATAAGTGCTGAGAGGAAGGGGCAGCTTGGGTCAGAGAAAGGAGAATAATCTTGGTGCCAGGGGACATGGCAGTGTCTCCCACCCTGTCCAAAAGGATGCCATCAACTAATTGGAGGCCCTGTCACTAGGCAGTCAGCTGTCATTCCTCAGCTAGAACGGGTCAACTGCTGTGGGAGTAAACTCTATGTAGCCTCTGTGAATGCTAATTTTATACGCTCCAATGTCTTCTGTTTGGTAACCTGCAACGAGGCTCATTAAAGCACAGCGTAATACTTTGCTGAGAGTGAAGAGTGCAGCTGGTGTTTCCTGAACATAATTTCAGCCATGTGCCCACCAATGTGTTTGTGAAGAGGTCATGTTCATCAGTTACGCTACCACAACAACATTTACACCGCTTTCTGGTTTTCAAACCTGGTCATGGTAATTATGAACACCTTGTACATGTACACTATAGTGCATCTTTTACGGGGCTAATATAGATATAATGTTATATAATATATAATCTGTCTGGTCTGGAAAGCTGTGAGGGAACACAGGCTACTCATGAAATCCAGTCGAAAAGGCAAGACTAGTCCACTATCCCGAAGGCCTTAGAAAACAAATCTCTGTGCTCCTGGTGTGCTCCACAAACACACGGTCAAGTCGGGAATGCCTCAAAAAAACTCTTTTTAACAGGAGCCTCAAGGGAACGCTTGACACACGGGACCATGGGTGACTTAACTCCGTTACCCACGGGAGCAGTCCTGTCCTTTCCTGTGTGAGACTGTCAGGCATGCCTTGGAAACAATGAGTGCGTGCATCCATGTCGCAGCTGCTTTCCACCATGGCTGGTTTTAGAAGGGGGAGAAACAGGGGTCACTTGTAACAGGAAACTGCAGGAAAGGTGAATGCTGTACGGTCAGAGGCAGAGGGGCTCAGTCTTCCTCATCCACCCGCAGTGGCGGCTGTTGTTCAGAGGGCCGCTCGGCGCATGGTGACGTATCTGCGGCATCCCAGGCTGACAGACTAAGGCAGCTGAAGGGCGGTGCCCAACGTCCATAGGGGCATAGAAGTGAAAGCAGTATCCAGATGAAAGAGCTGCGATTTGTTTGGATTGTGACATGCTGGCATGCGTTACAGGCTGCCGCAGAACACAGGGAAATGCTGTTTGTCCCTCGCATGTCTCTGCGAACCAGCGGGGGCAGGTCAGGTGACAGAGGGGTCATAGGAGACCCTAACACGGAAGTCACAGCTCTTTCTGCTGTCTGGTCTCTTGCCTCTCAGTTCCATGTTGCGCGTACAGGATATTAAGAAGGAGAATGAAATGGAAGTCCTCATTCAATCAAGTCTACTGATGAACATGTTAGCTTGTAGATGATTAACCTTCCAACTGCAAGTAAGGCTAACCCTATGGTAGGGTAAGGGTGGAAAGAATATATTTAAAGTAACGGGGCCCCTAAGGCTGGTCCTCATTTCATCTGCTGCAGTGCCATAAAACACTAGGTTCCAGCGCTTACCTGGACTGAGCCCAGAGTGCAGCCATGGGTGGGTGACAACGAAGCACAACTGACCCATCCATATGAGCCCCTGGTTCTGTCCATTCCTGCCACGGCTGCTTTCAGTTTTGCGACACCCCCTGCGGTCCCTGCCTTGGCACTTATGGAGAGAACGGCACAACTTGTGCCAGGGTGGGCATTCAGACATGTGGCATCTCTGGCATTGCCTCTCCATCCAATCCACAAGGTGTCCCAACAGATTGCGCCTGGGATAGTGGTGGTGGTGTGGGGGGTCTATTTAAACAAACACCTGCTTTTAATCTCCATGTGTCGCTTTTATCAGTTGTATTGCACACTGCTTGCTTTTTTGTTTCTTTCTGCAAACTGTGAGGTGGCCACCCTAACACTACAGCACATTCTTCCCATAATTTCAAGTCTGCTTGAACATCACAGGTTTCAGGGCAAATTGATGCAGTCCTAAAATTCATCCTTTTCTGCTGGCAAATTCTGCCACCACTGAGGTCTAGGTTTTTGAACTGCACATCTGAACTATGGTAGTGAAATGAATGATTTCCATCCTTTATGTACCAGACACACCAACCTATTTAAAGTTACCCTCTGTGCTTTATAGTCCTGAATTTTATGCAGCATTGCCAAAGATGATACACAGTGAGCAAGGCTCATTTTACCAGCAACACAAGAGGCCAAATTCATACATTTCAGCTGGAATAATCTGGGATTACACAACATTGCTGCTGCCATTAAGATTTCTTCTGAAAACATTGTGCACTATTTTTACCTGAACCTGTGGACGACACTACCTTGCCGAGATGTTTCTACATTGACTGACAGCTTTCCATTCAACATGATGCCTGTTCAGCCAAGCATGCAAGAGCCACAGCACACCAGTAAGCATTGAAAGTCCATGCTGTGTCACCATGAGAAATGGAGTGTCTTTACAGGATTAAGAAGGATGTATCCTGTCCCAATTTAAATATTTAGCTAATATTACATTTGGATATAAAATGTTTTAGTTTCCTATCAGATGTGGGAAGCAGCTTATAGAACATAAAATGACATAATTATGATTATGTACAATTCAGTTATTTTTTTACTTTTATCACTTTACAGGTCAATATTTTATGGAATTTGGGCAGTGGTATAAATTATTTACTCTGCCAACTATCTACATGGGCAGGTGCATCTATTTTTGGTAGTAGTGTGAATTTAATGGATACAAGCATTGAATGCAGAGGGAGCAGGAGCAGCCGCACAAAGAACTGGTAGGTAACGACAAAAAGCAATTGTGCACTTCTTAATTTAGCATCTTTTTATTTCATAATAAAACGAGAGGCATTTACCATAAGGAGTCATTGGTCTAAGCAACACCAGTTGGACACTGCAGGAGAATTGCCTGCACTGACCAGCAGGCCGAACAACTTTATAAATATGAACCAGGTCACATTTTGGCTACCTCTTACTCGACCTGTCTTGACCAAGGGGTTGAGAATGGTATCCTCAGGTCAGCAGTGTCAGACTGTACCACAAGGGCATTATTTTACAGCATGACTGTATTGCATGTATCATGCTGAGTACAAAGAGCCCACTGCATCACCCACTGCATGGAGGACAAAACGTGTTAACTGGTTCGTGGTTCAGAGCTACAGTCTGAGGAGGTGTGTTTTCATTCCGATTCCCACCTGAATGATTATTATGAAATTGTTGCAGAGATTCTGTGAAAAGAACAACAAACCCTTTAAGCACTGGGTTTATGGGGCACGCAAGTGATTTCCAGTGTGGTTCATTAATCGATCAAAGGGGAATTCCGGACGTGCCATGTTTATTGTATCTACATCAAGCAATAGAGTAATATTTTTGCAAGCAATAAACTGTTTTCTTAGTCTTCACAGTGGTGTCAGGGCGTTTCATGCAATTAATGTATGTCGTATATACACTATATAGAGTAACTTTCATGGGAAGTATAAAACTACGGTTAATTAATGTAAATATCAGGGCACGTCAATGTTCCTTTAATAATTTAACATATTGATAGCATATTTAAGGTTAAAAAAAGGGTTTTCTGCATTTTGTTTTTGAGTCAAACCCCCTTCACATAGTAATTATGAGCTTTCCATTTCGTTTGATGCCGAAGATGTAAATATCTCCCTTTTATTGCGAAATTTTATATTCCTTTAAAAAGGACATTTTATATGGTGAACAATGAAATTATAAATGAATATTATTTTGATACTATTTCTCGATGAAATACAATGGATTAAAACAACTGACTTTCGATGGAAAGGCCATTTTAATCTTCATTCAAACCTTCAAAGTCTCCTCTTCCTCAAGCAAAGTGAGAAAATGTTGTGGGATATGAATAATGAAAGTACGTTTTCTTTAATATTCATTACAAATTAAGTCATAGGAATGCACACAGTAACTGGGATTTACGCCGAAAAATTGCAGATGAACATCTGTACAACGAAAGCAGTCGATGGCGATAGTGCATGCATGCGTGGGGGGATATTGTTTTGAGTTTGTTCTGATTATATGAACATGATGGATACTTTTCAAGTCCTGGCTGAACATGTGTTCATTTATGTACCATTCATTATCAAAACAATTTCACGTTCAAAGATGCTTTTCTTAGGGCAGACATGAATAGTCAATTTTCAGGTAATAAGAGAACAGCCTTCTATTTTATGTGAAGACAAATAAAATTTTAACGATAAATTTTTATGCGGTGGACAGACGGTTTAAGTTTTTTTTCAACTGTACACGTCTGCTAGATGGATAATGAAGTCCATTAGTCTCAAAAGTATTTTGCAATTCACGTTTGCAGGCACGTCGCTCCATTAAAAGTTTCAAACATTTCAGGAACGCGAGTTACCCTCCAAAATTCACTACACATAATTCAAAACGGATATTTTCATCTGTCTTATAGACTGTCTGGTATTTCAGTCGCATTTCCATACATATCATGTTTCGAAAATGAATTCTTGTTCCAAAACGAGTTTCAATTTAGCACCTATATATCAGTGGTGACAAAATAGCGATTATACAAGATAGTAGTGCACATACGTACCAGCTCCTGCTTCAGGCGTTTTAAGCAAATATCCATATTATTAAACTCGGATTTTGATAAACGAGGTTCCATTGCATTTAGGTACCGATATAATCCTTTCCAGCAAATGGCAAGCTTCCCAGCCCCCTTCACAAGTGTGTCACGGTTGCTGCGTGTCCTCAGCGGAAAACTTGAACAAGGAAAACACGTGTCTTCAAAACTTGGCACATATTGCCTAAATCAAGTGGATTTTTATGATAATAAAATAGCACAAGGAACCAAAAATGAAAATATTCCCGTTTTCCTGTTTAGAAAGCATGTTTAATTATTGGCCCCCTATATTTTATTGTGAACAAGATTCAGTTGTACATTTATCCGTTTTGGGAAAATAAATGTCCAGGTTAAAAACGTTATTGAGGTAATATTTTTATAGTTGTTGTTCGCCATCTGAATTGTACCCACTTCCTTGGCAAGTCTTCGCCATCTCACAGAAATCAAATTTAAAGAGCGTTCAAGGAACGTAAAGAGGGATTTTGTGCCCCCATCCGGACACAGACAGTAGTACACCAACGGTTTACATTTAGTACGATAGTACCGCATTGCATTCAACTAAACACGCTCAGAGAACTTTACCTTTAATTAGTACAGAATTTTTATCATAACATCAGAAACACTTTTAGCATTGATGTAAACATCTCAGCTCTACTTTTTTAACTGTAGTCGCTCCATGTACTGCTAATAATTTTAAACTGCTGCACACAACCGCGAATTTCCTGTGGCCAGTGGGAACTTCCTTCTAACAGGACCTTTCCTCTGGAAGACACGGTACTCAGTACTTATGCCCCTCCAATGGAGCGGGAAGCACCTGGTCTTAAGAGTTCTGCAGGGTGACCTGGATGCAATACCTGTTGTTCACTTTGTGACAGGATGCATATTGTTCCAGTTGCTTCTGGAATGCTGCCCACACACTTACTACCGTTCCCATGAGGGAGTCCCTGTTCTTTTTTCATTCTGTACACTTTCAGTTATAAACAACCACTAACTGATAATACTACCAAAAGCCTCATTGCTACTCTAGATTGACAACATAAAACTCCCAGGATGCTTTGTTGCTCCATTGTTATCTTTGAAGCTGGCATATCATAATTGCAGCATGATGATCTGAATGTTGACTGCGTTGCTCCTTTCTGACCCTACTTCATACACAGGACAGCTACAAAGTAGACAGAAAAACAATTGCTAAAAATGAAGACAACAACAGCTTACCCAGTGGAGGGTTATGGTGAATAATTTATCATGCCCAGTTTATCATAAGGCATGCACTTATGTAATACAAACAACCTATAGACACCAGTGGAGTGTACTATGAAGAGTTTGGTGTCTTTAGGCTTATTTCCGAGTTTTGGGTGTTACAAATCGTAGCTCACAATTGTGGTACCATTTACTGCTAACTGCAATCAGGGTTAGTTAACTTGGCTTAATTGAGTTAATTCTGGGTATGTAAAACTTGCTTCCTAGCACACACAACTGGTCAGCTGACTGCATGGAGTACAGAAGGAAACCCATGCAAATACTGCTGGAACATACAAATTCTACACACCGACTTGGCTGGGAATTGAACCAACAACCCTGGTTTCATAAAATAAACGTGTCTTGTTAAATTTATATAAACAAAAGTGTAGAGAAAGTTTAATTCAAAAGTTTAATTTACAGTGATTAAACTTGAGATGTTTACATGTTTTTCTGGAAAGGTTGTTAGGAAAATATAATATTTTTTTTGTCTGTTGCTGCTAATTCGTGGCTATTCTGCCATACATGGTTTCAGGAAAAAGGACCTCCTCTGATTGTGTGGGACGTTTTGTTGTAGAGAGACAATGGCGAATATGCTGGCCAATTGTGGGGTATCGCGTTCTTCCTGCCAATGACATCCTGTGCTTTTTCAAGCAGTTTATAACATAAAGAAAGAAACAATTTGCAGCACTGGGCTTGGGAACAAATGACGTTTGTTGGTATATTATTATGATATGTAAATATTATAAAACAATAAACTAAATATATCCATAGACTAGCTCTCAACAAACAGAATCACTGCACAGGCCTACAAATATCAGCATTGCTTTCATTACCAGGTTCTTATTTTTAATGCCAAGTATCATAAACAGTAGAAAATATAATTTAACATATCATATAGGGTATTATTTAGGGTATTGATTAGGCAACCCATCAAAAGACAAATGTATGTGTCTGTGTACTAGATCATAATTAATTTTATCATTGTGTGCTTTCCATAATAACTGTAAAAAAAACCCCACTTAATTTCTAGAGTGCAGCATTTATCGCCATCTAACACTTCTATCCCGTAACGTTTGTGTTTGTTGAAATTAGGAGAACTCGCAGCAATTAAATAACACAAAGAAAACGCAGAAAAAATCTTGCAATTTTGTGATTTTTAAGAAATTTTGCTTTGAATTCGGAAATCTGTTTAAATAAGATTTCTTATTGTTTAGTTGACTTTAAATGATGAAAATGAGAATTCGACATTGTAAAGTTTTCATCATCATTTTACCCCAAAACACAGCTGTATTATATACTACAGCCATACGTTTCTCCCGTTTAATTGTTTCGTAATGCACACTATCCGGCAAATAGGTCCTCATCTCTCCGGGAGAATATGCTCCGGTTCTGGCATCTACTGTGAATGGAGGGCATTAGAGACGAACACGTACTATATATATGAGGGGTGTTACGTATTTTTGAACCGTGGTGTCAAAACGTCAAGCCATTCAGCTTGGGCAGCGTTACATGTAATGAAAGTAGATGCTCTGGTATGCATTTTATGGCAGTAACTGCGACTCCATGGCTGGCCAAGGGTTAGCTCTAAAAAACATATAACCTATGTATGATTATAACTTAATAACCTCTCAAAGAGCATTTCAATGCCACAAACAGGTATCGGGAAGAGAATATTTATCACGTGACATGTCTGAATTAATTTACTATTTATTTTTACAAGTTATTTATAGATAAATTACATTTGACCATTTGGGCGGTTTAACTATACTAATTTTATACACGTACAGTTCATAGGTACTGTATATTATGAACAAAACATACATGAATTATATACAGCCCAGGTTTCACTACCACCTACTGGTCATTTCCAGTAAATTGCCTGCAAAAGCGAGATGCTGAATTTACCGAAGGCATTGACTTTCTGCTGCAGGATATTGTCTATCAGTACCACTTGCAGCAACTGTGAAAAATAAAAATAATTTGCGAAGATAAAACACTCAGTTTGAAGAGCATAGTGGTCAACACGATTTTTGTGCCAGTATGTAGCTGCTGAAAATACAACCCTATTCGGTATTGCTAGGCCAAACCCTTGACACAAACACATTGCATATAGCAGTGTTATTACAGTCTTTTCAAAGAAATAGCCAATCTCCCCTTCAGCTGCACAAGCCTTTTTCCTTCTTGTAATGTCAGAGGTTTAGATTAAGCTATTTAACTTGCTATTCAAAATTAAAAAGAAAGTGACATGAAACCTAAACAATTGAAACTGGGGCCCTTGTAGTAAAATGCATTAAACAGTCTGTCAGTGTAATAAAACATGTGAATGCAATTAGTCTGCACAAAGAATATTTTTGGCAAGCTGTCTTTGACATGTTCCAAATGTAGCTTCTACTCAAGTCGTAACATTCGTTTCTCAGTTTACTGACACCAGTGAATTAATTTAACTCATGTCCACATTTGAAAATAAATCAATTTTAATAACATAATGTGATCTAAAAATAGATGTACCTTGTCAAGGTAATTTTATTTCACAAATTGAACGGATAGATGTGTGATTAACCTTTAATCTGCCTTTAACCTTCAACTGCAGTTCAGTAAAATGCAATTGAAGGGTAAATATACTTAGCATTGTAAAAAAATCTCAGTTCCATTCATTTCTAAGCACAAATGCATTTTTCGTTTTGTCTGCTTGCATTAGGTATACAGTTTTAGTGTCATGCACAAAGATGCCCTGTGCCTTTCAGCTGAAATTTAAACTGCTAAGAGATAACATTTTGTGTTTGAAGAAACAATCCCATTTCTCCCGGCTCCCGAGTAAAAAATTCTCTTTGCGATGCAATAAGGGCCAGTAATGGTTCTTCAGGTTCTACATCCCTTGCATGTCAAAAGAAGTAGTGGGAGACCTGAAATTGCAGTGTCTCAGACTGCAGTGTCATTGTGAACACACAGTGCTAAACAGAGCTTGACCGAGACTAACGATCATGTGACCTTATGAAGATCTGAATCTATGATCCCATTCTGTTCGGTTAATACTGCACAAATGTAATTCTTGATGCGCTACATTTTCAAACAGGATCATTTGCT
Organism: Gymnarchus niloticus; assembly: GCA_009936485.2. Taxonomy (NCBI): domain Eukaryota; kingdom Metazoa; phylum Chordata; class Actinopteri; order Osteoglossiformes; family Gymnarchidae; genus Gymnarchus; species Gymnarchus niloticus. Next base: position 19,179,919 of record JAACJT020000105.1, on the reverse strand, counting down.
GAATTCATAATGTCTTAAGGCTAGATTTCATTTCCAGACTGATGTCGCTTCATGAAAAAATAGTGAGCTCGTCATTTATGCTCTTTTAAATCTCAGAAGAGTGCAAATGCAGGGGGATAAGGACTCACATAAACTGATCATCTGGGGATATCTGTCTGAGATTGAAAGTACAAGAGTCACCTCAAAGGAAGCAAATCTAAGATTTCATCTCTTTTGCAACTTTTGAGCCTAATCTCATTGAAATCAAACTACCTTAGACAGGCCATTTGCTCTGCCTATCAGGTAACCCAGCAGCATCAGTCTCTATCCTAGGTCAGGTAAACTGGTGAATTAAACCACGATTCCATTGATGGCCTTTCACCGTGACAGGTGTTACAAAAGGACTGGAAAGAAAGCAAGTCTACGTCATTGGAAGAATAAACCCCACTGGTGTTTATTGTGGTAGATAAAGATCTTTATCAGGCGCTTCACAGTTGGCATGACACGAGACAAAGTCATAAATGATGTACAACATCTAACAGAATACAGACAGCACTTAGAGAGGATTGAAAAAGGAAAATCAAACCAACAAACACATTCATTTTTTTTCTTTGAAAAAGAAAACACAAACGATATACACTTTCGAAAAATGATGACTGTCCCCGCCATGTCTGACACAATGATCACGATTCCTGACCAGCACCATGCAACCCTCAGTTATGTGTTTAAAGCACAGTTTGTCTCCGACCTTTTGAAATGACCTCGTGCCAGTAAAACAGACATTTCCAGGCTGTTGCAGAACAGATTTAAAAAAAAGTTGGAGCTGCCATTCTTTGCACATTGGCCCGTCGGGAGATTAAAAAACGCCCATCGATGTCACTCCTTCCCCGGCCCACCTGCTTACAGATTCGTCTGCGCCGTAGACTATGTAGTGTGAAGTTGATCCTCTTCCTCTCTTCGGTGAGAAGTCGGATCAGCTGCGGCAATGTGGCACAAGGAACGTGGCTGTCAGCTGACCATGGAGTCGTTCCTGTGGGTGTGAAAAGCATTAACCTTCCCCGACATTCTGAAACGGTTGCAAATCAGAAAGCATCAGTCTTAATGCCTTCTGTCCACAATGCATTTCTAATCTCTGCTGAGAAAGAGAGAAGATCTAAGAAGATCTGTAGTAGTCTTTGGCATTATGAGGATAAAAGGTTTCAAGAGGGGCCAGTGAACCATGAAAACACTGCTCCTACTTGCTGGTGATACCCAACAACAAAGAACGCCCCTACAGCTGTAAATGCCATGATGATGTCCTATGCTTTATGAGTTTCACTCAAACCTTTCAAAATACTTTCAATTAAATATTAAATGCTCTCCAAGCTTGCTACTGGCTTTTAGCCTGCATATGATAATAATATGACATAATGATAAGTCACACTTTTACCAATTTACACAGGTGGATATTTTACAGAAGCATTTCAAGTGAAGTACCTTAATTCATGGGTGCAGCAGGATTGCCCAGGCACCAATCGTATTTCCTTAACCAGCTACTTCATCTGCACTCTACCGTTCTGCTGCTGAGGACCCTCAACGTAAACTGAACGTTCAGCCAAGACAGCTTGAATAGCACAACAATTGAAAGGCCCTGTGCAGTTAAAAAAAAATCTATAAAATCCTCATGTGCCAGTACTTCACACTAGTGATGGAGATGCAGAATTGGCTCGAGGATAATTTAATATGACTGATAGGCCTGGCCTCTTCCTATAATTACCCCTTCAAGGTTAAAATGAAATCGTCAATCAACTGTAAAAAAAACTTTGAACACCTCTCTGAATGCAAGATGTCCTGATGCTGCTGTCTGGTCAGTCAAGAACCTAACAGATCATGCTGCAGTATATGACATGACAATATTTCACTGCAGACAAACTTGTTTAATATCCCTTTGGCTATTACAGATACCTCCCTTGATGTGCAATTAGAAGTGAAAAACTGACACACCTCAGGTTAAATTATCCATAACATATGATATAGAAAGTTATGTTATCCCATTTTGAAGCATTAGTCAATGATGTGTGCCTTAGGCTGGCTGTTGATAATACTGTTGCTGAATTCTAATGCATTAACAGTGATGTCATAAGGTGCAAAATTTGCTTTCCTAGAAATTTTTGCGAGACACGAATGACACCGAACAAATCAGCTACTTTGTCTTACGTTACAGGTTAGAGTCAATGTTATTAGATCTCTGTATTTGTATGTAAATTTAGCTAACTATAAGAATTTATTTACTGAAAAATTCATAAACATGATCTTACATTGAAACATGATACATATCTCTTTAGGCATCTAATGACTTGCTACATTAGCTTTTGTACTATATTTAATGCAGACGACTTAAGTTTAAAGTCAATACTGTCTGTCTATTGCATATCAGGAAATATTATGAAGCCAGTTAATTGACAGGTAAAAAAAAAAAAAAACAATTTCTCCTTTTGTAAAAAAAGAAGAGTTTTGATCTGTTTAATCATCATTGAATGGCAGTATAAAAAATCAAACAGGGCAGGTAATTGCTTTTTTTATTAGCCAGTGTATAACTGTTGAATATGTTGAATGTAGTGAAACAGACCTGGGATTCGTTTAACTGAACACTGAATGCGTGCATTAATAGAAATCCATGCTAGGGAAGGTGATCACGCTGCTACGAGGCCATTACGTGAAAAAGGTTGTAAACAAAATCACTGCACAAGGCCTTTGAAACACAATCACAATGTTCGTGTTCCTCAGGAGGGAAATAAAGAGATGGAAATAAGACAGGAAGCTGCACCGCTATTCACATACACCCTGGGGCTGCACTGCTGCAGTATGGGTGTGGTTTTGGTGGTTGACTGGTACTGCCATATCCAATGCTGCTGTGACAACACTCCAGGGAGACACAGAGACCAACATGCACAAAAAAAGCTGCCACCGAAACAAACAAACAAACAAACAAACAAAAAGAAAGAAAGAACAACGACAGCAACTTATTGACTAACGGAAGCCGGAAAACATGAAACTCTTCTAGAACTACTAAGACAGAGAAAGACCAGAACACTGCACTGGTTAGCCAGAGGTTGTCCGACTTACCACAAAAATATGTAATTTACAGTATTCACAACTAACTCAGTGCAGACATAAGGCCAGGAGATACCTGTCTGGGGAAACGTCTGTGCATGCCCCATGCTTTTGAGAACAGACTGGCGATTTTTCAGCTTTTCGGTAATGAGAATTGCCACACAACGTTAGGGAACGAGGGGCAAGGTCTGGCTGGAGACCAGCTGGATGTCAGCAAAAGTGGGGCACGTGTTGTGCTTTTTCTTTTAAAGGGCTTCTGCTGAGAAATTTGAACGGTAATGTCTGCCTACCTTCAGAGGCAGCCATTTTCTTGAGCACAGAGCCTGCGAAAAATCCGCATCGGAGAAATGACACAATATTCCTCACTCAAACACGCACAGTGACATATACACAGCCAAAAAAGAAAAATCCCAGTAATACCTCAGAGACAGTCACACCTACCAATTGTTGATTTTTTTTCCTTGTTTCTACAACCATTTTTTCATTTGCTTTGCTAAAGCAAAATAATACTTAAAGGGGTTTCAGTAAATAACATTTTTTGTCTATCAAGGTAAATATTCTATGAATGACACAAAAATGGAACAAAAGACAATTAAACTGGAGGAAATCATTTTCATATACTTGCTTTTCTTTAAAAAGTAATTTCTTTGCTCCACTGAGTTACCTTTTGTTGTTGGAATTTAAAAAACCTGCCAGACCCAAAGAATTACAAAGGTGCGCAGTGCACAGTGACTCCTGACATCATCAGTCATTTAATTTCTCAGACTGCAATGCAACAGCCATCCCTGCTCTCTCTGTGTTTATCGCTCCATCCATCCATCCTTCCCTCCCCCCGCCTAACACAGCATTGAAATGATCAAGCTTCTTCATTCGCTTGGAGTTTGACTCCCTGGTGAGATGGGCGTCTTCAGTCACAGTTATTCTGAGTGTGTCTCCACACGATGCCCTCTGCTGTTCCTTTTAGGTAGTGTTTTTATTTTATCTTTTTTTAAAATTATTTTTGGAGTGGACTTGGCATCACACGCCTCCTCTCCCTCACAATGCAGACACCTTGACAACGTTCAAACTCGCTGCAGTCTGGACACTGGTGCTGGTGTGCGATTGGCTGTCACCCTCGGGGCTGATGGCAGGTGGCGTGGGAACGCTGATGATCGCCGTGGTGATCAGGCCCGTCTTGCAGTTCAGCCGCGGTCCCTCATCCAGTTTCAGATTCAGACTAGAACGACTGAAAATGAGTAGGAACAGCTGGTTCTGTGCTCTGCAAATACAACTATTTGGTGAGGACACAAAAGTGGCTTCAAAACCCGTGGTGGTTGGGAGTATCCTGAAGTAGACAACCAATGCTGGTGCTAAATGAGGCTTCAAAACCCATGTTGGGTGGGAGTATCCTGAACTACCAACCAATGCTGGCTCCTAGTGCTTACAGGTTTTGAAGCCTCATTTGTCCCATCAACAAATGTTTAATCTGCAAAATATGTGTACCACCATACTGTGATGGTTTTTTTAGACAGGACTGTCATAAATGTTATATTAAACACTCCAACCATAATCTAAACCAGTATTATTAAGCAGGAGAACCGCTGGTCCAGGCCATCTTAAATGTTACTCCAATCCACCAGTTTCTGTATTAGTGTGGGCTGTTAAACCCTGACAACCATGCAAACAGCTTATTTCAGAAAACAATGAGAGTAATGTCTGGCAACAATTCAGCTGTTATTGACAGCTCATCAACACGCTGTATTAGATTTAAATGGTCAGAATGATCATTTTGTTAACCCAGCCATGAAAAGTAATATAAAGTACTGTTGTTCTCTTGGAGTCTCCTCTTATAAACATGTAGACCTATCCTCTGCATTTATATTTATAGTTGATGCTATGTTTAATTTTCTTCTGACAGAAGTGCAGAACTCCATTTACAGTCCCCCTAGTGGTCCAATTTAAGAACTACGCTTTTATGAGAAGGCATCAATATAATCCTTTTAGTGGTCTGATTTCAGAACAATGACATTCCTCTGAAAGAGCATATTTGCAATTCACTGCTACACTTTTATGAACTACATATTAGTATCCACAGGTGAGGAGTGGTTCTCTACCTTGTACTGAGAGGCGGCTGGTCACCACACTGGATGTGGATGGCACTGAGCTCCTGCAGGCTGCGCTGGCACGTCGGGGGCACAGCGGCTTTGGGCAGCTGAGGGCTCTTGCGGCTGCGGCGGGAGCAGCAGGTGCCTGTGGGCCCGTCCTGGCTAGAAAGCGACGGGCTGTGTGATGGGCAGGTTTGCAGGACTCCTTCTAGGCAGTTCTGCTCATACAGCTGCTCGTCGACAAACTCGTGCGCCTGTCGGGACATGGAAGAGGAATACGGCACCTGAGATCCACTTTTAACTAGCAGGGCATTTTGCACCTTGCGCCCACTAATCCCAGTCAGGGTCACCACAGCCCTGGAGCCTATACCGGACAAGGCAGGGCTACACCCTGGATGGACATGCACGCAATGAGACACTATGGGCATCTTCAAGATGCCAGTGAATCTAACTGCTTGTCTTTGGACTGCAGGAGGGAATGGAGAACCCGAAGGGAACCTGTGTGATGCAGAGAAATCATGCAGACTGCACTCACACTGAGTGGATGCAAGATTAGAAACCCCCAACCTGGAAGTGAGGCAACTGTGCTACCAACTGAGCCGTACCAGATCAAAAATAGTAAAAGAAAAAATTATATAACAATTTGTTATACCTTTGAGCTCAGGTCAGTTCTATATTTGTTATCTAAATATTTGTATGCAATACTGGAATTTTCTATTGTAATATTGGTAAGCGTTAAAATGTGAATCATTTTCTGCAGTAAAATTTCCCTATATTTGATATCTTATGAAGGACTCCATTTGCCTCGCAACATGAAGGTAAAAAAGGGTGTAAATTAATTTGATATTCACTTAAATATGCTACTATAGAAAGTGGGGGAGTTTAACTGACATTGCAGCAGTTTAGACAAACACTGTGCAAGGCTTTGGTCTATGACTCAGTTCTACTTACCTTCTGGTGACATTTTTACATGAAATCAATTAAATTGAGGAATAAATAAAGATTGTACTGCAGACAATGTGTTCCTTAGTCTGTTTAATTTCAGATGGGTTCAGACAGAGGGCACTGTTTACTGCTGCTCACGAGTTCCTTTCTTTAACCTTTGAGCTTGAATTTTGTTTTTGCATGAAGAATACTGTCTTCCTTCCTCCACTTGGAGCAGCTTCCACCAATCAAAGTCTTGTCTCTCTGAAGAATCTGGCATTTCGTAATAAATCTAAAGCACTGTAGGAGCTTTTGGCAGAGTCATTCCACTGCTTAGAGCATGGTACAATTAGTTTCACTGTTAGAGTTTTAATGAATCCATTCTGATGATGGACATTAGCGAGCTCATTCTACCTAACATGCTTGGTTACTTCTTTCAGTGCTCTTTTATTGATATAAGCTAGAGGCAACGACCAGATTTCTTCTTGTAGGAAACTTGTCAGTTATGATTAAAGGACGAGGACATGGGCTCTTAAGGTTCTTAAAGATTTTGTAGCTTACCTCAAGAACTCTCCACCATGGAAAATTGAGCAGTTACAAATTTGTTCTGCACACCAGAAGAGATATGCCCTCTAAAAAGAGATTACCTTCAGTCCTCCTAGCCATCTGAGCTTCTGTACACTGTTGTTCCCTCTCCTTTAACCTTTTCTCACATTGCTCTCCGGTATTCTTTTTTTTGCCCTCTTTCCTGTGTTTGAGTATTAAAAGTGCATTATCTGCAGTCTTAATAGATTCCAGCTGTATTACATGGCCTGGTCTCCAAACCACTAGGTGATCTGCACAGAAAGTAAGCAGGCATGCACCGAGCAGAATGTAGTCATCAGATATACTGATGGCGATATCTGTGTTCTATCCCGGGGAACGACCGTAAAAGTACCGCACTCTGCCGTCAAATAGAGGGGGCAGTCTTTAGGATCAGAAGTGACCAGCAGGACTCTAAAATTGTTCAGATCATCTGACTGTTACACAGTCTTACAGAACAAGATCTCTTCATACCTTAGAAAGCAGACATATTTCATATGCCGCTACTCCCAAGCCTCGCCGTTACTCAGCCTAGTGACTCAATGATAGCGTTACACGTGGTGAGGGTGACGTGTTAGCGAGGAAGCAGGGAGAGCACCAGATGGCTCTGGGCACACGACTCACGGTGGTCTTCTCTAGGCAGTGCAGTAGGTGGTGATGTTGGCTCTCCAGGAGCGATGTCATCTTACTCAGCTGCTGCTCCCCCTCTTCAGAGCCCTGTAAAAAGAGCACGCACGCACGCACACACGAGCACACACACACAGAGTTTTCACAGACAGTGGGTGTAAAGGATGAGTAGGTCAGGGGCTCCAGCTTTCACTCCTCCAGAGCCCCTTGTCTGACATGTTTCTGCACAAATCTATTAATGCAGTTTGAGTGCGTGGACCTGTGTTTTAAGTCATTTGTGCTTTTATACACTATTTGAGTAATATGCGAAGTGTGGTACGATTTAACATACAAAAATATATCATATTTCTAATCTCAGATTCGTACTGGATAAACAGTTATGGAAAATGGATGGGTGGATGGATAATTATTTTTTTTTCCAAATTGAAATTAATCCATCCTTAATTGACTTGACAACTTTATTAAATGCTGGGGTAGGGAGGGTATCAGCAGACCTGCTGGGCCACCAGAAAGGCATGCGTCTGTACGTGTTGACGGATTAAGTGTTGGGTGCTACATGCAGCTTGTAAGGGTTCTGCAATAGATTAGGCTGAGAAGGAGGGGTTCGGAAAACCAGAGACATTATCTTACTGTGGTGCCGCTCTAGTGCTGTGCCACATTAACCTCATTCACACATCTAATTGAACCGATTAATCACTTCATTGGGTCAGTTACATTCAATTAATGCAGGTGGCCATGCACTCCGATGGATAAGTCATTTGAAATTTTGAGTGTCCTGGATTATCTGCAGAACTACGGCACTGTAAGAAATGTCGAACCCTAGGCTCTCTCTGCATGCACACACCCTCTTACGTTAAACAGTCTGTCATAGCCAAAAGACGGACTCGTCCATGTCATGGGAAAGCCAGATTTGTTCAAATCCTATAGCCATCAGCATCATAACAATCAGTGCAATTTTTGTACAAACCCTAGTTAATAATAAGCACATATAGATCCTTCATTGTAAGTATTCCACCGTAATGAGCCCTGTGTCTGAAGCAGTGTGTTTATAAAAATAACCCATGACTCACTGGCATGGCTGCGAACAGCTTGGGCTCAGGTATGTGGGTGAGAGCAGTTCTAAGACCGTATATTTATTTAGCTGCTTAGCGGATGCTTGTATGTAAAGTGAATTACATAGTTTACAGCTGTACTAATTTAAACAGCTGGCCAATTTATCAAAGCGGTTCACCTTAAATGCTCAGCTCATGGGTACATGAATGGGTCTTGCAGGCCCAACACTAAGACACTAGCAGCCACACAGCTGACGTAATCTCAGCACGCTGCGAAGCCTCACCGTCGCTGAAAGTCAGATACGCTACGGCTGTCATCGTGTGAGTGGGAACCCAGTCTGGTGCAAACCTATGACAGACCCACCTAGCATAGTGAGAATGACTCCAGAAGCTGGTGACGCAGTGCGTATGGTGGCTCTGTGGATTGCGATTTACTCACTGATGCGATATTTGCATTGGACAGGAACAAATCGTCTCACTTGCTACAGCAGACGTAAGCATACTCGCAATAAAGGGCCAGTGACAATGCAAACGCCCTGCAATGTCACCAGGAAATCTTTCGCTTTCCAAATGTAAAAAGAACTAAAAGGAATGGTGGAACTGTCTTTTCACATCTCAATGACACATGCTCTTTTTACAGATTCAAATATTTATAATGGCATGACTATATTGTGAGTTTTACTATAAAGACAGTAGCCCCATTCCTTTCCCTTTGCAGTACTTAGTTTCCCATAAGCCCCTGGTGCTGTGAAAAAGGCCTGATGAAGTCTTCACGGGGAACCTTCCAGCTATCTGCTATCAGTCATGATCCATGCTGCCATATTGGAGTTTGCCAAAGTGAGCAAAAGTTACATCACGCATTGTCATCCATATTTGTAAACGAGTTTTGGAATTTCTCTGCACATGAACTTCAAGGCAGTCCTTAAAAATCATGCATGGACAGGTTGCCTTCTCATACTATTTGTCAAGGTTGCTTGTTTCAGATTTGAATAATATCACTAATGTTAATCATCATTATAATACATGTTGACTAATTAGCTGTTTCAAGTTCACACTACTATTAATCTCTTTCTCATTCTTTGAGAACACAATCCAGCAAGTTTCTCCCAGTCAGTGAGCCGCATTCTCTGTCTTTAAGACCAGGGTGTGAGCTAATCGTAGGTAACAAGTCAGATATTTCTAATGAAGAACATGTAATAAACCCCTGCTTTCACTCTTTATCCAGCACCTCACTCACACATACACAAATAAATTGTACAAAAACCGGGACTAACATCTCAGTGTTTGATGCATGATGTGTTTTCTAACTGCCCAGGTAATTTGTTTGAAGTTAATTAAAAAAAATATTCTTCAAGTGACTTTTTCTTGAACAATGACAGCTGCAGCTTTCATTTTCTTGCTGGAAAAAATCATTTTTATTGGCATTTGTCATGTATCATTTGTTTTGTATTTATTTAGGAATTGCGAAGCATTTCAGTTAATTAGTGTGACTGTATATTTAAGATCAATGTAATTTGCAAAGTTTAATTTTACTGGAATGCATTTTGAATTATTTTATCAATGAATTTTAATGTTACAGTTGCACATTGCCTAATAAAGGAAACTGATACTTTATAATTTTTCAAATTGCACATTTAAGGAATTAGCAGTTATACTGCAGTCGAGTTAATGGTTCATAATAAAATGGATCATTTGAAACAACCTTTCAGTGTGATACTTGAGTTTTGATGAAATACTTTTCTATTATTACATTGATTCTGGTATGCTGCCTTTATTTCTAATTTATTGTTAGTATCATTTGACCTTTTGCTCACCCCTGCATATGGGGAACTCAAATCACAAGTTTTCTGCTCACGCTAACTAGATTATCGGCTGAACAAACTGATCTGGAATCTTGCCACCCAAACACCATCAAAGCCCGCCTTCATTTTTCCCCCATTTACATCTCATTATTTTGACAGGAGAACACAACAGACCCAGTTCAGTTCTGTGGCTGGTCTGCTGCAGGTCATAAAGATAGGAGGGTGATAAAAACACTTTAGTTGTTTAGCACAGGCCAATCCTTGAGGCCCTGCAGCAATTCGATATTTTTGTTAAATTTCACTACAAGACCACCTGATTTAACAAATTGCTGGCTTGAAACTTAACTAATTGGTTTAATTAGACTGCATGGTGGTGAAAATGAACAAATAAATGAAATGGCTGGAAGTACTGAAAGATAAACATGGGCTTAGCTGAGGTTTCTCTCAAAAGCAACATATATTTTGAAGTGTACTCTACATGTGTGAAAGGAGAAATTTAACATCTGTTGTGGAAGGACTTACCTGGAGCTCCGGGAGGTCACTAAACAGGCCATTCCGCTTACTGTGGAGGAAGGCAGTGGAGGTGCCACTCTTAGCAGCTCGGATCCTCGCCAGCCTGGCTTTCTGTGGGAGGAGACATTACAGTAAGAGACATGGTGGAGAGGGCAGTGTTTACTAAAGTGCCTCATCCATCCATCCATCCATCCATCCATCCATCCATCCATCCATCCATCCATCCATCCATCCATCCATCCAGCTTCTTATGCTGGATAAGGTCACAAGGAGGCCTGTGCCCATC
>JAACJT020000105.1:19117939-19168877 GCA_009936485.2 Gymnarchus niloticus | reverse complement strand
CATCCATCCATCCATCCATCCATCCATCCATCCAGCTTCTTATGCTGGATAAGGTCACAAGGAGGCCTGTGCCCATCCCAGGCACGGTGCAGGGGTACACCCTGGATGGGATGCCAAGTTACTATAGTGATCCTTCTTAATAATGTTCAGTGTGTTCAAGGACCAAGGTGTTTTAATGTGTCAGCATAATTCACGTGTTCAGTCATCCTTAAAAGTACAAAACAAACCTGTGAGAGGAGCATTAAAACTATACTGAACCTAAATTCAGGACAAAGATCTATGAAGCTTGGACTCAAAATTTCATCCCATCATGTCGACAGATTTCATTCAATTTTACTTGATACAAGAACCAAGCCAGTAAGTGTCCTTGCCTGCGTAAAACAAAACTTCAGCTGCTAAGTCACCTTTAACTGACAATTACAAAATGCAGATCATTGAATCTATTACCTTTTCAGTCTCTTTTCAAGAATGTCTTCTTACACTAGATGCATTGCGGCATTTGTACTCCTACTTCAAACATTGAAAATATTATTAATCAGTTTTCATAGAATTTATTTAAGGGTGCATTTCAGCCAAAAAACATTTTAAGCTCAACAAATAATACTAAGAGTACATTATGAGGTTTATTTTTTGATTGCAATTTTACACAGCAAAAATTATATTTAAAAATTCTTTTCTTACCTCTTCTGTTGCATATTATGGCCATTGATAACTTAAAGTGTTGCTTTTAAATGTATAGCAATAACTAAAAATATATATGGAGATACAGAATTAATATGGTATTACTATAAGTATTATTTTAAATGTGGATATTTTTATAAATTGCGCTATACTTGTTCTGCATATCTATAAATATTTACAGATATGTCAAACAATTAACCACTTGTGCAATCTGTCGTAGTTCCCTTTTAATTTTCTGGATGATTCTCCATAAGTTGCTTCAGGACAAAAAATGTTTGTGGAAGAAAATTTGAGATAATCAGAATTTGCAGAGATTAATCACAAATGCATGATAGTGGAAATTTAAAATTTTATATCAGCAAATTTTGGTTGTTTGGTAAATGACCCCTTTCGTGTGGCTTTGTGTGGACTGTCATTTAACATCCTGTACCTCAAACTCCAACCTATATTCTGTTGAGTTCTCTTTCTTTCTCTCATAAAACGTTTTTTTTTCTGACAAAATATGGCATGACAGCTACTAGATCATTCAAACCAAGCATGAAATTTGCAGCAGTGTTGGTATGCCCACTTAAGACGAAACACTTAGAATAAGTCTGAAATCCATCTCATGGGTAAAATTCTGACCAAGTGCAAAAATCCATCCCAGAATAAAAGGCAGGCAACAGAAAACCTTGCAATCTCAATTCGAGCTGAAAACCTTTTCAAGGACATTTTGGCCATCTGTTTTATCAGAGAGATGGAGCTCTGAAGCAATTTTGGTCTGCGTTTGCAGCACTTAGCAAAACCCTTTCTCTTGCACTTAATCATCGTGTCACAGAAAAATGACATGGCTGACACCTGGCTGAGCTGATATTTCAGCGTCACAACCATCTCTGTCCAGCCTTGGGGAATAAAAACGGGAATGACCTGGCCTTCAATTGTCGATTACTATGTCATACACCAAGTCTGAACATTAATTTGAAACACAAATGAGCAGACCAAAACTGACTAGAGCTTTATTTTGGGTGTATAATGAGAAGACCCAGCACGACTTTAATATACTGAAAAGTTGAAGGCAGTAGAGGAAGAAGATGACTGGTGAACAAGATGGACTTCATCATCACAACAATGAACATGCTATCTGGAAGCCTGAAGACCCAGACATTCTGGAGGAATGCTATCTATGAGGTTGCCAGCTGTTGACACTGATCGATGCCACTTAATTCCTAATTATAATGTTATACACATAACATGGCGGGGTGAATTTTATTCAAGAGTTGGCTGTTCACAACAGGCAAAGAGACTCCTGCAGCTCCAATAGACAGAACTTGGGCCACATTACAATTCTACAAAGTGGTCATAATGGTCAAAAATGGGAGAGGACTGGTTATGGGGAAGGAATAATGACAAGGCGGGTACTTCTCTGTGCTCTTAATTGGTGAGAGCATTTGCAGGTCACCTGATCGTTGTTAACAGCAACAGAAGGAATGCTTACACATTTCATGTGGAAAGTAATAAAAAACACTCCTGGATGTCCTTCACCTTTGGTGCCAACTCCAAGCTCTGGCTTATGTCTCAAATCCAGGTTTGTTTTGAAAGTGCACCATTGATATGATATTATTGAACTTTGTGTGCGCTTTCACCCATAGCTTCCAGTTTCTCACTTGTCCATTTGGACTGGTCAGTATTTGTTATTATGCAATTTGAGTGCTTTGCTTAAGGATGTAACATCTGGGTTCCACTTGACAGGGTTGAGCAAAGTGCTTTATCAAAGCCACATGCCCACATATTGTCGCTGAAGCAGCACTTGCCTACTGTTACCTTATGCCCTGCATTTTAGGTGTACAGACTGTGGACATTGCGTCCATGGTGGAAAGTGGGACACTGATATTAGCCAGGGGTCCCACTGGGAGGCTGTGTAAAATAAAAACAAAGATGGGATACATTGCACAATATGGAACAAAAAATAATAAATAAAAAAAACAAAAACTGCTTTGCCGTCCACCTCGCTGCTTGTGACTCATCTCCAATAGTGGGCAGCTTTCTCCGAAACAACACCGGCTCACCTCAGCTGTACCCACAATGCACCTCTCTGCAGCAAGTTTCAATAAAGCCATAGGCTGCCTGCCTCTGCAATGGGTGAGATAGTCCTTTGACCTCTTGCCCTATGGGTAACTGAAAAAACTGAGCATTAAGGGAAAGGACAGCATATAATACCTTCAAAAACAGAACCGACTTCCCAGACTTCTAGAACCCCTAGGAGGGAAGTGGACCCCTCCCCCATCTTTCAAAGTGGTGCAGTAGAACTAATTTCACTGGGATTGAGCCCGTGGAAGCATGGCTGAGAAAATGGAGAGGGAAAGACTGGAAAAAAAAATGAAAGCGATAAAAAGAAGATTAAAAACTACATGAGAGTTATAGCCTCAACAAGTCAACATCAAAGGGAATATGATTTCTTTAACCCTTATTCTAGATTGCTAGCTCATATACCTGTGCTACAATATATCTGAAAGCATAGTGGTGTATTTAGTTACTACTTTGCTTTAAATGAATTAATCCATGGTTCTCATACTACAGCTCTATTGCACCATTCTGAGAAAGGCATACAGCCCTGCCACTTAGAATCCGAAAAGGCTAATACTAGGTGGAACGAATACCACATTTATTTAGCGACATTGCAAAAGAAATTGAATGGCTTTATTTAGTGACCTTAAACGGAGGACTGTTTGACAATTAGATTTCATACCGGAATGTCCCAGATACACAGTGGTCAACTGAACCACAGACACATCAATGGTTTAGACGTGAATGGGGAACCACATATCAGATGAGTTCGGTGAGCAACTATGAATGGCAGCATCATTATGTGAGTTTTCCTTGTATAAGGATGTGACTTTGGAACATCTTGGTAACCCGCTTCTGCACAATTATCCATCCAGCCAGCTCAATTAATCTGACTCTTATAATTCTATAATTGTCCTTCATGTGGTCTTTGCCAGGTGATTCATTACAATTAGTCTCTTTGTCGTTGAGGAACGCTCAACAGTCCTGGTGACAGGTACAGCAGCATGGTGGCTCTGCATTTCTGAAGGTTCGTGGTGGTCCCAGCACAGACACTAACATGACTTTCTCCAGCTAAAAAAAGGGCTTTTCCTGGTACAAGGAGAGCCAAGGATACAAGCATGGTTTCATTAACGGGAGCCCCAGATGGCTAGATAATTGTAATGGGAGACTGGAATGGTTCATGACTGCAGTGGAATGAAGACAGATGTGGCAGATGAAGAAAAAGGGATAACGATCTAATAGGAAATCCGTCTGCCCATTGGCACATGAACAGACTGGAGCCTATCCATCTACCCTCGAGGTCTCAGAGCTGCAGACAGAGTTTACTTTAAAAGCGTAGTGCATGTCGACTGACTCCGACCTGCAGTTATGGGCTAGATTATTATCTGAGCTGGAAGGGGCTCTGAAGAGGATTGTGGGGGAGGACTGAAAGTCCATTTGTACCCCTACTTCATATACCCAAGAAATGCTCTCAGAATTTGGATAAAGAAAATATTCCTGCCAGAAGGAGACAGTCAAAAATGTCTGCTTCTGCCTTAGGATCCATTAAGACAAGTAGGTGTAATGTGATTTGCTTAGAATATAACTGAGGACACAACTACACATTTTATTGCAAATAAAACGAGTCAAAATATTAATATAAAATCTTCTGTTACTACAACTATAGTGCCCTCATTGGCACCCTTAGTAAAAATGGCCAACAAAGGCAATGCATAAAAGTCTTTATTGTTCATTAGCTTCATCTTACACTCAAATTACGAGAGAAATCAATCTTTCATGAAGTAAATTTAATCAAAGATAAGAAATACTGATAAAAAAATTTAACATTTTCTCAAAAAACACACATCACAGTTATTGGCTTAAGACTAGGTTGCAACAGGATCTTCCAGTGAGGAAATGATCCAAAACATACGTCCAAACCCACCGAAAAATGGTTCACTGACCGCAGAGTCATGCTTTTGCATTGGCCATTCTAGTCTCTGGACATAACCAACATTTAAAAATTGCAGGACTAAATATGAGAGCCAACAACTAGGCCCAAGGACTCCAGAGGATGTGGAGAGACTGTGCAAGAAGGGATGTCCTCACATCCCTTTAAATGCGTTTGCCTGTCTCTTTAAGCCAGGAATGGGCAACTCTGGTCCTGGGGGGCCGCTGTGGGTGCAGGTTTTTGTTCTAGCTAATTTGCTTTAAGCATTAGTAGAAGATACTCATTGCTGTTAACATGGCACATACTAAATGCAGGAATGCAGATGGACAATGAAGTGGTATAATGGCTGTGATTTTTGCATTTACTTTTTGCAGAGAGCCTGCCAGTGTTTGATTAGAAGACAGTCATGTTTAGGAGGATCTGAAGACTGACCGTACACTAGCTAAAATGACACGTTTCAAAACCTGCCACTTTAAATGTAGTGTTTGATGGGTCTTTTTCACGACAAATCGAGCACTGCAGGGGTCAGGGTGAGAAGGTTAATCTATTTTTATACTGAGTGCAGCAGACAGGAGTTAGAGACAAGGTTTATCTGGCTTGTTTCTGCTCTGTTGCGGGTGGACCCAAATGACAGCAGAAGAGACACACTCCATTGTAACCAAACATACAACTAACTGCGAGGATAGCCACTACCCCAGCTATCCCAGCTGTGTAGGAACGTAAGCTGAGAGGAACTTTGTACTTCTTAGAAATGCATAGTCATCCTATTGAGTAGCTACATTAACAATGTACCCTGCAACAGAGGAGGGATTTAGAAGGACTGGGGTTTGACTGGGGGTTCGTTGGCATAGAACTTGGCTGGCAGGAGTGACTGCCCATGGTTGCCGGAGGTGACTCGCCTTTCCTGATCTCCCAGAGGGTCCCTGAGAAGAAGTTATTTGTGGAAATTTAAGGGCACGCTCCACCCCTGGCCCTTGGCTGTACCGTTTTCTCACACAGGCTCCGAGCCCTGAAGCCATTGTCAGCCTCCCAGAAAAGGTCATGTCTGCTGAGTCTCCACATTCAAGGGTATGAGGCTGGGCTGCTTGTATCAGGCTCCGTGGGATGTCGCAGGGAAATGCACGTAATATTTCACAGAACTTAGCTGTCATGCATTAATTCTCAATTAACCAAACCAACCCTGGTGCCAAGAAACTACTGGGCATTACTAGTAGAAATCTAAATTAAGATTTGACTGTTTGTTGGAATGCATAATAAGCTACAGTAGTGCAAAGTTTAATTTCTCTTTGAACCTGTGTATATTTCGAAAGCCTGGTGGAATGCAGAAATAATAGAAGATGTTTCCCCTCAAACTAAGGAAAAGATTCCTACTGAAAACCAAACAGCCAGCAATGTGAAAAAACGAGAAAAATTCAGTGCAGATTCAATACATGCCAAAGCTACCTGTGGAGAACAAGCAGGTGACAAATGCATTTTAGTTTAATTGCAAACATTTCCATTTACTGCAGAATTACAGCGAAACTGGCCTGCTTCCTTTCGTTAGATCATTTGTGCAGCAATTCACAGGGCCTAATCCAATGCAAGTATTGTTTTTTTTAAACCAATTTACTGCTGGACTGAGTTATCATCAACCACAGCCTTCAGCTGAAATGTGAGTTCAGGACTCCATGGTGGTTTAGCAATTAGGAGAATGTTAATTATGCAATAACAAACACTGTAGGGACATAAAACTAAAAGTTTCAGAATGGGAAGTAGGTAAGACAGGCTTTGTTCAAATTTGGTTTTCTGATTTGAGAGATTTCATGCTTGGTGAGTCATGGTTTTTGAGACAGCTATCTTATGTACTTGTGTGATTTGTGTGCTGGGGTTTGATCAAAGTGCTCAGTCTTCCAGTAGCTTAAGTAGTGATTTCAATTCAGTGGTGGACATAGCAAAATGATTCACTTAAAAAATTCATGTAGTTATGTTTGTGAACCGTTTCTAAGTCTCTGAAGCAATAGTCTGGTTTGGCTTTAAAAAATATTGGGGAAAAAAAAATCACACATTCAGGCAGAGAATGACAGGACTACCTGCAGATATGCAACTCACCCAGGATGCTATGAGCTTCAGGTCCCTCCTGGAGGCGCTCACAATTTCCCACAGGACAACACATGAGAAATGAACTACACTGCCCTACCTGCACGTTACAACAAGCCGGCAATGTGTCACAGCGCTGATGTTCCAAAACTATTGATCCCAACTGCAATAATCGACGTGCCTTTTGGTGATATGTTTGCTCAAGGGCACGATGGGTCCTGGTTTGCCGTTTGGTTCTGGAGAAAATGCAGGCGAGGATGCTCCCCTCCCACTGATGGCGAGTACAAGCTCATCGAATAGATAACTGTGTTCACCTGTACCTTCTGAGCCCGGCGTTTGTCTGCTCTTTGGTTCTGGTGATAGATTCGGCTAAAGTTGGAGACGATGACAGGAACGGGCAGGGCTATTACCAACACCCCACTCAGAGAGCAGATGGAGCCAAAAATCTTCCCTGCGATTGTCTTGGGCACCATATCCCCATAGCTGAGGAGAGAAAGAGGAGGTACAGGGATTAGTACAATGACTGATAGACCTGAAATGAGATGATAATTTGCTGAGGTCTGGTTATTTTGCATGCTACCTAATAAGCTGCTCAGCTGTCAGCAGCAATTATTGCGTCTGCAAGTTATAGCTTCATGTTCTTGTGTTATTAGTGTTTTTTGCACACATACTTTGTCAGGGAGTAACAGCATGTAAAATCATGTTCCAGGATAACCTGTGGAATGAAACCACGGTACAGCTATCTGAACAGGCTGTCAGGGAGTAACAGCATGTAAGATCATGTTCCAGGGTAACCTGTGGAATGAAACCACAGTACAGCTATCTGAACAGGCTGCCAGGGAGTAACAGCATGTAAGATCATGTTCCAGGGTAACCTGTGGAATGAAACCACAGTACAGCTATCTGAATAGGCTGTCAGGGAGTAACAGCATGTAAGATCATGTTCCAGGGTAACCTGTGGAATGAAACCACAGTACAGCTATCTGAACAGGCTGCCAGGGAGTAACAGCATGTAAGATCATGTTCCAGGGTAACCTGTGGAATGAAACCACAGTACAGCTATCTGAATAGGCTGTGAGGGAGTAACAGCATGTAAGATCATGTTTCAGGGTAACCTATGGCGTGAAACCACAGTACAAATAAAAATAAAATAAAAAGAAAACCTTCAGATATTTGACTTTGTGAAGACTAACGAATCCTAACAACTCTAGGAGCTTGAAACAAAAGGACTAAAATTGAGCCAATGAAAGCCAGTAGGGCCATCAAGTGAACTTTAAAATTCAAAGTCAGAATATGAAAGTGGAGGGGAACTGGGGTGCTTAAAAAAGGCTTAACGAGCATTTCACTGTAAAGAGACAAAACTTTGGAAATGCACTGATGGAATGATTGGAAAGCCCAAAAGAAAAGCTTGAAAACGTCATTTTCCATTTGCAGTCTCCCATGCTCATTGGTGGATCAACTGCTCATCCTTCTGGCAGGAATAAGAAAATGATCTTCCTCTCTTTTTCGTCTATTGACCATCTGTCTTGTTAAACATCCTCCTGAAAAACACACAGTCAGGCCCAAGCTCCTATTGCTACCTTGTAAGCTCACATAAACTGTTCTCTAATTAACACCATCGTTTGGAACACAGATGAATAGAATCTGTTCTTCCTGATTTGATGCCAACGTGAATAATCTGCCACCAATATGGCTCAACATGAAACAAGGATAAAATATAACAAGGAAAGGTATCACTGATGATGAATAACCTGGGAAAGCCTTAATAAGAAAACATATGGCTGTCCTTATTAGACATCTGTCTCATCTCTAGTTCACAAAGCCTAATTGTATTCTTGTCTGATATAAAATTATAGTAAGAAAGATTCTTCTACACTTTTCTCACTTAGAATTAGTTATTTAAAAGGACAACCCTAGCTCAGAAAACAGAGAATATTTGCTTCCTAATGGACAAAGAGCCTCTTGGCTGTTGATTCCTGTTTTTCAGAAATGCAGCTCTTGCAAAGTTGTGTAGATGCACAAACACTCCTCCAATGTGAAGGAATTTACAAGCTCTGTATGTTTTTTAACAAAGATATGATTAAGTGTATTAAGTGCCACAATATATCATAAAAGTACTAAGTCAGTCAGAAAAATAGGGGCGGTTTTAAAGGGTGGCTGGGGGGGGGGGGGTGTCAGTGCCCACTCACCAATCATCCTGGACCACCACTGTCCCCCCCAAGTTGAGAATTTGTTTTATTAAATTGTAATTTGATTGATGGCAATACAAGTTTTTAAGTTTTTTTTATTATTTGTGCCCCTCTAACAGAATGACTAGCACCAGTGTGGCCCCCCAACTAAAAATGGTTTAGATCCACTACTGCAGGGAGGTCACTTTATAAATCCAACTGTTAACCACTAATCATGGTCAGGGTCTGGTGTTTATCCCGGGCAGCACAGGGCACAAGCATAGATAATCATACACTACAGGCAATTTTGAGATATCAATTAGCTGAAATCATGTGTCTTTGGACTGCATGAGGAAACCTATCAAAGCACAGGGAGAACATGGAAATCACACATGTATAGCTGGGGCAGGGTTCAAACTCCCAATCTGGGTGGTGTAAAGCAACAGTGCAAACCACTAAGCCATAACTTTACGCAGTTAGAGACTTAAGAAATAAATGAGACAGCCACATCCCTATAGCTTTCTCCTAAAATCTTTTCTGAAATCTTTGCAGTCTCCTAATGTTTTCTGAAAGACTCAGCCTCAGTTATAATAGTTTGGATTTAGGAATAAAGATGTTGGAAATAAGCCTTCTAAACCCTGGCTAAGTAAATGATTGCCTGCTTTAACCCAATGACAACCAACAACGTAACCAATGGCAAGTGGGTTAAATTAGTCTGTCACTGGCAGTGAACAAAAATCCCACCCATCACAAGATCATATATCAGAACTTACCAGATGGGTTGTATATTACTATTTAAAAGTCCTTTTGATGGCTTGGGAAAAGATGTGTACAAAAATATATTAATTGGCTGATCAAGGAAGCAATTCAATGGCTTGCAGAATTTTCAAAAGTTACTTGTTGAATTATGAGGTATGCATGACTGTAATTTTTTCTTGGAAACATTGAAAGTCCTAACATATTGTTTAACGCAAACTTTTTCTAATGTCATGCTCAATTAAGTTAATGAAGCTATATGGTGTTTTACAGATCACACAGCTCAACATGATCTAGTCTCTATTTTGTGTGAGGAGACGTACATATTTGAGGCTGATAGGCTCTTCCAGAGACCCCTGTTCTCTCACTTTATTGGGGTATAGTGGCAGCCATCTGGTGCAGAGTATGCAATTTATGAAGTCTTATCTTTTTTGTGTTTCATTAATTTTTTTGCATTTTCTTCATGTGTTGTGTTTTGCATTGCAGGGCCACCGTACTCTCAGCTTCAGCTTTCAGCTTGTGTGATGGAGACAAAGATAGGGAGGTAATCACTTTATGTCTTGGGTTTACCGATCCTACAGATAATGGCATTTTTATAGACACGTCGCTCCTACATTGTTCTGAAAAACCAGATGGCTGAATGCCAGATGGAAGTGCAGACAGGAACGGGGATGCGGCTGGAGACAGCTGACCGAGTTGCAAGCATCTATACCAAACAAAGCACCATGCCAAAAATATTGCTTCGTTATCAGACCCCAAAATTAATGGTAAAACCTGCAAACAAATCGATTCTTAATCTAACTGAAAAGAAAGATATAGATACTATTGGGAGAGGAATTGGTACATCAGTTTTGCTTTAATTCCCACGTTTTTTTTCCTTCTTTTTCTAGACCCGTTCAGAGATAGCGCCTCATTACACCGCCATCATTGTCTTGGGACTCCTGTCTTTTTTAACCATGGAAATCAGACAGGCGACTCAAGGTACATATAGAGCAAATGCTGTCTGGGAAAAGACTTGGTGTCAACAAAAAAAAAAGAATTATTAAACCTAATATGGTACCAGGTTCCTGTTCTTGAAATGTTCCTGCTTTTTCATAATGGGTTCTGTGACCATTCAGTCACCCCCAAAAGGTCGGCCATTCTGGGATGTAGTTACATCACACGTGATCCAAAGTAAGTCAAAGTTTAAGGCTGAGGCAGTCCAACAGTATGGTAAGTGGCAGGCAATTGTCTCAGCTTTCCAACATTGAATTTTACTTTCATATCAAATCAAAATAATATCAAATAACATAATATACTATATTTCAGTGGTCAAATGGTTATTGGAAACAGGGTTGCAAAAAATAAACAAATACCATATATATATATATATATATATATATATAGATGTGAAGAATGTACTTTAAAAAAAGTACTATCTCTGTGTTATTTGGGATTTCAAAATTCAAAGCATCAATACTGTTCACAGCATGAGTAAAGAATTTGTAATTTCAATGAAGGAGTATTATGCAAATCAACCATTTTAAGCGCAGATTTTGTGGGAAGAAAACAGTGTTAAGAAAAAGGGATGTATTGTGTATTTATTAAGCTATGTAGAAGTTGCTATGGCAACTGTGCAACACCATACATGAGCAGTAAACATGCCTGCATGAACTAAAAACATGTGAAACAGAAGTAAAATACATATACATAGCCCAACCCACTTCACAAGCATTTAATATAAAAAACCTACATTTACATTCTGCAAATGACACATGAATAAAACCGCTCACAATTAAGTCCATTCTTTAAAAAACAGTGCTCTAAAGGCCAAAAAAAGAATAATTTCCTAGGCGAAACTTTATATTTCTACACATTAGGTGATTTTCTTTGCTTTAAATTCCAGACAAATTGTCTTTTCTTATAAAACAGAATACTATTTTTTAAAAAGTACTGTGCAAAAGGGCAACTTAACTTTAATAATATTATTTGTTAATTTATTTATTAAAATTTACTAAAGAAATGCAGGGATATGACAGAGTTGTGTTCTATAAGAGCTGCTGCTGAATGCTTTCCCTGCATTTAGTCATACCCAAGTACTGCACAGCCGAGCCAAAGTTAATTTTATATTTACAAAAATGATAAAATAAAACCCAAAGGCAGAAGGCTCCTAAGTTTATGACTTTGAAAATCATAAATGTCAACAATAACTATAGTGAAAATCTAGAACCCTCAATGACTTGGTTTGATGGAAACACTTCTGACAGCTGCTACTCATACTTTGCACAATTGGGTTTATGCAAATTTCTCTCATTTCTCTACCTCTCTGAAGTTAATTATTCCTTAATGTGCCTTGTGTACTGCTTATAAATTGCATTTTGCAAGGTTTTTACTGATTTCCAGTTGGGCTGAAGCCAAGAATTTTGGTGCCGATCACTTCACACTTCACAGCTGCTTTGACTTGTGCCTGGGATGAAAATTTCTGCTGAATGGTAACCATTAGCCTCAGATATAAGCTACCAGAATTGAGCAGGATTTCTCTCCTCTAGTACAGTGGTTCTTAACCTTTTTTCTATAGCCCCTGGAAATTTCAGTAAGGATCAACGACCCCCTAAATCAAACCAGATTAGTATCAAGTCAAGTCAAGTAGCTTGTTATTGTCATTTCAACCATATACAGTTAGTACAGCACATAGTGAAATGAAACAACGTTTCTCAAGGACCATGGTGCCACAGAGCACAGGACTACAAAAAACTACACATAACAACACAAAGTACACGTGTGCAAACATGTACAAACAATGCAAAGGCAAAACAGTGGTACAGATGATGATGGTGCGGTGCTGACCAGTACACAGCTGTGATATTCCAAGGTGCAAAAAGTAGCCAGCTGTGATCATTTACAATTGTGATATTTACAATGTATCACCATAACTTTATTTAACTCATACATGTCAACCTAACCACATATGAAATAGTAAGATGTGTTCATGATAACCTCCAGTATAAAACTCTGAGAATTGTGTGGAACACGAAGGTTGCGTATGCCTTAAGGAGGGTGGGTTGCGACGAGAAATTCATGCAAAGGGGGGTGGGGATGCTGTAAGGTCATGGTGAAATTAGTTTTTTTCGGGAATATCGGTGAAGGCTTCAACTATATGGCCAGTATCATTTCTATATTTAGAAAATGACATTGTACAACTTTTCCACATACACCCTGCTAACTACTCAAGTACCCCCTGAGGTACATGTACCCCAGTTTGGGAATCACTACTGTCATACATACCTTTGCTTCCTATTTGTCTGCGTAAGACCCTGGATGTTCCCACTGATGAACGAAAGGTAATAGTAAACAAAAAATTATGATGTAATATTTCTCATATGTATCCCCAATGCTATCAGTGCTTCCCTACGCATCTGCATGTGTTCTTGCTGTATAAACAGTCCCCGGAGTTGCCAACTGCATTTCAAGAAGTGGGCCAAAGTGAAGCTGTTAATGGAACAGTATGGGCTGCTCTTCAGAATGTTTCCTGGGAGCTGCTACGCTGTTGCATGGATGTCCCCCACTTGGTGAGGTCAGCAGTTCTCAGTCACTCTGGTACAGAACTTCTGATGCATAGTACAGTACCTTAGTTAACAAGGCCCCACTCAGGTGTTGCTTTTTCAGAGATTTTTTTGCACAAATTGTTTTTTATTTAAAAATTATTTTAGGATAATGTCTTGGCCTAATGGTTTAATTATTGTTAGCCCATTTTTAATGTTATTTTTAACACCAATGAATGAAAATGGTGAAAGTTAAAGCCCTGCCTGGCTTGCAGCAGTATTTGTGTGTATCTTTGTCTCAGCTTCTAAGACACTTGGGGACATGCAATTAGCGGCAGTGCTTCAGACAGACACCTATATAGTTAGTTGTTGCTGTTTTCATCAGATAAAGACATACGTCCATAATGTATGTGTTTGACTCACTTTCATGTGGCCAGTGGTCATTTGTGTGGCTGGTAGTTGGTCCTTTGCCTAAGGTCAAATGCAGAGATTTTATGAAAGGATCCAGAAAGAAGCAAGGAGGAGCAGGTGCTGGTGTCATGATCACCTCAATCTCAGTCATACATTTCATCCTTCAGCTGTGCCCTTTATCTGCCTTGCTCTTGTTAGGCCTTGTACCCTAACACATAACTATGTGTCACAAGACTTCACATGACTGCTGCAGACATGAGGAAATAAGGAGTTGTATTTCATATTTCAGCTGATCGTCAGTCTGTGTAAGCGACATGTTAATGTGTGTAGCTTATGAAGCTTACTTATGATATGAATCCAAAGTCATGCAAATTAAGTAAGGGTAAGGAAAGTTTAAGTGAAATACGGAAACAGATCATTTGCACTGATTTAATAAATCAGTCCCATCCCAGGTAGACTGATTAGCGCCTCTAAACTGTGCATGATTGTGTGCATGTGTTTGCGATGGACTGGCATCCTCTCCAGGGTGCATCCCAGCCTGGGATTGGCTTTCCAGCCCTCCTGCATCCCTGACTGGTACAACCGGTCAGAAGACAGATGGATGGATTGATGGGTGATTTAAGAAATTAGCAAATAACGTGGCCATATTTTATTAGTGCAAATGGGCCTCTAGCAGATTATTATTCACATACAACATACTCCAGCAAAATTAAAATTTACATACTAGACTGTAGTCTGACTTAACATGACTGGAAAATGGCTAAGCAGGAAAGTGACAAACATGGACAGAATATAAGCCAGTGTTTTGTCTGGGTCCCTGGAATACTGACTGGGTACCTAGACCAATTGACCTTGCCCTGACTGCCCTCATGTGTCCCACCTGTGTCCCATGCTGTTTAAGTCTATGTCTCTCGTCATGTCTTTGCCGTGTGTTTGTTTGTGTCACCAGCTATCTTGTCCCCTCATGCCCATTTCCCAGTGATCCTGTTTTTGCCTCATCTTCTTCTGAGTTCACCATTGTTCTCTCTTGCTTTCAGGGTGGAGTCCACTGGTTATTTTCTTAGCGTTCATTATTAAATCAGTTTTACTACTCGCACTTGCATCCTCGCCTCCCTGGATTCTTGATCCTGTCAACCTGAGTCTGGTAACAATCGTGACAGCAAGAGACCTCCATCCCCTCACAAAGGTATAGAAACATATACCATAAATGCAGCAGGTCCAAATTACCATTCTCACTGGGTACACGATGTCATCTCACACCATGCTATTCTTCTGAGGCCATTGATATCTTAAGACTGGGGGACATAGTGGTCTGTTAACATATTCTTTTTTTTTGGGTTAAGACACAATCAACAACTGTTGGAACTGATAAAACAGCAATAAAAACATCTAACTTTCATGATATATGATAGCAATTTAAGCACTGACCAAAACCTTTGCAGAAAAAACACCAGCTAGGTTGCCTTCCTTATACGGCCACAGTGACTAACACCAGGGTATGGGGAACAATTCCCCACCTACAAAGAGTCAAAGGTCAACCAGGGGAAAACTGACTCCTCCAAATATGTTTGTTAGGGTGAAAAGTTACAGGGTCCACACGAGTTTTGATATATCTTTGTGTTAGTGCATTAGCTTCCTTCTTGGCAACCTGTCATGTAAGCTAGTTTTATGAAAGGTAGACCCTGTCAATTGAGCCACATTTCTCTAGCCACAACCAACTGTAAACTCAAGCCTGGAAGGATTGTAACTCTGTAGCTCATTGAAATGCACTGGTAGTTTTGCAGTTCATTTCTTCATGTTCGGCCTGGTGGAAGCTGTGTCTTGCTGGTACATCTCACTTCCTTGAGAAACACCTTATTTCCACTTCATTTATTTAGTTTCTAGCCTGTCTCTCAAAGACTCTTAGTCAACTATAAAATGACAAAGTTGGAAATTCCTTTAAGCTCCAAAATATTTTGCAATGCACTGCATTTGGATCCTCACAATGAAAATACGCAAATCTAATACAATCATTATTTAAATTATAGTATGGTTTTATCACAACTTTGCTGTTGAATAAGTTCCCCACTAAAAAAACTTTTAAACTGTGGCTACCTATAATGCTGTTAATGCCTGTCATCTCTTTGCATTGTTACCCTTCCGGTGTTTGCGGCTGCATGCTTGAAATCCTTCTGAATTCTTTACAGTCACAAGGATGGGGAAGGTTTAGGATAGAAGATCAGCAGAGGCAGGTGGCAACGACAAACTGCCTAATTTGGAGGCAGCCTGCCTTGCAGAAGCATAAATGTCGCCATATTTAGGCCTAGTGCCGACAAGCCGATTAGAATTAATCAGGAAGTCGGTACACGGTTGCTTATTTGAGTATTTTAATGCAAACTAATTTTGAGTCATTGCACAGTCTATTAAACATTTAACAAAAACCGCAGGGTCCCTGGAAGATTTGATTCATAGCTTAATTCAGTCATGCCATAGTACTTGGGGCATTTGTACAAGCAGTCAGCTGACACAGGATAAGATGTGCTGTACTTGTTGTTTCTGTTTGATTTGTAATGCTAATCACACCACCTGTCACCTAGGCAATCTTGTCTGTTAACATACTGTAATGAAATCATTAATGACCCATGACTTGTTTGTCTTCACAAAATGAAAGCTACAATTAAGGACCACAAATCTTAGTTGATTTACACCTCCTGCAATAATTAGTTATGAGCTAGCCAGTGAATGAGCAATGCGTACAATGTTGAGTTTGCCATTTATCTGTGGACTCACATATCGTCCTGCTTGTCACTCATATGTATGAGAGACAGAAGAAAAATGTTAGAAAACAAATTTTGGAGTGGTACCTCAATGCTGGGATGAGTTGATCATCTACATCCAGTCAGCAGATTTCCTCTCAACCTTTAAGAAATACCTCAGGATGCATCTATTCCAGAAACTCCTCGACTTACCCGTCTAACTCATAACTTTTTCCTTTATCAACTACCTTTAGCTCACGCTCTCAGTTTCTGTACTCATCTACTAGGATGTTAGTAACGGATCTTGATTTCAAAATCTCCTCTGTCAGGTAGTAACCTTATTGCATAGGGTGTTGTATGGGTCCTGCTCCAATGTTAACCTGCACTCTGTTGCCAGTCTCTCATTAGATGCTCAGCCTATCTGCACATATACCTTTAAGTAGCTGCTGAATAGCTGTGTGCTTCTGATGTATCTGCCTTGCTGTATGGTCTGCTAAATAAATCAATGAAAATGTACTCTATGTAAATGAATTTTAAATGAGTTTAATCTAGGTATATCTATATGTGTCTTTTTTTTTCTTTTGTTCTGATTAGATCTTCACTTTGTGATTTGCTCCCATGGTCACGTGTTGACTGTGTTCTGTCAGGTATTGGACCGAAGAGAATCTCATTAGTCACGGTACCCTGATGAGCTGTACAGCACGTTGAACTTGGTGAACAAAACGCCAGCTCTGCCGTCGCCGGTTCGATCACGACTTACTTGCGCTTCACAGCCAAAACTGTGGCTGGCTCTCAACAGCGAATTACATTAGGGCCTTCTGATCTAAACGTGGGACTGTGTCAGATCTGAGAAAATGTTTCTGACAAACTGCATTAGCAGGTGTCACGCTGCGCTACCATGTCTTGCACATATCCTTTAAGGACAAACAAATATCTGTAATGGAATTAGCATCCTTATCCTTATTTCCACTCGAAAGGAAACAGTAGGCCTCAATGAGTGCCTGAATTAAAATGCGCTGCACATCTACACCCCCGAGGCGTGGGTTCAGTTTAATGATAGATTTTGCACGGTGTGCCCACTCCCTTAAATCACGCAGAGCCCCAAGTCCCCCGCCTCCCGTCCCCCACAGAACACTATAACAATGGATAACTTTCCAGACACTCAACACAAAATCTCAAAAGCAAAGTGAGGAAAGGCTAATGAAATGGCTAGAGTATAAGCAAATCTATTCAGGGTACGGGATGATCTAGGGAGATGTCTAATTTCTGTCCATGCCTGCAGGGATTAAAACCACATCCACTCTCTAGTGAAGAAAAAGGTGAGGATAGAAGAAAAAATGGAAACTATATATGACATGAAAAGACACCCATGAGAAAATACTATTTGATCTGATGACACAGGGGTTAGCAGAACACTGCTTTTCAGAAAGAACAGGGTTGCACATTGAGGTGATTTCATTGGTTTCCATTTATCGTATTTTAGGACCTTTTGACTAAAATATTATAAATGGATTATAGCTTTGCAATGAGTACAGTGAAATTTTTGGGGAAATTCCATCAACCTCTGATATCTTAAACCACATTTAGCTGCACAGATTGTACTTGAAATAAAGATTAAAGATTAAAGAACATTTCAGTTCCAGTTCATAACCTTTTGAAAACCATTCGATCTTTATGCGTTCCTCACCTATGATCAGACTGGGAGCTAAACCTAGAGTCTGCCTTCACATGTTCCTCACACGGGAGTTTTTGTTTACAGTATTCCCAACAAATAAATGCCACTTTGGAAAACTGCATGTTGTATATATTTAATGAGATCCATCATGTCTGATGTGCTTTAATCCAAATTGAGCATTGTACTAGAACATTAAATATATTTCTCATGGCAAGAATGCCCAACCCATTTAACTCGGTAACATTTAACCTGGAAAGGATGTCTTCATCTGCATTAGAACATTCTACTTGCCTAGAATGTAAGAAGTGAAATATCCAAGACAAACTAGAATAATTATATATAACGGGGGGAAAAAAAACAAGCTACATGAACATTAGCAATACAGTTTTTTTTATGTATGAGAAAGTAGTCCAAAACGACACAATGATGGCGACAGCCTACAGTTGTGCTGTAACATGAAAAAGAACAGGCAAGCCAAGGCTACTTCCAGCAAAAAACAAACCGAATGAAACTGCAAAAGCTGACAAATTATATAATATGTGAAGCCCAGGCAGAGAGCTACAAGCATCCCAGATCCTCTCTTTATATCACCCAGCACTTCCTTTCCATCTCTTGTGCTCTTACTGGATAAGTGATCAGAGAACAAGGGAAGTTAACAAAGCCTTCCTGAAGCAACAAGCAAGAAAATGACAGAGGGCAATTACAGCTGATGCCACTGGGCTCGTAGCGTTCAAACCGGAGCAGCAGTGCAATAAGGACAGCAGTAAGGGTACATTATATATTTTATGCGTGACTGCTACTTTTAAGTGGTGACAGCCCCCCGTTGGGGTTACTGCTCTACCTTCTGTTGTACCTATTGAGAAACCCCAAGTTGGGGCCAGAATGGGAGTATAGTGTGTGTGTGTGTGACTTTATATACAAATACATATATATTTATACATGCATTTATAGATTTCACATAATATCCTTTAGAAAAAAATACCCAGTGGTATAAATATACAACTGAGGTCTGTTTCTTTGCTAGAAGACACTGAAATTCACTGTCATCACCGACAACCGAAAATGTGAAGTAGTAAAAAAAATCCTCTTGAAATCTTTGCTGAGTTGTGAAGAATTGCTGATCTGAGACAACATCTTGTATGTCGACTCATTCAGTCATGTGGAACGACTCAAAAACATTAAATGTGATTTCCTCTTCATCCAGTTTCCCCTTTCCCTTGAGATCTAAATCTGAATTCCCAAGTCTACATGAATAACTTGGAATAACAGGTTTCAAGTCCGATGATTAGGCATTCAGTCGGAAACTGCTGGACCACCCTCTCCTTTTCCCACTTTGCGGAGACACTGTCATAGCAACTATTTTGGAGTGGAGTTCTCCAAAGGATTCACAAGAAGGGTGTAGCATTCTTTAGGTCATGTGCCATTTACCTTGATGAACTTCTTCACTTGTTCTTACGGCTTCTCTTAGTGGTAACTAGTTCAATAGGCCAGTAAGGATAGATTTAATCTAAATGAGCAAAGTCTGACATTTTAAATGAATATTTTAAAATTTTTCATCCTAAAAAGAAAAACGGTGCTTTATTTGCATGTTATTCAAAAAAACAACTATTAATAACTGTGCATAAAAGCATATAAAGGACTTATTGAAAACAAACATTCAGTTGGAAGGGTAGAGAAGAAGCAGTAGCCGAATAAGCAATTTGATGTTTGTAGTGGCGTTGATGTCAATTTCTATTCGATTAACTGCATATTATAAGTGTAATTGCTCAAGTACATATTTATACTGCATTTACATTAACACTTAGCAGGTAAAGCTGAAGGCATTCGCTATTTACTACATGCAGTACAGATGCTTAAAATGAATCAACAATGATAAAAATGAGAATGGCCCTGATAAACTAAAGTAATAGCTCCAGCCTCAAAATATTTGAACTTACAACCAAGCAATGGAGTGTGTATGTGCATACTCAGGTGAGCGATACTCTGGTCATAATTTATAAAGACCATTGGTATAAATAACTGTCATTCTTGGACTTGGATAGACTTTGAAAAGGCAGGAAATACCAATTGGACCCACAAAGTTATTCGTT
Organism: Gymnarchus niloticus; assembly: GCA_009936485.2. Classification (NCBI taxonomy): domain Eukaryota; kingdom Metazoa; phylum Chordata; class Actinopteri; order Osteoglossiformes; family Gymnarchidae; genus Gymnarchus; species Gymnarchus niloticus. Next base: position 19,148,791 of record JAACJT020000105.1, on the reverse strand, counting down.
CGGTGTAGCAAGTACCAGGAAGTTTCCAGTAAACACATCTTCCTCTATAAATGGATGAAGTGTATTTTGTTAAAAGGGAACATGGTGACTCAGTGGTGAGCACTGATGCCTAACACCTTAAGGGTAGGGGGTCTGCATCCCGCCTCCGCTCTGTGTGTGTAGAGTTTGCATGTTCTCCCTGTGATGTGCGGGTTTCCTTCTGATAGTCCAGTTTCCTCTCATCATCCAAAGACATGCAGTTTAGGCTGATTGTCTTCTCAAAATTGCCCATAGTGTGTGTGAGTATGTGCCTGTACGCAGTGATAGATTGGCATCCTCCGCATAGTGTTCCACAGCTAGTGCCCTATTCTGCCCGGGATAGGCTTCAGGCTCCCCGTGACCCTAAACAGGATAAGCAGTTGGCAGATGGAAGGATGCTCACCATCCATCTACAGGAAAATGGTTGGTATTTTGTTAATTTGTGTCTTTCTACCTTACTTTATTTGCATGCTGCAGTAAAATAAAGGTAAAGAACATAGACTTCACAGAGAAGGACCATGACCTCTACTCATTTAGGTAAAGTGTAATGCATCCAGAGCTTCAGGCTGCGTGCTGCTTTGTTGTGACTGTCACCCTGTTGCGATGACAGTGAATCACAATGGCTCATGGGGGTGGTGTTGCAAAAGAGGCTAAAACCATTTAGATTGTGAGAAGGCGCCCTTATCGTTCCGTAGATTCTGAGCTTTGAGGGTCACAGTGTTTGCTTGCAGTCAGAGAAGGTCCGCCAGCTCAATAAGATGTCTGGATTTAGCAGATTACCAAGGGCAGTTACTGAAATATTGCCCCAAGGCATCCAGCATTAATGTTTGTTCATACATCTTAGATTCCTGTGCCAAGACTTTTAATAAAAGGCATGCATTAGCATGTAGACTTGCAAAGCATCCTTTCCTATTTCTAGTGCAGGTTTCTACCTCCTTTTACATTCCACCACTCTACCAGTTCATGAATCATTTATTCATTCACTTTCTAAGAATGTGTTTCCTTGAGGACTAGACAAAAAAAAAAAAACCAACAGCAGCGACCAATAAATCAAATAAACGAGTGTGAAACAGCCTTGCACAAAATTCTGTTATATTCACGCACCATCAGGTATCTGCTCTGTAATCAAAAGCCCGTCAAAGTATGAGACAGCAGCTCAATAGCTGTAACTCTGTCATGCTTTTGAGGTTGTCTTGAATTTTTAGCATTTCAGCCTTCAGAAGCAGTTCAGGAACACGATTTTACACTAACCGATTTACGTGGAACTAGTAAGAACATATAATCACAGTTATGTCTTCCAGAATTATTCCTTGAGGCAAAATTTTTTTTATTGTGCAATGCAATCTCTGTTTTCTTCAAGGTGACATAATGTTTTTTTGGTGTGGAGATTTCTTATGGAACCATATGCACAAAAACTGCTGACATAAGTACTCAAAAATTTGCATTGTTTATGTGCCTCATACACAGAGCAGTAATCAACAAACTATAACTACTGCAAATGATCCACAATGTCTTCCTTTCAAAGGAGCACTGAGGACACATATTGCAGCAAGAATGCCAAAAGGGTGTTGTTCAGGGAGAGTGGGACAGCCCAGTGATGGACAGAGGAGATACACTTCTTTTATCGATTCAGTCAAAGTTTCTTTCCCTCTGGGGAACATAAAAGGCGACGATGAATCCAGAGACATGAGTGTCACCCTAATCTTTGATTTTTCAGGCTGTTCACCATTACAAAAACATTCAGGAAAACCCTGGCACTGTCGAGCTGGTTCTCAAATGGCAGGTTAAAGTGCAGAAGGGTACATTAAGTGCCACCATCTCCACCCACATACCCTAAATGACATTTACAGCTGCTCCATCCAGATTCCATGTTTTTCCAATACAATGTCACCTTACTAAACTCTAGAAACACTATGCATTCCTTAATAATTAATTATGATATACTGGATTATGTTCTTAAATAATACAAATGCAGACTTTACCCATTTCAAGTTATTTTGTGGAAACAATTCCATATTTTCAACTGAAATTTACCTATAGGCCTGAAGGGCAACTGATCAATTTTTTGCACCTATAGTGTTATTTCTATGGCTCCAGTCATTTGCAGGTCTAGGTCCTAACCAATTATGTTACCTGCTGTTGCGGTCTTATTTCACATACGGTTGAATTTCCTTTCAGTTTTTTTCCTGTTCAATAATGATTCAAAGAAGCCGATGGATATAAAGGTCTCACCTAAATGATTTGATTCAGTAACATACATCAAAATCAACATTGGCTTTCACTTTAGTATAAACATTCACAGACGCTCTAAAAGTGCGCTGTTGCCCGGCTCCCCACAAACTGCCAAGTGGTTCTAGTCCCTAATGTGAGTCACTTTGACTCTGTTCTTGAAATGGCAAGTAGGCAGCACTATAATTATTGCCATCATTATCCATGTGCGAGATTTGGTAATTGCCCTCAGGAGAAGACCTTGTGGATCTGTGCATTTTCGTAAATGGCCCTCCTTGGCTGCTGTTCGGCATTCACCACTTGTCAAGTCAGGGACAGTGCTTCACCCAGTGCCCCGATGAGTTCTCACATGGGCTTATTAGACCCACCAGAGAGCAGTGGGCTTCTCTGTCACTCGAGTTTGTGTGGGCATTGGCAAAGCTGCTTGGATTCTATGCCGACATTCATAGTACATTTGCAGTCATGACAAAAAGTGATCTGCACACACACACACACACACACACACACACACACACACAGAACAATTAGGCTTCTGAGTCTGGAAGGGCTGCTGTTAAAACCCTTCCAGCTGTCCATGGAAGACAACAGCTGAGGACTGTTTTTCTCGAACTTGTAGCTGACACTCAAAAAAAAGGCTGAAGAGAAAAGCTAATTCCCTTTTTGAATGTAAGTGTAAATGTGGCTCAAAGATTCACAGCACAATCATCAACATATTCCAGAAGATCTTTTACTGACTCATTTCCAAGTGTCCTTAGGAAAAAAAAGATGATCTTAAAATTATGAGTGCATCTCAGTGCTTCATTACATAAGGCCTGCACTGAGGTAGGCAATGATTTAGTGTAGTGATTAGTACTTTGGGATACTCCCACCACGGATTTTGATAGCTCATTTGTCCCATCACTGCTGTCATGACAACACAGGAGAAAACAACCACTAAGCTTTGCAGAGGGTAGTAGAGTCAACCCAACATATGACTGGTGGTGAGCTTCCCTCCATCCAAGACATACACACCAGCCTGGGAAAATCATTAGAGACCGTAGCGAGTCTCCGTTACAGTTGGCAGACGGTACTGCAGCATGAGGTCCGGAACCAGCAGATTCCAGGACAGCATCTTCAACCAAACCCAACTGGCTAAAGCATCATTCACATGGGGTTGCATCCATCAGTTACTCCCAGCACCTCTAAGGCCAAAGCTAACAAGGACTTCAGCAGGCTTTAATTAAGTCTCCCATGCAAGCTGCACTTCCAAATCTGTGATCTTCTGCCACATCAATTCCTGAAATGACACCTTGAGTATACCAGACCCTAAGAAATCAAAACAAACATGGTCCACAGTGCAGTGTTTTCACGTCACCCAATCTACTGCATTATTCTCTCTTATCCATCACGTCCATGCATAAAAATCGAGTGGTCTTGAAACAGCTGACAAAACATCACTGCTCTTACGTAGAGTAGACCACCCTTTAATTAAGCTACTATCCTGTGATGAGAACACAGGAAGGCAGAGGAGCAAGCAGCTCACACAGATTCCCACGCGGTCCTGCCGTCAAAGTTTCTAAGTAGGCTGCAAGTGAAAGTAGGCCACTGGCAGCCACCGGGGGCTACAGAAGGCACCTCATTCAGCAAGAGAGGGGCAGCGTCCTACTTCAGGTCTGAGGGGAGGCAGGGTGGGACCCGTATGGAGCAACACCACCAGGTTGTTGTGTTATGTGAGGGAAAAGAGTGGGGGGGAGTTACATGTGTCCAAGCTGTCAGCCTCAGGGCTATGGATGTGAGCAGCAAACCAGAAACTTACACACAACAGGCAATGCTGGCTCCCAATTAAGAGATGGGGACAGCTGGAGTGCGGGGAAAGAAGGTGACTCAGTCGACATGGCAGAAACAGTGGGGCTCCATGTTTGACTTTTCCTTGTTTCATGCTATTTGTGTTTTTCAATAAAATGCCATTATTTTGGCCCCATCCTCCCTTACTTGGGGACTTGTTACATGTGGTTGTCTGGTCATTGGCAGATGTGAGCTGACGGTAAATAACTTAAAAAAAAAGAAATTATTCTCTCACAGCAGGACTCAAGGTTTGTCAACATTAACTTTTTATTCATTGATTAACTTTGAAATGCAAATAGGCTTGACACAGATTGTGGGCCATCAAAATGATTAACACCACCTGCAGACAACTGAATAGCCTTTGGTAAAATACTGCAAAGTGCACCTTGGGAAAGATTAAAAAGATTAAAACCAAAAAAGTTCAACAGGTTTACAGAGAAGTTATAGAACAATGTGTAATTGTTTCATTTAGTTTTCTACATATATCTCTACTTTCAATATTCCCTAACCTTTTATCCCGGTGGGTGTGCCAAAATGGACAGATCCATGTACGTATTTTAACATGTGGATGTATAGACCTGCTGATGGTCCATGATGTTTATGTCTTTTTACGGCCGTCTCTGTGAACTTGTGGCTCAGTCGATATATATCCATGCTCGTGGGCTTGTGCCTCTGTGTGTAGGCGGCATGGTCATTTCCCTGTTTAATTTATTCTTGCCTTGCCCTATTGATCATCTTCCCGTGGTGTCTCTCCCCACTCACCCAGGGTCAGGCCAAACTGAACAAGTGGGAGGGAATCTGATGGACAGACACAACATGTATTAAGCTTTTAAAAAAGGCATTCAGCTTTCTCCAAATTTGTTGCCTTGCCAAGCTTTGTAGGCTGCCTACATTACTAATAAACACAGACTACTTGGCATCTCCAAATGGTGTGAGAGAAAGAGAAAGAAGGAAAAAAAAAACATTAGTCATGGTTTGAACTCCATATCTGTCAATACTGCAGATCCTCAGTGTCTACTGTCATACAACTCAGCAAGTGATCTGCATTGAAATTTAATTTTTGCATTTAGTCTGGCTGAGTTGTTTTCAACTCTTACTTATGTATTCAGGGCAATACCCTTGTTAATATTCTGAGTGTTTTCCTTGCTGCTTTCTGTGGCTGGAGAGAAATAACAAACTGTAGAACTCCTAGGACTGAAAATGTTCATTCCCTGAAAATGGAGGAAGAACCATGATGACACCTAGGCAGGAAAAATGCATCGTGAGTTGAAGGCGGCGTGATCATTTGGAAGCTGAGAAACATTAAACATATCTGCACATCCACCTTCCCCCACAGTGACTGATGGGTAACATCAGAAGATCTAACAAGCGGTGAACCAAAGGGTACAGAAAGGGACAGGAGGCCATCACCAGTGCTCCCTCCTTCCAGCTGATTTCTGATGGAATGCAGCATTTGGATGGCACGTGTTCGATTAGCCAGCACAATTTCAGATACTGCCCTTGGAACACAAGGCAACCAGGCTACATTTTCTTAATGTATTGTCATCTGTTAATCTTTACTTAATTGACATAGTGAGACGTGTTAGAGAAGAAAGATGGAGAGTTGAGAAAACAATAAACGGCAAATACTTAGGTTATCGGATCCACTTAATCTTTGAGTATTCCTCTGCATACATCATCTCTATACATGCTAGAGTGTTGATTTTTTTAAAAAACAACTGCACATAATATTTCAAATTTTCTAACTGCCATTTATTCAGGCTGATATTTTAATCCAAAATAGCATACCAATTTTACAATAACGACCCATAATGAAGGAGAACGCTTCCTGAAAGCAAACTCAGCAACAGGGCCAGGAGTTATTCCTTCAGATCATCATCTACTGATTGCTCCATTACTGCAAATGGCTTCATATTCAGTTGTTCAGGTTTATGCTGATTTGGGTTTTAAAATATTCTTTTTTAAAATATCCCTTGCTTCTCTCTGGGGTTAAGGCTGACCTCACTTCCAATGTGGTGTACTAACTTCTTTAAGTGTGACTAAATTAAAATCCATGATCTTAAATCTATTTGGCATCAATTCAAAGGATCAACAAACTTAGAGTGGTGGTGCACTGTGATTCAAATTGTGGAAGATTATCGATCCAGCCAGCCCCTCCATGTTCTTTTATGTGGACTTGCCGGGCTTAGGAAGGTACTTTGGCAATCTTTCTCCCCGTCATCGTTCCCTAAATGCTTGTGTTCATTTATTTATACACTGTTCAATAATCCAGTAATCCTACTCCCTCCCACCTCCAGATGCTTGAAGAAAGTTTTCAGGAAAGAGGCTTACTTTTGATGTAGGACTTGTGAAAGTCTAGAGTAATGTAGTACCTCAGATCACAGCTAGGGGACAGTGTAGACAATATGGTTCAACGATGCCATCAGATGAAGCACTTCAGACATACAATAGGGAGAGTCCCTGCCTGTAAAAACTCTTTTAATTCCCTAGGTCATCATGCGGCCACTAGTGAATTCATTAAAGGCCCATTTGGTATACTCAGGAGGATTTGGGGGTGATGTCATTTCATTACACATATCATGAAGAACTGGATCTATAACTAATCTGTAACTCTCTGTGTTACAAATGCATATTCATGACAAAGGTGACATTCATAGAATCGCACTGTAAGCAAGAGAATTCCTCTCATATTAATCTAATGTTAAATACATTTAAACAAGCAAAAAAATTGTACAGTGAAACTGCACAAATATTTTTATCTGTGCAGGTAATTCATGCATTTGAATGCTATACATAAATAGTGTATATTGCAGTGAAACATGGCTCTGATCATGTTGTAACTTCAATTTTCACTCCCGCTTTGTGCTGTGCAGACTGAGCAAACTGTCCCTGTCCGTTCCGGCAAAAAGTGTCAAAGGAGCAGCTTAATAGAATCTGCGGGCCCATGGCAGTGGACTCTCTTAAGTGTGTGAAGGCTCCATTAAAAGTGTTATATATGTATAACGATGAGGGGAGGCCCAAGGCGCCTTATTCTCCCATGTGCCTTTAATAAAAAACGAGTGTTGCTAATCCCAACTGGTTTGTCTTAACGGAGAGCCCTGTGACGTTCTGCAGAGTGGAGGAAATGAGGCTGCTTCTTGAACACCCACATCGTTCAAAGCTTCCATGAGGAATAAAAAGACGGCACATCCAAATGTGAAAACCCTGTGCTGTGACATCAAAGAGCATCTGAAATAGCAGCTTGAGGATGCTTTGACTGCTGAATTCCTACTGCCATTTGCCCAAAGATCACATCACCTTTTTAATGACGCTCATTACACAACCTTGATACCATTGTACAACTAATGAAAAACACTGCAAGGTATTAAAAAGGCTTTGTGACTAATCTATCTTTTCTGTAAACAATTGCCTTCTGTTGAAATGGTAACATTCTTTAGAGGATGCATTCGTATGACACAGATAGCTTGTTTTTGCCACAATTCAGAATAAATCAAAAAAGAAAAACCAGAAGATTTCCATCACACCTGGGCATTAAATGGAAAGAGATCCTTGGTTAAAATTTGATGTTTCAACAGCTGTTATCACAAGACGCATGTCAAGAAGGGTCAGAGATGTGCATCTGACCTCTCTTTACCGCCAATGTACCTCACCGCCTTGCTGCTGCTATCGCGGCAGTCTTTTGCGGCGCTCTGTGAGTGGGAATGGCGCCATTATTGAGCAGATCTCCCTAGTAGCTGTCCGGAAGCTTCCAGAGTGCCTGAGGGGCTCCTTGCTGACAGCCTTTTCCATGAAGTACCTGTGGTCAATGTCTTGCCAGTCAATGGTGAATTCTGTAGCTTGATCGCTGAAGCTAACCTAACCTACTGTGTAACAGTAATGGCTGTCACTGTCAATTTGTTTTTCACTTCGTCAAGGGTCCTTCTTCTTAATTTAGTCTCAACATTATGACTAGACAAAACTGCTTGCAAATCTGCACAGTACCCAAGGGGCCAATTTCCATATTTACGACATCTGGTGCATGGTTTGGGCTTAGCGTAAACAGCACCCTCAAACCTGCCCATCAGCTATAGATCTGCACAGCCCCTCATCTGGTAATGTAATCTCTAGCTGCCAGGCAACTGAGTTTCTTCCCAAGATCCTTTCCAGGGTTTAATTTTAAAGATATTTAAATACTGCATGGGGAAGCCTGCAGCGCTGTCAGTTTAGTACTTGTTAGATCTTCCTTTAATTAAGCGACAACCCAATGCATTGACCGTACAACCATCAAGGCATACATACATTGTTCAAGACACGTGTGATACACTGACCTTTGTAGGGAGGCCTATAAACACTTTCAAACTGGTTTAATAAAACCCTACTTCAGCTATACTTCACCTGCATTTATTTACTAAGACGCATTTAAGTATTTTCCCATTGAATATGACTATTGGTCTGCTGGGATTGTTAAAATAAGGCATTCCATTATTCAGTAGTAGATTGCATGGCTGGAACATGAAATGCAAAGCTTTATAAAATCCAAAATGGCAAAATATGGAGCTACTCAAGGAGGACACTGGATCAAAATACCAAAAACATAGTTTTCTCTGTTCCAGTGATCTTGTTGCCAGTCTTGGGTCTTTGCCTGGAAGACAGTGGATTAGTTCAACGCAATTACACTAAGTACATCCCAGGTGGAAATCACAAATGCCTGCATTGCCGATGGGCCTTATTTGAGAACACAGTCAAATGGGGAGCAATTATGTTGATACTGGGCTTGGCAGCACAAAAATCCATATTATAATCAAAAGTCAACAGGGCAAGCAAAGCCTAAACCCGTAAGTATGCTAACAGTTGGGATAGACCATTTTTCAGGTTAGAAAGACACAAAAAGTGGCATTATTTTGTTGAAAATCGGTCGTTGACCAACCTTCCCCTGACTGACTGTAAATGCCCCAACAGACATGTCACATACATAACAAACTGTGAAGCCTTGCAGGGTGATCAATGAAGCTGGACCACCCCCTTCATTGGCTGACAAGTACTAGCAAATGGACCATGGAAAACACATGGCTTAGGGTAATTAGGATAATTCTAATTAAATAGAAGGCAGGACATTTCTTCTAGCTGCTCTGAAGTCTGAAACCCTCAGTATGCCAGTACAGTAGCAGTAGACATGAACCTATACGAGGTGGGTCAATGTGTGTGAGGAGGACGTGAAAATAAGCCTTAACTCATGGAGACCTACAGGCTGAAACATCCACCCCCCCACGCAGTTGTGTTTTTCTTCTCTTATGTTATCTTTAATGCTATTTAACCATGAACAAGTACCACTTGCAGCTGCAGCTGTCAACCGTCCTCTAAGGGATGTTTTTCCACAGTCAAGGCAAAACAAAATCCAGCAGAGGCATGTGGAACGAGTAGAGTGATAAATAAAAAAAGTAAAGTAATAAGAGTGGTTTCAGAGGTGATGGGTGCATGTAAGAGGAAGGGCACAAAGCACACAAGACAAAACTGCTGGGAAACAATCCACACAGTTTCTGCATGGGGATCAGATGCGTCTAGAACACAGGGGTCAAAGTGAGTGGCTGCATTTGGAAACTTCCTTTTCACATTTCCCAGCTTGCTTTTGTAGCACTGGAACAGTCTTCCTACACATCAGCTACTCTTTGTCAGCCGTAATCCACAGGTATGGACAGCACATTCCCCCACTTCAAATCAATGCTGCTTAGAGAGTAACAGCATTCACTTAATAAGGGACACTTCAATAGCTTAACATAAGAGGAATCAATTAAACCACTAAGGGCCCCCATCAATATGAATCCAAATTAGAAGGTGCTCTATGCCACTATACAGGCACAAACACCAAAGCAGTTAATCACCATGGATGTATGCAGGCATTGGGTGCAAAACAATGACATGGGTACAGTAATAGAATTGTCAAAGTGCATAATTATTGCCTGCTTCTAGCTGCAGACTCTATTCTTTTACTGGAAGAGACAGAATGCCATCAACCAAAACAACATACATAACTGTTACCCTCCTGGGGAGAAAGATGTATTGTTTGCCCCTTTTCTTTGGAAAACCCACAGAGCACCATGTAATGACTGCAGTCATAACTCAAGCCCTTCAGAGTGGTAACTTCCATAAAGGCTTTCTGAAAGCACGTACATGGTTTTGGAAGAAGGAGAACAAACAGATAGATGTTTTGCTTGCCAAATGACAAGCTGTTTTTAAAGAAAGCAAAGCCGGCATTAGTCAAGCAGACCTTACTCGCACTGCTGTTTAAACAAGGATTATGGTCCTAGGACACAGCAGGCTCAACCTAAAGGCATGAACGTAAAAGCTCAGCCATAAATCCCGCTGTCAGCTCACCATAGTCTCTCCATGTTTGGAAGTCTTAAGACAGCATTGCTCCCTCTCATTTTTTTCTGCCTACATACAGCAGCAGTAACCAGCAGAAGAGTTTTGCGAATTAGGCACCAGTCTCTTGAAGTTCTTCATTCTTTATGGAAAGTGGATTTTTTTTTTTCTTGGATTTAATTATATCTGACATTTTGAGTAAGATGCTGGGGGCAGGAGGCATGTGGATCTGTGCTTAGTATTTGCTCCTTTTGACTTCTTGCATCCACCTGGCACTTGCTTGCTACCCATTCTTGTGTCCTCACTGTGATTCTTAAGTTTCAAAAGCTAGTTGTGTCTTTGTAAATTCTGGATCATACCGGTGGGATTTCTCTTTTAGTTTCTGGTTCTGTACCAAACAGGCTACTTGTAGAAGTTGCATCACAAATGATGTGTACCTTTCTAGGTCCATCTTGCCTTTAGGCAGTAATCATGTTTATCTGCTGACACTTTGTGATGTGGTTGCAATTAGATAAAAAGACCCCAAGATATAATGCTAAGTCCCCTCTCATGTTATTTGGAGTCTTCTTCTACCCCTTCCATCAACTTGACTGTATGCAGTTCCACAGTTATAAATTCTGTAACTGAGAGACAGGACTGCTAACTTTGTAAGTGACATTTTCATTGCTGGCACTGTTTGAAAAAATTGTCACTGGGTTGGAGTGCGTGCAAGTCTGTGTCGGGGCAGAGAAGAAGGGACGTATTGACAATCGAGACGCCAGCTGGAAGGACGATCTGCCCAAATAATTTCTTCAGTAAATCTATTCAGAGCTGAGGTTAATAGAAAACCAGAATACTTTGCAGGGTTTGTGTTCGATAGCCTAGAAAGGCAATGTTAGAGACCAGAAGTTCAGACAGATACATCACAGGTTGTCCTTTAGTACTTTTCAGCGAAAGAGAGACAGTAAAATGGAAATGGGAAGACAGCCGTACAGTTACAGGGTTGCTTGACAACCTTAAAAGGATACCACTGCTGCTAAAGAGAGTTACTCTCAAAGACAGCATCCTTTTACATAACTGAATTGACAACCCAGAAGAAATTCATGCGAGGTCACGTATATATTTGGTGCCACTCTAGCACAAAAGTTTCCCCTTTGCTGTTATATGTTTAGGAGTAGCTCTAAAGCTCAGAGTCAGCTATGGGCTGAGTCATGGCAGGAAAGTTAAAGTGTCCATAGAACAATTCCCCTGGTAAAGGCTTAAACATGCTCTTTAGGCAATAAGCAAGCTAGGGTGTTTTGGTTGCTTTTAATTCCACAAAACTGTCGCCAAGGCAGAGAGGGTAAGAGGTGGGTATGCGCTAAGAGAGAAAAGAAGAAATTGTTAGATAGGGAACCAGCTCAAAGTTTAAAATCTAAACTTTGAATGTATTATTGTTCGTTCATGTTTTTACTAGACAATCTTCATGTTCCCACAGCCTATAACTGACCCATGTCTAACTCTCTGCTATTCCCTGCTTTATTTTAATAAGCATTTATGTGACCATTAAGACTGAGATATTGCCTTCTCTTTTTCTCCTAAAACAAATAATATTCTATTTCTTTTTAGAACACCTATCCATATGATCATTATTGCAACAGATTTTCAAAGAACGTGTAAAAATGCCTATTATTAATCCTTGTATGTATTCTAAAATGACTCAGTCAGTTCTTAGGGCCATGTATGAGAAGGCTGGGCAGGTCTGTCTAACCATTATTTTGGTTACAATCACTGAGCTACGAAGAAGGTAGCTCCAGCACTTTGAGAGGGGGGAGATTGTTAGGACATATTTAGAAGGAATTTCAATGGTGCTATTTGTCATTTTACTAAAGGAGGAGTGGCATAAGGTGATGCTGGCAAGGAAGTCTGACAGAAAGATGTAATTAGGTAGGAGCAACCGTGGATGAAAGTGCATACTCCTTGACTAAGATGACCATGTATTAGTTTGGGAATGAAGAACAGGAGTTGACTGCAAAAATCATCCCAGTGTGTGAGCTGGTAATTTCATAAAGTACACACTGCTGAATTTCAAAGGGAGGGATGCTATGGTCAGATTGTGGTGCAGTACCCCTTTATTACATCTAAAGACATACTGTTGGCGGAAGGAATACAGGTAGCAGTCTGTTGAACAGTTGGGGGGGGACAGATGGTCATCCTGCACCCTGTCCTCAACAAGTGCACAAGTACCTGTGTGGCACTCAGCAGAGGAAGGCTACATGCTCAAGTATGTGATATTGTAAGGTGAACTGTTTTGGCAGCTGATGTGGACTGAATTTTCTGGCATGGGTTAAACCCACTCAACCCTTTAGTGAAGAAAGCAAATGGCAATGTGTACAAAAGCCTCATAGGGTCATTCATCCTACGGTGACAATTTGTATCCATATGGGATCTGAATATTCCAGGATGACAATGCCTCCATCCAGAGAGCAGAAATGAACAATCAGTTGTTAGATTAACAGATCTCAGCCCAAGTTAAAATCTTTGGCAGATGCTGGACTAGAATCCGTGATTTTATGCACTTGGGACAGAATAGTGTTGCATCCATCCAATAATATTTCTGACTTTGAATGTAAGTCAAGACACATTAAGCTCAAAGCCATATTAGAAAAATCTATATTGCCATTTCCTTATCAGTACTATCAGTTACACTGGCTGTTGAACATCTTACACCTGTTCAGAACAATTCAGAAAAACATCATCATCCTGCAGATAGGAGACAAAAAAAAAAATATGTGCATATAGTATGAATGTATGTAATATGTGTGTGTGTGAGGTACTGTTTTTATTTACCTACTTTCCAGAGAGATTCTTGTTTTCATATACTTCAAAGACTTCCACGGCCATGAAATTCCTTTCACTACAATTTCCCCATTTTAGTGCAGGACGTGTACATTCGTAATATTACTCCTTATTTTTTAACATTATTCCTTATTTGAAAAGGCTCCTATGTTCAACAACCTCCTTGTCAGCTTCAAAAGGCTGCTCCAAAGAAAACTCACAAATATACTGATGTTCTGGATGGCAGGTATGTATATCATTATGGTCTGTACTTATTATATACTGGTATGCATATCCATATGGTTTGCTCTTATTATACAATATACAGGTATGCATATACTTATGGTCTGTTCTTATTATATACAGGTATGTATATCCTTATGGTCTGTTCTTTTTCTTTAATATTTTAAAATACACAACATGCAGAAAAAAGGAATGTAGTAAACTACATTTTTGTCTTGTTTGCTTTACAGCTTTTATATATAACTGACAGGGGTAACACTTGGTTATTATCCTTTTGCAACCAAATGTTACTGCCCTATGTTATATAAAAAAGTTGCAAAAAATAAATTAAATATCCAAGACTCGTTTTTCAACTTTCAAATGTATGAAGAAACAGTAAACATACTGGGTAAAGGTACAAAATAGTTATGCATGTCCTAAATTTCCTATTCCAACTTCATTGCATTGAATTGCATAAATATCGAAATGTTCTTTTAACACAACCACAAATACAAGAACCACTAAACCTGATGCTTAGTAAATAATAGCAAAAAAACAGAGCAGAAGCTTCTGGAAATACGAGGAATGCCAGTAAAACTGGACAAATTCATTTTGTCACTACTTCACAAAGCTATTTGGTGAGGTTCCTCCCCATTGTTCCTCAAAATTAAACTTTGAATGTTTTCCTATTCATATTATGAGAGGTGTGCCAATGAAGATTTATTAATGAATGGCATGTAGATTTTAAACATACATATTGGACACTTTAACACAACACATAGCAAAACATACTTTCTTTAATTCTGCTAGCATGAGGACAACATTTATTATAAACTTAAGGCACTGAAACAAAAAAGAAATGAAAATCATTGCACATCACATGTAACAAGGAGCAAGAATTCTGAAATTCAGGGATTTCAGCTGAGCTAGCATCTTGTTAAGGCTGCTTTCAATTTGAATCAAATTCATTGTCCATTCTGATGACCCTCCACGTCAGCATCAATGGATGCCCCTCGGTTCTTAGATTGTTTATTTCTGGATACAGAATTCCTTCAACTAACCCTTAGAAATACAACAGAAAAGGAATGTATAGGAATGATGAAGTAAAATGCAGTGAAACACTATGGTGACACATGGATATGTACGAGCTACCAGAACAAGAAGTCCAGAGATCACAGTTCAAGTTCAATATCCAATTGCTGTGTTCCTACTACCAAGAAACAGGGCACATTCCCTTACCTGCCTTCCACTGCCACCCTCTAGATTAACATGCTGCATAATTAATAAAACTCACTCCTTCAATTTCAATATTCAGTTCAACCTCTGGTTAAATAAAAAAAGGTGCTTGAAGCATTTGTTCGATGGGATGACATTTTTTCCACAAAGTCCTGTCTGCTCTCTCTATATTTTGTCTTTTGTCAGCATATGGAATGAAAGGGTACCAAGTCAGAATGTAGCAGGGCCTCCAATGACAATAAACATTAAAGTGAAGAAAATCAAGTCCACCCTCAATCTAATGAGCCATTAATAATTTGGGAGAGCAAATTTTAAATTCAAGATGGAAGAAAAAAAAAAAACACACACACACACACACACACACACACACACACACACACACACACACACACACACACACACACACACACACACATATATATATATTTAGTTCCCAGGCTTGCTTTTGATTCTTGGGTGTCATAAGGCAACAGAATCACTTGCAGCTGTGAGACTTGGGATAGCAATCTACTTTTACATTTATATGCTAGGCCTTATTTCTTGCAGACATTTTTGCTAGAGCACAGGTCTACTTTTTAGAATATAAATATATAAAGGTACATTGAGTATGTGTGTAGGTGTTTGCATGAGAGAAAACATCATATCATCTCATTGGTCTCTAAATGCATTTTTAAACAAAGACTTGATTTTTTTTTTATATTCTCAGAAACAGACTTTCTCTGATAAACTACCCGTTATACAAAATCCATGCTGTGGCAAACAAACAAATGACTGTTTATTTTACACTCTGTGGTAATTAATGGTGGCTGTCTACAATACTTCTGGGATTAATGGCCTACCACACGATTGGCTAGAGCCACCAGACAAACAAATCTAATTGGTGGATCTCACCTTAGTAAAGAATTTTAATTGAATGTTACCACCGTGTTGATTATCTGGATCAGCACAGAGCATCAGGGATTGGCTCAAGAACATTAGATGTCGTTTCTGGATATACAGTATGAATGGAGCATGCACCTGAATGTGATGCATGCAATGTGAAAAAAAGTTATGTAAAACAGAGACAAAGTAGGAGAGAAAGGAAGTAGCACTCAATGGCTTGCAGTTCAGGTAAAGCATATTAATGAAACGGTACTGATTCAAGATATAATACAACATTATAGTAAAAACAAAAGAAAGTCAGCTGGTACATTATATAACACAGTAATGTGCAAGTCTGATTCAAGATGAAATGAACAGCTCTGAATTCATTTTGGGAAATCATGAGGTAGATTGATACTGTCAGACAGGGATAATGTCAAACGGCATTATAGAAGAAACTGTACGGAGACTGAATGAGAAATGAGCTAGACAGAGAAGAATTTCAGATGATGTAATCGCGTCAATTTCAGGAGAAGTTCCTTCTCTATGGACTGCATGCTGCAATGCAAGCGGCTGTATGTCAGCACATACAATGGTTCTGTAGTTATCATAGGTTCTCTAGCAAAACGGCTTGTATAAGATGGCACAGTACTCTTACTTTCAGCCTCATGGATTTTGAGCACCCTATTTTGCACCAGCGGAAAGCGCGACGCAAAGTGGTTTTGCTAGTTTCACACCTGGGCATTCCTTGTTTTCACGCCAAACGCGCGCATTTTCAAAATAACAAATGATTTTGCGCGCGCTTCCCGCTCGAAGGAGTGGTCTTTTTTAAATGAGGTGTGGCTGGGCGCATTGTCAGTGCGTTGCTATTTTAAGACATGACGCTTTTGGCGTATTATTAAACGATATTCAAGCGGTGCGTTTTAGAAACGTGCGGTGCATTCCGCTTGTTACGGACACAGGTACGTGCTTGAAGGGTACTAATGGTTTTTTTTGTTATTTTATTTCATTCATGTACATTTTATTATAGAGTACAACTATTGGAGAAAAATTTGTCTCAAAATGATTCATTTTTGAGACAAATTTTTCTCCATATTCCCACGCCTCCTTCACCTCGACAGGCTTAGGTGGACCAATGGTGCTCTCATAAATGATTTGCTCCCGCCTTTTTACTTCAGGCACGAGCACGTCCGTTCCCTCGGCCGAAAACCGATCAGGTTTGCCAGGTAAACACGCCATTATAATAGCAATCCGCCATAGCTCATGCGCCCCTGCCTTTTAAAGGTGAGGTGACGTGCCATTATTATTGGATTATTGCATGTTACACCCAAAACACACCTCTGAATAATTAAGAGAGTTAGGACAACCTTTTTGCGCCTTGCGCTGGCGCGAAGTCTGTTTTCTTCCGCCGTCAAAATAGCACAATGGATCTGGACATGCCTATAAATGTTACTTGCACCTTGCGCTTTACGCTCTGCGTTAAATTGTCAAAATAGAGCCCTGAATGTCCCTCCAGTGTTTCTGTTGTGATTTTCTGTAGCCACATTTATCAGCCATTAATTCTCAATGACTTCTTTTTCAGTTAGTTACATTTGGGGCCAGATCGACAACCAAAAGCCTCAAAGTGTGAAGTGACTACTCAGCTTCCATGCCCTCTATGAACTTTAAGCTGTACTCCTAGCAGAGACCATAAAGGAAGAATTCTACTCTCATATCATTTCTGATCCTCTGGAGCAATGTCCATCAGTCTAATGCCTAACAATGAGGAGAGTAGCAGCAGTGTGTGATGTTAGTGGGAACCAAAGCCATGGCCCTTACGCCAACCATGCTGGGAAAGCTGAACATGTCAACAAGACTAATTTATTGCATGTCTAGTAAAGGATGATGACCTTCTTGGTGAGTTTTACCAAACTGGCCAAAGCAGGCAGAAATGGGTGAAATTCACAATGACAGAGAAGCTTTTCAGATATCAAGTCGCAAAGACAAATAAAATGTTTAATTTAATTCTATTCCAACTTGCTAAACTTTT
Source organism: Gymnarchus niloticus (assembly GCA_009936485.2). NCBI lineage: Eukaryota > Metazoa > Chordata > Actinopteri > Osteoglossiformes > Gymnarchidae > Gymnarchus > Gymnarchus niloticus. The sequence goes on along the minus strand of JAACJT020000105.1, from coordinate 19,131,237 downwards.
CACAAATTCTTTTGCATTATGTATAGCTTGTGATACTGTGTTTAAATATGATCCATCCATCGATGTCATGCCCACTCCAAGTCAGCCATGCCCAGCTCCTCCCAAGTCAGCCATGCCCCACATACCATCGTTCCTCATCACCAGAATATTGATCACAGCTGTGCTGTATCTGGCCACTTTTACTACCCCCAGTTCCCTTGCGTTTCCAACCTTTACTGAGCGTGTCATTATCATTATGAGTTTTTCTGTATATGATCTCAACCAGTTCTCCGGTTTCTCCCTTTCCCTTGGATTGTTTTACCATGCTGATTTCCCTATTCTGGATTCTGACATTGTGCCTGTGACCATGACTACGTTTTGGATGTACTTCTTGTTTTAGTAAATCGTGTCTGTTCTGCTTTTGACCCGGCCTGTTTTTACCACGATTAACGAACCTTGCTCTGCACATGGATCTAGTCCGTGTATTCAATACAATCCATTTGAAGAAAAAAAAACAAAAAACTTTCTACTCCATGTCAACAATATTATAAATAGTCAACTCGTGTACAAATGAATTAACATTTCCAGTAACTACAATTCAAAGCCCCTGCCTAAAACTCCTTGTTTTGTACTAAAGTTTAAGTAACAATTTAGTGTAAAGAAATAAGAATGAATGCCTTTTGGCACATGTAGATTTTAGCTAGGATCTCGTCATGCTTATAATTCCATCAAAACACATAGATGCACAGTGCTATGAGACAGTTAAAAATGACCAGAGGCTTGGCGTTTGATGCCAGCACTAGCTAGAGATTAAATGTCACCAGGATTTTAGCCTTGCCATTCCAGTGAACCCCACTTGACCTTTACTAACCACATAGGTTATTCTCTCTCGCTCTTTTTTCCAGTGCCCCATCAAACTGCACTAATTGCAATATTTGCTTTTTACTCCATTAGGAAAGAAACTTAATTTAGGAAACATTAACATAAAACAAAGCCAGTCTCCTAGATAGTCTAGCACTGCTTTTGGATAATTAAGGAAGTCACAGTATTGATACTTCTAATGCAGAGACCGTGGACAACAGCAGAGGCAATTTAGACTGAAGTTCCCAGGGGATGTGCTTGCAATGTAAAATCTTGTGATAATATAAAATATTTTTCCTATAATAATGTAATAATTACTTACTGATATAATAAGTCTACTGAAAAGGCAATAAAATTAAGCTAACAATACTGCATAACACAGTAACATAATACAATGAACACGGTTATTCTAAGCAGGAACATAATCCTTTAGTATCAAGTAAGTAATTGCCAATGCATTTGCATTTGCTCAAAGTGCTTGAGGATGGGAATATGGCAGGAAATTCTAAATGTCAAACAGTGGGCTCTCAGGTCCCCGTGTGTATCCAGGGTGGCACAGATCTGATGAACAGCTGGGCATGTGTCTGGCACACAGTTGGATGGGATTAGGTGTTTGGCATGACACAGCCGTGGTGCGAATGCCTGTAAAGTTGCTCATTATGCTACGAGTGATTCATGAAGTCATTACTGGCAAAAGAAGGGTTTCATTGTTTAGAAAATGATTCTGCTACTTACTTTTTACTTCACTGATTGCATTGAACATGTTCCTCAAGGTAGTTATATCACATAAAAGTGGGATTTATTGCTTTAATCAACCCACTGATAACTTATGGTTATATATTACTCTATTATAATACTGCTTGGTGATTATGTTATAGGTTACTGTGCAAAAGCAACCCATGGTAATGTATTATCTAAGCCGGCATGACAAAGTGGTGAGAACCTCTGAGTACACAACGAGTGAACCAAAGACGACAAACTGAACAAACGGAAGCAAACAGCCCACTGTAACGATTAATATTGATCATTCTTCTAAAGGAATGACAAGAATCAGACACGCATGCAGATTCCATAGCTTTGTCCATTATAATTTGAAAGGGAAGAAAACACTAAAGATTCATGGAATAACAGTAAATAACATGCGATTGTATTGTTTGAGTTGAATATCACATATTATCACGGGATTGCTGGTAAAGGCAAGCTGACTGAAGACTTCTCAGAATGATTGCCAAGAATAACTTTCCCCATTATAATGATCTGTTGTTCCAATTTCCATGTTGAAGGTAAGGTCCTGTAGTCACATCAATAAGATGAAAGAGTGGGGCACATCTCCTCCGGGTCGACAGACAGAATTACTTGGACTTATGGCCACCAGGGATCCTGACGTCTGTGTTTTTGCACAAAGGCACAAAAGAATGAGTAAAGAATTTATTTGGATAACAAGCAAATGAGGTATCAATTAATAAGGATTTACTGAGAAAATGAACCTGAAAATGAGGTATAGCTGTCAAGGTAAATGAAACCCTTTATAAATTAGAAATAACATGTATACTTAAAGCAGGTGCTACCATCATTTCTGAGATATTTCAGCAATTAATATGCTGTCACGCTTTTAAGAGCATGTATAAAAATGCAACACAGGACCAGTGTTCCATTACTTCCTTGGCTCCAAGAAGATATCTCAGTCATTTTGAGAGGGCAGTGAATGCTCAGACATGCGTGGCAAGAGTTCCAATGATGGAGATGCTTAACTTACTGATTTTTCACAAGGAACACTGCTTTGAGGTGATGTTGACATGGATGTTTGATAAACAGACATTATCAGCTTGGGGCAACTGTGGATGGTGTGCACTGGTCTGGGAACACAGCTCAAGTAGACTGCAAATGTCAACCCAAGGTGCAAGCTGCAATTTCACTAAGTACAGACTACTGAACTTTACAGAGAGGGATACTGCAGTCAGAACGCAGTGCAGAAACTCCTTGTCATACTTTAAAACATACTGTTGGTGCATTGAACACAGGCAGAGTTGGAGGGAAAAAGTCATATGGTCAGATGAGTCATCCTTCACTGTGTTCTCAACAAATGCACAAGTACAAATGGAGCACTTGCCAAAAGCAGCCTATAGGCTCAAGTGCTTGTGTCCCACTGTGACAGGTTCTGGCTTGTAATGCTGAGGGGTGCATTTTCCTGGCATAGTTTAGGTCCTCACAATCCCATTCTTAGTGTCCTATGGTGAATAATTTCTTTCTTGTTGGAAGCATACCCTTCCAGCATGGTAAGGCTTTCACTCAAAGGCAACAAATGGTCACCGAATGGATTGATAATCATAAAACCAATGTAAAACATATTCTGCCATTTACCAGTTTTCACTACAACTGGAAACATATACAATAGGTTTGAACAATGCCTAAAACAGATTGTGGTTGCACAATTTCCACTTATGAGCGTGTATAGCGATACTAACCTTTATCTTGTTAGATTCCTATACACTTACAAAGATTTTTCAAACTCCATTTTCTTTTATATTCTCCTTAAAATTCAGAATTTTTTTTAAAACTACAAAATCTGATATTTACTAGTTGTCTTGTACTGAAGATTTTACTTTGATAATATTTTTCTGGCTGTCATCTGAGAAGCATGAAGCAACTGACACACAGGTTTTTACTGCATTATAGTTGATCAGAAGCAGCAGGAGTATTGATCCAGGAAGCCAGTAAATTAACCAACTTTAGAAGTACTGGACAATACTCATGCATGCATGGGAAAACAGATAACATTTCTCAAAATGTTCTTTTCTTCAGAATGAAAGATCATTATTGTTAGATTTGTTCTTAATTTTTAAACCAACATGATGCTGCTTATGTTTACCAGGTGTTATATAGGTAATAATTGTTTAAATGCAGTCAAATTTAACTTACGATACACAGTCTACAAGTGGAAACATAAAGGATACAGATGTTACAAGGCTCTCAAACAAAATGTATCGGAACACTACACTGATATTTTTATCAAGAACTGTGTACATCTTCTCTATTACGTCACCATTTCTGTGAAAACAGGACTTATAATAATGTGCTTCTTTGTTGACAAGAAAGATGATAGCTAGTTATCTGATCATTTTTTGGTGAAACAGGTGGTGATTCAGTTCAGGTTTCTGAACTACCATACAAACCAGTTCACACGGAAAGAGAATTCGATGTTATGTACACTACACATCTACAAATGCTCATTGTACCGTAACACTGGCCCCATGCATCTTCTGCTGTTGTCATAGCTATACCACCTGAAGAATCTCAGCATTCTGCTATGACGATAACACTTACTAACCCTGCGTATGGAGGCATAACAGTCATTAAGAATTGTCACACCGGATGAAAGAGTGGTGTTATTACGTTGGTATTTGGGTCAGCTGAAACGGTGGACTCTTTCATTCAAGTGACCTACATGGCTTGGGAAAATATGCGTTAACCATTTGCCTATTTATGTGGTTATACATTTTTAATAAACAACTGCACGGTACTGGGGAGCAGGGAGGCTTAGTTGATGGCAGATCAGCCTCATGCCTCCAGGGTTGGGGTTTTGAATCCAGGTTCTGTGTGGAATTTAATTGCTTGCAAATCACAGATACTTGGTAACTCTAAATTGTCCATCATGTGTAGTTCTGTGTGAGTGCAATGGACTGATATCCTCTGCCTCGGAACTTGTACTTCCCTGGATACGCTCCAGGCTCACCCCTGTAATGGGTAAGTCATTTTGGAAGATGCATCCACGAATGAGAAGCATTAACGTATTATTAACTACTGCACCCCCTGTTGAAGAAGCTTTGTAAACAAACTGACACACACACACACACACACATATTCCAAGCTTTACCAATATCTGTCTGGAGACTGGGTTACCACATTCTGAAAAAAGAACGACGGCTGTGTGAATGGCCTCTGGAAAAGCTGCCAATAAAGTGGCATGAGGAGACAAGCAGAACTGGTTCTGGAACTGAGAATAGTGATGACAGCCTGAGACATCAAAAATAACCACCATGGCAAGAGACCTTCCAAACTGCAGTGGTGCCATCAAAACAAGCCCCTGCTGCTCCAGTAAACACAGCTTCACCCCTGTCCCCCTCTCCATGGGGCACTGCACAGGTCATAGGCTGCTAGTTTGCCGCAATGCGTTTTAAACTTGGGAGTGATGCTGACCCTCCTCAGCCCTGCAAGCCTCCACCCCTGACAGAAGGAGTGAGGATGACTATAGTATTGTATTCGCAGCAATTTCATCAACTTAGTCAGGATATTGTAGGCAAAGTTGAGTACATTGTTCATGGATAAAACAGCAAGGTCCCTTGTACTGTTTTAATTATAGGTCTATTTTCTTAGCCTCTATATCCCCTGGGATTCCATGAGACCACACCTATCCCATGGGGACAGCACCTCAGTGCAGTGATACAAGGTGTGGCTCAGGGCATTTTCAGATTTCACACTAAAATCAGGTCCAAAGAGGCATTTTCCACCCAAAAACTTCTTGTGCCTAATGTTCAAGAACAACTCAGTTGTTCAGCTGGAGAAATTTAGCTGCTGGGCCACGAATGGCACACTGCTCTGGGACCTGTCCTTTCATGCCTCTTTGTGTGAGGGGAGTTGACAGGAGCAGCAGCATACGAGATACTTTATGTCTCCAGTCAACTGTGGCCTCAAATGAAATTGTTTCTCAAATTCTATCTGTTTATTAATTAGTAAAATGATGATGAGAGGGTCTATGTTTGTTTTTTTTTGTATTTTGTGACTCATTTATCATTGATCAAATGTGTCAGTCTTCTAAGAAAACTTGTTATGCTGTAAAATGCGACCTCGACAGAGAGCTTGCAGGGGAGGAAGTAAGATAGGAGCAGGAAGATGTTAAAAGAAGGTCTATATTTATCCTGTGAGATGAACTCTTACATGGAGACCTTTGATGAATGAGATCATGGTCTTGTTGAAATGTTGGTTTCAATTTAATTTAATCAATCCAACTGATTCATCATTATGGGATCAACTAAATATAGATAGGTTTGTAGTTCCAGAATAACCTCTTAAAAAGCATGTCAAGGATTTCGAGGATAAAGACAGTGAATGTACCACTGAGGAAGTGAGAAAGGAGACCCCATTACAAAACAAGGCTGATAATACTTCATAAACTATGACATCAGTGGCTTTATGAGTGTACTAAAAAGAAATTTGGTGAAGGAAATATAAAATAACCTTTGAGAGTGGTGCTAGGAATCCAAGTTTAGTCAACACCTGTCCATGAAAGTCACACACAGATGGAAATCTTTTATCTTTATAAAATAGTGTACAAGATAGTGTATTTGAGAATCATTCTCCACCATCGCTATATAACCTTTGCTCCCTAAATCACATTTCCATCATATGACGCCCACAGGTCCTTCGCCTCATTTTGTTCCACAGCAAGCACAGGTGCAGAGAAGAGCAAACATCGAGAGACCAAACAATTCAAAGTGAAGCGGCCCTATTGGCACGAGTGGTAATTCAGAAGTAAAGAAAGTCAAAGCTGAAGGCAGCAGGATTTTTGGGGGGTAGGCTGATTTCAGTTTGAACAAAACTGCTTGTGCTAGATGAGTATTTCCATTGCTACAAAATGCCGCTTAGATTCAGCTTAAATTAAATAATTACTCTGCACAAGTATCCCTTCCATTTATACCTTTGTAGAGGAAATTTGAACACAAAGGAAGTATGGCACGATAACACCAAAAATATAAAACAAGGTAAGAGATGAACAAAGTACATACAATAACTGTATATGACTTGCTGGTAACAAAATTGTTATTGTCCTCTTTTGGCATAATATTAAACTATGTAAAAATATAGATTTTTGATATGTAACATCCTGCCTTATTCAAGGTCTTTGAACCATTTTCCTATTAGTTGCATTTCAATGGCTCTGGGGGCTTAGGAGACTACGCCTGTATCTCAGGGATACCCAATCAGATTCAGACTGACTTATGTCGAAATTCAGAAAGAAATTTGGCCTGCGGGCCGGAGTTTGGACATGCCTGCCCTATCTGGAAGGTTGTCAATTCAAATCTCGTGGTCAGCATATTGAAAATATCCCTGTTGGGCTCTAAGACAAGGCCCTGGACCCCAAAAACTCACAGGCAGACTCTGCACTCTGACCCCTAGTTTAACTCTCACCTGTAAATATGTGTGTGTCTCATGGCAAGCAGGAATACGCAAAAACCAAAGGATTCCAATGTACTTATACAATGGCAAGTATCATTTCATTTTTGAAATGCCGTCAACTGGTTGCTCAGCTGGGGATCACTGAATGCTGCTAACCAGTTGCCTTGCTGCTTGTCAAAGGATGCCATCTATTGATTACCAGTCAGTGGCTACCTTTTCTTGGCAGACTCTTCTTCCTTGTGCTCCATTGACTGACTATATCTGTGACAAACACAAATCTGACATAAGGGATGCATCAGCAGGAAAAGCATTCATCTAAAACACATAAATGTTGTGCATTTTAAATATTCGCTAAGTGGCTCTCCGGGGATGTCTGGCTCTGCTGTCATGCAGCAAGTTCATCGTAGCTAATTAGCTAATTAAGGTCTTTGCCAGTAGCACCGTTTAAAAAAGAGACCCAGTTAGTGTGCACTATGGCAAAAGTCCTTGGAAACAAACCTGTAAACGCGTGCATGCTTAGTAGCATAGTGTGATCTGTGGACATGCCCAAGCCAAAGCAGTTTTTCTCGATTCAACCTTAGCTGGATCTGTTCTTTACATTTGAAGCGGATTTGAGATTGGCGGGGAGGGGAGAGTTCATTATAATATAGATTTCCACGGCTTTGCAGCAGGACCAGGATACTAAGCACACACAGTCTAGGGCAGTTGGTGGCGAGGTATTTCCCCTGTTGTTTGAGCTTTTATGTAGTAAACCTGGGAACTAAAACAGTCACATTAATTGAACAGGACAAAGCAAAACTTATTTTATATTATCTTTTTCCCCTTCTCTTGACTAAGCCGGCTTCCCTTTGTCAGAATTATAGCCAAATTTATTAGCATTAGCGTCAAAGGAAAAACTGCTTTCTGTCATTTTATAAATGACTTGCAACTTCAATTTCAGCCCCAGTACAAGGAGGACAAAAAGGTCTGTCGATTTATACCAAATGAGAGACATGTCCTAAATCCCTTTGTCAATGGTAATTTTCAAGCTGGGATTCAATTATTTGGGCAGAATGGAGACAGAAATTTTTCAATATTCAAAGAGTAAGACACATTTAAATACCCCTCCCCCATCCCCTCAAGGTTAATTTTAGCCCAAACAACTACTACAGTACGGTCTGCGGTATGGATAAGAGGGATAAGGGACTGCCTGGACTTTGAGAGCAGCCTAATAACAGATGTCATTGAAGATGGAGGAACATAAAACACCCTGACTTTTCCAATTCAAGTCATTCAAACTGGAAAAACTTGAATATCTCCTTTAACTTTCAGGATGGCCTACCTCACACCCTCTCGTCCCCAGGAAAAAGGCCAGTGCACCTGGCACTGTGACCTGCTGGCTAGGTACCTGTTCTCTTTCAATTGCTGTGCCACCTCTCGGCTGTCCCCAGGCGTACTGTAGCAGTTGCATGACAGGATGCTCTGAACTTAACCCAACCTTGGGCAGAACGACATGCAGTGTTGGGGGGTAGAGGGGACATTATTTTCCCCCAGGACACTTTAGGAAGCCAGGTGGAAGTTATCCAATGTTCAGGTGGCTCTTTTCAAAAAACTCAATTTTTTTGATTTGATGTAAGCCACTTTGAACGTGGCTAATTCTTAGTGCCAGACCTGGTCAGCTCGGCAGCTGAAAAACAGTCACAATTTCCTTGGATTTTCACACACTACAGTGTGTAGAGTTTACACGGAATGGTGCAATAAACAAGACATCCAGGCAGTATCGGTTTGGAGGGTGCACATTAACGAGTGAGGTCACAGGAGAACGGCCAGACCAATTAAAATTAACAGGAAGGCCACAACTGCAACAATAACAGCTCAGTACAACAGTGATGTGCAGAATGGCTTCTCGGAATGTGCAACTTAATGAGGTTCTGCAGGCAAATATAACTAAGACTTGCTAGGTGTACCTAATATAGTGGCCACTGACACTTTAAAGTTTAGTGACCCTTGCAAAGCATAGAGGAAAGGTATAGAGATCAGAAAAAAAAAAAAAAAAAAAAAAAAATCATTTTAGGATGGAATTCAGTAGGCAGACGTAGCTATGTTAGCATGTGGGCCACAGCTGGTCAGTCCATTTGGGAGCCAGGCGACACACCCTGAGTGACAAACCTAAATATGAACTGTCAAGGGCTGTAATCTACACATTATTCATCCTTATGGGGAGGATATGCAATAAAGCACATTTGTTCTACAGATGACCGTGCCACCATGACAGACTGCCCCTAGTGTGTGCAGTTCTGTTCTGTTTCTATATTCTATGCGACTATGGGAAATATGTTCCCCTCTTTGTGTAGCCCCCTGTGAAACCTGCTTCAGAAATAGCTAAAAGTAGGCCACATTCACCCAAAAGCCTTAAGAGATCAGCTGACCTCTGAGTGACAGGAGAGTCTTCCAATGAAAGATGCTTCAAAGGAAATTAAGTAGCTATCATTAGTCAAAAGCAGAAATGGATCCTTACTAATATGGGCACACCATTATTTTTGCATCATTCAGTGTCTTACCTGAATTGTTAGTAAATGTACTAATGACTGAATTGTTAGTAAAGTTTAATTTTCAAAAGGTATGCATCTATATGTGTTTCTTTAAAAATATGCTTTTTCATTGTTGTTTTTCTATTATTAACAATGTTTCTCACTATTTACAAAATTTATTAATATATCAGTAATCTGATTACCAGATACAGTTGATACTGGTTGGGTACATTTGAGACTGGAATATGTGTTTGACATTCCTGTGGATTTGCTTGAATAAACCATTTTAAATTTTACAATAAAAGTTTATTATTTTAAAAAGGGACACATTTGTCTAAAGGAACATACAAGTGTGGGAAGCTTGTAGACATTTCATGGTCAACAAGCATCCAGCACTTCTGGACCAGTTGGGGTTAAGGGCTTTGCTCATGGACCCAATAGTGAGCTGATTACCGGCAATGGGATTCAAATTCACAACCTTCCAGAGATGGGCACAGATCCCTGACCCACTCAGCTGCACACCACACTGAATTGTGTATTTTTAATGTTAGCCTTGAGATTCAACTTATTTTTAACCATTGAACTGCATTGCTCCATCAAGGGATTTTTGACAAGTGGATTTAAAATACCACCCTGTATTGGATATGAACCCTTCTGGTTGTTGATGCATGTTTCAGTTTTACAGGTTCTGCTGCTACTCATCTGATCCATTTAATGCACTTATGATCAGCACATACGAATAAACATTCAGGTTACATATTTCAACCTTCAAATTAGCAAACGTATTGTTGATTCGGCAGACCCATTCTTCATCATACTGTTTCCCTCTTCAGGGCTAATTTAGGAAGATGATAAGCTACTTCATCGAAGCACATTGAAGCAAACTGTGTACCAGATACAGTGTCGGTCGATGATGGAAAAGGGCAGTCACATTATTCATGCCAGCCTCCAATGACATAATTAACATGAAGTCAGGCTGATCCGTCAGAATGCTCTCCAACGTAGACAACTGACCACATCAGTCTGCTGCATTATCCTACATACTCCTCTACAATTGCTGGCCTTTTGCCTCATATTCGGTGACATTGCCTTTTACTGTGGAGTACACAAGAGAGGATGATTGTTACAACCTACTCTGGGTGATAATGATAAAGTGGGCCAGCATTTCAATTTTATAAAGTGAAAGAAGTGCTTTAGTCATGTTCTCCGTGTTTTGCTTTCAGTACCAAAAAGTTTTCTGTCATCAGAATATTCACCCATCCATCGATCTACTGACCCCTTATCCAGGACACAGTCACGGAGACAGGAGACACTCTGGATGGGATACCAGGGTAAGCAGAACATTTTAGCTGTATCGTTTCTTAAGTGTTATAAAATGAAATGTGTAAATATGGAATGAACTGGATTGCACAATTAGGGCATGACCAAGACAGACTTCTTCAAAAATGGAGCTTAATAATGTTTAAAGGACAAGTGGAACATTATACCAGAAATTACTATTTTTTTACTAAATTAATTTCTATTCATAACTACACCACCACCTACCTTCTCCAAGTGTTAAATATCCTGTGCAATTACCTTCCCTGCACTTGCAAATCACCTTGATAAATTGGTGTACAATGTACCATGCATATATTTACATAATGCCTTTCCAATATTTTGTGATTTCTCTTCAAAACGCCCCAATTTACATATTCATTTAATTAAGATCCACAGCACCAAAGTGCTCTCACACCTCTTGCTTTTTACATGTGTGCATCCTAGAAAACCCAGGAAGTAAATCAATATGCTGACTACAGCTATACATTTTATACATGCTATGACAGGTGCATGCTGATAGTAAACTCAGCCCCTTAATCTTTAGCCCAATAAGCTAACCATGTAAAAGATTTCTTGAAGTAAAAATATTTATCTCCTATCTTTGGTCACACCCTCATTAAAAAGAAGAATGAGCTCAGGAATCAAAAGACTATTTCCAGATCTAGTCAGTGTCTTCTGCAGCTACTTTGCATGAAAGACTGATTTTTGCTAGGCAAACATTCTTCAAATTGCACAGTCACTTGGTGTACTAATGCAAGAAAAAAATACAAGAAATAATCTACACATTTATTACAAATGTAGGAAAACAGAGAACTGCCTCTAGAGTCAACATACCAGTGTGTAAGTGGAACAATATATCGTGTCACATGTTGAAATAAGTCCTGGAGAAGCTACTGGAGATGGTGTTTGCAGTGAGGAGCCAACACAACAGCTTAGCAAACACTGCCTGGCGAAAAAAAGTCACTGTTTCAATTTAAATAAGCAAATACAGCACTTAAGAGCCAATGATCTGGTCTAGGCTCAGCAAAGTGTAGTAATAAAATGAAATCAGCTGAGTACCTGAATCTACTGAATGACCAGGTTATCCCATCAATGGATTTTTTCTTCCCTGACAGCACAGGCGTATTCCAGGACAAAAATGCCAAGATTCTTCGGCTCATATTGTGAAAGAGTGGTTCAGGGAGCATGAAGAATCATTTTCACACATGAACTGGCCTCCACAGAGTCCTGACATTAACCCCATTGAATGTCTTTGGGATGTGGTAGAGAGACTTTATAGAGTGGTTTGACTCTCCTGTTGTCAATATAAGATTTGATGAAAAATTGATGCAAATCTAGGATAAAATAAATGTTGAGATATTACACAAGTTCGTCCAAACAATGGCACTACGAATGCTACTTAATCAAAGCTAAAGATGGTCAAATGAAAGACTGAAGTGTGCGACTCTTTTTTTTTGGCCAGGCACTGTATAACAGGTTATAACAGACTATAAACTGAAAGAAGAATCAAGATGTCTGAAAACAGACATAACCACTCCTTTATGCAAATTTATCTTGCATTAGGAAACCAACTAATTCACATTATGGCACTAAGAAAACCTGCAATATCTTACAGGATTATTAATTATTAACATAGATGAGGATACTGAAGACACCATTTCCAAAGTCCGAAAACCAGTCTGAGTAGAACTGTCAGTACATTCAAATTTCCCAGCTTTGTCAGCTGACTTAGAATGACATTGCTGAATAGAAAAATTTGTCTGCACATAACACAGAAGTGATTTATGAACCATTGTACTTTGGAAGCATGGATAACCTGCCTGTTCTGCCTTGGCTCTTGCAATAACAGTATTGCCCAAAAAGAAAATTATTATGATTCATTCAGTCAATCATGCTAAAATTTTAGTAGGTGGATAAAATTCAGGTGTCTTCTTTGATTGACTAACCACCTCCATTAGGAATGCTATAGAACAGACTTATAGATTTACACAGACAGCACTGGCATATAGTGTTTAATCTTTATTAATACAATTTCAATAACACCCAACATTCAGTGGGTGTGGTATATAAATATTGGCTTTAATATTAAACAGTTAAATGTCTGTTGCTCTACATTACCACAGAAATTCAGTTTTAAAAATATTTTAATTATCTTTGTCTTGTGGATAAATGCAAATGCTTCAAATGCTCTTGACTCATGGTGCGAGTTGGCCCATATGACCACATAACTGGTGACTGAAATAAAATGCAGAGTTCTTTAATCACATCAGTGGAGAAGTACATTCGCTTTGGCAGTCAAAAACCAAGTTGCCAAGGGCTTTGTTTCCTGAATTATTTAGTTGTTTTTCTTCAGAAAATGGAAGTGAGGCAATCTCACACTCTCCTGCAAGAAACTGTACAGTAAGCAACCATGAAGAAGCTTAATGTGTCTGGCTGGACAGAGCTAAAGGTTAT
>JAACJT020000105.1:19099020-19116117 GCA_009936485.2 Gymnarchus niloticus | reverse complement strand
ATTTCCTTATTTATATATTTCTCCTTATTTATTTTCCTGTATAAATCTCTCTGACACAGGGACTGCACTTAATTTCGCTGTACTCGTTACAATGACAATAAAGATATTCTGATTCTGATTCTGATATCAAAAATTTCTATCTATCTTTAGAAGTTCTATTTAGTGGTCCAATGCACTACGGAGTACAGGCCTAACCCAGGCAGTAATGCACATTACCAACATGTGATCTAGTGTTTGTCTAGACAGGTGAGCAATGGATATCTGCCATTTTGTTGTGAAGGACTTAAATAAACTTGGTCAAGTTCAAGATTAACCAAGAATTAACCTATTGTCAAAACATGACATTTAAGCCCATCTTCGGACTTTTCAGCATTTCGACGGGCAAAAATGGTGAGTGGCAAATTGACAAAGCAGATTGTCCTCCCAGCATGAAGAGAACAGTAGGCCAGGCTATGAATCACAGTGTACTCTGCTGTAAATTTTACCTGCTGTGTATTCGAAAACCGTGACAACAGACAGCCCATTTCTTAGTACTAAGATCAGCAAATTTGGCAACAGGTTAATAGCATATTGAGAACATTTTCATTCTCAATAGACCTTATAGAAGGAAATGTGTTTTTCTTATTTTGTTGATGCTTAATGCAGGCAACTGGAGCAGGAAAAAAAAAAAAAAAAAAAAGATCAATTCTAATATGCCTGGTGAAGCATACAAATTAAACAGACAATTTTTGATACATTGCTAAGCTCTTTTTCACACTTAAACTGTACGACTCAAAGTATTCCTCACTACATATGGACAGATCAAGAACCCAAAGATATATTTACTGCAATTACAGACTTATCAGTCTGCACCCACACTTGTTGCTTTCCTAACAGGCAATGACCTTGTACATTGAAAATGGAGACCTTATGTCCAAATGGTAAAGGCAAATGACACCAGTTAGGCTAATGCTTAACATGCCCACAAATGTGTATAACCTAACAGCTAACCTGTAAATCAGGCGGGATCGGAAACTGCTGAAGGGAGTACGACAATCTGTAAGGCTGGGAACAAAAAATGTAAAGCTTTTAAAACTGACCAAAAATAACACAGAAGAAACATAGCGTTTAACATGCAACATACGTCTGATGTAATACTGAATGAAAACACAGAAGCAGTTTGAGGGCCACAGCTGTGACCGGCCTTTTAAAGATGGTGTCAAGTTCAGTTCTATTTTTAACCGTATCCTAAGCCGCTGCTGCAGCACAGACGCAGGCGTCACCATGGCCAGGTAATCCCAGGGTGGCCTGAACCAGCCCAGGGTGTGTTCTTGTCCTAGCTGCCAACTAGGCCAGATTATCAGAACCTCTGGGTGCACAGTGCAAACCCTTGTAAACGTGCCCCTTCACATCCTCTGATTCCATATAAACCCCCTTGAAAAAGCCCCTGTGGAAGAAGGACCATATGCCCATTTGTCTGGCATGGGGACTGAAAAAAAAACAGAAAAGGATATGACTACTTTACTGAAGCCTTTTCCTGTATGTGTTGTTTAATCAAATAAACAGATTGCTGTCAAGAGCACTGAAGTAAACAGTATGGTGCATATGGCAGCAGCGATTGTTTATCCTTTGAGGAAGGGTCCGGAATGTGAGCACACTCTCTACAAAATAGGATAACTGACTGAAATTGGTGAGAAACTGTTTGATGAGACATACTGCTTCCACAACTGTTCCGCGCCCTTAAGGCCTTTCACACAGAGCGTACATTTATTTAAAGTGCTTTGCAGCAGCAAGAGTTTGACTCTGCAAATGAGAAAAACAAAATTGTCAACCATGGATAAAGCTGCTCAGTTTTCAGTACACTTTTGCATAGTAGACAAGGAACATCAAGATTACATGATCTCACACATATTGCTGTTGTGTTACCAATAAAGTATTTACTTGTAGAAAAATTTATGAAACCCCCATCCTCAGGTCTGCTTCCTATTGGAGCCTAGGGTTAGCCTTGACCGGTTGCAGCCTCATGTTCTGACACTCACAGCTTTCAAACAGATGCCTGCTCCACAGTGAGAACACCTCAGGAGCTGCCTGCCCCGACACCAGACCGTCACTTTGCATTATAAACACGGTTCAATATTTCAGGGCTGGGCCCCAGCCAAACTGTGTCTCCACGGTTCTGTTTTGATAGATTTGCCTGGGGAGGCTATTCATATCTCATTACTGTTTATAAGAGGGCCTATCATTCAACAACATGATAATAAATTGCACCTGCCCTTAAATCTGCTATACTGGGGGTGCAGTGTGCACAGAAGTTCAGGAGGTTTTTCACAGATTAACCACTTATGGGAAGGGTGGTATTTAACACTCCAATAACCTTGCACCAGGCTCTATGACAGGCATGTCCTGACTCTCTTTTCATACACAACAGGGCTTTCTTCACTTTGATGCTACACTCTGAGAGCTGGCACAGAGTGTAATCAAATTAAATTTACCCCCATGCATAAATAGACTGTGATTAACAGGTGTAATTGCCAGCAGAACACAGTTTGCCGTCTGTCACCTTCTCCCATATCTATCACAAACCAAAGATATTGGTGATACCTCCCCCTAATCACCGGCCACTAGCAAAGCATGACATGGATGTAAACAACTTCCATCCACTGACCCTCCATAACATATTATACAGTACAAGGTTGTGGTGAGCCATTCCCAAGGATCACAGGGCATTAAGCAGGGGACACTCTGGACAAGAGGCCAGTCCAACACTGGGCACACATAATGGGCAATTTAGAGACACCAATTCACATAAGTGCATGTTTTTGGACTGCGGGAGGAAGCCAGAGCACCCGGAGCAACCCAGGCAAACAGACGGACATCATGTAAACTCCACAGAGCCAGGAAAATGGCATCATAATCTGTGTATGTGTTCTTCATGACAACAGATTTCAGAATATGGGCATCATTTCACAATCACTTTTAATTACTATCTATTTCCTCAATGAAAATCCATATATTACAATTTACTACCTGCTTAGATCTATTTATGTGTCTTATTGGATTTTGCTTTTTTGGTGAACACTTCTGTTTTATGCGTTGTTCCAACTCTGCTACTGGTCTCCTAGCTTTTTCCCAGAACAGGTGAAAGCATTAAAGGAACACCATTCGTCTTCTAATTATGTTTTTAACACTGTGGGTAAAACAGACGTCAGAGTACTTCTGATAGCTAAGAAACAGGACTTACAACCCATATGTTTTACTATAGGCTCTTATTTTTTATGGAGAATATGTTAATCCATGCATTTAAACATAACGTGTAATATTCTAAACACCTGTCTCTTACAGTCTTCAGCCGAATCCACATCTCTTTTATCCATAGGCCTATTTATCAGTGAAAACAGTTATGAAGAAACATATTTTTAACCCAAATACATTTCAGTGAAGCAATTTTTGGTCAAGCACTTTTCTCAAGTGTTTACCAGCATGACCCTCCAGAGACTTCAACCAGAAACTACTGGTCATAAGTCCAGCTCTTTAACTAATATAATACTGATACTGTATATCCTACCAACATAACTCAAGTGTATAATACACTGCTAGCATGAACGTCAGTGGTGAGTTGACTTAAAATCAGCTGCTCGTTAACAATTCAAAAAGGTATGCAGTGTATGTCAAGTATTAAATTATAGACGCTGTACAGTGTAGACATCCAAATGACTTGAAAAACAATGAATAATGGAACAGTGCAACCTCAAAATAAGTCTGGCTTCACTATGTTGGAAAGCAGCCCATAAATATTCATTCGTACAATGTCAGTGCCAGGTATACCACTGCCAGAACACTACAGCTAAAAAATGTATTGATTTGATAAAGCTACACCAGGATGACTGGTACATTGTTCCCAGAAATAAAGTGCTCACTCCTTGTTTGAGCTGGTGTAGCACTTCTCAATATTGTAACCTCAGACCAGTGGAAGATCTTCTGGAATGGAGTGGCATCCACTAGAGGCACTGCAGTCAAAAGAGAAATGTGACAGACCCTTCTATTAAATGTAGGAAACACAGACACATTCAAACACACACACACACACACACACGTACGCATGCACAAATTTTTGTATTTTTCATCTTGTGAGGACCTTCCATTCATTTTTACTGGACTAACCTTAATCCTAACTAGGACAACCCTTACACTTAACCAGCTCTAACTTTAACCTTAAGCACCTTTGGTTTTTTGATTGAATTTACAGATTTTCATGAAATTGAGTTTTCCTTTTCAAATGTCCCCACAAGGCAAATATGTCAGGCTTTTATCACCTCAGTAAGGTGGGGGGGGGGGTTCTAAGATCTTCAAATTTGTATTTGCATTACCCTCAGTACTAATGGAAACTGACATTATCTCAATCATACATTCACCATGTTGCATTTGCATAGAGTAAAACAAGCAGGGAAATGACTGCCACATGTAGAAGCGGTTTCAAATGTGGAAGAATACATGACAGGCATTCAGTATCTCAGCTGAGTCCCACATGAAAAGGCACCATACTCAAAACCCACAGGGGGCATGTCGGCTTGGTGGACAGCGCTATTGGCTCTAACCTCCAGAGGTGGTGTAGTGTTTTGCATGTTCCCTCTGTATCTTGCGGGTTTCATCCAGGTACTCCGGTGTCTTCCCGCAGTCCAAAGACACACATTAGGCTAACTGGTGTCTCTAAATTGCCCACCGACTGTGAGTGCCTGTTTTTCCTGTCATGGACAGGTATCAGGTCGAGAAGTACCCATGCCTGGTGCCCCATACTGCTTAGGAAAGGCTCCCCTTAGAAGGTGGATGGACATAAAGTCACTGCTTGCCCATACAAGCAAAAATGGGAAAAAAAATAAAAAAACACAGCATTGCCTGTGTGTTGGTATCCAGATTAACTTAATGATGCAAAAGGGAGATAAAGACTAGGGTCAGGGGCTGGAGCTTAATGCCTCAGAAACATCTGTGAAACACAGCTGGCTGTCTGAGTATGAATGACCAGCACACCTGCTGTTAGGCAAAGCTCACAACTGTAGGCTCGTTGGCCGAAGATTTTTCTGAGCTGTCAAAACTTTTGATTGAAAACAGGTATAGTATTTTTACCCTTTAAATCTGAAGGAATTTCTCATACCAGATGAAGGTGTCTTGTGGGCTGTTGGTGCACTGGTGAGAATTGTTGGAGTAAAATATCCTGCAGTGCAACGTTAATAAAAAATGATATTCTACTGGTAACTAACAGCTTTTTGATGTCCCATTGAAAGAATGACCTTAATAAATTCATGAATTATGAAGTAGGAAGCTGAGGTGGAAAGTACACATATTAGAAGTCTACAGAGTAGCTGTCTCCAAATGTTATTGTTAATAAAAACAGTGCCTGCCAAGATTCACGTAGCAGGCTATTTATAAATAATTCTACAAAGTGGAAAAAAAATCCATATTTTGAGTTTATACACCTAACACTTCTTAAAATAGAAATGCCTCATCATCAATAGATTAGCGAATCAAAAAATGGATAATGAGCAGTTGCCTGAAGGAAACATTCAATTGCATCAGTTTAGCTTCAGACTTTACTGTATTTTCAGTTTACCAAAATGATGCAAAACCAGATTGGTCAACCATCTGTGGAATGGACAATGCCTGCCTGACAGGCAACAGCAGTCACAGCACACTGGTCAACATTAGCTAGGCTTGGTGAAAGATTAAATGTGGAATCCTTTAATGCCTTTCGGGGTAAATACATGTTTTTTATCAGTCAGGAAGAACTGAAAACAGGCCAAGTAATGACCCCTAGTGCTTTGCACTTAAAAGAGGAAATGCAGAATGCAGAGAAAGATCCACGTTAATGAAGAACAATGCTTTCTACCTTTGTTGACTTAATTCATAAGCAACAGAAGTTGCAACAAATGTACACTTTACCACCCTTTATAACTGATGTCTTTGATTTAATCCACCCTTCCTCTTCTGCTTTTCTAACTATGGAGACACTACAATCTGTGAATCCAGGTCCATCAGGCTGCAGATGAGTGAAGTGTTGTAATCACAGAAGAATGCACAAGAAAACCTGTGCATGTCCATTTAATTGAAACATTGACATTATAGGGCAAAGTAGTGAATTGTGTGTATAGTGAAAACAAGACCTGTGGCAGACCATCACTTTGGTATTATGGGATAGGAGTGCAGCCACTAATTTTCTCCACTCGCAGTAGTTAAGACGATGGACTCTGCTGGTGTAAATCGAAAGAAAGGGCCTAGTATGATCTTTTATGTTTAAAGAAAAGTGCATGCAATAATCCGGCAACGGACATCCTGTTTTTGGTTTTTAACAGTGTTCTACAGGGTCTTCTGCTGAGACAATTCATCTGGCCTGAAATTAAATGCAACTTTATTTGTACAAGTATATAGGAGTGTAGGTTTTTTTCACATATCCCACCTAGACCTCCATGAGACACACACACTTTACAAATGCTCTCTTAAAGTCACTCAGAACACAGAATCTGCACAGTGACGATCCAAACAGTCGACAAAGACACAATCATGAAAGCATAAGTCAGCACCCATGAAAATCACAATTTCCGTGGGTTAATCTGTTATCAGCTTGCACATCTGAATGAGAAATTGAGTATTTATTAGATTCCACAATTGCCATGAATCTCAAAAACAGCACCTAGACCAGCTGACAGCAGGTATAATTTTTATTCTTCATTATGACACAGCCTATGAATATCAAACAGCCAGCGGCAGGAGTTTGAGTGTCAGAATGCATAATACTGGCATTTTACAGAGGGACCTCTGATCAAATTGGAAATCTGTTTATGCTGATGGATTGCATCTGATCACACAACAGAAAATACCCACAAGTCAGCATGAGAAAATAGTCTTGCTTTACCCCTAGGGAGTAGTCACAGATTAATTTAATCTTGTTGAATTTCTTAGGAAATGTTTTACCTGGCTGCTGTATTAACATAATCCCAAGAAAGAATGGCCACAAACTTATTATCCTCCCTTCCAGCCTTACTTAAGATGGCAAATGAACAGGTGGCCCTTAATCATAAACCACCGATAGTAAAACAACACAGTTAAGAGAGATCTGGTGAAAACTCAACTGCATAAGCCACCACCAAAAATATATACAGGAGTAAGAATAATCAGAGCAGAGCATGGGAAATGTTTATAATCTCCTGAAGATTTGTGACATGTTATACACGGTATGCAATGTTTGTTTTCAGCTAGAGAAGGTATACTGGGCTAAATCACTAACAGTAGATAAGATAATGGAGAATTGCACAGCTAGCAGGAGCTTCTGGAGGCAGACATACTTTGTCACGGCATTTATGACCCGTCTCTCCTCCCCACTATGTCCCCACATATCTCCCAACTGGCCTTTAAATGGGCAGCAGGCAGGAATGCCTGCCCTACAGCATTAGTGTCACTAGCTGAAGGGCTTCTCAGCTCCCATTGTATGCATCTTGGAGCCCATCTCGCGTTCCATCTGAAGGGCCACGGTCCATCTGTCTTCATGGGCGGCATTATGTCTGTTTACAAGTCACTCCCGTCTGGTCACATTTGCCACTTTGTAAGAAGGCTGCAGTTTACTATATCAGTTTTAAAATGGAAGTATGAGAGTTTGACGGTAAACCACAAGTCTTTTCACACCTTGTAACATAAACGATTTCTTGTTGTAGTCAGAATGTGTCTTTGCACAGTAGAAGCAACATGTTGAACTGTCAAGGTAGGGATGACCAGATTTGGGAATGACAGGGAGATTGTAGCTATTTAGCTACATCCAGATGTAGCAATAAAACCACATCCAGTCTATTATTCTGTCATTGACCTTCTCTGTGTTTGATACCTCCACCCGTCAGATGTCTGATCACCATGAAGAACTTGCCTGTGACCTGGATAAGCCTCCGCTGTCTGCTAATCATGTTGGCCTTTAGTTCAAGCCATTGCCTGCATGCAAGCACCTCAAAAACAGAGGCAGCTTTTCAATGACTTTGGCGACTAAATTTGAACTGACTCCCCCGGTAAGTTGTGGAGCCGCCAGAAGAGTGACCTAAGTCATGGTTACCACGGTAACAACAACACTGGGAGTGTAGACAGCAGTAAGTCTGTGACCCAGTCTGCATTTCAGTCACGAGTGCCAGCTATAAGGTATTGTTCCCTCTAAATGGGCTTAACCAGTTGAATGTTCTTCCTCTGATAAAGTTAAATTAAATTTCGCTGCTATCATTAGAAGAGCACCCATTAATGGTTTCAATTTTATGAAACAGACTCTGCATTTTGTACAGGTAAAAAAGGGGGGGGGGGGTTGTTTTAGTTTTCTCTGCGGTCTCCTCGGTATGTTTACGGACTGTAGATCAACAGATTGCAGTGTAAAAGGCCTTTTGAAGCTTTATTTTAGAGGAAACAAAAAAAAAACGTTTCTATAAAAACCCTGATCCTGATATATTTTATAATAGACAA
The DNA here is from genome assembly GCA_009936485.2 of Gymnarchus niloticus. Lineage (NCBI taxonomy): Eukaryota > Metazoa > Chordata > Actinopteri > Osteoglossiformes > Gymnarchidae > Gymnarchus > Gymnarchus niloticus. The sequence continues at coordinate 19,107,657 of JAACJT020000105.1, read as the reverse complement.
ATTAGGTTCAGGAGTCATTCTGCAGCACTTAACCTGCTGCAGGAGACACGGTGATTAAGGAAATGGGTTTGGGACAAAAAATATCCAAGAGGTAAGGGAGTTTGAGAGTGAGGAACTGACAGCAAAAGACAGAGAAAGCATATGTTTGCCCTTTGCCTTGTGCCAGGATTATTGAATCTCTTCATGCCTATGGCTAACCTTCTGGCAAAAAACGGCTCAGGTTTGGCCTCCGGCACTTCACAAGTAATCAGTCCCAATGGACAGTCAACCTTGGTAATATCAGTCTCAATGGGCATTCAATCGTTAGTATTGTTTATGTTTTTCATCAAAAAATCTGCAGCCAGTCAGATAGCTTTTTAGGGGGGCTGGTGCTGGATTTTGTGATTTGCTTCTGATTCTGTTCCTCATTTGATGTCAGAGACAAGACAAGCTGTAATGAGCAGGAGCTGATATGGCAGACAGTTTCACAGTGGGCAAAACACCCCTCCAGTAATTAAATGACCGGGTCCATTCTGCTTTTGTGCAGAACCACCTCACTCATAAATATGTGACCTCCCACAGCAGTTCGAACAGTTAGTCAGAGTACATTTACTCTGCAGGAAATGCTATTTTAACAGACACAGTTACATGCCTTAGAAATATATAGCACTTCACAGAAAAGAATGCTGAATGTTCCTCTGAAGCAGATTAAATATAGATGCTGACTGGAACATGACCTAAATGTTTGACAACCCAGTGTTATGTTCTGTTTAGAAAATGTAGTGGCCTTACAGTTGAGGACACTACATATGAAGCCCCTACAGCAAACCATTATTTGCTGTTAAACTTCATGGTGTGCCTCAGTAACTACATGCATGTTACCTTTATTCATTTCCTTTTGGTGAGGAAGACTTTTGGGAGTTGATGTGCACAACACAGGCTGACAAAGAAACAAATATTGTTCATTAAGGCAGTTAAAGATCACATTTGGATGCAAATATGTCATCTGACTTGCCTTTAATAAAATATACCTTTGGGATTACTCCAAGAGAGGCATTATAAATGCACCCATAATGGACTGGCATACAGCTATTGGAATTTGGAGGTATCCAAATAACTCCTATAGCACAGAAAAACTGTCAAGAAATGAGAGTGTGCTCAGGGTGCTGAGTTTAGCTTGATCACACCAGCCCTGTAGGGAGGGCTGCTTGGAGAGGAGCTGGGTCCATGGGGTCCATGGGGTGGAGATGTGAAAAAGCTGCCTCACCATCTTCAAGGCCACCAAAGGGAGTAAACATTTGGTTGTTACTTCATGGACCCCACAAGCCAAAAGGTACCAAAGGAGTTGGATAAGAGATGGGAGGTTTTGTCATTCAAGGGCCTTCAAGGACACTCCATCCAAGACAAGAAGATCCCCTTCACCTCAGCCTCTGAAATATTAATTTGCTCCACATTGAAATGTTGGCCATGAGCAGGTTTCACAGCTTACGAAAATAAACTTGGGGATGTATTGGGAGCACGATGGGGTCTTCAAACAAGATGGAACCCTTCCGATTCAGAAGGGCTTTCTCCATAGAGGTAACACATGACTGAAAATATCCTTAGCATGCCAGTGTGACAGGTCAGAAAATTAAAGCATAATGTCTCCTCAGACCTTGCTACAGGCTGCAAATTACTTAAGGATTGGGCTTGACCCAGCAAAACACTAGATCTACCTACTGAGGATCTCTGCTGCTGCACCCTTAAGAAATTTGCTTGCTCTCAGTCGAAAATTAGCCTAGCAGTATAAACACAGAGAATGTAAAGATTAAAGTTTGGGTAAAATGTCAGCATAACTGGAAAATAATGAATAAACATTTTTCTAGGACTTCAACCAGAGCTGACATATTACCCCCTGCTGATAACTCTAAGAGAGTGGCATGACTTCAAGCGATAAGAAAATCATCTGTAGCGTGTGGCTCGAAGCCATTGCAGTCCTAGAAGCAGATAACACTACGACAATACTCTTTTACCTAAGGTTGATACTTCAAAAACCTCTGTTTTCAAACAGTAAATGTAAAGCACAACAGATGAGGTGTGGGACAGTTGATTGGGGGAAGATTTTGTGAATAAATTTAAATATGAAGCAGATCTAAAATTAGAGTCCCTAGTCACTTTGGTCTCAATTGGGAGGCATCTGAATTCCTGTTTTTCTACCATGATAATTTAATTTGAGAAATGAATTACAGGGAATCCTGGAATTTATGGATGGTTAATGCTCTAGAAAGGAAGTTATTTTTGCTGATGGGAAGAACTGACACAGCGGAGTGACAGTGTTCAGTTTAAGTACTTGCTTTAATTAGCCGTATTAATCTCAAATGTCACATGATCATCCTATTATATATTCATTGTGTCATTTGCTTAGAGGACAACAAAATTAGCTTTGCAACAAAAAAATAGCATTTTGCCTTGTCAGCAGCTGCCAGTGGGAGCAAAAGCACTGCTGCTGACTTTTACCACAAATTTAAAGATGTTCTTTAATGCATCTTTGATATTACATTACATGTGCTTTAGTCACGATTAAAGACATCTGCTCCAATTTAACCATGTCTAAGAGAGCCCAAGTCGAAGGCCGTCCCTGTGGGTGTTGACCAGAGGCGACTGCTCTAAGACTACAAGGGAAGCTCCGCCTCCAATAAAAGTCACAAAAAAACTGTGAAAAATGTACTGGTACAGTATTTACATTGCTGTTACAAAGAGCGTGCTAAAGCGTGTTCAACTTCATGGCTAGTTCATTCCGAATAATTTCAGAATAAAAGCAGTAACTTTTTGCAGGTCGTCTAACGTGATTTTTTTTCCCATACATTCCCGTGACAGCATGATGCATTAAACCTCACTGAAGCTCAGCTTCCCTGGACTTCAATGGCACTACAGAATACGCTTTGTTTTTAGCACAGTAAAGCTAGATGTTTATTGGACAAATTCTTCAAAACATCATTTCCAGGTAGGCTCAGGTTCTCTGGGAGCAAATGGGGCAGTGAGCTGGCCAGGAAGCTGGGCTGCTGCATGATGATTGGAGGAACGGTCAGGGAGGGGGGGAACACTTTTTGATTGACAGCAGTCCCCTGTGGACTTTTAGTGAATGATTTTGTGAGGCAAGCTGCTGCTTGTAGGGCTCTATTTTGAGGATCTAATGCAGAGCATAAAGCGCAAGGGGCAAGTAACATTTATGGGCATGTCCAAATCCATTTTGCTATTTTAACGGTGGAAAAAACAGACTTCGCGCCACCGCAAGGTGCAAGAAGATTGTCCTATCTCTCTTAATTATTCAGAGGCATGTTTTGGGTGTAACATGCAATAAACCAATCATAATGGCACGTCACCTCACCTTTAAAAGGCAGGGGCGCATGAGCTATGGCGGACTGCTATTGTAATGGCATGTTTACCTGGCAAACCAGATCGGTTTTTGGCCGAGGGAACAGATATGCTCGTGCGCGAAGTGAAAAGGCAGGAGCAAATCATTTATGAGAGCACCACTGGTCCACCTAAGCCTATCGAGGTGAAGCAGGCTTGGAAATATGGAGAGAAATTTCTCTCAAAATTTGATTCATTTTGAGACGAATTTCTCTCCATCAGTTGTACTCTATAATAAAACGTATATGAATAAAATAAAATAAAATAACAAAAAACTATTAGTGCACTCTGTGTACCTGTGTCTGTAACGAGTGTCGTGCACCCGCACGTTTCTAAAACGCGCCGCTCAAATATCATTTAATAATACGCCACTGGCTTCAAACGTGGTTTTTATTGTTAAAAAGCGCAATGTCATTTTGCTGCCTTAAAATAGCAACGCGCCAATAATGCACTCAGCCACACCTCATTTAAAAAGACCACTCCTACGAGCGGGAAGTGCGTGCAAAATCATTTGTTATTCTGAAAATGGGCGCTTGGCCCGAAAATGAGGAATGCGCTGGTACGAAACTAGCAAAACCACCTTGCGTCGCATTTTCTGCTGGTGCAAAATAGGGCCCGTAGTCTTATTTGCTAGTGATATAGCCCACTATTTTCATTTGTACATATCCTACTGTAAATATAAGCACAAATACAGCGTTCTTGAGTTTGCTCCTTGTTTCAGTTTAGTAAAGTTCGTTCGTTTATTTCAAACTAGGTTGCGGGGGGCAATAATTGACTAATTTTATGATGTAGGTCTAAAATGAGCTTCCCCTGTTTGAAGGACGACCAGCTGCCAGTGGTGTTGACCCCATAATCTCTGGATTGTGTGCTCTCTGGATATTTCTTTACTGGCACGATGGTTCCACCCACCCTCCTGTCTCTACTGTACAACAATACCACAAGTAAAAAGCTGCCTAGGGCCATTTATCACACATCATTCACATTGTCAGCAAGGGAGATGTACATGCAAAATTATGGTTCAAAAAACACGCCATTAAACAGGCGATGGCAGTTCAGTGCTTGATGTAATATGGTGTGCAAACTCTGTTGACGGTGATTGGTTTTATACCCTTGGGCATGGGAAATGGATTTCTGATTTTACTGCACAACTAATTTTTACCTGCAGTCTGGATCTGAAAACAGCAGGTCCATAAAAGAGCTTTTTGCGGATAGCGTTAAAATCCTCTCTGTCATCAACGCTATGGTTAACCTGATGCGATGGGATGTAATTGGATTTTAGAGAATCCTGGATGGTGGGAGGGTTAACTCGCCTCATAAGGAATTATAGTCTGCTCAGTTAACCAAACACAGTCAACACTAGGGGGTGCCATTTCCATGAATGACCACCTGTGGTGTCTGAGCACCATTGTGAGAGGGTGGAGGCCGCAACCCTGCCCGGTTGCGTGACCACTCGCATGGTGGCAGATGGGAGACCAGTGACCTCAGCGTCTGAGCAGATGCCATTCCAGCAGGTGAACAGGAGAGGTGGGGAGTACAGTGCTAGCAGGGGGCAAGGAATGCTGGGAAGTGACCTGCCAAGGCCGCCAGCAGGCCCACACGACCAGGGAAGAAGCTGGACGTGGGGCCTGGAGAATGCCATGTTATTTCTCCACTCTGGATGCACTCTGTCCATGACAGGACCAGTTTGTGTCCAGATGTGCTCATTAAGCCATTCGGCTGGAAACTGACAACTGGTGCTCAATGCATTGCCTAGAGATGAGCGAAAAACAAACAAACACAGGGCTACTGGACATGAATTGAGAAGTAATGCCTCAAAGTCGTGGCCACCGGTAATGTACCATAATGAGATCTGCCAGTCAGCCTTATTCACCATGGCAACCCCGAGAAAATTCCTCTTAATCAAGAAAGGCCAGCTGTGTTTGAGGAAGCTCTAACATTGGGTCAACTTGATAGTTTTGCTGAAAATGTGTGCGGTGGTCCGGATCGATACACAGCAATCATTCTGTCCCCAAAGTCACACTTCCTTAATCATACATATAATCACACAAAAGCACACACTGCACATACAATGTTTTATTGACAGGTGGTGGGTGCTCTGCTTTTTAAAACAAACACACTATTTACTTTTACAGCTCATAGCACTTGTGTTTAGAGTCATGGATGAAGGATATGGTACAGAAGGACACACCTCAATGGGGAATAGAAAAGTGGGTGAACACTTTAGGAAGTTCAAATGTCTCTTGGGAACACAGATTCAGGACCGTGACGTGTCCTAAGCTGCAGAGTAAGTGAACGGATCCTTCGGCCTTACGATGAACATAAACTGACGGTTGTTAACGATTATAGGCCACCCCACTTTCCCAGTTATCTGCACCTTTGCATATGTAAATCTTTTTCCATAAGTAACATAGAATTATTCTGAAATAGCATGAAGAGGTTGGTGGGGAAGGAACCAGAACGAGGAACATGTGTTTTCAGGGTGAGAATCTCTGTTTTAGACTTTAACACAACACTTAACCTCAATTTACTTCAGTAAATCTCCATCTGAATCCTAAATGAGTGGAACTGTAAGCTGTGTGTAAATCACTCAAATCAACACAATTTGCACATAATAGGCTCAAGGCATGTGCTTCAGCCAAAGAAGCATTGAAGTAGAATCTGATTGACGGGAAACCTTTGGATGCGTGCCTGCTTCAAACACAAGACCCGTTCAACCTGCTTTCATGAGGAATGGGCCCCCCCCAAACCCGAATGGAAGATGTCCTATTAACAAAGGCAATCTGTCCGTTATCTGGCAGTGATACAGGCAGATGAAAAACCAAATATCACTCACCGCGGAAACCGAAGTGCTGCCGGTGATGCCTTGCTTAGCATTCCTCAGAAGTGAGACAGTGGATTCCTCTTCACAGGTGTTAACAACTTTTAACACTTACTCGGTAGTATTAACCTCGACCCAGAGTTTGTTTCCACTGCAGCAAGCGCGCAGCAAGCGATAGAAATTCTAAAAAAAGAACGAACAAATGAGGAGCTGGATATTTTTGTACCTACATTTGTAACTCATGACAACACCCCCACGTTACCTCACCTCATATCTTCCTGCAATGCTTTTTACATATTATTATTACTTAGTCAAAGTATATTTTGCTCTTTGCCCATAACAAATTATAAAGCCCTCAGAATGTTATGTTGTTCATGTAAATGGATGACTAGCTACTGTATAAGAGCAACTGAAGTGGAGAGCCTTTCTCAAAAAGACATGGGCAATATCTTGCCAGGAAATTGATCTATAACCACCGTTTAAACTATTTAACCACCTCTCCACACTGCTAGTACATGTGCAGTTCACATACACATGCAGTGGTGCAGTAATATAAAAATGTTCCTGTACTACCATTCCTGTACTACCATATACACATCTCCATAATTCAACATTAAAAAGCTCTCCCAGCCCTTCAAAAATTTGAGCAGTTTGTACACATCTTTCATGGACTGCATTAGTGGCTTATTCTTATTATTTTTTTCCTCAAGCCCTGCGGACTACAATCGTTCTTCTCTTTCTTGATTCATCTTTTAAAAGATAAAAAAGCTGTTATCTAAAAGAGACAGATATGGGCAATACTTGACTTTGAGTCATCCCATATTCTGCTTCTGTTGATTAATTTATTTCAAAGATCACTGCAGAGGTAATACTGAGCCTTTTAGTTCAGCTCTGCAATTTCCAAAACAGAAAATGCAGCCCACGCTGGCTAGTCACCAGTGGGCTGTAACTGCACTACCACCATCTCTCATTTCTCATCCTTTCTCCCTGATTTGTACCAGGACCCTGGTCAGGGTGGGTTGCACATTGCCATCTTCCACCGACTGAACGGTTTTCCCAAGGCTCCACCTTATTCTGCCACCGTGGCTTCCTATTTGGCTGGGTATTGGGATGCCAGTTGAAGTGTGCTCTGGTCGGATGTCTGACTCTATGAAACTAGGCCTGGGAATGGCACGGTACTAGCAGTGTGGTTTAAGCTATGCGAGTAGTAATGGGAGCAGATGACATGACAGACAGTTTTAGGAATCGGGGCTCTGAAAACACAGTTATGTCTGTGCCACACATTTCAGGCAAATAAATTAAAGCTGAACACTCAGGCAGCAAAATGTCATGAGAAGGCTGGAAAAGTCTCTAAAGAGTTTGGTAAATAGATCTGGATGAAGAACTGCTTTCCTGTAGCTTTCCTGCAACAGCATGACACACTCCTCCCGGGGAAGAGGTAGCAGGGTGGCATCAGTGTGGTGGCATAACCAGCACTATCCAGCTATGAGCTCCATCCAAACACTTCTGTGAACTACCAAAGGCTGCATCCCCCCACTACAATAGCCTTAGCCACATGTACAGTTACACGCTAAAGCAAGCATTGGTTGCTAATTATAAATGTCTCATTTGCATTGACTTTTTTCAGCCAATATCTATGTCTCTCCCCACTAGGCCTGTTGATCTAATCCCACTCCCATTGGGGATGCTCAATTTCAGCAGAAGAGTTCAAAAGATGTTCAGAAAAACACACTTCGCTCTGTTTTTGAAGGTCACCTTTGGTCCAGCACCCAAGCTACAATGGACACATTTTCAGTCAGTCTCTGTCATAGCTCATGTGCTGGGATACCAATCAGTCCATGGAGAAATAACTGAATGAAGAAATATTTAAATTCAAAGCCAGTTCTTCCTTTTCTGAATAGGGCCTCTGGTTCACCTCAGCCTCGATGTGATTTCATCGAGCGTGACGATGATTATAATACAATCAGAATAGCATTTCAATGTGTCTGTTTTTAGTGCGAATGTCACAGAAGGTCAGGAAAAGCTGCAAAGCTGCAAATCGCATTGGTCTGGCTTTGACTTCCAGGCCCAAAATTCCCGTGGGAATGAATCAGTGACAATATTCAACGGGCAACTGTACACAAGCCACGCATCGCAACGTCATAATCCATCTCAGAGCAAGTAGCACTAACATACCTGCTGTAACGTAGTCAAATAGTACTAACATACCTGCTGTAACGTAGTCAAATGGCACTAACATACCTGCTGTAACGTAGTCAAATGGCACTAACATACCTGCTGTAACATACTCAAATAGCACTAACATACCTGCTGTAACGTAGTCAAGTAGCACTAACCTACCTGCTGTAACGTAGTCAAATGGCACTGACCTACCTGCTGTAACGTAGTCAAATGGCACTAACATACCTGCTGTAACGTAGTCAAATGGCACTAACATACATGCTGTA
>JAACJT020000105.1:19048000-19098169 GCA_009936485.2 Gymnarchus niloticus | reverse complement strand
ACTAACCTACCTGCTGTAACGTAGTCAAATAGTACTAACATACCTGCTGTAACGTAGTCAAATAGCACTAACATACCTGCTGTAACGTAGTCAAATAGTACTAACATACCTGCTGTAACGTAGTCAAATAGCACTAACATACCTGCTGTAACGTAGTCAAATAGCACTAACATACCTGCTGTAACGTAATCAAATAGTACTAACATGCCTGCTGTAACGTAGTCAAATAGTACTAACATACCTGCTGTAACATAGTCATTGGTTCAAGGCAAATCTTTGGAAGACTCTTGCGTTCATTGACACAAAGAATTATTGAGCGGACCATGAAAAAGCCATGTTGGATCCATCAAAATAGCTATATGGGTTCACTAGCTTGACTGCAATGTAAGCCTTTACAAGCAGAATTATAGAAACGGAAACCACTACCGATTCCACCGTAAATGTACTGTCGCTTTCAAAAGCAATCCAGTTTGAAGAACAACAGTGATCATTAATTGCTGGATAATTTAACATAATTTATTTAAACAATTTTTAATGACAGCTTAATCACTCGCTGCCAGACTCAATCGCTGTAATGTGGGACTTTCACACAATCATACTTTGTCTTCATCTACATGGTGCTAACTAAAACAATGCACGAAATGCAATTATATGTGCTTCATTTAACTCAGTGTGCGCTTTGAAAAACAAAGGAAAACAAAACAATACACAAAACTCAAGTGAAATCTCAATTTCTTTCACCCAAATGTGAGACAGAAGATAATTTCCTGGACGTAGATGTAAAAACAGCATTAATGATACATGTGTTAAGTGATTTTCCTGTATGATTCACACTATATCCACCACTAACATTATATTGCAGACACCGTGTGGCTTTGCATGAACTGTATATCCTCAATACTTTTAAATGTTGGAGGGTCAAAAGGTTTGAAAAAATTCAAATCTCATTTAAGAATAATAGACTCCAGCTATACAATGGGAAAATGTGACAGTCTAATCATCACCCGAACAATAATCTGATCTTTAAATATTATTTAAATTGTGTTCACTTGGTTCTTTTAATCTGTCATGCTCTGGCAAGTACAAATGGTAGAATCCATTATTTGTTCCTGCATGACTTTGTTTGGACTCACAGAGGACATTTGCGATTCCAATGTCAATGGACCCTAAAGGATCACACCGTGGATCAGCCATTCAGAGCGCACACAGACGATACAAAATGTTAGCTGCCAGGAAGTTTGACATCGTGCGAGACGCAAGCCAAAGGAACGGCTGGAATGTTTACAAAAAAGAGCATGGCTTATGTGGCAGTGAGCAAACACTGTTCCTACACTGTGTACAATCATTATGGCTGTTTTTTGGTGACATGCAGCATACCCAGTACCCACAGGTGCAGCAGTTACAAAACCAGTACAAGATGGATTTTAATGATGTAGGTATGTGTGTGCAGGAACTTTAATTTTATATAATTTATTTCATCTGCTAATTCAGTAGTTAAGCAACTGCACTTTGGGAGCAAAAATTAAAGATGAGCCTTTTTACCACTGAGCAAGATGTTTAAATGGAAAAAAAAATGTTGATGCAAAAAACTGTGTAAGCAAGTAAATAATCCAAATCATAATAAATATAATAATCTGTCACATACCAGACAACAGAGTGAAAAGAGAGTCTGTATCATATACAGATCAATATAGGTATTCATAGATTCTGAAGAACCGGGAGTAAGTATTTCGGCGGGGGCGGGTGGTGGTAAGATTAAAAATTAAATTTTTTTCTACTGCCCACTGAAGGTGCTTTGTCTGCAACATCGAACGACAGCAACAGAAAAGCGTGCAGTGTTTGTCAATTTCCCATATGGTGTTTTATGGTTAATGTTTTGTGACTGACGGTACAGCTGAATTCCACTTTGAAGGACTGGCACGCAACGTGAAGACAAGGGAGGGACGATGCCAGCAGCTTGAGGCCGAAGGAATGAAAGTGACAGATGGGGGTCAAGCCGCATTGCTCAATCACATTCAGATGTGATTTGCATCCCCGATCCACCCCTGTGTACATCCAGCCCTGTTGCAGGTACAGAAATAGCAGCTATGGGAATATTTTATGCATGGATTTGCTAAGATGACATCTAACATTGATGTGCTGCCTGCCCCCACTTCTCCGTTTTTCCTTTTCATTGGGAAGACATCTAGAAAAATATGGTCAGTTGCAGACCTCTTGGAGAAGACAGCAGATCCCAACTTTCACAACGAAACAGGCATTGCTGACAGATGAAACCCAGTTGAAGAGAGAAAGGGGACACGTGAAAAGGGAGGAAGACAAACACCAGCAATGTGGAGGGAGGATTATGTAGGGGGAGGAAGTGGCTTTCAAAGACAGCTCCAGGAGTCACATTTACACAGACTGTACAAAAAAGGAAAATATTCCATCTTGTTATAACCTGCCCTCGTTCAAGGGTTTTAATATCGGCCATTCAATCATTCTAAGGCGGTTATGAGCGGTTAGAAACACAAACATGCAACAATGCTACTTAAAAAATGTTGAGCATTTTAGTGGCAAAAGTAGACTCTACATACTTTCAACGAACAAAAAAAGTCATGTAACGTGAGTTACAAATAGTCCGTGTAGGTTTTGACTTGCAGATTTGTAAAAAAATCTTTTTTTTTTTTTTTGCAAATTGCATAGAAAATGTTTACTACTAATTTGAGAACACTAGGGAAATTTATTTCAAAACATGGAGACATGAGGACACCCCGGTGTCGAATTTACAGTTTTTGCAAAAAAGTTGTTGAGCATTACAATGAAATATAAGAGCTGGAACAATGTGCATAAATCAACTAAAAATGCCAAAATTAGCACAAAATATCACAAGTAACACGTAAACATTTTACATAAAGATCTGAAAGAGTAGTACCTAGAGGAAAACCATCCTTTAGACCTAAGGTATCAAATAAACTAAAAAATTACAAGGGAAATATGTTTATAATTGATACAAGGCAAAATTTCCTGAAACTCCCAATATATGCATTTCAATGCCTGTTTTGCAACAGGAATTCTCCTTTAGAATCTGCCTGCGATAGCCAACTCTGCAATGTCTCCATGAAAAGCCTCTGCATTTATAAACTATTCAAAAATGTTCAACCCACTCAGATTTTTTCCTGTACCGTTCAGTATCTTCTCCACCATTGTACAACAGCTACTGCCTCTCGGTGGAGTCCCTCTGTAACATGAGAAAAGTGGAAGCTCTGCGACAGGTGTAAAACAATGCAAATATTGAAAAATGAAAAATCTAACCAGAAAGCAAGGCTAAAGTAACCCAAGGCATACCCAAAAATACCCATACCCAAGGAATGCCTCTGGTCTAATACTACAAGATACTTCTACATGATCACAGAATCACGATAAACGTCTCCCTGTAGGTCTATATCTGGCTTTTCAGCCCATGTGAATGGAAATGTCCCTGACACAGAGAAACACAATGGGTTAGTTGTCAGCTTGGCGTTGGGTATTTTACTGAACTCCCAGAAGTACAAAAAATGTTTAAAAAGTACCTCAGCGGCAGGTCACACCCAATGCCGATTTTTCAGAAATTCATTTGGACAGGAACATCATTATGGCTTTCAAAACAATAAAAATATGATTAATGGCTCACACTTTGGTACGCTAAGAAACGAGTGGAAGCCCCGGAGACGGACAATGACAGCAAACAGAGCACGATAAACAAACTGAAGATTTTAAATAAATAGCCATGTATCATGCAGTTACATATTTGTTGGAGGGCATCTCTTCTATCCCAAAAGGAGATAATAGAAGAACATCACTTCAGAGGGAATAATGGCCTTTTCCATTTCAGGGTTTGTTATGAGATTGCATCGGCCATTTGTCCCTCTTTAATGTCCTGGCGACAGATATAAACTTGTTTGGGCCCGCAGTCAAACGTCTTTGTCTGTGCTGCAGCGGGAAACATGCACGTGCTTTGGGACCCTACGGCCGAGCTCTTGGAGGGTAATGTCGCAATCTGGTGATGCATGCATGAGCAAGGTGAGCACGCCTGCATGGCGGTCGTCCCCAGCGAGCAAGTGGTTTAAAGTGGGAAACAGTGCAGCTTTCTCTGCTATTTAAAAGTGCTTTTTAACCCAGTGAAAGTCGAAAATTGTGCCTGCGGGATTCTGTATCTATGACAAAAGCTGAGTTTTTTAAGGCCCTGTCTTCAGCTGCTGAAGGACTTGTCCTCCATGGAAAATGACATTGACATTGCTCCGCCCACCCAGCTTATGAGCATGCCCAGTATGGCGCTGGGCCAAACAAACTACTTCCTTCCGCCACAAGTCGCAGGCACAGCGCATCTGTGGAGTGGAGGTACATCACGGTGCTGCTGCCGGCCAAGCGTAACAATGACCATGTTGTTTCACTGGTGGCGAGCCACTCCTCATCGCAAGCAAGACTCAGACCTTCCCCTAGACATTATTACTCAGGCCACATTCCTTCTGCTGTGCACATCTCTCCAGCCACTTTGAAACATGGCTTTTGTTTTCTGTGGACAAAAATCCACATTTTCATATAGGCAGCCAATTTTCAGACTTCTAAGAGGTTTCAATAATAAATTAGTTTGTCTCATAAATGTATTTTATTACCTTTAGTGCAGTGAAACTCTGCTGCTTTACGCTTCCCTATTTGGTAATTTTTCTGTGCTGGTGACTAATAGCGTGTGTAGTCATTATGCATTAAATTGCAGCTAAAGACAAATCATTAGTATAATTGTAAACCAACTCTGTCGCAATTATCCAAAACTGTGATGACAAACCGAATCCTACTATAATTCAAAGCATGACAACAACAAAACTTCTCTATGATTATCGGTGTTCAACAGGAGAACCATTATAAAATCACTATATATTTATAAGATACGTAAAATGTCCACAAACATGTCCATGTAAATAATTCTGAATCATTATGGTCACTGTATGGTTAACCAAATAATATCTAGAATGTTTAAAATGGCAATTTTGTACAAATGTTAAATATTAAAAACTGTTGAGATTATCTGATATTTCTGAGTCACAAATTGGCCCTTCTGAAAAATGCTGTATCATCTACTGGATGTTCAAAAATTCACCAGGAGACATGATGGGGAAAGCCTGTTAAAACAAGTTTAAACGGCAGGCTATTCCTGCAGCTAACACAAATGTTTTGAGACAACAGGCAGATCAACTTGTTCCCAGTAAAATTTGTATTCCTGCACTATTTAACATGCACTGCATGGCATTCCAAACAAACACTGCCATGAGGTTTACAACCAATAGATATGCAATTCATCAGCAAGACCCTGTGCTGCGCAGACTGTTATGGAATGTGCATGGATCTGATGCAGAGATTAAAACATGGCCACATATGGAAATGCATGGGGTTCTTGCCTAAAATGAGAGATATAACTGTTGTGATTTCAGAAGCTCACCTGCTGGAAGTCCAGGTACAAAACACGTACATCGACATGTGCAGAGTTCCTATGCACATTTTAATTACTTACATAAATGTAGAAAAGATACAAGAAATATTCCATCCCCAAGAATTTCATTGCTAGGCCTAGCTTCATAAGTGATCTGCAGTTGTACAGAAATCTTTAACAAGCTAAATTTATTCAAAATGTACTCACTTTGCTGTTTGTGTCTTACACCAGTTTCCCATAATGCTTTTTCTTATTTCTAACTAATACGTATGGCTTCGGTAGTATGGTGGTGCAATGGTAGCTTATGGCTTCACACCTCCATGGATGAGGGTTTGATAGCTACCCCTGGTTTGGTTTCTCCTACATTCCACCAGCAGGTCATTAGGTAATGTGCTGTCTCTAATTTGCACTGTATGTGTCCTGTGAAGGACTTGTGTCCAGTTCTGCCTGGGGTTTTGGCTCATCCAGACCCTGTATTAGATAAGCAATTATATACAGTAGGCAAATAGATGGATCCATCCCTCTTTAAATCTCTCACATCTTGAAACAAAGCATACATTTTCCAGAAATGTCTTTAGCTTTGCACAATTTGTGAAATGCATTAATATTTGAAGTCAGCTGGTTTAAGCCTGATATGTACACATATACACATACACTAGTTAAATTCAGCAGGATAAACTGTGTTAATAGCTTGTTATTTTGCCAGGAGTGGCTTTTTATAAATTATTTTAATGGCCCCACTGACAGCACATACACACAACCGTTGTAGACATGTGTAGAAAGTACATATTCTACCATACAGATAAGCTGTGGGAATAAGGGACTGTTGTGGACTTTGTGGGGTCAAAGGGCAGGGAGCTGAAACACCTAATGAACATGGAGGACTTTCCCAGTCAAGTCCCTAGAAGGCTGAGCAAACTCTCCAGTTGCTCGTTTGCCCTGACAGGCCACACGCAATTCATCAGGAAAAAAAGGACGTGCCAGCACCTCCATCAATCCCAGCTGGCGACGGCAGATGCATCTAGGGTCTGACACACTCACCCAGCCATGGTAATTAAATCCATCTTCCAATGAGGCTGCCCCTGACCCCCTCATGACTTATTGCCTACGTTGAATTAAACTGCAACAGGAATCCCGTCATCTTTGGCCTGGGTGCCCCATTGCCATGTTCCGCCTCCCCGTGCAACAGAACCACCGAGTGTCGATGCAGCTAAGAGTTTGAGTCTCACTGAACCCCAAAGAGGTCCTGGTTTGACCAGTCATTACTGATACTTGACATTATTACATCAGCAGTCTCCATGGTAAATAGCACATAAATCACAGAGAACCTGCTTTATAGACATGCAGGCATAACAGAGATTTCTTGGTTTACATAAATCTCAGCACTAATAGAGGCTTGCCAGCACTTCCTGACCCAAAGGCTATTTCACAGCTCATAGTGCTTGTTTAAATAATCAAACTGAGCAACAAATTCCCACGTGTTTTTTTTTTCCCATATGTTTTGTCATAAACATTCATTTTGTGCCTGCTGGCACTTTGCAGAGATCATATGAAAAAAGTTCACGATCCAGGGTGAGATATTACCCCTGAAATAGCACTTCACCTCCGGCTGTGTTTGTCTGATGTCACGATGCGTGCCACGGCGGTGATGTCACGATGCAAGCCACGGCGGTGATGTCACGATGCGTGCCACATTTAATCCACTTTCCTTTATACCGCTCGACATGCAGATTGGAAAAGAAGGTAAAGAATCTGAAACCTTGTTCCGCAAAGAGTAAGACTAAATGCCATAAACGGTTTTCCAAACTATCCACCACTCATCTCCTAATGACTTATACTGGGCAGGGTCACGATGGAGGGGCCTTGAACCTAGGCAGTATAGGGAAGACAGCTGGGATACACTCTGAACGGGATGTTTTCCTAGATGTGCCCAAGGAATTATGTCGAGTACAAGATAAATTACCTTCCCGCCTCTAGTACGCCCACGTCTACAGTAATGGTGAATGTGATGCGTTAGGAGTGCTACCCAGAAAGCAGCACATAATGAGCACACTTTCACATTGTTACTCATGAATTATTGATTGTCATAATGTTCTCGACTTGTAACAAGCTAAGGGAAAAATACCTTTTAATTTCAATGGTACAATCTTTTCATTTGGCATTAATTACCTTTGCATTCCTAATTTAAATAAATGATGTAAGAGATAATAATTAGTTTTAAAGCCACGAATCTAATTCTGTACCTTCAGAGCCGGAGGACAAATTTGATGGAAGAACAGCAGTGAACTCTAATGTGAAGCGACGGCGTCTTTGTATGGTAAATGGGGTGTAACAGGGGGAGTTTTTCCGACACCTTCAGACTGTAGTGAACAGGTAACTGAACAAAATACAACAGCATTTCTGCCCTCCTGCTCAATTAACAAATGGTAGCCTTGCCCCTCCCATGAAACATTCACACTCCGCCTGTGTTTCTCACCCCACCACAGACAAAACTTATAAAGAACTAGGAAGGGCATTTCCTGGAGAAAACCTGTGTGATTGCTGGTTGCATTAGCTATGGAAGGATGGAGGGATGAATGAAAGAAAAGAAGGGTGAGATAGATGAGTCCCATCAGTAAGAATGCCGTTAAGTGCTGTACTTTTGCCGTACAATACATTTACCAAGTTTCGTGACTCTTATAATATGTCTATAATATCTATAATATGAGGATGGAGGGATGAAAAAGAAAGAAAGAAGAAGTGATAGAGGTATAGAAGGAAGTGGAGGGCTTTGTAGTATTGCCCAGAACATGTGTAGTAAGTTTAGAGGTATTATTTCAAAAATTGACCATATGGGAACAGTTTGAAAAATTTCCCATTCAAAGTCTATGGGAATAACGGATGGAAAGAGGGATAAAAAAGAGGGATGCAAGTGGAATATCAAAAAGAAAAATACAAGCACCCTTCTCCTCAATGGGCCAAACATTTTACAGTTGGAACAAAGTTTTTAGCGCAAAAATTGTAGGAGGAGTTAGGTCCGAAAAAGTAGGAAGAATAAGAATAATAAGAAAAACTAGAACGGGCATTTCCTGGAGAAAATGTGTGTGATTTCTGTTTGCATTAGCAGGTTTTGTGATTCTAGCTTAAAAGATGAAGCAGCAGTAAAATCAATGGGTTCTAAAGGGAGGATGGAGGGATGAATGAAAGAATAGAAGGGTGAGGGATGAGTGCCATCAGTATGAAAGCTGTTAAGTGCTGTACTTTTGCTGTAGAATACATATACCAAGTTTTGTGACTCTAGCTTAAAAGATGAAGGAGCAGTAAAATCAATGGGTTCTAAAGGGAGGATGGAGGGATGAATGAAAGAATAGAAGGGTGAGGGATGAGTGCCATCAGTATGAAAGCTGTTAAGTGCTGTACTTTTGCTGTAAAATACGTTTGCCAAGTTTTGGGAATCTTATGTCTATAAAATTACTATACACTGCATGCACAATTATTAGGCAAGTGAGTATTCTGACCTTATCATTGTATCTGTTCACATTGTCCAACTGCAATCCATGTATGTAAACCTGAATGCTTATTGGATTGAATCATTTCCAGGTGATATGTATTTGTGTAATGAGGGAGGGTGCGGCTCAAAGTGATGAACATTTGATATAAAGTGTGCATAATTATTAAGCAGCTTCATTAATTCAGGTGAAATGGGCCAAAAAGATTTAACTGACACTCAAAAGTAAAATTTTTAAAATGCCTTTCAGATGGATGCAACAGTCTTGAAATACCTAAATTATTGAGGTGTGACCACTGGACAATCAAATGTTTTGTTGTGAATAGTCAACAGGGTCGCAAAAATGCATAGAGAAGAAGAGTCACTAGTTCACTGCATAAGCCTTGAGAAGGATTAAGTTACGTGAAGCTACCAGGAACCCATCAGCCTCCAGTGCAACCATATTCCAGAACTGCAACCTACCTGGAGTGCCAAGAACTACAAGGTGTAAAGTGCTCAGAGACATGGCTAATGTAAGGAAGGCTGAAAAATGACCACTGAATAAGATTCACAAGTTGAAGCACCTACACTAGGACAAGAAATACTTGAACACAGATTTTTCAAGAGTTTTATGGACAGATGTCATGAGAGTGACTCTTGATGGACCAGATGGATGGGCCCGAGGCTGGATCACTAATGGACACAGGGCACTACGAGTCAGACGCCAGCAAGGTGGAGGAGGGGTACTGGTATGGGCTGCTATCATTAAGGACAAGCTAGTTGGACCATTTCAAGTTGAAGATGGACTAAAAACTCCAAAACCTATTGCCAGTTATTGGAAGATACTTTCATCAATCAGTGGCACAGGACGAAGTCTGCAGCATTCAAGAAGGCCATGATTTTTATGCAGGACAATACTCCATCTCATGCATCCAAGTACTCCACTTGACTTGCCAGCAAAGGCCTCAAAGATGACCGAATAATGACATGGCCCCCTTCTTCACTTGATTTAAATCCTATTGAGAACTTGTGGGCCATTCTCAAATGTGAGATTTACAGTGAGGGGAGACAATACACCACTTTGAACAGCATCTGGGAGGCTGTGGTTGCTGCTTCAGTGAAAGTTGATCGTGAATAGATCAAGAAACTGACAGACTCCATGGACGGAAGGCTCATGGCAGTTATTGAAAAGAAGGGTGGCTATATTGGTCACTGAATGTTTTTGAAAGACCAAAAATATTATTTGTCACACTTTAACAACTGAGAAGAAAAAAATGAGTTGGGAAAAAAATCTTTTTGTTATGTAGTTGCCTAATAATTTTGCATACTAATAGCTGCCTAATAATTGTATACACTTATATATGCTCCTGGGGAAGAGACAACTCATTTTCTCTTTGTTAGACAGTTAGGCTTGAGGTTTAATAACATTTTGGATTGACTGAGAACATTGTGTTTGTTCAACAATAAAATTAATACTAAGGAACACAATTTGCCTAATAATTGTGCACGCACTGTAGTATGAGTATGGAGGGATGAAAAAGAAAGAAAGAAGTGACAGAGGTACAGAAACAGGTGGAGGGCTTTGCAGTATTGCCCAGAACATGTATAGTAAGTTTGGAGGTATTATTTCGAAAATCAACCATATGGGAGCAGTTTGAAAAATTTCCCATTCAAACTAACTAGCAATCACACAATAAAATTCAAGATGAATCAATAAATTAATCTAAATACCTCTCTGCATAAATATATGAATATGCAACATGCAAGTATTAAATTGCAGGTCACTTTAGATCAAGAAGTCTGCAATGCAGATAAAGGATGCAGTAATTTCACTTGCATCAATAATTAAATATGCAATAAGATGTAGCAATGTTATTACAAAAATTATATGTACGTGATGGCTATGTCAGGGTGGATATGGTCAGGGTTAAATAGTTAAGCAGGGTAGAAGTGTTACTAAGATAAAGCACTTCTATACAAGACCCATGTTGTATAATTTTTGTGGCAGTATTCTGCCAATTCCCCTAATTTATGAAAAGGTCAAAGTGTACATATATAAAAGCAAAGTAGGAAAAAGTCCATTTACTCTTTTTGACGTGAGCCGCTTTAGCAAATCTCAGGTAAGACAATACCTGAAATGGTTTAGATTTGTAAAATGAACAGACAACACTAATGACTGTTCAGATGTCATCAGGTAACCATTTGGGTTCATCTTGGGTCGTCTGTGCGCGCGTGTGTGTGTGTGTGTGTGTGTGTGTGTGTGTGTGTGTGTGTGTGTGTGTGTGTGTGTTCGGGTGTGTGTAAATCGCACACTTCTCAGTCTGGGCTTATCGTATTCCTCCAGTGCTTTTCCTTAGTCCAGATCTGACAACTTGTTGAGGCTGCACTGTTTCGACAATGGATTACACACAGAATTATTAAAGTCACGCCGTATCCTCTCTCAGATGACAGTGAGATGCATGGGAAGAAAAACATGAAAACGGCCGGCGAATTCCCTTCCGAATTTGGTGCAGTACTGACAAAACAATAACTCTTCTTTACAGCCAATATCCACGAGCACAGCTCATGTCCAAACGATTGGATTTCAAGCAAAAAAATCCCTAGATGTTTTTTTTTTTTCCTGTCGTGCTAAATACTCACAGGATGGTCAGAAGCTACTGCTTGGCTTTCAGAGCTCACTGGCTTGCTGGAAATGGGGAAAAGAAAGGTCACAGCTTGCCTCCAGTAGCTAAAGGTCAAGCCACCTTTGGTGCTAAACCCTCTCTTTCAAAACTGAGCTTGAGGCTGAATTTCATTAATGACCCTGTCCTGCTCTGCCTTCGTCTTCCTGTTATGTCCATTTTGCTTATGTGCAAAAGCAGGGAGATGGCTTGTCCTAATATTCGCCTTCTGAAGGTCATCACTATCTCATATATAAACCCTGAGTACCGGGACCATTTTCAGCACGAGTAAAATGACAGATAGTGCTTTTTGTGATGGTATTTATACAAATAGAATGTCATCCACTGATAAACAGCCTCCCTTAAGTCACACTCTCTGATCATCATCCAACAAGTACACAACTGCACCACAATTCAGATCCAGCCAAGCCCCTCAAATATGAATCATGAATTTATAGTGTGATATTTATGATATTTCATAATATATCCTACAAACCAGAGCAACAAGATACAACATTAGCTCCCCTGGTGCAGAACATGCTGGTGTGATTACAAGACCAGCACGATCCCTTAAGATGCACCCAATGTTTATTTGTGCACAGAAATCCTATTAAGAGCATTGTTTGGCCAGGTTCATGCATTTCAGCAGTGACAAAAATTGTTGGCAGACATCATAAACAATGCTAAATAGACAAATAAAGGGTAATACAGACACTTGCTAATATATAACGTGAGCTAGGTATGAAGTCAAACCAAATAATGTCCTTAGGGATGCTGCAGCATGGAAAACTGATGAACTAACCAAGGTCTTCCCCTGCACTGAGTGTCTTTTCTTGGGTGGCCTTATCACCTGATCAGCTGAGAAATAAGGAATCAGGTAAAGGGCACAAAGTGGTGGAAAAAAAAGCAAAGCTTGTGCAGAAATGTAGGCATGTCTGTTCCAAGGCAAAGCAGAGGACAAAACTCAGAAACTCTGCACCTTGTTGGGGTTTTGGCCTTTTGCTGAAGGTACCCCAGCCCTTGTTGAGTACTAACAGGTGCAAACTAATGATGGGACAAATGAGATTTCAAAACCCATCTTGGGTGGGAGTATCCTGAACTAACCAATCAATGCTGTTGCTAAATGAGGCTTCAAAATCCACAGTGTGTGGGAGTATCCCGAACTACCAATCAAGGCTGGTTAACCAGCATTAATTGGCAGTTCGGGATACTCCCACCCTCCATGGGTTTTGAAGCCTCATTTATCCCATCACTAGTGTGAAACGTTGTCCCCTGTTCCCTACACCCTAACCCCTCCCACAGCATCGAGAGCCCACTCTCATATTGGGATACGGTCCAGCTCCCATGCCTTCTGAGCGTCCTGCAGCCACGGCTATCTAGCATGCCCTTATTAAGCCAGCCGCACTGAGGTAAACAGTGCTAAGTGTGTCATGAAAGTTTGCATTACTCAGCAGATGCAGCAGCGCACACTATTAGTCATGCTGACACCCACTTCTGCTTGGTAGTTTACTTGAGAAGGAAGGCCTCTGATTTCATAACAGGACTTTTACCCAGCCACTCTCCCCACCCTGAGCGCAATGGGAACAAGGCAGAGTCATTGTACATCCTGAAGTTTTACGTGTTACCTGAAACTGGGGGGTTCACTGCCAAAACAGGACACTAACTAGGAGGAATAAACCTAGGGAGCAAACAGCTACAGGAGAAATAAAGCGAGGGAGACAAAGCTAATAGCTCTGGGGTACGACATGGGGATGTATCCTATTTCTGAGACACCGGGGAAAAAACAAAAGGCACACCTCTTAAAAATGTCAGCACCAAATCCCAACAAATGGTGATAAAATTGAGCGATGAGGGGAAGAGCAACAGGTGCCACATTTTTGAAAGAGAACAAATGACAGCGTTGGAAGCCATGACCTTTTTCTTATTGACAAAATCAGAAAAGCAGTGAATCCACAATCCATCTTACAGTAGACTTTTATAGCGGAATGCAACAGCCTGCGATGTTCTGAGAGTCACATTCTGAGTCGTACCCCAAAGAAAAACTGCATGTGTTCTAATTGTTAATTAATGTGTGTTGTCTGTAAATTTATAGATCAGCAAAACAATAAACAGTAGATTTAGTGGCATAATCTAAGTTTCACCTTGTATTACAATAAAATTTGTGAATTTATAATTATGGATTTACTATATTTTTATGCTTCATATTGTAAAATTAAAGTATTTAACTGACCACAAGTGAAGCCAGCTTTGTAAAACACATCTTCACAATAATTCAAAAAGTATTCTGATGTTTCACAAAGTAGTGTGTATTCCAATATTTCATTCACTGATGTGAATTCTTGGCCAGTATTCATTCTTTGTCTGTAATATTATAGCCATCTTATTTTCAAAGTACCATATAATATGTACAGGTAAAAATAACAATATGAAGCAGTTTTATCATCTAGGAGGACCATATACAGAATAAGAATTTCCATCACCATCAAAGTGGCGAATTAATCCACTTTTCACTGAGACTCCTTGACTTAATTGGAACAAAGTCCTTTAATCTATGTATGGGTTTTTTGCAACTTACTTTCCCTCCAAAAGTCATCTCTCATAGTAGCTGTACACTTCCAGCAAAGGAAGCAGAAGACAGACAAACCACGTGTGCTAAGAATGGAAAAATGGCCAGAGAGGGAAACACACTCACCCAAGGGTCGTCATGGTGACAATAGTGTACCAGAAGGAGGCTGGGATGCTGGTGAACTTGCTGGAGGTGGAGCCCTTCTCTGCGTAGAACATGACAGTGGCGAAGATGATGATGGCCATAGTGAGGGAGAAGAGCAAGAAGCCCAACTCTGAGGCACAGCTCTTCAGAGTGTAGCCTAGGATGCGCAGGCCCTGTGAGTGGCGGGAGAATTTGAAGATCCGAAAGACACGGAAGACCCTTAGCGTGACAAATGCACCGCTGACATCTTCGTTGTTGGTCATTATCAGACCGATGTAGTAGGGCAGGATGGCCACCACGTCAATAATGCTCATCACGCTACGCATGAAGCGGTAGCGGCTGGGCGCGGCAAAGAGCCGCATCAGGTACTCCACTGTGAAGATCATGACACAGGCCGTGTCCATGCAGAAGAAGGCAACTGTGTAGCGTTCACCACAGGGCACGTCCTTCTGATTGGGGGTGGAGCCACAGGGAACAGTCTCCACCACATTTGTGATGACAGAGATGGCGATGAAAAATCCAGTGACATAGTAGAAGACCAGAGCCATTGTGCTGGTGTGGGGGTTCTCAAATGCCCGCCACATAGTCTCCCGAAAGTTCATGTGTGGTAGCTTGCTGTCTTTGTTTTCCTCCTGGTCATCCATGAGGCGCTCGGCATTCTCTCGCTTGCGGTCCTTGTATTCTTCATAGCAGCAGTCGCCAATGATCTCAGGGATGATGCCAAAGAAGGCAAGCTCCTCATCGTAGGCCGAGATGCACTCGTGCCGTGGATAATGCAGCTTGCCGGTCCGGTAGAAATTGAGGACGCTGCGGAAGGCATCGGGGTCACGGTCAAAGAAGTACTCCTTGGTGTCTTCGTTGTAGAAGAACTCCTTCTCTGAGCTGCCAAGCAAGGTGTCTGGGTAGCGTTCCAAAGTTGTCTTCCAGGTTTGGAAGCGACGCCCACTGACGTTCAGGACAATCAACTCATCCTGCCGTTTGCTCTGGTCCCTGGGTGCAACGGGCATGGGGCAGTTAGCCACTGGCATCCAGCCAATGGCAGCAGCCCGAGCAAAGGGAAGCCACGCTGCCACTCCAGCCGCCATGGTGGCTTGGGGCTCTGGGAGCAGGTCCACTCCTTTCAAAACCAGCTTGCCTTCAAATTAAAAACCATCTAGGGATAGAAGGCGGACATGTGGTAGAGTCATTATGTTACTCCTAGCCATCTGGGTTACCTGTACACTGCCTTATTCACGATTCATCCCTTTAACATCTGTAACCACAGGCAGCGAGAATGATTACACACTTAAAAGCCAACCCTCTCCTTCTCATTTGGATTATGACAAACTGCATTATAATTTACAAGGTCTTGCTGTGGAGCAACAGAAAATATTGGCACAGCACTGGAACACTATAGTGAATATTTACTGCTACAGTTTCAGTGTTACAGTATCTGGCGGCATTCCACAGGGCGGAAGCAAGTAAAACGTTGGAGATTTAAGTTTTTACGTTTATATCACTATCATCATATATATTGCGATTTACAAGCAGAAACATGACAACGATAAAAACACACCCCCTTTGGCTAACGTGGGATAGTATACCTCGATAATGATAACGCAATTTCTATTTAACAAAAGTTTTCATAAAGCTCATTTTAAAAACAGAAGAAAGTTACCCCACAGAAAGTACTTTCCTAAATATATCTTTAAATATATACCGCCTAAAAGCTGGCCGCTTAACAACCAGTATTTTACCTGTGGAGTCACATTAGCAAACGGTCGCTAAATGCAGCCGATATTTTAACGTAAGGCTCTTCAAGGTAATTTCTAGGAAGATGCCTCGCAAGAAGTTAATATTTCAAATAGTATTTTCGTTTTATTGTCATACTACGCTGTATTAAAGCTAGGTGTCTGATATGGACCCTGCAACATTAATAATAGTTTTTCAATTTATACACAATGTACCTAAAAATAAAACAGTTCGTTAAGTAAACTAATCACGCGCCATTATTAACAACATCCCAGTGTTAAACCAGTTCACGTTGTTTTACCTATTTTGCCATGTACTTTACGAGGATCGGTAATATATTTCGTAATATAAACATAACATTAAATGGACAGCCCATTCGCTCAAAGTAGACGAGAAAAATACGAATATCAAAATATGTATGTCATGAATTTTCATGTCGAAAACTCCCTGCACTTCCCGTTTATTCTTAGGCAGACGTACAGACCTACCTTCCACGTCGGCTGGAAAACAAGAAAAGAGCACACAAGTGAAAAGAAAACAAGTACTGGCTGGATAAAAATGTGCCCACAACGCTGTCAGATATCCAGATACATACACGATATGGTCTTTCGCCTTGGAGCCTGATCCCGTTTGCTCCATCCAGTAGTAAATGGTACCCAGAAAGGCTGAGTTCGTGATGACACCTTGCTGGATGCTGATATGATGGACAGGAGTGAGTCGCTCTCTCACATACGCACACTTTCCCTCGCTCTCTCTTTTTCCCTCTCTCTTTCTCTCTCTCTCACGCACACACACTTTCCCTCTCTCTCCCTTTCTCTCTCTCATACACACACTTTCCCTCCCTCTCTCTTTTTCTCTCTCTCTTTCTCTCTCATGCACACACTTTCCCTCCCTCTCTCTTTCTCTCTCTCTCACGCACACACACTTTCCCTCCCTCTCTCTTTCTCTCTCTCATGCACACGTACTTTCCCTCCCTCTCTCTCCCTCATAAAAACACACTTTCCCTCCCTCTCTCTTTCTCTCATACACACACTTTCCCTCCCTCTCTCTCTCATACACACACACTTTCCCTCCCTCTCTCTTTCTCTGTCCTTCCCTTTCTCTCTCTGTCTCTCATACACACACATTTTCCCACTCTCTCTCTCTCTCAAACACACACACACACACACACACACACTGTACTCAGTTTCTCCTTGTCGCTCAGCCCCTTGCTTGCGCAGATGTAACAGACTTTTCCCTTTTTTTTCCTATCATCTATTCATAGTATTAATTCGCGTAGCTTTTAAATGCAGTAACACATACAGTAAATGTCTTACTCGCTGTAGGGCAAGGGCAATGGGTTGCGATCCGTACTTTGGTTAAATTTAATACCAACAACGTTTGTGCTACTTAAACACGTTAAAGTAATTGGTTGGAATCATAAATTCTAGCAACTAAACACGATATCACGTTGAGTTTCACAACTTTAAAAAGCTCAACTTTAACTGAAGAGGTCATGTGACTGTGCCAATCGAGACTGAACCCGATGAAATTTAACCTGACTGGGTTCTTTTTTTTCTCTCTCTCTCTCTTAAAGAACGTAACCGTAGGTTTTTTTAAAAAATCATGGAGGTGCATTAAGTTTTTACGGATCAGTATTGATTTGGCTAGATGAAGAAAGTCGAAATACTAAAAACTATATACATCCCCCTCGGATTTATCATATTTGAATAACCATTTCTAAGACTTTGATGTAAAATTTAAGCATATTGCCCATTAAGAGATTAGGTTACTGGAGGCCATATGAATATCACTTTTAAATGAACCACAAAGCACATTGTCTGATCTCCTTGTTCTTGTTGGACAGCAGAATTCTAAGAGTAAAAGTAGATCTGGAGAAAAGATAACGTCGCATATAAGCTTATGACCCTGTGCTTATTAATTTACACAAGTACAAAAACGTTCCTACTCAGTTTGTAAATTTAGGCTCTTAACTCTACTGAGAATACTGAGCTCTGAGAGCTCATTTAGGAGTCCTCCTGTAGGGGGCGACACCAATCTGATTTGCCCGGACACTATAATCGAGTCGTTAGTGAAGCTAGGCAATTTCACGCTGGTGTTTTACCCTGCATTGAGTATCTAATCGGGTCGGTACAGAAGTGTACTAAATTAATTGAGTGTTTTTAGTATGTTTATTTGTTAGTTGATTTTACATACAGGAAAAACTAAATAACTAGAATATATAAAAGACAAATCATTCTTTTTCACTGACATGATATGACACTACTCATTGTACCAAAATTAAAACTGCAAATCTAATCATTCACTGGATGTTTAGCTTTTTTGCCAACTACCTTGTACCTAATGTTATTAAATAATCATAACTGCTGTAAATTGGTGGCATATTGGCTGATTCCTTGTATAGATTTTCTTTAATATTCTGCCGTGCATCAGACTACATTATTACTTTGGACGTTATATATCTCAAAATGGTGCTTATAGTTATAAATTGCAACTGACACATCGGCTGCCTTAATATCCCAAGACAATCTCTGAATTTTATGAAAACAAAAAAATTTTTTCCTGGAAAAACACATCCTTCAGTTTAATAATCATTTTACTTGGCCAGTTATAAAATATTAATGTTATACAGAAGGTGCACCAAATTACGTTGTTTAGGTTGATTAGAAAGGGTAACAGCTCCACCACATTGTTTGTGGTCGTCTGCTAATTACACCATTCCAGCTGGAGGTTGTACCTTGTAAAACAACGAGCTACTGTGGTTTCTATAAAATGCTTTCATCTGCTCTGTGCATGTTTTTTTTTTGGGGGGGGGGGGGGGAATAAGACTACTGTGAATGGCTGCTGTATTTAGGCCCTGTGGCTTGGGCTGGGAATTCCCTTAGCTCTCCCTGCTTCCAGCTCATTCTGTAATTGTTTGTTCCATGTCTGAGGCTCCAGGATCGGTGCATTCTTAACAAGAGGGAGCTGGGTTTTTAACCAGGAGGTGTAATTTGGATGGACTGCTATGTACCCTAGAGCAAGGTGTTTAACCTGAAATTACTTTAGTGCCTTCAATTGTGCAAATAGGTAACATGGAAAAAGAGACAACAAACAATGTCATTGACTTTGGATGATAGTCTGCCAAGCAATAAAGAAAGTAATAAAGATTATTTAAATTTTTGTTGTGTATCATGGCTTCTCAATCAAGTGCTCCATTTAAATTTCATTAGATTAAAATTTTCATTTTTAGAGGCTACATGTATGCCTTTCTTCATCTTCCACATCAGCTTGGAATAAGATTTCCCTAAAAACTTGGATCTAGGATTAGTCCTCGATAAGCCTAGAGGTTCCAGCTGTCCCTGGTGGCCAATAATAGGCTAATCCAGAAACGTGACATGACTGTATGCTTTGCCTCCCACTCGAGGTGTCATATTTGCTGCCTTTTAAAGATATGAGAAAGCCCAATCACTTCTAGCTGCCAGTAGCAATACGGTTCTCTAGTCTGTCAAATGGCTTTAATGGCCTCTAGAGGCAATTGCTCCAATCTTCCAATGTAAAGCTATAATTAAGGACAGGGTAAAACCCTTGAAGACTATTGTGTTGTCTTTTCCCATAAGCTTTTTCTAATTTATATAATCTTGATAAGCCACTAAATAGCAGCACCGATGAATATATCAGATATTTAGTTATTCATTTTGAATAATCACTTTTCCAGCCAGGGTCACAGTGATCTAGATTTAGCCTTGGGAAAAAAGACAGTACAGGGTGTATAACAGATGAGATGCCAGCCCTTTGCAGGGCTCTCTATTACACACACAAATCTAAGTGATATTTAGAGAGAAATGGCATGGCTTTGAAATGTAGGAGGAGGATGGGAAGACACTTAGAGCTGGGGACATCATTAAGCTCACAGCCCTGCAGAAAATTGCAAAAGCCACTGTGTTGATGACTATATTTATTCTTGATTTTTGTTTTGTGTTGGGATTCAGTTAATATAAATGTTGTCAGTTAGACTAACTGTGACCTGATACGATGATGAGAGAGATCCATTCGAACACTCAGCTGACAAACTTGCTCTTGAGTCACAGCCAGCTCTTTCTGAGTCCTGTGCTTGCTGTCCAGTTTTTCTGAAACGATCATGGTGTTTGGTTTAATGATTACTCTTTCCAATCCTTATAGGCAATGTTACACCCGCAAATAACTCGCAGCACCAGAAAAAACAGAATGGCATGAACGCACACGCGTTTTGATGTCAGATTCTTTATGTGACAGGTACTCGGTGCAAAAAAGGTTAAATGGAAGAATGCACAAACCGAAACATGAACTGAAGCCCATGCTTATATATATGATATTAAAAAACTATGCTGGTAATCATTTATGCGGCTAAGAATTTACGTAAACACAGGAGTGTGAGTGGATCTGAAATTCAAAAAAATCAATTATATGGATGACGCAGGGAGACAGTTAATGGCTCTTTAACTTCCAGAAAGAACTGATAGAAAGATAACGTAAGCATTTTTCAAACTACACAGAATGTGCTGAGAATCATGATATTTAAAGCTAGAATAAAATAATATGCTGAGTAAAATATACCACTCAAGGGGACGTATTTATAATTTTCATGACAAGACTGCCATTACAAAGCAAAACTCTACCTCTTCAGCTCTCACCAGCAGAGTAAATCAGGTTAGCTCCAAATAATATCTTCCTCTATCTTTCGTATGTTTGCATAATTGAACCTTCAGGAACATCAATGGTAACAAAACCTTTGGATGACTGAATGTTTGGGGGAATTTCATCACTGAAATTTTTTGCCACAAATTTTCAGGTTCCCCTTGACAATCTACTTGATGCTGACGAGCAATTTTTCAGGAAATTCCATCACTTGGGAGCCCCTGAGAGAAGACCATGGTTTTGCACCAGAAAGCACAATGATGCCCCAGCATTAATGTCAAGGGGTAGGGTGACCAGTCCTTGTGAAATACCCATCTCCCTCAATCTAACTTAATGGTAGAGCACGCAGATAGCATGGGACACATGATTCTAACTTTTGCTCACCTTTGCTCAACTGTAAAACACATGCACAAAATATGCTTTTTGCAAGGATCTGAGTGCGTCTTTGTGGGGAACAGATAAATACGTGAATAGGGGGATGTGAAGACATTTAGAAACTAAGCAATAAAAGTTTTTCTTTTACATCTCTCAGAAAACAGTGTTCTGATTACTCACATTATAAACAGCAAACATTCAACCTATACATTGTGGATCACAGCTGAGAATGGGATATGCATTGTGTGGATGCTGCAGTTACCGATAATCATAAACCTAATTATGATTTTAGGATGAATTATTGAAATAGATTGGTAAAGTTTTTGAAAGAATCTTTTTATCTTTCATAAATTGACAAAATTGACCCAAATATCACGTTACTACAGTTTAGTTCCAGATAAAGACAGGTAGGCAAAGCAAGGAACATTGCATGTATTGTTAATTCCAAATGGTATGATTGAAGGCAATATGCTCCTTTTTCCCAATCTATAATATCCATTCTCACATGAGTGCATGAGTCTTTCTTTCCCCATATGACAGAATTGCCAACTGGATACATAAATATAATCTTTGCAGCTCTTTTAAAGGCTGCTTTCTTTTAATGTGCCTGTTACTGGCACGTGGGTGTTTCAAGTTATGCTCATTTTATGTTCCTCGACAGCTCTTTTATGCAACTGTTCAAGTTCGGATACATGTGCTTTGCATCAGGCTTAAATTCAGATTCAAATCACGTTTCCCCCTCTTAGACACAGATTTGTTTATGCAGAATCTCTGCATTTAGAAGTCCAGTGCAGAATAGAAGCAATGACTGTAACATCATTAAAAAGAATCACACATAAATATAATTTAATATTCATTATAATCCGTACCTCGCTGTCGATGGAGTGCATGTATATATGAATCAATCCCTGTGCACCCAGACACATGTATTCATACACATACATGAATTTCACTTCCATTCAGCTCTTCTAATAGGCTTTTCCAACCTAGGAGCAATATATGGTATGTGAAGATAAATGAATGAAATCATTATGAATTCTCTCTGATTTTAAAGTGCCTGTCCAATCATACAAAATGAGTGATTTTGACTGTATAGCAACCGTTTCAGCTCATTTTGCATTTTTCATTGTTAACATATAAAAATTAAAAATGATTTTGCACCTGATGTCTTCCAAATCAATTTTTAATTTTTTTTTCAATGGACAGGCATCTGTTTTCTAAATCAAGATCAGAAAATCACAAATTTCAGTTATATCAAAGTGTGACACCTGAGGCCAGCCTGTCACACCAAGTGTACTCCCTTTCTGCCTGCCCTGAGTGTTAACATCTGGATCCAGTCACTCATCCCTTTAAAAACCTTGTGTCACAGTCAGTTTGTGTAAGGTACTGAGCTTTCTATCATACCAAGTGTTTCCCTACCTGCCCTATCAATTCCTGCTTGTGTATGACACAGTATAATTTGACTAGGGTGTGCTCTTCCCTGACTTTCTGACTTGGATTTGGTTGCGGTGTATTTGGCGTGCCTTCTTCACTTTGACTCTTGGATTGTATTGTTGGGATTTGAGTTTTGAATCATGATTTTGCTGGTGTTTTGCCCCTCTGCTGACTTTTCAACCATCATTTTTGCTATACCCACCCCAATAAATCTCTTTTGCACTTGGATTCTTTGTCAGCCTTCATTAAACAAACACTGGCCTATAAAAATTAACTGCAATTTAAGAAATGAAAAAACAAAAACCAGTCTTCAGTGAAGTTTTTCTTCAGCTGACAAATCCAGTTTGTCATCCTGCAGTTATTAGATTGTAAGCCATTAAGCGTTCATGCTAACTGTACAAATCAGTTCTAACATCTGCAGCTCAGGGTTTGTAACATACCAATTCTATGTTCTGATGAACCTTAATATGGCACATTATTTTTGATATGGTTCATGATCTCATGAACTCTTCAGCTTCATGGTGTTTTGGTTTTGACTCTGACTCACTTCTGCACTGCTTATTTTTGGTTTCACCTCATATGTAGGTCCAGGTGAAACAATGTTGACAATAAAAGAACCAGACAATCTGTAGATGCTGCAGAACTGGAGGGTTTATGTTCCCTACACCCCATTTAATATGCAATTCTTTATCGGTGCTGACAGAGTTTTTCGTATGATTCATACAAAGGGTGGGCCTTACCAAGTGACATGCATGGTAATGCAACACCCCCCTCCCCCCTGCACGGTGAACATGAAACACAACCAGTTGGAAAATTAGCCACTTTTCCTTAATTTGTTTTCCAATCAGGACTCGTACTCTGCATGGCTGACTTCTAAAGATGCCAGTGTTTATCAAAATGAACAAGATTGGTGGAATGGCCTGCTTATTTGTTACGCTTCTTGTGTTCTTAATGAACTCCGATGTCTTGCTTCATTTTGTGGCTGAAAAAAAAGGAATTTAACACAAAAGTGAATAATGAGCTCACATACCTTGCCATCCATTTCAACAGGGCCTAGCAGAGACATGAAAAATTGGCCATTTAAAAGGGTCAGATGGCCATGTGGACTTTTGCAAGGCTGCCACTGTGTGACCTTCTGATCGTTTCTGCCTAGATGAAGGACAATGTATAGCAGCGCCACAGAATGAGTCATGATATGGAATCATGCTGCTTGCTTTGTTTTGGGAAGTGGCCAGGCTTGGACTGTGGCAAAACCGCGCAGTCTTCCCCAGTGTGATAGCTGAAAAACATTCGTACATGTGCTACACTCTGGGATTTTCTCAGAAGCTATTTTGAAAGCTGATCCTCAATGCATAGAGCAATCATAAGAAATTCACATTCAAAAGAACCTTTTTCAAAGCTACAGTGGCTGGTCCTCTCTTGGGACATAAACTCACGACCGCTCAGTAACAGCCAAAACATTTTCAATATTCAGGTGCTTTTTATCTAATTTGCTGACAGCTGGGTACAGAAAGAAATCCATGGATGCGTTCAAACAACTTGCGATATTTCAAGAAAACTTCTGTTTTCAGAATAATAATTAATGCAATCTTTGTGTGACTTTGAAGCATTTGTTTTATTCATCCTATGAGATCCTATGGTAGAAGTGTACTGAGGTTGGACCAAATGAAAAGCGAGAAGATGCAAAAGGATGGAACACATCACCATTTTTCCAGAAGTGACATTTAAAATAGAGTGAAGGCATTTCTAGACATGATTAATCAAAGCCAAAAGGGTCGCTTTTTTTTTTCCGTTCCGCTCTCTGCACCATCACCATGTATCTGATGACCTCTCTGACTTTGCTTTCCATTCCTTTTTGGCCTTCTGCTCTTAATCAGATGACTGCGGATTGCCGCAGCCAATCTGGACAGCTCGCGGTGCAGCTCAGGACCCAACTTGTGGAGAGATAACAAACCCTCCCTCTCCCTATTTCTTCAGCTGCTGCAACTGTTCCTAACACATGTTCCCATTTACATTTCAGTCTTCAGAAGTGATAAGCAGCAAGGGAAACAGTGCGGAGACCGATTTGTGAACAACACTTTTTTTTTCCCCTCAGTAAATCACATTTAATCGTATCAAACGCAAGCATGTATATCACTGCATGCTATGTAGATTTTGGCCAGCAGGTAGGACAGCGCTTAAGAGCAATGACTAGTAATGACAGTGCATCTGGTTTCAGCATCAGCTTGGTTGTAGCCCCCTTGAAATAGGCTGAAGTGCATCAGTAAACTCTTCAGGTGTACAGATGGAAAAGGTTTGGAGTCTGCTATGGAAAAAAAAAGCAAAACTGAATGAAACTGGACATTTATATGCTAGACAATCTATTTTAAACTTAAAAAATTTAATAATTGACAGTACAGAGAAATTACATTTTTTCCTTTCCATCACAGGTCCGGCCTAATTTAGAATTCTAGTCAAGAGCAAACACTATTTCTTTCTTTCTGAATATTCATTAAAAGGCTGACTCTGAATCTGATTGGTTGTTACCAAGGACTCTATAACAGTACTAACAAGACATCGGGCTCTTTTCACTGAATGCCGTATCGTTCTAATGTTAGGCACAAAGTGGTCCTTTGTATCTGATGGCTTCCTGCTAATTAGTAGTGAGATAATACTTGTTTGGTCTTGACCTCATATTTCTTCTGAGGTGTCAATAATTTATTGAATTCCTAATTCTTTTTAATCAGTTAATTATCAAGTCTCACTGCTGATGAATATTTAAGTATGGCCAGAACCCAAGACTAGGAAAGTCAAGCCTCATATTCATATCAGGGGACACATGAATGGTTCTGCCCTCCTTTGGCCTTAAACGTGATACAATTTAACACTCTGTCAACAAAGCAGGGTGCTTTCCCAAATCTAAACCCATGGGTACAAGAACAACATATGAACTCAGAACAGAAATGTTAACATAGAAGCAACACCCTAGAGGTGAATAAAATGTTGCCCAGCTCAGAATACTATTTTGAAGTGTTCTTAGTTGGACCAAAGTGACATGAGAAATATTTAAATATCAAGAGAAATCTAGGTCAAGTGAACAAAGTCGGTAATAGGCAGTACAGGAAATCTGGTGAATAATATGCAGGAAGAGTAATGGACGAGCATCCCATCCAGGGTGTTCCACATCTTTGGGTCCTATGATAGACTCCAGTCCACGCACCAGCCGAACCAGGATGGATGGAATATGGCAGCGTGCGAACGATCAAAACAAAATACAAGGAAACATATAGACTGACAAGATAATACTGTTATGAAAGTTGAGATGACGCAAAATGGTAGCTGAGTAACCATGGCAACTGCCATTCAATTACAATACCCTCAGAAGCAACGGTGACAATAATTTGTTTATAGCATTTCCCCCAAATCCTTTGGGCATCAATCCATCAAGATATAGTATTTGAAGCATTTTAGATCATATATTTCTCAGACTATCGAAACCCATTTTCCTACAAAGTATTTATTTATTTTAAATGGAAGAGTGAACTGCACAAATATTATTTAGCATTATGTAAATAGAATTTTGAACACATTGTCCTTCATATGGGTACCCATATTAAGGTTTCCCCATGACATGAAAAATGAATAGCAAGCTTTGGAAGTAATTTAATCTAAGTAGACTAGAGGTAAATGATACATTGATTTTCAGTACTATGCAGGTTTTTTCAAGACAAATTGAATGCTTCATCATCAGTATAGTTTGCAATTTCCTCTCTACGTAAATGGTGGAGAACATGTATACAAGCGTGAGTAGTCAATTGTGAGCATACATGATCCTGTGGAACATTTCACATATAATGCATGACATATTACTGAAAGAATAAATGCTAAATACATACAGTGGGATCCAAAAGTCTGAGACCACACTGAAAATGTTTTTTTCATTTAATCTTGGAAATAAAGTTTTAGGAAGGCATACAAGCATTACACAATGAAACACTGGAAAAAAACTAATATTAACTGATGAGTCCAACTTTCAGATTTATGACAGTAATCGAAGGTTTTAAATATGGAGATGAACAGAAGAGATTTTGATACCACAGTTTATCAAAACCACAGCGAAACATGGTGGCGGGAATATTCAAGTCTGGGGGTATTTTGCTTGCCCTGGAGTTGGACACCTGCACCAAATCGACTACATCCTGACAAAGGAAAGTCACCACTCCATTTTTCAGAAACATGCTATACCCTCTGGTTTGGATCTTTGTGAAGAAGGTTTCATATTGCAGCAGGATAATGACCCCAAACATGCCTCAAAGCTTGAAGATAAAACAACTTTGGAAAATGCTCACATCACACAGGGATAAGATGGAACAATAGGTTTTCCACAAACCTTTGGCGTCCATGCCTGTTTGAGCATTCTGGCATTAAAACAAAAACGGGGACAGATATCATGAAATTCATGTACATTTTTTTCAGAGATTCAACTTTTCACTCAAATTGTTATGATGTTAATATCAACAAGAGGACCAGCATTAATTGGCAATTTTTGATACTCCCACCCACCATGGATGAAGATGAACCTTCCCAGAGCACCAGTTTTGATTGGCAGTTTGTTATACTCCCACCCACTACAGATTTTGCACCTTTGCATAGCACCAGCATTGATAGGTTGTTTATCATACTCCCAACCATCGTGAATTTTGAAGCTTCCCTTAGCACCAGGATTAATTGATTAGTTCAGCGTGCACCCATCCATATTGGGTTGTGAAGTTTCATTTGTTCCATCACTAATTTTCAGTCTCCGTATTGCGAAAAACCAGATTCAGCAATATTAATGTTATTAAAATGAAAGGAAAGATGTATCTCACAGAAACAAAAAACTATACCAGTCTGATCTTCCACCCTCAAGTCCTCCCTCTGTCCTCTAACCTTCTCTCAGCTGAGGTAGTTAAATGCCATGTCTGTCAAACTGTCAGCTTCAACCAGCTGGAGTTTAAACACTGATTGACCTTTGTTTCTGCAAGCACAAGAGTACCTAGTGATAACATAGTAGCTAGAAATGTCGGTGGATGTATTTGTTTCTGTTGTAGTCTTGGCTTTTTCTCATTTCACCTTCCAGATTCCTAGTTCCTTTGAGTTTACACTATGTAAGCTTCACATTTATTAAATGATTGATTCTGATATAGGTACGCAAATCATCCTATAGACAAAATTCCTTCTCAATATCAAAAACATGCAGAGAAAAACATACAGCCATGTTTAAGTAAAAATGACTCAATCATTTTTCAAAAATTATGCAAAAGTATACAATGGCTTATTATTTGCCATTATATTAATTCCAGTAAACATTAATACTTATTTTGGTTAGGTTTAGATGGGGTTGCCTGGATCCTATTCCTGCTAGCATAAAACACAAGGCTGGGGTGCATCCAGTATGGGATGCCAGGGTGCATATAAAAACACTACACACATAGTCATAGAACTAACTGCACATCTTTGAACTGTGGAACAAGCAAGCTTCACATACAAACTTTGTACATTGAGGTGGGATCTAAACCCCAACCCTTTTATGTGAGGAGGTAATGAGTTAACATAGCACAGAGTTAACATAGTTGTGAGAAAACTGACACCAGCATTACGGAATGACACCCACGTATGGTCTACCATGTTGGAAAATTAAAGATCAAGGATTATTCTCTATGTGCTCCAGGATGCATGGACATTCCAAAGACATGATCTTCAGAGGAATGACATCACCAAGTTTCCTTGAATGGATGGAACAGCGTTTGTGTGCCTGCCAAAAGGCTGGTGCCCCACAATACGATGCATTTCCCTTTAAATGCAGTGTGTTCTAGGATAGATTTCAGATCCCAGGAATGTTGACAGGCTAAGAGGTAACTTCATCCATTAAGTCACCACTTTTCCCCAACATATCCAATTTCTACTCTTACAACATTGGAGAAAAAAAAAACAAAAAAAAACATAAAGGTAAGCTTTAAGCAGCAGGATGCACTTCCAGTTTGATTTGTTTTAGGGATTAAGATGTTCAGCTCCTGAGTACACAGGCAGGGATGCTGTGATAATGATCCTTTGCTTACTTCTTTACATGTCTCAGATGTCATTTTTTTCTGTTGTGTGTCATGTTGTAGTATCTCATTCTGGGAAAATGGAATCATGTGCATGCTTCTTTGACAGACAGGCCAGGATTGGGCATTCATTCCATACTAGAAATTTATGCTGTTTACTATTTAATATATAATCAGAGCAGTTCACATTACAGTTTTTGTATGGGGAAATTATCTAACCAGTACAGGTAGCTGCCAATAAATTTGTGCAACCAAGGGAGTGGGGGACAATAAAACATTTGTGCTAATGGGGTGGCATTCCCCTGAACAATTCTGCTTGGGGCCATTGCCCATCTTGCTCATGCCAAGATCTGCCCCTATGCTCATCTATAGTGTCTGATGGGTTTGCATCATATTTAGCAAAGGGTGGATTCATAGCCAGAAAATATGGAATTATTCCTTTGTTGTCATCCATCATTCTATCATTCTCTGTCAACTTTTTGTCTCCCTTGAATGTTATTTTCTTTATCACTATCCCTGATATATTCTGGCTCCTTGTATATATTTTCAAACAGGTTTTCCTCAACTTAATTCCTACAGGAGAGAATGACAAAGTTAACTCTTCATCCATTTTCGAAACCACATAATCCAATTCATGGTTCCAGGCAGCCTTGGGGCGCAAAGCGGAGGACACCCTGAATGGGGTACCAACCCATCACAGGGCACAGTCATATACCTAATAACATTTTTGCTATGCCAGTTAGCCTACAACACATGTCTTTGAACTGTGGGAGGAAACCCGAGTATACCTGGAGGAAACCTACAAAGCATAGGGAGAACATGCAAACTCCATGCACACAGAGCTATGGTTTGAATTCCAAAACTTGGAGGTGCGAGGTGACAGTGCTAATCATCGTTACTCTCCATAAAGATAACTAGTGATGATCTTAGTTTAAAAGGTATGATAGACCTTGCCTAAAATTATAGGAAGTTTTCATAGTAGAATAGTCATAATTTAACCAACTCCATGGGACAATTGAGTACTTTGTCGTTGTATTAAGTCTAGCTCTCAATACAAATGCTGCATTCAGTGTACCTCGGAATTGGGTAGCTGGAACTCAAAACAATGTCATTTTCAACCTGGGCACATTCGATAAATAAAATCAGAAAAAAACATGGCTACCTCCAGGATTCCTTACTTTTCTCTGTTCTCCGAACAGCAAAATGCGTAAACACCTGTTCAAAGCAACACAGAAACGTTCATATTAACTTCTATGAGTGTTTACGGTAATGATGCATTTAGCAAACTATGTTACAGCTAAATTCATTAAACATACAGAAGTTGTCTCGCATGTTAGCTACACAGTAGTTCATTAAATCATTACAACTTCTGTATGTTCAATGTGTTTAGCTGTACAGTAGTTTAACTCATTACGAACTACTGAACAGCTAAACCTATCAAAAGTAGAGAAGTTGTTTTTTTATGCACCGTTTACTGTGTAAGCAGCCATTAATGGAATGGCATGAAGTTGGAGTCGAGAAATCTTTCCCGAGTTCCTGAGTTGGAACTCCGACATCAGGGGTGAGGGCTTTTTTTTCATTTTTTCCTGAATCGGAGGTTGGAAATTCCGAGTTCCCAGTTGCCTTTGAATGCACCATAAGGTTTGGGATCAGAACACAGTGTCAGCCAGCATCCAGCACCCCTAAAATAATTAAGGTTAAAGGCTTTGCTCAAGGGCTCAGTGGTAACATAATCACTCTACCAGCTATGCATGTGATTTGAATCAGTGGCCTTTCAGAAACAAGCACAAATGGCTAGCCCACAGTCCCACAAAGCACCCGTAATGGGGACAGTTTGGGATTATTCAGTTGTAAGCCATTTATATTGCCCTGCTATTTTTGGTTTCTCAATGTGGGATTGTGCTTCCAGAAAAGTTCGTAAGGCTAGGGGCCGAAGGGAATAAATATGAAACTAGTACTGTTTTGCTTCAAAGTTTTGTGTTTACAAGTATTTTGGTAGTCCACCTTACATATCATTGGGCTGCTTGCTTCTTAATTGGCTAATATAGTGAGAGGGATGTTCCCATGTGACACACCTGTATTGCAGAATGGTGCCTAGTTCCCACTTTCCTTACTGTTTGTGAGATTCACAGAGTCTTTGATGTTCCATCAACTTGTTTATGCTGGGCTAAAAATAAATCAAGTAGCATTGTTTCTGGTTTAAAAAGAAGTCTCCATACAAATCTATTATGTCACAGTATTTTATCAAAGCTAGACTGCTGTTTTGTCTCATTAAATTAAACCTATAAGGTAAAAGAGAATGACAAAGTTTATTTTATAATTATTTATGCACACATGTAAAATGAATGTTAATAAAACATGTATTCGACTTGTTCAAACATGCCCAAAAACTAGCTGTAATGAGGGCCAACATAAAAGCTGAAATAATAACACTTTATGGTGGAATAGAGAATCTACTAACCACATGATTCTTTATAAGAGCAATGCTGATGTGATTTCCAAAGGGAAAATATTTCTCATTTCTGGTTTAAAACTAAGATCTTCAGAATACTACACATGTACTGCAGCAATAGGTGGAAAGTCATATTGCCAGCAGTGGGCACATTCGGCATACATTTGTTTGTTGGGGGGAAGAAGCATTACATAAAATTTCTAGTCTGGTGCTGAAGGTCATTGAAAAAAGCAGACTTGTTAGACATAACAAAGCCGTCACCTCTTGATCACTGATTGCTCTACGGGAATCAGTGCTAATCTATAAGAGCTCAGTACGAAGCACTCGTATGTAATTATGAACGATAATGTATAACTTGTGAATAAAGCCCCTTAACAGATGACACATCGAGATACTCATTCATGGGCTTTTTGTCTGTAATGCAGTAGACTTCATGAAGGAGTGTGTATACCTGATAATTTTCTACAAATGTCTTCTGCTTTTTCCTCTGCAGGTGTAAAAGATGCACAGAGGGTAGAGACTACTATTAATATGACTTTTAAGCCATCTGTTATTGTTAGATTTGCTTAGATTGCAATGCATTCTCAAATTTACTTTCCATTTTCTTCATTGGCATTCTTCCAGTATTATTTAACATTAATGCATTCATATGCGCAGTACTGTTTTGGAAACTTACTCTTAATATACACACACTCCTAGATACAGTACATGCTAGTGAGCCATCACATTTTCAATACTGGATCTCCTCAAGGTTGCTGTCTCAGCCCTATAATATTCTCACCAGTAATTCCAAAGCTTTCTACAGTTGCAATCACATATTTTAATTTTCTGATGACACCACGGTCATCAGGCTGCTAAATAGCAATGATGAATTGACTTGCTGAAGTTCAGCATCTTGCAAAGTGGTGCCATGACAACTTCCTGGCCCTAAAGACTAAAAAGCCAAAAGAACTTGTGGTGGACTTCAGGAACATCAAAGGACACCACACACCAGTTACCCTTGAGAGAATTACAGTATCTGTTAACCACTTCAGATTCCTTGGGTTTCAGAGCTTTTCAGATGTGACTTGGTCTCACAATATGGAATTCGTCATAAAGAGGGGAAAACAATGCCTACGCTTTCGCCATCTGAAAAAGCTTGGTATTTGGAATTGAGTGCTGGTGCCATTTTACCAGAGAACCATTGACATCATATTATCTGTCATCACTGTTTGGTATGGCAACACCACCATGGGAGGTTCTTCAAATCTATCAGGATGAAGACCTCAAGGTTTTAGATGGCTTCTACCCCACTGCTGTTCACACATTTTACATGCAACTCATGGACTCAGTAAACACAATGATCTTCTGTACATTGGGCCATGTTACTTTACCTGACTGCGACACTACACACTTTCCTGTCTGTAGTCTCTTCACTCCCTAACCATTCGTTTTTCTCTCACTTTATTTACCCGTTTATTTTATTACTCTGTGATAACTGGTATCTTCATACACAAAGCACACAGCTGCACTTTAAATGGCTGCAATATGTTGTCTATATTGTTATTGTGTGTTGTCATTTGTTGGCAGGATAGGACATGAATACAAATCCCAGTGTACCTGTACTTGAACACATGGCAAATAAAACTCCACTCTACTCTCTCTACATGGAAGCAAAGAGCTTGCAGTAATAAACTCACTCCATTTTTTTCTAAGATGTAGGATATCAACACACAGCTGTTGAATTTTAGGTTTATTGGCAAATTAAATGATTTTTTTTGCAGAAACATGGCCTCTCTTAATGTACTTAAATTACAATAAACATGATTATTGCTTAACTTGCTGTAAATCAAAGATGAAGTGATATTTAAAACAGATTTCATTGTATAGCACCATTGATTCACATTTTCTCTCTTCTGCTCCAATGAACAGGAAAGGGCCTTATAACCCATCCAAATATGGTGTCAAGCTTGGGATTGGCAAAGAAAACTTGCATTCTTCAACAAGTCGGTGTCTTTTCTGTTGGGTTGGAAAGACTATAAGAAGCTGTCTGCTGGACCATCAGAGTTATATTAATTTATGCTGGGCTCAGTGATGCATTTTCACAGACTCATGGGTCATTAGAGTTGTTTACCAGAGTATTTAAGTACTGCAGTAAAGAGTACTGGGCATTTTTAAACCTAGGGAATTTCACATTAACAAATGCAATTTGCAGTATTTCTGCACATACCTCCATACACTATAGGTTTCTCTGTTGCCCTGCATGCCACTTATTAGTCTAAAATGTGGTTCACATTTAAGAAAAAAAAAAAAAAAAAAAAAAAGTATTTTATGATAATTTCTTTTCCCTTTCAATTATTAGCCTAACTCAATTAATGGATAGATTTTTGTTAAAAATCTGAATCAAAGATCAAGAGGATATACAATAGACATGTTTTCCACCACCCATTTAGCTTTTTGCCAAGTGTGCTGATAATTCTGTAGAGCATTGTAGCTGTGCCAAAAGTATTCATTGCTTTCATTGAAGCATATACATACAGCCTGCATGTATAATTTTGACCTGGTGTGGATTAGAGAAAATCCAAAATAAATTTAAACTTGTGCACGAAATTCTTGTTTTTTAAAGTCATTAAAGATGTAGGCTGTATAATCATTCCACCCTGGAAAAAGAACAGTTCAAAGAAATCATTAAAAGCCGAAAATTTCCATGCCATTCATGCCCATGATGAGTGTATGTAAACTTCTGACCACAACTGTACACACACACACACACACACACACTCTAACAGAGCTACTTATAAGGCACAATGCCACAAAACAACCAACACAAACAATGCCAAAATTGCAAAGCCTCCTGTATATCACCGATACACTTTTCATTTTGGACAGTTAAAAACAGATGTAGGTATACCTCACAGAATTAAAACGAACTTGAATATTCAAGTAATTTATCCATCCATCCAGCCATCCATCCATCATCTACCACTTATCCAAAATCGGATTGTGGGGGCAGCAGTCTTAGCAGGGATTTCCTGACCTCCCTCTCCCCAGCCACCTCCTCCAACTCCTCCATGGAGATGCCTAGGTGCTCCCAGGCCAGCCTAGAGATATAGTCTCTCAATTTGGTCCTGGGTCTGCACCGAGGGCTTCTCCCCAATGTGCCTCCTATAGGGAGGCGTCCAGGAG
Organism: Gymnarchus niloticus; assembly: GCA_009936485.2. Classification (NCBI taxonomy): domain Eukaryota; kingdom Metazoa; phylum Chordata; class Actinopteri; order Osteoglossiformes; family Gymnarchidae; genus Gymnarchus; species Gymnarchus niloticus. The sequence goes on along the minus strand of JAACJT020000105.1, from coordinate 19,064,012 downwards.
GCATCCTAACCAGATGCCTGAACCACCTGAATTGGCTCCTTTCAATGTGGAGGAGCAGTGGCTCTACTTTGAGATCCTCCCAAATTTCTGAGCTTCTAACCCTAAGGCTGAGCCCAGCCATCCTGCAAAGGAAACTCATTTCTACCGCTTGTATCCGCGACTTTTCCTTTTGGTTACTACCCAGAGCTCGTGACCATAGGTGAGGGTTGGGATGCAGTTTGCTCGGTAAATCACTAGTTTTTCCTGTTGGCTCAGCTCTCTTTTCACCACGACCAACTGGTACAGTGTCCGCATCACTGCCGATGCTACCCCGATCTGTCAGTCAATTTCCCGATCCACCCTACCATCACTCGTGAACAAGATCCTGAGATAATTAAACTTCCCCACTTGAGGCAGTAACTCATCTCCTATCCAAAGGGTACAACACACCCTTTCACGGCTGAGGACCACAGCCTCAGACTTGGAGGTGCTGACCCTCATCCCAGCTGTTCTACACTCTGTCACAAGATAAAATAATGTACCAGATACCTTGCCCGGAACAGGGAAACCGGTGCCCCGCCCTGTATCCAGGCCTAGGGGAGGAGCTTGTCGGTGAGCTCCTGGTGGTAGGTCTCTTACCCATGGGGCCCGGGCAGGCATAGCCCAAACAAGCTACATGGGACCATCCTCCTGTGGGCCCACCATCTGCCGGAGGAATAATGAGGGTCGGGTGCATTGTGGATTGCGGTGCAGTCGAAGGCACAGGACTTGGCGTACCAATCCCCAGCTACCAAGTAATTTAATTTAAACTAAAAACGGCTTCTTATTCAAATATTGTCTCATTAATGTAAAAAATACCACACACCTGGCTGCTCTTGAATTCTTTGCACTATTCCTGCTCATCTAACTTTAAAGCTTCTTTCTAAAATTATCAATATTGATCATCTGCTTATGATTCCGTGAATTCACATAAAAATGCTTATTTCAGAATATTTTCTTCGTGTTAAATGCACAAAGTCCTTTAAAAGTGATTGATGGGACATCAACCAGGGTTTTGACAGGTTGAACGGGAACTTTATTTTACATCCCAAAGACCTTTGGCAGGCCAGCGTGGGGGATGGCACAGTGGTGCAGAAGGTAACACCGTCCCACATCCTAAGAGCTGATACAGTCCCTGTCCCAGCTATGTTCATGTGTGAAGAATATCCACGCTCCTCATGCTACCATGGGTCACATGGTATTTCCCATGTGTGTATACATATCCATATTTTTATATATTTCAGATGTCAGTTTCACATGCTGACAAGTACAGTAAATTTTTATAATGAAATGAGTATTTTATTGCACTTCGTAAACCCTCGACACCCTTTTAAACAACTATGGAGGTCACTTTATTACAGCATGTGGAGAAGGATATTTCTAATGGCTTTCAGTTTGTCTATAGTTAGTTTCCCTCATGGCTTTAATACTTTCTAAACTCCATCCATCATCACAATGGTGAAGAAAGGACATAAAGGGACAGAGGACCACAAAATACAAAAAACGTCAAAGCAGTGAAACCTGTGGAATGGCAACTCTGTTGATAGGACCAAAAGGGGGTAAAGTGAACCATTCCTGAAACAAAAGAAAAGATGGACAAGAATGTATCTATGAGAACAGCTGTAGTAACCAAGCAACTATTGTGGTTGCCATGCTTTTCAATGGTTTGTGATTGACTGTTGGTCCTAGAAATCAAAGTATGAAGTGTAAAATGATATGTATTATGACACATGTTCTCTGTTTGACCTATAATTGAAAAGATAATACTAAAGATGTGAAAAGATAAAATTCCCAGGATATAACCAATTCACAGTGCATCTCTCAGCAATGAAAGTAATCACACTTAAGATATTGGCATATCTGGGTATCCCTAGCAGCATAGGGTATTTACTCTGTAGTTTCAGGCTTCAAAAGTCTTAATTGACAGGGGACCCAATCACGTGGAACTAGAGAGAATATACACAACACACAACACATTGATATTCATACGCTAGGCTGCAACTTCATCTTTCGACTTTAAGGGTACTCAAGCTTCGAGCACTATTTAACTAAAGGTCACAGGAACATCACCAACCTTGGGGACTACCGCATCACTTACAGCCTGCCAACAATATCATCAGGCCAGGCCTTGTAAACTCCAGTATTCAAGGGTTGCAGTGGACACTGGTTTTTCTATCTCACTTGCATTGCTGAAGTCTATTAGTTGCGTTTCCAAAGTGAAATGTTCTAAAGATGGATTCTAAAACCTAGGAGACTCTTAAGAATATCAAGGACTGGAGCTGCCAACCTCTTTATTAGGTTTGAATGAAATTTGTGTGAATGAAAGCTATTATGGATACACCAATTGTAGAAAAAAAAAAAAACTGTCTTGTTTCATGTATACTTTGTTGACGCCAGCCTGTGCTATACTGTTTCACCGTCAAGTATGAAATAACAGCTACGTCAACAGTTTTATAGTAAAAAAAACAAAAAAAAAAAAAACAAAAAAAAACTTTTAACTTTTAAAGATTCAAGAAAAACAATTTATGGATTCAAATGCCGGAGAGCATAATCTTGGTACTGTCATGTACCTGACAACTGTCACATAGATTTTCCAGCAATGACAAAAACAATGTCATAGAATCATATGAACATGTCGCTAACGTTTCAAATGAGTACACTACATTGAGTAACATGGACAACCTATATTTCAAGGAAATAATATGGGAGAGAAAGTAGTAATAAGTTAAAATACGCAAAATCTGCTGAGGTGTTCCCAACAAAAACAAGAACTCAATGTTTGTGAGTGAAGGTCAACCAAAAAAAAACCACTACACCCTAAAGAGGATTTGTAGTGGATTCAGGAATTCCACCTAAAGAGAAAGCACACTATGCTGAAGGCGCTGGTACTGATTTCTGCGACACAAAATGAAAGCAGTCTCTCTTACACCAAAAGCAACAGGTTTTGGCTTGGATGAGTATTAACCGGTCTGTCAAGTAACAATTACTTTAGGGATTGCAGCTGTAGTCAATCTGCCCCCATCAGTTCCAGGTGCTGACCTAGCCGTGTGTTTTTATTCACCACTCAGGAGTCATTTTGCTTCGAAAGGCACCTTTTTCCCCAGTTGCCTGGCTGGCAGGCTTGAAATCCCTTGCAGGGACCACAACACACATGTTGCATTAAATCTGAACATGCATATGCTCAATATACATGTATACTTTGAGATTCGTGTTCTCAAATTTTCTGTGCTGAACTGTTCCAGATTTCCAGCTGTAAAAATCCTTGCTATGGATACATTTGTCAGGTGAAAAATGAATATAAACACCACTAAGTGTGGATCCATTCGCAATGTCTCTGTTGAAAAATTTCTGCAGTTCTTTATATGATGAATTAAACAGCAAATCAAACAGAGCCATTCCACAGGCTAGGATACCAACATTCCACAGTGCTCTACGTTGGTATCCTAGCAATGTGACACTAGCAAATAGCAAAATACAGTAACATAAATGGAATAATGACGATAAAATTAATATGGGAGTGATAAACCAATAATTCATTTAAAATTGATCATCATCATTCAAAATTGAAATGGTAAAGTTCTTCAGCCTTGCAGAGACTAGCATTAATTTTCAAAAGTATTTATCTTCATATACAAAGTTGCCCCTTGTGTCATTCGGTTTGGATCAACATAGGGCACCTTTGCATTTGCCATTGAGCATTCAAATAATAATAGAAAATAGCAGATGCACTGTAAAATTCACTACTCAAGCAATAGGCTGTGATTTCAAACACAGCTGACTGCTAAGTACAATACCAGTACATAGTCTATACGCTACAATTTGAAGTGCATTGCTGGTATTTTGTAGTGCACTATATAGTGAATCAGAGATGGAGTTAAATTCAAGCAGCACAACAAAATGGTATATACACTATTATAGTGAATGAATTTAACACCAAATCTGAATCAGCACAGCAAAATGGTGTGTACACTATTATAGTGAATCAGATTTGGTGTTAAATTCAAGCACCACAGCAAAATGGTGTGTACACTATTATAGTGAATCAGATTTGGTGTTAAATTCAAACACCACAGCAAAATGGAGTGTACACTATTATAGTGCACTATGTTGGTAGCATGGGTGCAATTCCAAATTTGAAGTTCATTTCAGCAAATTCTTTCTAAAAGTTCATTTCTGAGGGGGAGGAGTGGCGGGTACTGATATTGAACGTTAATCTTGTAGTGGCTTATGGGATCGACTCTGTTGAGGCAAATGATTGGTTTGTGTGTTTTCGGTTCGTTTCAAGTCTAACTCATCTACAGTCTGAGATGAAAGACAATTGTTACAATCGGTCTTAAGCTTAATGCTATAACTAGTATGCCAGTGTAAATGACAAAAACTAATGTGTTTTGCACTTAAAATCCAAAACAAATGAAACCCCATTCCTGCTATGAATCAGTTTTCAAGTATAGTATGGACAAATGGCAAATTATATATACACTGCATTGTCTGCTCAGAATTATGCTTTTTGAGCACATCTTGTACAAATCTCTGTTGAAAAGGAATATTAAGCCCATCCTGATGGTGAAAATCTCATGACAATTCTGCTCACTCAATGTTCATCATATATAAATAATCCATAAATCTATATGCATATGGATCCACACAAAATGTAGCCACTGCAAAATTTTAAGATTATCCATCTGAGGCCTGGGAAACCCATCCAGTACTCAGAAAAGGAGTAAAGAGTAGAGATTATCAGAATTAATTGTGTATATGAATCACTGCTTCATATTACATTTCTCTGAATGATCGTGCACACTCTACAAGCACATCTAAATATAGCAGTATAACGGTTTGGTCACAGCAACACGGCCTGGAGTTCCACCAGCATTTACCTCTGGAGGCCATCCGAGTAGCTCTCTAACTGAGGCCTATTTCACCTACAGTCATTGAAGTATTCAGAGAATTACTACATAACCTGCATATTGTAACTAGTGAGCTTGGTTTGATTTACTGTATGCATAAACTCATTTTGGAAATCTTTTTCTGTGTTTTGGAGTAGACATTTTGAGGCTTCTTCAATTAAAGAAGAGGAAGTGACTATTTTAATGCCATCACGTTCCACTTTTCTAGGTTTTCTTTGAGGCAATGTTTCAATGACAAGTTTTGCGTTTATTTCAGCACAGCATTAGGTGCCAGTACAAAATATCAAAATTTACTGAAGATTGAAAAGAAGTGATTTTTCAAGTCAGAAAATTAAATGAAATGTGAAGAATTTCATTAAATTTGAATTATCTCAAGGACAGCATATGCATACATGCTGATTAGGCATCACATTTGTAAAAGGAAATAAACGGGTGCTTTTTACACCCCATTGTGAGCCGTGTAAACGGCTGACCGACACCCCATGTACGATATCATGTTCTCAGGTCACCGATATCTCTCATGCACCCATCCACCACCTAAACTTATCATTCAAAAGAAGAGGGGCACTCACCAGCACAAGAATTAATTAATAGGTGCCTTCTAGTACAATGAAGAACAAATTGAGATAACAGTGCATCTGGCAGGAAAGTGATTCATTTGACTCAAGTCTGCCTTGCATTCCAATTCTCGTTCTGTACTTCTATCGCTGTATTCCAATTAGTTCATTATCATTTTCAATCCTCCCATGTTCAGAACTCAAACCATGTTTAATTAATAAGAATAGTGTAACCCCACCATGAGGCTATTTCCCTTTAAATATTGGTGGCAGGAATTCCCAAGGAGGTTTGAATTTTGGCTTTTAAATGGCTCTATCTTTTGCACCATATGGATGGATGTATGTGAAGCAGACAATTGGTTCTACAGTCCCATCATGTGCTACAAAAGTTGTGTTTTTAAAGTGTCATCTTTTCAAAAATTGCTAGTACAATTTGCTATAAAAAGAAAGATAGCAGCACCAAGACTAACTTACGTACCTTTTGAAAGTCCAGTGTCATATTGGTGGTGGTTAAAGGAAGGAGCCAGACACAATAAACATATGGGTGAGGAGTTCAGTGGAGGTTCCAAAATTGCTGAAATGGTTTGGGACGCTGTACCAGCCCTTGGGAAAAGACACAAAGAATCTACAGGTTTTTTTTTAAAAAAAAAAAAAAAAAAAAAAATACAAAAACCACACCAGGCAGCAAAATAGAGCGCACACACAAGATTCAAGACTGAACACTGGCAAGAGGAAACAAAGCAGTAAATAAGGAGCTAACAAGTCACCAGCCATTATCAATTAGCTCAGTTTCTAGGGGGCAGTAGTCCCTAGTGGTCAGATGTGGAGCAGCAACCCTGACTGGTATCCAAAGCATTTCCTTCATTTAAATTTAAAAGGCTTTACTGGATTGGACAGTTTTTTTCTTTCTCTTGTCTTTCACTGTTTCATTAAAATGGCATTGCAGGTCATTTGCAGGTGTTTTTAATTTTCCAAAGTAAATGTCAAAGCTTTCATGAGTGTGGAAATACAGGACCCACATTTTTTTGTCTCTGGTGTTTTTTCCTGTATTGAAAAATCTTCTCCAAATGCTGAAAATAATTAAACCGTTTCTTATGTAGTTGTTTAATCTGACATTATCTGGGATGAATGCTGTCCTCGCACGTCTAATACATTTTATTCAATACTGTATTTTAAGTGTTAAAATGAGGATTAAAAATGAACTTTCACTATGCATTCATTTAGTATGAGGATGTACCACTGAAGGCCCTACTATAGGAGCAGAGCCCTTGTGCTCAATAATGGAAGAGCCTGTGTTCAGCGCATTTTTAATACAGTACTTATTTACTAAGACATGTCACTAATGGGAGTCACAAGATTTAAACCCTTATTTAGCTAGAAGTGGGGCTCAAGCTTTGGCCTTGGAAACAGGTTGCTTCTGGTAAAGATTATGGTGTAGGGGTCAAGACTGTGGACATTAGCCAAAAGGATTGCTGATTAAAATCTGAAGAGCTGTCTTTGAGCAAGTAACTTAAACATCGTCAGTAAAGTTATGGCAGCAGAAAGAACCATTTCATTTAGAATATTTAATGTCAGAAAAGGTAAATCGTTTTACCCCAGTCATTAACATAGCTCATAAATGATATCGACTTTTTTCCACAAAGTTTCAGTTTGTGTCAGTATTTCTCAAGATTGCCTTGACACAATTTTGTCAATTGACATACCTACATTCATGAATGCTACTCATAAAATATGCAAAAATCTTGAGAGAAGATACTGTATGTTGTGTCAGACAGGGTGGACTCATTGACTGTCTGAATGTGATAGAACTTCTCCCCAGCTCCTCCTTGTATGTGACATTTTAACGGTCTCGCTGTCTTGCCTGGGTAAAGTTACTGTGTGTCTGCCCTTTGATGGCCTGACATCCCATCTAAAATGTACCCTGGCCTTGTGCTTGGGCTCAAGGATCTCTGTGAAGCTGTACTGGATAAGCAGATAGGAGACTGAAAGGGAAATCCAGCATTTATGGCTCTAACTATAGTCTATTTGATAATAGTGATATAATTTCTAAAAACAGAAGAGTATCAGTCATGTGTTCATTCATCAGCATCTACTCATAAAAGGAACAGTGTCCTCAACTCACTCGGAATAGCAAAACCTAAGCTGTTTAACCTGTCAACCTATAAACATGATTACTGTCAGCAAGTCTCTAATGCCATGGATTTAATATGTATGCTAAAATTAAATTAAGGATTAATACATGACATAAACTCAGGCACTATTACTTAGCAGAGCACCGTTCCAATGTGGGCTTTTAAAGGGACAATGGAATGAGCAGCAGACAGGATTTTCACTTTCTTTCAAGTCCAGTGAAGTTCACTTCACGTTGTGTCAGCCCTCTCTTCAAATTACCTTCCAGCAGTCATCCCATTTAATTCCCTCCCATCATATTGACTCCTCTTGCTAACATCAAAGAGTCAGTTGAACGCTCATTGTAGGCCCAAACAGTACCAACAAAAATACAACATTCTATTTTTTAAATATGATTTAATTTGCCTTTCTAAAAAGAATCACATTTACTGTGTGTAGAAAATTTTTACTGCCCATTCTCACTCAGGCTTTACTCATTCTGAATTCTGGGAAATACTCACCAATCTGTGGCTCTCAATATACCTAGACAGAACCCTTGTAGATGTATGACTTTCCCTTGGGGTCTTGGGATTGGTGCATCAACTGTTAATGCTGCCTCTGCACTTTCACTGCTGTATTTCTTTTTATGCATGCTGCTGTGTCCCTTCACAGTTGGTTAGTTAACCATCATCCATCTTAATGGCAGACAACACTGTATTTGTACCACTGATTCTGGGGACTAGCCAAGTGTCTTCTCTATTTCTGTTAGTTCCGGTGAAGTGCTTAACTACCCGAGCATCGAGACTTAAGTTCTAGCTGAGATTTAACGTTTCTTTACTTTTTTTTTTGATGCTGCTTCCAGGACAATACTTTTCTGTTCTGCTTGGTGGCCTTAAATTAGATCTAAAAAAACAAATTGCTGCTCTGAGGGGCACAGTAGCTCAGTGGTTAGCACTAAGCCTTGCACCTCCATGGTTGGGGATTTAGATCCTCCAGTCCAGAGACATATGTTGTATGCTAATTGGCATTCTTAATGCTGCGTGTGACTGCATGTATGACTGTGCCCTGCGATGGGTTGGCACCCCGTCCAGGGTGTCCTCTGTCTTGTGCCCTAGGCTGCCTGGGATAGGCTCCAGGCCCCCCTGTGCTATGCAAATACTAAAAGTTTTGCATATTGATAGGTTGGATAGATTCAGTGGTCGATAGATTCTAGTGATGGGACAAATGAGGCTTCAAATCCCATGGTGGGTGGGAGTGTCCTGAACTAATCAATGAATGCTTGTGCTAAATGAGGATTCAAAGCCTGTGGTGCCAGCATTGATTAGTAGTTCAAGATACTCGCACCTAGCACAGGTTTTGAAACCTTATTTGTCCCATCAATAATAGTTTCTACTCTGTAATTGTGTTTTCATTTAGAATAACTTCAATAACTCGCATTCTCAGTTTTGTAGTTTACCGGCTGGGTTAAGGGAAACACTCAAATAAGCTGCAATGCACTTTCCCAGCTTAATGCCCGTTTTAATAAGAGCAGCATTTTTATTGATCCTTATTATATAGGTATGTGGAACTAATGCAGCCCTGGCAATTGATCTTGCAGATAAATGCAAAAGTTACAATACAAAAATGTACTTATTTCCTGGCAAATGTGGCTTTTAACTGTAGAGGTAAAACCATCCCTAAAATATAAAATTAAAATAATAAATCATTTGTGTCCAGATTATTCACTTACAGTGGGGAAATAAGCATTCAACATATCAACATTTTTGTCATTAAACATATCTCTGATATATTCACATGAATTTTACACCAGACATCAGTTTTAACTCAATAAAAATACACAGCTAAAGAAATCACAACATTCCAATCCATAACAAAAGTTATAGGCAATAAAGTGGAATGACACAGGAAAAAAAAGGTATTGAAGATGCTACTCTTCTGACAATCTTTCCGACTATCTGGTCAGAAATCTTGTGGGGAGCTCCTGTGCATGGCCTGTTGATGGTGGAGTGATGTTCCACAACTTGCAGATAATGGCCCCGATGGTGCTTACCGGAACAGTTAGGATTCGAGAAATTGTTCAGTAACCAGTGTCATTGCTATGCTGTTCAACAATCTGGTTGCTGAGGTCGGTCTTGGGAGAGCTCTTTGCCTCCACCCAGCATGAGATGTTTCCTGTATAGCAGTGTGGTAACAAATGATTTGTTTACTTGCCTTCAGTAGTGGGTAGCCCTTTTTCAAAGACTGGAAGTACTAACCAGGCGATTCCAATTAGCACAGGTGACTTAATTATTGGAATCAGCTGCTTTAACTTACTGTGTTTAATATTTTTAGCTGCGTATTTTTCTCGAGTTAATAATGAGCTCTGGGGTAAATTTCATGTAAATAGCTACATTGGAGATATGTTTAATGACAAAAATGTTGACGTGTTGAATACTTATCCTCCACCATATATGCATGCATATTGGAATTCCTTTTTACACAATCAAACGAACTGGAGATGAGAGCATGATGATTGGTTGGCCTTGTAAAGTGTGAAAGCCCTGGGGTATCTTAACTTCCCTCTCAGGAAATACACACATACATATATTACTGCTGCTGAGGTACACAACTTATGGAGTGGCATGAAAAATGTTGGGGCACACAGTAATACAACCAAGTCATTTATGATATTATGCACATTTGTATACAAATGACACTTTCGTTTGTTAGAAGGTTATGCTATAGAAAATATTCCCATATAAATTGATTATCATTAAGATGGAATTCATTGCAAGGTTATGAATAATTCATGTGCATGTAATACTAAAAAAGTGGTAATATGAGAAAACTCTTGTTGTAGCCCATAATAAGAAAGAGTGTTTGGAACAGAAGATTGCTGATAATGACCCCGCGACAGGGATAATTTTGATTCAGTCAAACAGTGATAGGGGTGAGCGTTTGTCATTCATTGAAGAATGAAAAACAAGTGATATTCTTGAAGTGCCATATATTCTCTATCATCTTAAATATGCCACACCTGATTAAGTTTATTATAAATCCATTGCTCAAAAATATATCAATGTGCTGTAAGATCAGTGGCCTGGGCTTGAGGGAGGCAGACGGAATTTAAGCTCCGAGCTCTGTTTGTCTAATTCAGTGTCTAAGCATCTTTGTGAAGATAACTATATGAATCTTCAAGTACTATTAGTTAACTTTTATGCAGTTAAGCCTTATGGCTCGCTGTTTAGGGTTACTTCATAATCAACCATTTTGAATATCAATTTTGCCACTCAGGGTCACCCTCTAAAAGTGTCATTTAATGGGCTCTTCCATTTTCATCCTTGTTGAAACAATTACACACAGCATGCTTTCTGTAGTCTGCACACACATTTTTGGGATATAATATAATGATACACTCCCCACTTTTGAACTTGAAGAGTCCCTTCAGTTGTCTGTCAGTAGTTTTACTCAGTCAGTTGTTTTTTATTGCATACATGGCAATGCTGTTGTTATTTATGAAGATTTTAAGTGTTTACCCCTGTGATGGAAGTACACTTCATAATTTTTAATTCTTCTAGAGACCACCCCTGGTCCTATCATATCCAAAAGTGAGATGACAGTGAGTAGATGTACACATCTCTGTGCATATCAAAGCAGAGGTTGCAACACAAATCCATATTTTTAATTTATTGTGTGAATCAGTCCTACACAATCTTAAGCCCATTCAGGAGAAGGTCGTTCCAGAAAAGGAGCAGTGAAAATTGATGGCTGGTGTAGATTACTATCATTGATGATTGTAATTTCAGAACCATTCTTGTTATCACTGAATGAGCGAGATTTGGTTTCTTTACATAAAATGTCAAAAAGTCAACCACACGACATGTGTCTTGCATAGGTCATTTCCTATCACATCCTTGATTTTTGGGTTGACTGATGTGTGAGCTTGTATCTCAGAGATACAGACTGTATGATGTGATTAAAAGACAACATCCTTCAGAGTAATCCAGCTACAAATACTCTCCTTTGTTTTAGTCTTTAAGCTTTGCAAGCTTTCATTTACAAAGTACATGGTGATCTTAGAAATGGGAAGAAATGGAAACAAGCCATTGGCAAAGGTTCACATTTTCTGTTTTGGGGAAAACAAGATTTCTTACAATTCAATGGAGATTTTTTAAATTTTAAAATGCTGATTACTTCATAATTTATTTAGTTTTAATGGAATGCTGATAGAGGTGGCATGGATGCTTGGTGGGTAGAACTGTTGACTGATGTCCTCAGGCCTGGGGATTTGAATCCTGCCTGTATTCTGTGTGATGATTGCATGTTCTTCTTGGGTTGTGTGAGTTTTTCCAGGTACTCCTATTTTCTCCCACAGTGAAAAGCCATGCAGTTAACAAAAATGACATTTCTAAATTGCCTGTGTGGATGCCATGCGATGTATGGGGATGCCAATTGACACACCCACAACCAGCCACTCATGCCTGGGTCATCTCTGGTCTTCCTCCCAGGAGAACTAACACTGTAATCACATCAGGGGATCAAAAAAATAGCCTTGCAACACCCCAGCTAGTTGTGAGGTATTGCAGGTCTCCACCCTAATGAGCATTTTCATTCCTGTTATGTGCTCACTTGTGTATGATCCCTGTCTGTTCTTCTTCGACTCCTGTTTGCCTTATGATTTGCATTTGGTCGCTGTCTTGATTGTTCTGTTTGTATATCGACTGTCTGACCCTAACACTATGAGAAAATGGAAATGACTCCGACGGTCGTGGTTCTGACCCTGCTTGTTTTTGACCCCCCTTTCGATTCTTGATTGTCTGATTCTCTGCAGTTGGATCCTCCCTTCATGATCATTACAACAGTCAGGGTGTACCCATGCCTTATGCCCTCAGCTGCTTTCAACACGGTCCTCTTGTAACATTGTACTGCATAACTGCTTGGAAAATGGATGAGTAACATGTCAAAATATTTGTGAAATTTTTATTTATATTACATACATCGATCTTCTGTAACTGCTCATTCAGTACAGGGTCACAGTGAGCACAATAAGCCATACTGAGGAAGCACAAGGCACAGGACACCATGTTTGGGTTGCGATCAGTTGCAGGGCACACAGTCACATTCTCTGGGAAATTTAGAGACATTTAACCTGACCCTGTGTTTTGGATTGTGTGAGGAAGCCTGCACAGTCATGGATGGAAGTCCATGGGCAGAATAAGGGAAGGATAAGAAGGTCCAAGTTCCAACACACACACACACACACACACACACACGCACGCACGCACGCACGCACGCACGCACGCACGCACGCATGCATGCACGCACACACACACTAAAAGTGCAAGACTACATTGATAACCAGGAAGCCACCACCCTAATTTATATTACCCATGCAGAGATTAGAATAATTATTTATTTTAACAATAGCAGGTGGAAAACATAAATTTTTTGAAAGAATTCTATATCTAATTAAAAACACAAGTAATATTATGCATTTTGGAACCAATTAAATATTTATTTACTTGCTTAAATATATTAATGAGGTTCACAAATACATCATCTTCAAAATTGTTTAGTAGATTTTGGAAGGATGACTTCTTAAAACCTTCCCTCAGAGCAAATATGCAAATTCAGATCTGAGCCTTCTAAATTAATTGCAGACATCAAAGTTTCTTACTGCTGTTTTTTTCAACTTGTAGCTTGGCTGTTCTGCAGCTGAAATGGAACAGAAATTGCTGGACCAGAAATATCTGAGCTGAAGATGCCCGAGGAAAATCCCAACTAACCTCATGGCTGTTGAGAGGGGCTGGGAGAAGGTTTCCCACACCATGGGAATTCTCCTCAGTGGGAATGCCCAGGAACAAAAAGAGGAAACATGATGTATCCATTACCACCAGAAGCCACTGTATTTCCTGGCAGAAAAGTTAAAGTCTTATACCACTAAGCAAGCTGATTTCAATACGATCTACTGCCCCAGTAATATCAGGGTTGAAAGCAATAGTCAAAGAGATCTTATTCAAAGGTACAGCTGGCTTGCAGTAGTGGCTTTGGAATTTTGCTGACCATTGTTTTGACAAAGCATGATGGACCTTGGGAAGATGCAGGCGCATGAGTGAGGTTCCTTCTTAGTGACAGACATTCTGAAGAGGCCTTCAGCATGTCTGGTGTTTCTTCAAAATGACAAAGATGGAATTGGAATACGTAGGAGTGCGATCTTCCCCTCCAATGAAGGATCTTTGAAGAAAACATTAACACATGCAGTATATGCCCTTCAGTAATAGTTTGGAAATAACACATCATTCATAATTCATTTTATAAGCTGCTGTTTCCAGCAAATAACTGGCTGGTTTAGAATTTAAGAAGAAAAACATTAAATTGCAATGTTGGTCTATGTGAGAAATCTCTTTTCTTCTTATTCTGCATAAAAACCATGGTGAAAACATTGAAAAAACCTAAGGTTAATTCAAAAGTAACATACTGCTAATAAACTACACTCAGAATTTGATTTCTTTAATGAACAAAAGGTGATGGTCAAATCCCTCTGCCTTCTTTTTGAAAAATATTGTTTTTCTGTTGAAAGCAATATTTTAAAAAGACTCAAAAACAAAATAAAACAGGGTGAGAATATTTTACAGACCCTGGAGAATGAAAGCTGAGTGCTGAGTGTGAAATGAGAGTCTGACTGCGATCAAAGGCCTTGCCCGGGGGAGTGAGGTCCACGATGGAGCCTCATCTGCACGACTCGATCCCCTGGGTTCTGTCTGTCAATACAGCTGTGCTGCTTTGGTCCCTGGAGGTTAAAGATTGTTCATACTCACCACAGGCCATTAACGCAAAGAGGATTGGTACTGAAGAGATGCCACACCCAGCCTGCATATACACACAAACCAGTGCATTTCCACATATGGTTATGAAAGTATCTGTCATACATGAATATAGCTGAAGATACCAGAACAGGGAAAAGCACACGTAAATGAACACAAACTCTCCGTGAATGAAGATGGTCGACTCACACACGTAAAGTTTGTAATATATGTAAGTTTCCCCCACATACTTATGTTTTGGGTCAAAATGAAAAAGACTATCTAAATTAACAAATGTAAAAACAAGTTTAATACACCGACCTCTTAAAGGTATTTCAAATAATATATTTAATATATGGTAATCGAACAAATTTATTTTCCAATGAAATGCTATCTTGTTCCCATCATTCCACAGCTAGTTTGTTTCAGCCCAGAGAAAGCAGGTGTTATCTGCAGAATCATCAACATATCACACCAATGCGGACACATCAACAAATCACACTGATGCAGACATGCACACAAATAACTGGAGACCAATGGGCAGTCACCAGCTGGCAGCTATATACTTTTCTATCACCTTATCAAGGCTGTTAGCCCTTCCTTTGATGAAATCTCAGTCTGGGATGATTTGTGGCATCCCATCCTGTCTTGTTTTCAGAGATGCATCATTGTGATCATCTATCCTGTTCTTTTTTGGCCAGGGTAATTTGACAATAGCGGCAACACAGAAAACCAATTTTGAAAAATGTACCGGTTTCCTTGCATCATCAGAAGCATATTACCAAGCCTTGAATTATTATTTTAGATGTTATAAGTATCACCTGCTTTGTTTTTGGAGATGTTCTCCAATCTGATATTGTTATAATCTGACCTATACCTTCTGATCTACCTATGGTAGAACACAGCAGATGGTTTTCCAGCATTGACATTCATATACTGTACAAGAACAAATTCAGACCAATTCACCTTGGAGATAATAAAAAAATACTTCAATGAGACCATTTTGATCAAATTTTTCCTTCCAAGTTCCGAATTCCATAAACTAGAAGTTGCTTCTTTTCTTAATTTGGAACCTCCAGTTAATGTTAAATTTTCATAATCATGTAGTTCTTTTGATTACATTACACTCCTGTAACAAGCCCATTGCCTCCTAGTAGGTTACATCCAGGATAAACTTCTCTATGGTGTGTAGTGTAAAGATCTCAAATGATAATGAATGATCTAATAACTTAAAACAATTTAGGCCCTGATACCTGTTTAATTATATTGGAAACAAATGAGCTTCTAACAGCTCATCTAGTAAAGGGTTGGGGGGGGGGGGGGGGGTCATCCACCCAAACACCCATCTAGACAGCAAAAGGCACAAGGCAGGAGAACAATGTAGACAGCATTGTGAAACTCACTCAGCCACCCACCATCACTATAACTTGCCTATTGTGAAATTCAAAGAAAATGGGAAATAAAGTGTACAAAAACACCAGTACATAAGGCCGCTAAGCCATACTCATACACAAGACCAATACACAAAACCAAAACATAAGGACAATAAGCCATGTTGTTTGTTGTTGTTTAGTCACGCAGTCGTGTCCGATTCTTCGCGACTCCATGGACCACAGCACGCCAGGCCGCCCTGTCCTCC
>JAACJT020000105.1:19032728-19047900 GCA_009936485.2 Gymnarchus niloticus | reverse complement strand
GGCAGAAGATGAGATGGATAGACAGTGTAGTGGAAGCAATGAACATGAGTTTGGGCAGGCTTCGAGAGGCGGTGAAGTACAGGGCGGCCTGGCGTACTGCGGTCTATGGAGTCATGAAGAGTCAGACACGACTGCGTGACTAAACAACAACAGCCAATCCTAACTCTTCTAAATTGAGCAGAAGAGATGGACATTTCTGGGATACAGATCGATGCTGATGGTAGACTTTTTGGAGAGGTTGGGTTGATGGAGACAGGTGTGACTCCATGAGGTGACGCTGCTGGCCTGAGGGGCAAACCACCTTGCCTCCACATTGGTGTCAAACATAGTAAAGAATAAGTTTTACTTGTCTGCCTGTTCTAGGTTCCTGACTTCATATGGGACATGCACCTTGTTCTATCTGGTGATCTTCCTCATCCTGTTTCATTTCTCCAACAAGCTGTTATTATCCAGCTTACAGTTAACCCTCACACTAGGTATATACTTAGTGTCCAGGTAGCAGATCTGTTCTTTCAGACTTATGTGCACAGAATTATACCCCTTGGGAATAATAAAGTCAGCATTTCCATGTCTTTCCACCTGCATACACTGGAATCCCTCACTGAGATGGTGGAGTCTTGTGTTTCTTGCAACCACAATTCTGTGACGCATGTTAAGCTTCACACCGTAGTATTCCTGTTAGCTCCTCAATATGGCAGAGAGTTTGTCGATCTTGTTCAGAGGAAGGCTCACACTGCCCATAAACACTGTAGGGAGGGAGGCCTTGCAGTTGTTTATCCTCTCCCCCCCTTAATTCACACCCCTTTGCCTCTGCACCTAATTGCCAACTCTGTCTGGTATCTAATCTTAAGGCTATGAGCTCCTCCTGGTAATGAACATACTGTTGGTGATAAAAAGCCAAAATGAAGCAAAACAAAATAAAAAAAAATCAACTGAGACAAAAAATGGATAACCAAAAAAAGAGAAAAATTGATGAAAATACAAATAGAGAAAAAAATACAGTGATGCCTGTCAAAATCTTGAAATATATCTTTGTTTCTTCAAACAACATCATTGGTTTGGGGGGGCTCAGTGATTCCAAGTTTAGCACTGTTTCCTTGTACCTCCAATGATGGGAGTTCAAATTCCACCTCTGCTCTGTTTGAGTGGAGTCTGCATGTTCTCTCTGTGCTTTGCAGGTTACCTCTGGGTATTCATGTTTCCTCCCATTGTCCAAAGACAGGCAATCTAGGCTGATAAGCAATTATAAATTGCCCATAGTGAGTGTATGTGTGACTGTGCCCTGCGATAGGTTGGCACCCCATCCAGGGCATCCCCTGCCTTGAGTCCAAGGCTGCCTGGGATAGGCTCCAGGCCCCCCTGTGACCTTACATAGAATTAAGCAGTTTGGAAAATGGATGGACATCATTGATTTGTACATTACAGTGTAACATAATGCAAAACACAGGAGTGAAACATGAATGCATCTATTTATTTAGTTAAAATATATTCACTTATTGGCATCTCAACTACAATGTACCCCTGCCTTATACCCTCTGCTGTTTGAGACAGGAGTTAAACCCACTGTGACTTTATCGAGGATAATAGGTTGGAGATTGTCTGAAAAAAGTCCAAATACTGAATGAACTCATCCTATCTCCTGATTATTGTTTACAGCTGTTTCCCTTTACCCACTTGGCTATTTAAACCCCTGTGTAGTTACATTAGTTGCAAAGTCTTTTTTCTTATCTGCGTTGAGCATTAGTTCTAGTTTTTGGGTTCCCAATGTAGAACTTACCTTCCAAGCATCTGACCTATGAATTTACATTACCTTCCATTGTCCTGTTTGAGCCTGACTACTGAGCTTCAGTACTGCATTCGTGATTTAGACTTATGACACACCCTATGCCAGAATTCCTATCACAGGGAGGCCTTCCTTTCTTACATTACATAGAACGTTTTCTTACCACGCTATGTTAAAACTGTGAATTTACTCTGTATTTAACTTCCCTTATTATTTAGCTTACATTTAATAAGGTTTGTCCTATTCAAATTTAACATCTCATTTACAGTAGAGACCAGGCCAAGACAGGCAACAACAAAAAAGTTTGAGTCATGGAAAGAAAAAAGATAAGTCAATAAAAAAGCAACATTAAATAAAAAGATCATATTAAGATAGCCAAACTAAAAATACCATTAACCAGTTTGTAAACAAAGCAAAATGCATAAGCTAATCAGTCATATAATAATTAAATTCAATGGGTACAGTGTGTTTGTACCTTGAAATTCATCAATTCATCATTTCAAATCAAAGGACAGAAAATATTTTGAATGCCTGGCCATTATTGTCATTCAGCTCACAACTCAGACATGCCTGACTCATTTAGAAAACATAAATCAGGCAACAAGGTTCTCCCTCATGGGCCAGCTCTGGGAACCACTGCACTAGAATCGTAGTTCCTTTGAAATGGAACATAAAGGTTTGCACAATGTTGAGTTTCCTGAGAAAAAAATAATGTTTAAGCAAACATTCATGCGGTCCTGAGAAGAACCCCAAGCCTGCCTTTTGCTCCCTTTGTCACTTCATTTCCTACGATGGCCATTAAGCAGCACTCCACTTACAAAAGGTGAGGCATCCATCTTTACTCAGTCACTTTATACAATCTAAGACAGCCTTAACAAGCCCGTTTTGTTATCCAATAGGTTTGCAGGAACTTGAGTTTGTAATTAAAATCTTCCTCAGCACAGAACGCAATCAATTTTATTGGTACAAAATGAAGTTTGCATTGTAGATTAATGTGACTGTCACTCAACAACCAAACAGACCAGGCAAGACAAAAATGATTTGTCTTGATTTATGATTTATAAGTGACTATATATATGATCTGTGTCATTAAATGATGTTATTAAAGGTCACGTTCTTGTGACCACTGAATTTTTCTGAAGTCCACTTGTAGGCTGTCTGTTAAAGATGATCTTCGAGGAAGCCACTGGTATTTGACATGAAAACATTTCAGCACAGGATTAACTTGGCTTCACATGAAGAACTAACAGTTCAGACTGAAACTGCTGTGGTCTTTATGGTTAATTAATTCATGCCACCATATCTTTCATATCTGACCCGTGCCTGGGTCTACTCCATTGTAATATTCATACTATACTTCATCGCCATCGTCTTGAGTGTAGCCTTTCTCACTTCACCACGGGTTATAAAATATTTAGTACATTCAGCAAAACTATAAAAACACTGGCCAACCAGTACTGGGAATTTTTGATCAAGAAGGTTTGCAAGTACCCATGGAGTTTATACATGGCTCAAATAAATGTTGCACTTTCATTGTTTGAGAAGCCATGAGAGAATTGCTGAAGGTAAAAATTTTGCAAAGAGTTCATGCAATCATAAATAATGGTGAAGAACCTTGACAGGTCACACTTGTAGGATCTCAGCCACCTACACACAGCTGTGTCACCTACATATCACCTTCAGGTATGATGTGTCAGTTTAGGCCGGAAAAATCATCTATGAGTGTTGAGCATTGTGAGACTAATGCACACTTTTACAATCTGTCCCGCCTTTTGACTTTTCCCATGACCGACAACTTGATGTTCTACATGTCTCCTGCACTCTTGCACTCTAACTTGAATTCTTGCATCATGACTTCTCTTCTTGAAGAAAGTGAAGAGAATATGATACACTGATAGTCTCTACCATTTGTTCCTTTCTGTCATTGACTTGACAGCATATTAAAATCCAGTTTTGGACCTCATTATTCAATCCTGTGTCTGGTTTGAGAAGAGATAAAAGATCTTCGAGAAATAATTTATGTTGTATCTAGAATATTAAGAACCTGTCACTGTTAGACAATGTTAGTGATAAGCTGTTTAATGTTGCGGTATGTTCCTGGTATAGGCAGTTTGGTCCTAATTCACAGGGATGAAAGGCAAATGTTCAAAACAATATTTATAAGAAACATAAATAAGAAAAAAATAAGAATGTTTTATATAATATTTCTTATTGCTCTTGATGACACAGCATCGCGTGGTTATGTGACACTGCCATAAGGTACTAAACGAAACCTAACCTAAATGTTGCAGTAGTACAATAACGGCTTCTCTCAAATATACAGGAGTCCATAGGATGATGGTGTCAAGTGTGACGTTACGTGAAAGAGATGCTTAATGAGTATGAGAAATGTCTTTGTGGCTTGGCTGTATCGGTAGTTGAGGAAAACCAGTCAGACACCAGTCGGATTTCCAACTGCACCCAGCATTCAATTGCCAGAGAACATGGGAATGACATTTACTCAAGCCCTGTTGGCTGTAGCGTTCGCCTATGTGGACGTAGCACAACTAAGCTATGCATGTGCCGGATTAGTGCTGGTACGATGGAAGAATTTGGGTGGTACTTGTAAATGTATGTATTTCTGGTGAAATCTGTGGACTACTGATTAAGCAGGAATGCTGAGACTTTTCAACACAGGCACATCAAGTCGAGTGATTGTTTAGTACCCACAGTGGAAAATTTTGCCAGTGGCAGCACAATTAACAAAATATTACAAACAAACAAACAAACATTCCAGGCATCTATATAATGAACAAACACAACTATTCTCATTCAACTTCAGGTTAAAAAAAAACATTAATAGTCATCTTGATTTTTATGCTTTTTTAGTGATATTACTAACTTACCCACTACTCATACTGTCATGCCCTGCCTACCTGCCTCTTCTGTTTTTCCCCAGTGTGGCCCTAATGAGACACGCCTGTTGTGCATTGTCCCCTCATTAGTCTTGTATAAGAGGGCTTCCCAGTCTGGTGTCCCTCAGTCTGGTCACTGATGTCGCTTCCTCGTGTGGTTGGTGTGCCTCGCTCCTTCTTCCCATTTTCGATCTCTGTGACCTTTTTTGGTTCTTGTTTTGTTTTGGTTCACCATAACAAACCCCTTCCGTTTGCACTATGCCTGCTTCCTGGTCCTGTCTCACTCCCAACGTGACACATGCATTGATGTCTGCAGAGCGACTAGCTGTTGTTCTGAGTTCTGTATTTCTCATTGTTTACCATTTCATGCTTATAACAATTAGCCACTGTGGTTACGTCTCTAACAGAAACCTTGCTCACTTGCCTGATACATTTATGATTCATTTTTGTTCAGTACCGACATCTTCTCTAAACACATTTTTAACAAAAACGAACAATAATATAAAGAACCATCATGTAAAAATATTGTAAACTCTTATTAAAAGAGTTCAGTTATCTCCAGAAATCAAAGATTGCTTTATTTTTCTGATATTGCATGTTACACAGTTTTAATGAATGATCATTCCACTGTACAAGAAAGCCATTAAATAATACTTTCAATTTGTGCATCTGTTAGTGTAGTGATTAAAATACCTGTTTTAATTCTCTTTCAATAAATCATTTTTGATTTTCTTGTTTTTTCTTGTAAAAATATAAAAACATACAAAAAACTTATAACAAACAATGGTTACATTGTCATAATGAAAGCCATTATAGAAAAAAAATCCACATGCAAACCATGATGATTCATATTCAAAAGTCCAACTATTACCATTTACGTGCCTAATGAATAAAATAATACATTTTGTTAATGTATACTTGACTGAATTTTATACAGTTTTTATGTAACGTGTATAAAGACTGAGTGGCAGGTGGCATTGCTGAGACATGCCAGTATTTTGGATATTTCATCAAACAAAATTGCATGTCATGACTTCTCTGTATGAACTCATGCTTAAGGATCCAGAGAGCAATGCTATTAATCGCGATGTTTACTTGCAAAAAGAGATCACAAATGTTCTCAGCCGCAGTTGGATTTTATTATTAACGGCACCAAAATCCAGTAAGATTTCCTGTGGTTACTGAGTATCAGTATGCATTACACGGTCAGGGAATGGAGCCCCAGTATACTCTTACATGCCAAATTTGTGTTAGATGAGCCAGTGGTTAAACTTTTTTTTTTTTTGTAAATGTGATGATGGCTGTACCATCATTCTCCATTTGGTGACTGCCTCCAGGGTCAGCCATGTAACAAAGCCAGCCCTCCTCACCAATCAACACTTTGTTGAAACTGATCATCTAGCAGACCACAACATAGTAAAGTGTGCTGGCTACGATGAACTGGTAACAATTTCCCATTAGCTTTTTGCACCCTTTAAGAGAATTTGGCTTTCTCAAAAAGAATAAGTTGTTGTAGGCATTCTTGCAGAAAGCATTTATGTTTCCCGTCCAGTCAAATCTGTTATTTATGAGGACCCCGATGCACCTGCATGACTGCCTCATTTCCAAATATTCTTGGATGGTATCTGATCTCACAGGTTCCATAGTATAATAGAATTTGGCTATAGATTTAGTGAAAGAAAATCAAGCAAATGAGACTGTGGTACCTCATGCAGGTCATCTGTTGATGCCTGTTTAATCTGTGTCTGTATTCATAACAAAGCAGCTTCACTGCCCGTTATTTTTAACTCATAAATAATGCTCTTTGTGATTTACTGAAATGTTCCATCAGGATAGCGCCATGCTCACACCTTTCCAGCTACACTCAGTCTGGTCTTGCTTTCCTCCTCTCTGCAATTCTGACCCTACTGTTTTCCATCTAGTTGCCTATTTAGTCACAAGAACCACTTACCTGCATGTGACGTATTGAGTGTCTGCACCATACCAAGTGCTTCATAGATCATAGGTCTTTTCTAGTAGTTTCCGTGGATGACCCAGCTATTGTCTTTCTCATTTATTCCCCTCTTGGTTTGTTATTTGGATTTAGCTGCCTCGCTGATTGCTCATTTAGATAATGACCCTTTTGTCTGTACCTCTGACTGCAATTTGTGGATATGTCATAGATTTGTTTTCAGATCTCTGCTTTCCTGTTTTCGACCCATTGCCTGTTCATTAAAACAATCCCTTGCATTTCGATCCTCCTCATCTATTCACTCCAGATAGCTTTGTCAAGACATGAATAAAAAAATTGACACCAACAGAAAATTTAGCACTTAAGAGCCTGACTTTATATGCATAGACTTCAGAATTTCAGATACAAAAGACCATTCACAAGGGCATTCACAAGGTGGTCTCAACAAAATTCTAAAGTATAAAAAAGGAGGGAATTTGTCCAATGAATTTTGGGTGTTTTGGCTTGTCTGAATTTTGTTGTTTATATTAAATGATAATGAAGCCCATGTAGTACTGAAGATTTTCATGAAAGTTTAAAAAACAACATAAGTTGCACCTAATGATCAGTATTTGTTTTTTTTCTGAATTTTCCCCTTCAATAATTCATCAAAAAGACAGACCCTTGATTGTTACCGTTGATGCTAAATTTGTAAACATCTGGTCCAAACAGAAATTGTCTGTCTTGGGCAAATGGTAGTTGCCAAAGATTTCCTCAGCTGTTGCATGCCACTTTCAACTCTTGCATCACGTCTTTCCCTCCTTAAAGAAAATGAGACTTTTCTTCATTGTTGCTGATGTTGAATTGCTTCGAGATCTGTCATCACCTTCATTTACAAGGCCTGTTCGTCACTTGCGAGACATGACACAGCTTTTTGTTGGTGACAACCCGAATAAGCAGAACAGCAATCCTAAAAGTTTATTTATCACAATGACGACTGCAAAACATTCTCCATTGAACGTTACGAATAATTCTTTTCACCAAGATTTATCCATAAGCATTTATCAAATGGTGTGTCACAGCAGGCCTGAAGCTTAACCTTAGGGAGCTAGCCGACATACAAAACACCACATTTAGAGGCACCGTTTCACCTACGCAGCACCTCTTTTGACGGGGGGAAACCCTTATGAATACAGGGAGTACATGTAAACATCACGGAGAGCTGGAGGTGGGACTGAATCTCACAACCCTGGAGGTGTGAAGTTGCAGTATTACCCACTGTGGCCAGAGCACAAACTTATGAGGAGATTTATTTTACACATTAGAAGCAAATAAAGAAAATAATGTGTGAAACGACTAAAGTACGATCACTTCAGTGTGGGGATGTACTGTACCAGCTGTACACTTTCCCAGCATAGAAATGATTAACGGACTTCACGTAACCCTGTTAAACCTGTGACTCTGCAACTTTCCTCTGAGAAGCCAGAAAATATAATAAATAATAATAAATAAAGGATAGTTTTTGAAGGTTGCACTTCCTATAACACAAAATTAGATGTTACATACTAAAAGTAAAAAAAACAACTATAAACACAACTCATATTGTCTCCTCAAAGTGTTGCAGCTGTGTTCCCATGCTAATGGTGTTACTCTGGCATTTTGTTGTGTACTGATATGAAGCTGCCTTAATACGCTCTGCGAACCAGACCAAAAGACTGACCCATGAGAGGCAAGTGTCCCGATTAATGGGTGCCAACTCATGGAAAGTGTTCTGAAATGACTGTGATTAAAAATGATACAGAAGCGTGACATTCGTCAGAGGTGGAACGGGCTCCGTGAGGAGGCGAGTGACCGTGCAGCGTTTCAATTTAATCGGGGGTGCTGCAGAGACAGCTGGTCCCCATCAGCAGAGAAATCTGCTATGACATTGCGCCTAAAGACGAAGCCAATGCATGCTGAACACTGAGGCCCGCTCCTCCCTCTCGATGGGGTTAACAGAGCCAGGTCAACATCATTATCATCATTAGTGGTGCTGTCTGTCCTGTAGATGCCTTTGGACCCTAGAACCCCATCTCCCCAACGTATGAACTCAGGGCAGTTGGACAAATACTCCCCTGGCACCACACACGATCTCTCAGCTGCCAGTGTGTGGAAAAACAAACAACCCTTTAGGGTCAGTATGCAGGACTTAATATATTTTTTATGACCAAGGACCTTGAGTCAGTCAATCATCCTTTTTACTTTTTATCAAACTGTTCTGTACTGCTGTGACAGGGCAACTTGGCTCATGCATCAGCTGAAAACTGGTAGCTGTCTTTGCATGATGTATAATTTATGCTTCTTACCTACCTACCTAACTATTTACTAATACTTACATGCAGCATATGGCTGCCATCGCATAAGTACTTATGGTCTCATCAAGTGGATGTGTATCTAACCTCTTAACAGAGTTTGGGGGGCTGGAGCCTATCCCAGGCATCATAATGTACATGGATGGGATGCCAACCTATCACAGAGCACATGCATGCACATAAAATCACACAGTCAGTCATACTCCATAGGCAAATTATTGTTAGCCTAACAACAAGTCTTTGGACCACATGTGGAAATGAGAGCACCCTGAAGAATGTGGAGTTACACAGCGAGGACGTGTAATATCTATACACAGAGTGGAGGTGTAATTTGAACCCTCAACCATACCTGTGATGTAATATTAGTAAAAAAAAGATTAATTGAATGCTTTTCATTTGCGTATTTAAGCTGCAATAAACGTTGATCTATCTTGTTCAAATAAAATATCTGGTTAAGATGTTTAGTAAGATGGCCCTGACTTGCACAACACAATTGATTAAAAAAATTCAGAAAAATGAAGAAACCACAAAAACACCTGGTTGTAGATTTAAAAGACTTCAAAGTAAACAAAACCAAACTGAATGCTTCTAAAATATTCAGGATTTATCACTTGATAACTTGAATGAGATACGTATACTGATACTGTCCAGGGTGGACCACGGCCTAGTGCTCTAAGCTGCATGCCTGGGAGAAGCTCCAGGTCCCCCATAACCCATCAGAGTAAGTGGCTTGATGGATGGATGGATGGATGGATGGATGGATGGATACAGCTACTGGTCTAAATATTTACCATGTTATTTTATGCACTTTAAGTATCATGCATAAAAGATGTTCAGTTGCTCAAGAAAAAACTGTATATGTAATATATTGATATGAAAATGTCTAGAGATTCATACTAAAATGAATGAAAACAGAGGTCTCGATTTTTTAGCAAGTTCATTTTTAAAAGCTAACATATGAATTATTGTAAATAATTCTAAACAGTTTTCTAATCGCCTCCTGAATCTTTCAACTATGTTCTCTGCTGTCATTTATTAATTTGAGAACATTAACACACATCAGATTAATTTGATCCAGCTTGAAGTATTTAAAACAAGTGGTGCAAGTCTTTAATATTAAAAGAATATATATTTTGACAATTTGAAGCACCACAAAAATATGGATATGATATATGGCATGAGGTTTAGCAAAAACAAACAAAAAAATAAAATTAATTCTTTTTTCACATTTTTGTAACTTATACATACATATATAAATAATAAATATACAAATGGTATATGAATAAATCATAAATTAATAAACAATTCAACATTAACCACGATTAATAGCTGCTATGTGCAATTTGATCTTGATGGTTCATTCTTTCTTTATGAAATGTGACTTATCCATAACAATTGGCTTTTTCGAACGGAAGCCTCCAAATTGGCAATTGATGGGAGTTCACGGTGTGAACCATCTTGGCAGTAACCTGGTGTAGTGACGTACGCTCCCCAAGCCCTTTTTTTTCTCTTTGTACTATTTTTACACAAATACATGAGGAGGAGGCTGGAAAGAAACTCTGTAGGTGATGTGTGACTTAGTTGTTGGGATTAATCTCCTTTATAAAAAGAATAATATGTTAATAGGCATTATACACTGCGTTTAAACCTGGTACGATTTTGATTGTTTTAAGCAGAAATACACCTTAAGAAAATTGTAAAAAAAAATGTGCATTTTATTTCCCACAAAAATGTATTTTTTTGTGCTCCCACTGCACCTTGCAACACAAGCAACAAATCTGACTAATGCACACAATGATTAATATCAGAATCAGACAGCAAAGTCAGTTAACAGTCAAGTCAAAAACACCGACAAAACAAGTCATACAGTTAGGGCAAGTGTCATCCGGTAGCTTTCACACCGGCCCGCAGCCGTTCGGCCAAAAAAGATCAAAGTCAGCTCAGGATCAGCAAAGTTATTGCAAAAATAAAGAGGGCTAAGTTAATTTCTTTTAAACACAATGTATGGAAGGGATATCGGCTCTGTGTGAGTTAACATGAGAGCTAACACCTCAAGACAGCAAAGGGGGAGTTTAACATCCACTCAGGCTTCTTTACAATTCTCTGTCTTGACCCCTGGGTCCTAAAAAATTTGCTCCGAGGTTCACATGTATAGTACATTGGGACTTTATAAAGTTTTTTCTGCCTGCTGTCATTGGATTACACCAATCATGACAAAGGACAGCCGTACAGAAACCTGACACTTTGCTGCAGTAATTGGCAACTGCCAGCAAGTGGGTGCCTCAGACCATATGCTGTCAGCACCGAAAGGAAGCGATCGCTTTGCACATACAGCAGGCACCATCCTCACATAAGTGGATGTTGACCAGTCGTGGAGGAGCCCGCAGAGCAGACAGCGACAACGTGCAGGCAGCCCCAAAGTAGCGGGTGAAATTGGACAGTGGATTTAGCTGAGGTATTTGTGGACCTGGACATCTGCTTGGCCTTCGTGACATCAGTGCAATATGCAGAGTGTAATCTCAAACTTTTTCTTTCAAACCATGCTTACTTTTGCCCACCATAATAAAGAGTAAGCAGCCTCCTGTATTACAACAGTAAAGTGACTTTATGGTATGCAGCGTGATAGCAATGCAGATTCCGTTCAGGGGGGTCATAACGAACCTGTACATCCTCCACTACGTCATTCGTGAGACGCTAACAAAGGATCTTGCAACTTCTGAGGAACCTCTGTTTTCCCTATTCTCTGGACAGGATTTTTCCTTCCAAAAGATACAATTACTCCTTGCTGGTGACATATTGTCACCAAAGGAGCCAGATTTATATAGAAGCTCGAGGGTAACTGTAGGAACTGAAGCATAGTAAAAAGGGTTAATTATATCTTTACACATTACTGTGTGGTAAATTGCAGTGAACTTTACTCACTCGAAAAAGTTCAGTCAGGTTTTATTCAAGTTTTGCTGCTTTTAAAACAAAACTGCCAGTCATGGTCTTTACCGAATGGAAAGGACGAATCTAACAATATACTGTATTCATCATCCATAAAAGTCCAGATGACATTGTTGTCTCACCCAGTTGGTGTGACATCCGTTTGCACTGTTTTTTTGTGCTGTTTTTCTTTGCACAGCACCTACTGCATTTTTATGTGCTAGTACCTGTACTATGTAACAGATGATACAAACCATCTTTGAAATATGAAATTAAGAATTCAACTCAAAAGCCTGTATGAAGTAATATCCCATGTCTCTTTTGCTAGCTTTTGATGGCAGTGTGTTTTGCAGTCACGCCACACTGTTATGCTGAAGGGGAGTGTTAAAAAACAGCAGGTTGCTAAAGGCCTTCAGGCAGCCCTTTGTAACAGATTGACATAAATGAGGTCACTTTGTCCTCTGGTCTTGGAGTCCATGCCAGTTATGGAGCTCATCAGTAATCCAGTAGCCTGTGGGCGATGCTGTGTCCCATTGTGAAGTGTGGGCCCAGGTGACCGAAGGCGTTTCGCTAAACATTAGCACAGGGACCACAGTGGAGCCGGTGGGGTACAGCAGCACTGGGGATTAGCGCTAACCGCTAACATTATAATTGGAATGCAAGCAGGGAGCAGGAATGCTGGTTAGCCTCCATTGACCTGTTCCACTGTTGGGTATCATTATGCATAATTTAAGTCACCCTTACTATTTTTTCCAGTGAAATTGGCCCAGGGAAGAAAATGGCCCAAAACAGCTGCCACTGGAACAAACAAGGTGTGTATATTTTAAAGAAATACATTTGTACCCAGACTTGTGCAAAACATTTAACTCAAGGATGCCTTTGTCTTCTCCAGGAGTACTGAAGTGGCGTAATTACCATCCTGCTCAATTACTCCAGGTGTAAACTGGCTTAATTACCATCCTGCTCAATTACTCTAGGTGTAAACAACCAGTCACAAAACGTGTGCCCTCCAGTTTAGGATGATGAGTAACAACATATTAAGTTATATAGTCAAATTATGATTGAGGGAAGATAATTGTATTTGTTTGATGTATATGCTTGTGCTTTGTAATGGGATATTTTAACCTTTCTTGTTCTGAATGATACTAGTCCTTAAAAATCATTAAGCCTCTGAATAGGAGAGTTGTGGCTTGGAAGACAAAACTAAAGTACAAACAGCCCTCTTCATGGTGTGTTAAACCACAAATAATTTCTGTTTGTCACAGAAATATAGGGGAAATTGTGTCTTAAAAATATGGGTTTTACTATTCCTCCCTAATCACTATTAATAAGAATTAATAGCTTAAAGGTTTGGTTGTGGGCACATTTAATTCAGTCCTCAGAGTTTAATGTCCCGAAAATGCCATAGTTAAATAATGGTGATAGCAAATCTGTCAGTCAAATTACAGCTTCATTGTCCTGGGTTCTAGCACAGCATGATGAGAAGAGACAGAAATATTTTCTTGACTTTAAGACAGCAGGCAGAAGGGGTCAAAACAGCAATCTTGCAGATGAGAATCTCAGCTGAGATTCATTGTCTGAATAAATGGGTTTTGTTATTTCATTTAGGTCCGCTTTTCTCTCAGTAGCAGGGGCCTCAATCAAAATTATGGGTGCAGAATATTGCCTTTGACAATGGAAGCAGGAGTATCAATGTCTTCAACTGTAATAGTCTGAAATGTGCTTAACAATGCAATGGCCTGATGCGATAAAACCATTATGAAGTAGGGCTGACTGCATTACATATCAAACAGAAAAGCAGTGGTGCATTTTTAAAGAAGAAAATTAGATCTACAGTCATGAGAATGTTTATGGTGCAAGCAACAGAAAGGGGGGTGGTGGACAGGGGAGGACATAAAAAAGACAAATAAGAAGTAAGTTTTTTTGTCCGTCTTTGTACTTGTCACTAGGGCAAGGTAGGAGGTGTGCTTGGATAGAGACGCCGCAACAGACTCGCAAGATGGACACTGCCAGCAAATATGCAAGTTTTGAATAAGGAAAAACAACACATCACTGGGCATGTAAAAGATCTGTACATTGCAAAGTTCATTAAAAATTTCATAGAATTCAGTTGTCATGTTTAATCACATATATGAACCAATACTTTTCCTTTAACCAGTATTCATTTTTATTACATCCAATACTACATGTACTAGTGGGTTCCTCCTTCATAGGAAGCACTTACAGCTGTTTGACAGTGATTCAAGGAGACGTTTCAAACTTAGTAGCAGTCTTTATTGTTCCATATCACTCTCTCTCTCCTAATATTATGTCCTGCATTAGCGCATGGTCTGCTTGTAGGTTGATATACCAAGGAAGGGCTCTAACAGCCATGTTGCTACTCTCACTTTTCAATTTAGCAAAGCCAATCAGCTTAGAATGCGTGTCTTTGGACTGCAGGAGAAATCCCGCAAAGCTCGAGGAGAACGCAGACACACACACACAGCATGGAAGCTAGATCTGAGTCTATAACCCTGGAGTTGTGAAGCAGCATTGCTAAGCACTGAGCCACTCAAGTTGTTTCATGAGCCTGATCTGGCAGTATTCATTTAGACTGGAGTGTGCTGAATTTTCTTTAGCATTCATGTTATTTGTTTTATTAAATTAGTGTTTTGTTTTTTTTTTTAATTTGGATTGGTTATGGTCTGGTTAGTATGATACATATAATTTTAATATTGTATTTGTATGCTTAGAAAGAACCAACAATACCAATTCCAAAATTATGTTTTCTAGAATTTTTAATAAATAAACACTTTGTTCCTGCAGGAGTTATTGCATATCCTCTACTACTGAGTGGAATTTTATATTTTATATTTTCATCACAAATTCCTTTTTCAATTCAATTTAAACATGATTTTTGCAAAGTAGAAAGTTCAAAACAGGAAGGAGCAATTTAAATAGAAGAAACATTGCTTCATGTAGGAAATACAGCTAATCAGTAATAAAACTCTTAATATTGTTTAGTGATGGAACAAATGAGGCTTTGAAATCCTGCAGTGGGTGGAAGTATCCTGAACTACTTCCACCCCCCATTGGTATAGCCAGCATTGATAGGTAGTTCAGGATACTCCCACCCACTGTGGATTTTGAAGTCTCATTTGTCCAATCACTAATATTACTGGCCTAATATTGATTCTGAAGAAGAACTGAAGAGCCTCTTGTTGAAGGTGAAAGAAGAAAGTGCTAAAGCGGGCCTGAAACTCAACATTAAAAAAACTAAGATTATGGCATCCGGACCCATCACGTCTTG
>JAACJT020000105.1:19014510-19032628 GCA_009936485.2 Gymnarchus niloticus | reverse complement strand
GAAGGCAAAAGGAAGAGGGGACGGCAGAAGATGAGATGGATAGACAGTGTAGTGGAAACAATGAACATGAGTTTTGGGCAGGCTTCGAGAGGCGGTGGAGGACAGGGCGGCTTGGCGTGCTGTGGTCCATGGAGTCGCGAAGAGTCAGACATGACTGCGTGACTGAAAACAAACAAACAAATGGAAGAATAATTCTATTAACAGCAGTCAACTTGAAAGTTGAATAATTGAACTGTGAACATTCTGTAATTGTTTTATTTTAACTGCACTGCCAGAGTTTTAAACGTTCGCAATGCCAGGACTTTGCTTGCTTCCTCAGCTTGGGTCTGTAGGATGGACTGGACTTTATATAACCAGCATTCCAGCAACCAGGTTTGCATGGTTGGTAACGTGTGGTAGGTCAGCCCAGGAAATTGACCAGTAAGGGAATGGAATGTTGCCTGACCAAGAGGGAGAGGCCAACTGAGGAAGAGGGACTGGTTAACGTCAGACGCTACATTAGCACTCCTGTGTTGGATTAAACCACAGTAAAGAAATTGGTTCCCTTAGACGATGCATTTATCCAAAGTGACTTACGGTTTATCCAGTCATACTGCTGGCAGTTATTTTCCTAGAAATGTTTCCCATTAATTTTGCGAAGATTTCCAGGCCCTCGAGAACACACCCACTCCTGGGACTAAGGCAATTTGGTTGCCTTTTAATGTACCATTTTTTCGCAAGTGCTTGACGTTGTTTGGGCACAAGAAGAATCTGAAAGCTGAGCAAAGTTCACTAAGAGGATTTCCATAACAGGATTTTCTTTTTCAAAATATTCAGCAGAGGATTTGGTTTTTGAATTCCAGAGGAACAATAGCTATTTCTGTGTAGGCCATCAAGCATTGCTGTTTTCATCCAATTCAAGGCAACTGCTTTCAAGTCTGAAATGTAGGCCAGTGAGCTTTTAGGAAATGATCCCTCACAATTGTGATGACATACTCAGTGCAACTGATCATGTCATCACTCGGCAATCACTGGCCAGCTTCATATTACGTCTCATTAGATTGTTGTTATAAAGCAGCCTATCGCTGTAAAGTACCTTCAGCCTCCCACTTCAGAACCTAGGAATATGTCTCCCCTATGAAGGCAGTCAGCTGTACCCCTGCCTCTCAGAGTCTCCAGGCTGCCTGGCCTTTGTTCCTCTTCTGGGCCACTTCCCCCCAACACAGTGTTTCTGGCTGCTGTTTACTTATCATAAAAAGGAAGTGGGCAGACTGGCCGCTGCAGTTGGCAGCAAGCGCCAAGCGTGGCGTCTCTTAAGAGAATGCCAGGTCCAAATTCATCCCCCCGAGAGAGCTGGGGACCATGCAAAACCCATTCTACAGCTCCTGCAAGCCTGCGTTCTCTAGATGAAGCAGGGAATGATCACCTGTGGCCTCGAGGTGGTGCATTTGTCAAAAGGTATGTCTTTGCAGACACCCCCACCATAGTAGGCCATCAAAGACCCCGGCACAGAGTGAACAAACGCTTGAGCTGCACTAAAGCTCCATGGAAAAAGGAATGAATGGACAAATATAATCCCCTCCAAAAATATTGGAACAGCAAGAGCAATTAATTTTTTTTTGCTGTGCACTGAAGACATTTGTGTGTGAGACCAAAAAATGAATCTGAGAAGAGAGATCAGAGTTTCAGGTTTTATTCCCCGGTATTTACGTCTAGATATGTTAAACAACGTAGAACATAGCACGTTTTGTATCAAATGACCCACTCATATTCATCTTTTGGCACCTCTTGGCATGATGTGGAATTCTAGGTCATACTTTAGTGCATTTATTGGCTTTGGTCAGCAAAAGCAGATCTGATATAGCAATTACTTGTTGGGAGACTAAGCTTGGACTATTAATTCAAGTAAAGCCATTTTAAGTGAGTAATTTATGCACTTATTATTAACCTCAAATTGCTCAGCCCCTGTTTAGGGGCTCATTTGAAATAATTGCAGGTTAGCTATGTCAGGAATTTTCATTGTGGATGCTCATATTTTGCCATTTTAAAATTAAGTGTGGTAGTGCTGGAACATATTTTCTGTTGGTTTACTGCCATAATTTTCAAAACCATATAAAAAAAACTTAAAAAAATAACATGGACCTGAAACAAAAATGTGTTCAGTTTCTTTTAGACATTTAAGCCCACTTATCCAAAATGAAGTTTAATCACAGTATTGTGGCTTTAGTTTCATATATTATCTGTTTATCCAGCAGAGTATTTTGAATGAAGGCTGAGATAGTATTGACTGGTATTGCATAGTATGATCAATTTTTAATTTTCTGAAGCATTTGAGTGACGTGTCTGTTCACAACACCAGGCTTTTGGTAGGCAGGTCTTAAATTGTCTGGGCCATAATTAGTCTTATATGTGACTTCTTTTTTTATTAAAGAAATGAGACTTTCAGTTCCTATTTTAAGTATTACTTCCACACAGCTAAAGAACAATGTCACGCAATGGGAGCCGTATTAAGTAACTTAAGCTGATTAAAACATTCAGTTTGATCATTCATGCATTCAGAGATCCAACAGGAGAATTCTGGGTTCTACATGCCACAGCAGAACTGAGTAACACCTGAGCCATGGCATCGGATTCCTCGGGGGTGGCATGCAAGCGACCAAAGCTTCAAGCTGGGAAGGTAGCATTGGCACCTAGAAGAGAGGAAATGCCATAGAATTAGAGAGCTGGCCAAATTGAAATGGATGCCTGAAGTCCTTCACTACATGATTGGCCACGCTCATCCATGCTTCTGTCTGCTCATCGCGTCGTTATTGTTCTTTTATGACGAAGGAGACTTGATTTGATGCCTTTGTAACAATTGTTAGAGTGGCTTGTTATCACTGTCTTTTCAGTTGAATGGCAGTTACATTCAGTGTGCTGGAACGGCTTGAATCCCAGCTGGGAATTAGTCCAGGAATGATATGGTTTTTATCCAGATTTCCTTCCCACAGTGCAACTTACAAGTATTTTTAAATCTTGAGCATGTATAGTATACTCCATTATATTCTTTGAACATGTGAAAATGCCACCTGATCATCTTCCTTTGATGGGGACTACAGGGCTGGCATGGTGAGGGTTCAGATCCCGCTTCCATTTGCACGTTCTTCCTGTGCTGTGTGAATTTCCTCCTGCAGGTAGGCTAATTGGCTGAACTCACCATACTGCGTTTATATGGTTTACCCTGTGAGGGACTGGCTTTCTCGCCAGGCTATTCCCCTGCTTTGTGCTCCATGCTGGTCCCCCCGTGACCATGTCCAGGAAATGTAGTTGGAAGATGGGTGGGCATTTACATACTGACTGGAATTCTAATGAAATGGTAGTTCTAGTTTAAACGTTGCATTCAGAACCATCAAGCAGGATCAGTGGTCTTCGTAGCTCCCGTCGGCTGACTGGAACATGCCTGGACTGCTGTCCCTCTCTTTATGATTCCCTCCAAGTGTGACTGATTGAGCTGCTGATACCTGAAACACTCCCCACACCCCAGCGCCTCCCCCCCCCGGACTCCTACCCAACCATGCTTTTGAGCCAAGCTACAGCTCTGTTGGCTCTTCATCTTATAACTGATTGGCTGCTTGGTCCCAAGTAAAACTCCTTGTTGAGGAAGGTTCCATACCATGAAAAAAATCAGAATAGCCAGTTTTTAAT
Organism: Gymnarchus niloticus; assembly: GCA_009936485.2. Taxonomy (NCBI): domain Eukaryota; kingdom Metazoa; phylum Chordata; class Actinopteri; order Osteoglossiformes; family Gymnarchidae; genus Gymnarchus; species Gymnarchus niloticus. Next base: position 19,028,965 of record JAACJT020000105.1, on the reverse strand, counting down.
TAGTAGATTCTTAAAGCCATTTAATGTAGGAATGTACATGTATCATTTTAATAGATGGCTCTACTAGACACTACATTTAAGTCAGAAGATGTTGCATTTTTTTCTTAAGACGACACTGCATTGCGTTATTCAGGACATGCAGTGACTATAAAACATCATGAAGCCAGAAATGAAGATAAATGTCAGCCCTCCTCAGGTCATCCCATAGGATTTCAATGGGATTGAGATCTGGGCCTGAACAGGCCATTCTAACACTTTGATTTTTCTTTTCTGAAGCCATTCCTTGGTTGACTTGGATATGTGTTTTGGGTTGTGAAATTCTTCTTTGTCTTCAAGATGATTTTTGCCATAATATCTTGAAATATGGAGGCAGTCATTATCCAATCTACGGTTGGATCGATACCAAAATTGACTTGGATACTGATACCAGATTTTTGTTTGTACTGTGTAAGTACAGTCAACATTACGTGATAACCACCATTGATTGGTTGATTAGGATGCTCCCTCCCACCACAGCTTTTGAAGCCTCATTTAGCATCAGCATTGATTGGTTAGTTCAGGATACTCCCACCACCACAGGTTTTGAAGCCTCATTTTTCCTGTCACTAGATATGGCTTTGTTTAATGTTTTTTACTCATATCACAAAGAATACAAACAAAAAAATCAGCCAAAGGGAAACGAAGATCAAGCTAATTATATCTTGAATTAGAAATGCTATGAAAGCATTAGCCTTACCAAGATTATTATCAATACTCCCTGAAGATGCCAAACACATTCTGCACATTTACAAAATACTTTTTTGTGATGTTGTGAGTCATGAGTTTGTGATGCTAAGTGTACTCTTCTCACTGAGCAGAATAGCTTCAAGTCATTTTTCTTTGCAAAATATTTAACTGTCGACAAATGACCCCAATGCCATGACTCTTTGAATGGAAAAGACCATATTGTCTTTTCTGATTGCCTCTTCATCTCCAAGTCAGAGCGTAGCAGTCCGCCACTTTTGAACATTTAAAAAGTTTCTCTTGTACAACTAAAACAGGCTGGCGTTGTCAGAACCACTAGATTGTTGGCCAGACTTTGTAGAGTGTGTAGGGTTGACTTTAACCCATCATCTCTAAGCAATATGCCAACCCAACATAGCAAGTGCTTTGCCAGTACTGTGGCTTTTCTCAGCCACAGCTAATAAAAGGCTATATGCATGGAGTTTACAAGAATCCCTCATACTGATCCTCCTTATTCAGTTTAATAAGTAAGCCACCCATAAGAGCGAAGTTGAATGTACACATGAAAGTACCATTTTCCTGCCTTTTGATACTATTCAAAAAGCTGGAACAGATCCATCAATGCTCCTTTTGAGGGCCTCCATTTATTTAAAGAGGTTACAGGTTGACCAGGCTTCCTGTCAAGATGGTAATCTTTGATTAGAAGATGCACATTCAACTTAAACTGAGCAAAGAGGCCAAGATACAAAGTATAACCTAACAAAATTTGATTAGTTTGTTGGCTGCTACATTAGAATGGAGAAGTCTTGGCACTGAGTATTAAATTCCTTGAGGTCTGGCTTCCACTGAAAGTGTGAGGCTCAAAAATTGTCCTTTTAATTTTTGTTGGGTTATGTTTTTTTTTTTTTCTTTGTTTGGGTTTGTAAGGCTTTGAGGCTTATCTTGGGGGACACGGATGGTAGTTATACCTGATAAAGCATATAGATAAGCTTAAAGATGAACATGAGGTTAACTGCTTTCCCACATGGAATTCAAGACATTAAATCTTGCAGTAAGGAATTTTTGCAGCTCTCTTTAAACATATTGGTTAGCATCCAGTTTATGGTCACGAACAATTTTCTCCAGACCTGCAGAAGTGAATATCCTGATCTTTGAAGATCTTTTGTAACATATATACAGTGTATAGTTTTTCTTAATCATATGCAATGTGATCTGTGATGTCGATAAGCATACTGGTGAGTTCTATTTTGCCAAGGGAGGACAAGCTGTCACCTAAACACTAAATAGGTTTCTTCTCCTTTGAGTTTCTTCCGGAAGTCTTTTATCTCACAGGAATGTCCTTTCTTCCCAGAAGCCCCTCCAAATATGGTAATCTCCAGTATCACACTCACGTGAGAGCTTCCCATGCAGTCCCCGCAGGCATCTGTTTAAGGTCACACAAAGAACTTCTCTAACAAGCTCAGGAATTCCAGCTTACCAGAGGGAAGAGAAAACAGAAACCGGAAACCTTGCAGACTACAGCACCACGACAATTTTCACTAGCCAGGAATTTCACCTTAGTAGGGCAGTAAAAGTAATGGCAGGCTCTGAATCACGCCCTGCGGATCCTACTCAGTTAATAAACGTGTTTTGGTTGCTGAGCAGTGTATAAATCTAATCACAGAAAAAGACAGTGCAACCCTAGTCAATGAAATGACCTTTTCTGGATGTTGCCAATCAGTATAACTGTCATAATGCCTAACAAAGAAAAGGAACCTTCTCTTTTATTTATGGGCCATGAATGTTTTACCTGGCTTGCCTTATGTGCTTCCTTTGCACTTAAATGAAAATGCAGCTGGAAGGGCTTTTAGTGTCTCTGTGTGGTAGTCTGGTTAGCCTGGTGCTGTGCTGTAGGGTACGAATCCATTTGAGAGCTTTGGCTTCTTGGAAATCTCAGGAATACAGGAATGTGACACCAAGGCTAAAACAAACAGTAACCGCTTAGCTCCAAGTAAGAAGCTCTCTTAGCTCGAGTTGGACTTTCGAGGGGTAACTGACCTCTTGTTTTCCATTGACTGCCACTATGCAATCACGCATTGTACTTTCCGTTAGGGCCATGCCCTATAACCTATGCCGCCTCCCTACAGGTCCAGCAGCGGGATGCCTTTGTGCAGGAACGCTATAGCATGTACAGCTCGAGTGATCCCTTCCTGGCCCTCCAACGGGATTGCGAGGTGGTACAGGGCCCGGGTCCAAGGGGCAGGAGCCCCCCCGGTACAGTTCCCCGGCCCAGTCCCTTGGCTGTGCTCCAGCTGGTGGTTGCTCACTGTAAGAGAATGCAGCAGAAGATGCTGGCTCAGCTGGCTGCAGCAGAGAATCGGCACAGGAAGGTAGGTTCATACCTGGCTGGGTACAACTGGTCCTTTTGGACTCATTTGTGTAATCCATCTCATTTAATGATGACCTGCATTTGTGCCAATTGTTTCAAAAGCGTGGGGGGACATTTTGACTTCCAAATAATGTGAATATGAGGTTTCAGGTTTTATATATTGTGTCTAGGATTGCTTTTAATACTATGATTGGACGTTTTGTGTGTGGCCTTGGTTGGCTTGATGGCTCTGTGTATTTCCTCACGACAAGAAAGTTTAATGCTGCCCCCTTCTGTGTGTGACAGGTCATTGCGGATCTAGAGGAAGAAAAGCGCAGACATGCCCAGGATACCGCCGAAGGGGATGATGTCACCTACATGCTTGAGAAGGACAGAGAGAGGCTCCTGCAGCAGGTAAAATCTAATCTATGTTTCATGGACATACAGGCAGTTACAGTTTCCTCCCATAAGGACGGTGCCAGCATTCAAATTCTGGTAAACACAGTTAAACACTGTATTTGTGTGAATTTGAATACAGTTGTTGATATTGAGTTAGCAAGAAGCAGTCACCCATCCATGCTGTGGTAGCACAATGTCCATAATCAATTCCAGATAACAAATAATATAAACCCAGTATTTACAGCCTTCAGCATAATAGTGGTAAATTCTCGGACAATGAAGTCTGTTACCCGGTATTATCATGTGAAATCACATTATGAATTAAGTGTGGTATGAGACCACCAAGGCCAAAACCTAAACTCCAGGGATTAGCTGGTTAAATGGAGTGGAAAGAAATCATTAAGCACAAACTCCTCCCATTGTGAAGCACTGTACGTCTGGCGTACTACCAGACACCATCCTGGTCCAAACTTTAAATAACCACAGTAACCACCAAGTTTTCTGAGGCTGCAGCCAATTGCAAAGGAAGGGTTTGTCAAATGTCAATGATATGCTTGTGTGAAAGCCCTTTTCTGCTTGTCTGTCAGATTCTTTCTTTTCCTGAGCGTGTAAATTGAAAAAGATTTTTCTCATTTTCTTGTTCATATGATGGAAGTGTGGTGTGCAGTGTGTAATCCATTTTTAGATGTTGTTGTGTATAAGCTTCTCCTGCCCTTCTGTGTATGTGCCATGGTGCAGCTGGATTTCGAGAGGGCCCACGTGCGGCGTCTGGAGAAGGAGCAGAGGAGACTCTTGGCCCAGGTGGAGGAGGAGCGCGCCCAGCACCGGCAGTTCTCTGCCTCCCTCGCCAAAGAGTGCCAGAGGGCCAGTGAACAGGGGGTGGAGCTGAGCCGTCAACTGGACGAAGAGCGGGTATTGGCCCAGAGCCTGCTGGCTGAGCTGGAGGGAGAGCGGGAACAATGGAGAATGGAGCTGGAAGCGGAGCGGGAGCGGTTAAGGGCCGAGCTGGAGTCAGAGTACCAGCAGCTGAGAGCACGGCTGTGGCAGGTGGAGGAACACTGTCACGTGTTAGAGACTGAGCTGGACAGGCTAAAGCAGGAATCGGTCAGGTCAGAGGAGGGCAGGGACAAAAGGGAGGGCTCCATAGTGCTCACTATGATATCAGTCTCCAGCCAGACAGCAGCGGTTGATGCATCCCCTGACTCATCTCCACAACCCAAACTGAATGGACACCACACGCTGAAGGAGGCAGACCTAAATGAGCAGTGTGGCCAGGAGAATGGCCATGAGCACAGGCCCCCGCACGCTTCAGCCCTCTTCCACCAAAGCTCGTTGCCAGGCAGCGTAAATGCTTCCCCCTGCTCCTCACCTATCCTGGTCAAACGCCAGGCCTCCGTGACTGCTCCCCCTGGCTACCAGTCCTCATATCAGGCCAGTATCAACCAGCGCTTCCAGGCCGCCCGATACAAGTTCCAGGGCCCTCCAGAGCAGGAGCCACAGGGGAGCAGCACGTCACACTCTCCTCGAGATCTCTCCCCCATTGCCACAGCCACTGAGCCTGGTTGCGTTAAGCAGCAGGCACGTCACACAGTAACTCAGGTGCTGTCACGCTTCACCTGCCAACAGACTGGCGCTAAACCTCCCGCCCCATTTGGAACAGATTATCGTAACCTGGCACCAATGTCCCCAGTTGCAGGCAAGTTCCCCAGTGGTGTCAAATCCCCCATACTCCCCCGCATGGAGAGGGGAAACCCGCCCCCCATCCCCCCAAAGAAGCCCGGCCTTGCCCAGTCTCCAGCCTCACCCAGTCATGTTCCACCAGCCGGCCATTTCCCTCCTCTCTCCAGCATCTGTGGCCTCAGTAGCACCCAGGAGGATGTCACAGAGCGAGACCTTGTAATGTCCTCCACCAGCTGACCTACACTCCAGGGTTTCCTTCGCTACTCCTAAAACCCTTTATTTATTTCATTTGTAACTTTTGGCATGTCTCATAGACTTTATCCTTATTGTTGTAGTTCCGGCATATTTTAGAGTACATTCTGAACAGAACCGAGAATTTATGCAGTAGACCCTACTCAAGCACCTCTGAAAGAAAAGGAAAAATTAAATGAATAATTACACTTGTCTTACTTTTTACAGACAGTAACACAATCACCAGTTTGCTGCTCATATCATTACTTCTGCTCAGATCCAGACAAGGTACATATATTACTGCAGATGGATGTTCAAGAAAGCCGTCATGGAGAATGTAGAGGACACTGAAGGCTCCAGTTTCAGAGCAGCCAGAGGCAGAAGAGTGGGATATGATCCTTTAACTACATCACCCATTCTAATAGGACCATTACACTGATTTATTTTTTTTTCCATTTACATTTCTCAAGTGCAAAGTTATTATTGGGTGCATTCATGCCAATGTCTGCGTATACAGTACAGTGCAAAAGTCTTAGGCAGACAAGGAACATTGTTTAAATTATGCTGATGTTGGTATAAAACTGTCTGTTAAAGTGTGCAAGAATTTGCAGTTGCCATCAAGTATACCCATGTTTTTGTTGAACTCAATTATATGAGTAAACCTTGTTTGGCTAATCAGTACCTCATAAAGTTAATTAGTCAATGCAGTTAACTAATTAAATTAGCTGATGGTGATATTTATCAAATACATAGAATGGCAGGTTTGATCTTCTAGTCATCCAACCAGATATCAGTAACATAGATATTCTTGTTACTTTTTGTTTTGCTGTCTTTTTGTGTACATTTTAATGTTAAATCCTTTTTTTTTTCTGAGCAAATGTACTTAATGCCCAGATAAATGGCAATAAATATTTTCCTTGGCTGCATATGACTTTTGCACAGTCTTGTATACAAATATAGAATATATCCTTATCTCTTTAAACTGTTTATCCTGGTCAGGGTCACAGGTGAGCCTGGACCCTGTCCCATGCTGCATAGGGTACAGGATGCCAATCCATCACAGGGCACATAAACACACATTCAGACTTTACAGGAAATTTAGAAATACAAGTTAGACTGGGTTTACTCTACACGATTTTCCCCCAGTTTTAGCTCCGATTCATGTCATACTGAATCAGGACCTAGTCTGCTGATTCTTGGAGAGTCACAGTTGTTAGTTGGCACAGACAATTGCGTAGTGTCTGATGGACACAGACTCTAGTCTCTGACCTCCCCGTAGAGATTCCAGCAAGTTGTGCTATTTCAAATATGTTAGAATTTCCCAACCGGAATCGGGAGCAAATCTGCTGTGGTTGTGTAGTGTGACCCCCCACTCCAACACATTAAAAATTAGCACAGATCAGTCGTTAAGTGTAAACAACCCCGTGTATTCGTAATCTTATAAGATTCGAAAAGTAATGCAGTGGAGAGGCACCCTTAACTTAACTACATATCTCTGGACTGGGAGGATACATGAGTACCTGAGAGAAACAGAGCAAAGGAAGTATTTGAACCGGCAACCCTGGATGTGTGAGGCAATAGTCCTACCCACTGAGGCACTATATGCATGTACATAAAATTCAGATTCAGTCCCAAATAGCTGACTAGAAGATGTTTGAACAATGTCCTTTTATTGCATTAAAATAATTCCATTAAATAAGTGGAATTTTTTTAGTACTTTTTGGTATTGTCGTAAATTGACTATCTATGGCATGCTACATACCTGTTGCAAACCGTTTTCATACTGGCAAAGTATATTAAAGAAAATTTCCATTTGCTTCAGCAGCTTCATATTAAAATCTTCAAAAAGTTAACAGGATACTTTTTTAAACTCAGTTCTGTATGTATGGATATTTATATTCAGAAGGTGGGATGATACTTGGGAGGCAGTATACTGATTGTTGTATATATTTTTATAAAGCACAAGTGGTTTTGCATATGCATTTTGTTTTTTATTGTATACCAAAATTATATTTCTACAAAAACTTTTTGATATGCACGATGCTTGTTTGTCAGTCTAAGACCTTCTCGATAATTCAATGTATAATATATGTATAATATACTGTATATAATTATATATCACCATAGCATATATAATATATCACTATAGCAGTTTTCACTTGGCAGCTACGAGGTGATTTAACCGTATGTGTGAACCGTCACTGGTTTTTAACCCCCCTCTCAGGGGTCTCTAGCTAGGCCTGTTTGCAGTGTGGGAGCAGGATAGCTGGGGTGGGAGGCACTAATGTGAATGGGGTAATGGCTGGGGGTTGCGAGGACACATTTGAACGCCATTCTATACATATATCACAATGTTCTTCCTGTCCCTTTGCTGCATTTCTCTTCACTATGTATTCAAAGGTATTTTTCCCTCCATTATGTTGACATAAAATCTATTTATTTTTAAAGCTTATATGTAATAACTTTAAATGTGTTTATGTAAGGGTCATATGACTGTGGTGTAGATATCTGTATTAATCTGTGTCAATGCATCATTAAACTGCATTTAATCTTCAACAAACGTGCTGATTTAAACACATTTGATACTTCCAGAGAACAGCATGTTATTTCAGGGGGCTCTTGCAGCATACAACATAGAAACATTTACCACTTAAACACCGCATATCGTGAAGATAGCATATTCTACAGTCTGGCTTTGGATTGTGGATGATAGCTGCTTTGTATTCCTTAGAAGTGCACTATGCGTGTACTATATAACGATATGAATCTAATTCTAAAGCTTATAATACGCTACCTTAGCCCAGAATGGCAATGCCTCCACCCAGTCACCATGCTTGTTTTTTTTTTATAGTAGTGGTTGATTTTTAAAAGTTCTGTGATGGTTTTAAAGACTTTAAGAAGGAAGGCTGACAAACTGAAAATAAAACAGTTTCATACCAATCATATGTGAGCCAAACCAAAGCAAAAAAAAAAAAAACCATGGAAGAGCTTTAAATAAACTAGCCTCAAACAAAAAATAGAACCCTAACCCACCTACACAGGACAATCATTCTTCACAGCAACGTGGACCACTGCCCTAAAGCGATAGGGTAATCAGTCCAATGAGTGCCAGTTGTGCTTTGCTAATTGTGGTTTTCTGCAAACACGTGTCTGGTGGTTAGTTTCCATAGCAATGTGGAATAATCACATTTCAGCCCTGTGTTCTTGTTCTGCTTTTCACGTGCTCAGTGTTTCATAAAACACTTACCCTTATTGCTTCCTTATGGTTATATGAAAGTGCATTAAAATGTAGTTTGTATATGCAGTGGTATGTGCCTGTGAAATTCCAGGTGATTTTCATAATACAAAAATTGTGAACATCATTTAATAAACACCAGACAGAATATAGTGAATGGAGCAATATGTTAGTTGAACAACGAAAAAAGGAAGATCTGGATTTCACATGCCCATCTTCATATAGAAAAAGCATTTACCATTTTTCACTTTCAAAATTTTAACTTTCCATAAATACATGGCATAATGAAAAGGCAGAAATAGACATAGAAAATGGATCTGGAAACAAAAAACCTCAGCCCACTTAAAATTGTTAAACTGTAGTAACAAAGTTTATCAGTGATCCACTTGCAAACACACAAAACACAAAAATTGCTTACATAATGAAAACATATGGAATCTGCAATTAGCTATGCATGGCATCAACCTTCTGCTCCTCCAAAGAGTCTAAATGCACAAGCATTCCTTCACAACGAATGTTTAAAAACGCTGTAGGAAATTCCCAAGCGTTGGTACAATTCTTCTTTGGCAGAAGGCGTCCACTAGGTGGGGGTGGTGGATAAATTTGTGACACAAAAAGTAACAAGGCCGATTTCTCTTTCAACAATGGAGGCTTCGAAATGTTTTATTTATTTCAGGCGCTATCAGTATTATTTTAGAACCAGGCTCAGTGCATATTAACTTTAGTAAATTAAGATTACATTTACTTGACTGCGATAGGTTGACATCTTGATGTCCTCTAAGCTACCATCATACACAAATATGCAAACATTTATAAATGTGTGTAACTTAATTTGCATAATAATTTGACCAGTAAAACCCAAAGACATCTTAAATCATCTTTTATGTGTGACATTTCCTTCACCCAATGAAGTCAATCCTGAACGGATCCACAGTCCAGTGATTAATTTGCTTTGTTAGTATCAGACATTATAATATGCTTCAGGCATGCAGCTTATATACAAAATATACTGGTTCAGTCTTCAGCCATATTAATAAACAGCCTAACATAGGTCATACATTTAGGCAGAGAATATTAGCATAAAAGGAGAAGACAGTATAATCAAATGTATAACATGGTTATATGGAAGCTTCTCTTCAGCCATTTTGATGTCTACACAAAGTTACTTTTGCAGTGCAATGCTGTTGGCCTCAACCAGTTGCAGTAAGTCAAATTCTCTTCTTTCTATCTATGAGCTTTGACATGTAAGGTTTCACATGCCGATAGTATCTTTATGATCCTGGATCAGGAGACATCAGCTCTGCATGAGTTCACTCTGCTCAGGTATACCAGCAAAAATGTAGCTTCCATATGGTTGCACAAAACAGGACTGCTGGCAGAAAGAAGTGAGAAACGGTAGTACTGATGAGTGGCAGAGTTTGGCGCAAAGGCTGTTAATAAGGTCAGGTCTGTTAGGTGATGTAAATTGAAATTTCTTTGCATATCCAAAAGTGTTTGGATTTCGTAGAGTTTCACCTATTCTGTGTCGACGATTTAGGCAAAAAAACAAGAGCAGAAACTTACAACTGCACAGTGATACGTGAAACTGTTTAATTCCAGTAAAAGACAAGCTTTTTGCTTGCATTGGCTGATGTTTGTATGCATTTATGTAATCCTGGCTTGGGTTAATATCATTCACCTCACCAGAGTCTCTCTTCATGAGGACAGCTATCAATCTGACAGTCAACATTCACCTAGTTGTTAAAATGACAAACTTATTTCTGAATAGCACGACTGAATTTTTTCACCACTGTCTTTTGGCAGACACTTTGACTGTTATTGCTGTTTAACATTAATCATTTTGTCTGGCTGATGCTGTCATTGGTGCTAAATCTTTGTTAAGGCCTTTGGGTCAACTGTATTGAAAAGGTCAGTAAATAAATGTAACTGTCACATCTACACCCTTTTGGTGTGGTTTCCCTGGTTTGTTTAGAACCAGCAGGATTGTCAGTGTAGTCTGTATGAGCCATTACCAGTCCTGTTTTTAATCCAAGCCTTGTTCCTGGCTACTGGTTAACGGACTGGTAATGCCCTAGTCATGTCTGTATTGTGCCTGCTGTTCTAGCCTCGTCTTTTCTGGTTTAGTCTTTGAGTTCATTTCCTTGTGTTAAGCACAAAGCCTAAGTCTTTGAGTTCATTTCCTTTTGTTAAGCGCAAAGCATAAGTCTTCGAGTTCATTCACTTGTGTTCAGGCCAAAGCCTATTTATTCCACTGTTGATTGTTAAACCCTGTTCTCACTCGCACTTGTGGCCTCGCCATCTTTGGGTCATGGACCCCTATCTCCAGACTGTGGTGGCCAGTGGCAGTAACCCAATTGAATTGTTACTTGTTTTTGCAACCCTGACCTGGTTAGATAAATGGATGGAAGGCTTGATGGATAGATATCAGTTGTTTAAATTGACTATTTGCTAATTCTGAAGGCCTGAAATATATAATTATTCTGTTAATGTCTGCAATAGCAATGCAATTTATGCAAAACATCATCTTCTGTTTGCTAATTTTATGACTGTGTGGCAACATATTCCTGCAGCATTTGTGCATTGCTTCCCCCATCTCCAAACGTTGATATCTGGCTGGGTTTTACCGTATTCTTTCCAGACACTTCAATGTGCATAGCCAATTTGGACCATATGACTAAGCTGGTAACAAGAACCTCTTTTAGCCCCAGAACCTCATACTCACAAGATCTTAAAAATGCATACACACACAGCAATACCTGACTCAGGCCTGGGAAACCGGTTAATGTGTTTAGCTAGTTTATGGTCTCCATTGCCTGATTATCAGATTTAGAGGTTTAGGGTTTGAGAGAGAGCAGTGTGGCATGGCGTGAGCTTGAAAACCTAAGAGGGAGATACAGGGTCAAGAGTCCTGGACCAAAAGAAATTTTACCAGATGCAAACATCAGGCCTGCAGATGTAGCTGTTCATGGCCCGTTGATGGTGGAAGTGGTGGGGGGGACCTTTCTTCTAGGTCCTCTGCAAAGTACAAAAGGTTACCTCAAATGAGGTGCAGCTGAGGAAGACCCCATGCCATCACCAGAATGGGGCTTTCTAACCGCGGTGGAGCTTAGGCCTGTGGGTTGTAAATCAACCAGTGGCGCCAGGGAGCATGTCTCGCTGTTTCAGATTAAGAGGTCCTCCCAGATCAGCACCTGGGGTTACTCCACTGCAGCCGATCCAGCCCATCTGCAACAGCATAAGAGTGCTCGGAAACCAGCTGCAGAAATGTAAAATGAGCAGTTTCCAGGCCAGTGGAAGGTAACATGAGGTTAGGTACCGACTAAATTAACTCTCAGCCAACTACAAGGTGCATTTCTGAGAGTAGAGTGGAGAGCCAAATGTTTGTCAGAGCAGCATTTTAATCTTCACTGTGACACACTATGGCTCTTCATCCTGCTAACTCTAGTCTTTCACCTCATCTCTCAGTATACTGAAGGAAATCCAGATTATATCACCAAGGTTTTATATAGTTAAACTTGGGAAGTATCCTATGCAGCAGAAAATGTTCATTAAGGAGTGAGATTCTTACAGTGCAATTGGAGGTAGTAATGTTTACCTACATCTGCTAAAAGGCTATGCATTTTGATGGCATGGTACAGAAGTTATTTGATAGGCCAGAATTGAGGTCTTCTAGCAGAAACAATGTCATGATACGACCTCAAATTTGGACCCAGGGATGTGCCATCATTTGGCTATATTTAGTTGCATTCTAAAACAAACAAAAAACATATACAGTATTCAGAATAAACCACTTGTATGTTTGTTGCATTTGAATTGTAGCTTGGAAGCGTATGTTTTTCATCAAGAGGCTGGATATGTGACAGGAAGAGCATGTATTATGTTACGTCTTCTGTTTGTAGCCCCTGTCAGAAAAGATTAGTCTTTTCCTTTCCAATTTTCAAATTCCGAGCAGAGGAAAGATGAGGTGTGTATGTGTGTGACCTCGCACTTAATACAGAGCATTTGGTCTATTGTTGTGAAAGACCAAGCATATTCTGTAACAGTAAATTCACAGGGACTTTTTGATCAGAATGTTAAAAATTTGGTTTTGAGTTGTCAAAGGCCAAGTGCCAACGTTTTTGTTTGGAAGGTATATACCGTACCTTAGGAAAATCACCGCATTTGTTTGGTCATGGCATGTACATTCATGCCATGACCATCCATGTTTCCCCCATGTTATATCTGTGAGATAATTCACACTGAGCAGGAAGGATGAGCACTGTGAGACAATAGCTACTAAACTAGTATGAACTGGAGCTTCAAGATCTTTGGAGCCTGTCTAGACTCTAGACCACCAAGGACCGCAAAATTAAATTAGTAACACATGGGCATTAGCAGTTATTTTAACCCATTCCCCTGTCACTATGCCCAAGCACACAAAGTATATGCCTGTTCAGTCCTATGAGACAAGTCACTGTTATTTACACTAACCATTAAGTTATTTTGCAGGGATTTTTAGCCACAGCTATCCTGTTTCACACTTCACCTCTTTATGTAGATTAATATATTACTTGGAGCCTTCAGGAAATCTCCTTGGACTTGAACTTGTAACCTTTCAGTTGTAAGTCCAGGTGTTTAATATCTGTTCTCCTTGCACCTCTGGCCTCTTGGTATTGTCTACACTTTATACAGATTTAGACATCACGAGTTCTATACTTCTATGGAATGAGTACAGGTGGCCGTTGGGTAGCTAATTAGGTCATTGGGTAGCTACCTGGTAAACAAATGATGCATTTATTTGAAATAAATAATCTTTAAGATGTCCTTCTGGCTTCTGGACCATTTCGCATAGCTTACTGAAAATGTTTGCATTCAAAGTTTAAAATAGCTTGTGAAAAAGACTGTGCAAGTTGGCCCATATTCAAGGTGGTCGATCTAGTAAAGGTCAATTTCAATATATGCCCTTTGTCCTCTCGTCCAAAATTTGTCTTCTTCATGGAAGACTTTTAACTCATACAAACGGCTCTGCTGCTGACGTACCAGATTAGTATAGGGGTAACTATTGCAAACAGAAATAGATCTTGGTGCAACGGGTTTGAATCAAAGGTCCACGTGAGTCCATGAAGTGGGTGCTGAGAGTTGATTTTGAAAAACTGTCCAAACTGTCTAGCACTAAATTTGAGTCAAAGGTCCACGTGAGTCCATGAAGTGGGTGCTGAGAGTTGATTTTGAAAAACTGTCCAAACTGTCCAACATTAAATTAATGTATGACTTAACTGAGGGACTGGGAATTAGGAAGCTGTTTCTTTCGAAATGCCAAAACTTAATTGATTGCAAATGCTTTCAAGCTCACTCCCTGCTACTACTGAATATTCTTGAATATTTACACAGAAAATAAAAGCAAAACGTGATTTTATTTTAGATATTTTTGATAGAACTTTTGCCAGCATTTAGAGAGATGGTAGTATTGAGTCTATGAGGTTTAAGAACTTGTTATCCTAATGGATGTGAGTGGTTCTTTAATTAATATTTTCCCCTGGTTGCTAGCACATTTACGCAGTCACCTCACAACCCAAAGGCAGTATATGGAGCTGCCTGGATTTCCTGATTTGGGGTAATGTGCTCAGTCAGGGATTGCTGAAGCTGGGCGAGGAAATCAGACAGACAGTTGGTCTTGTTTTTATTCTCGAATGGTGCTGGCCTCTCAGGGGTACCACAGCCACCTGATGTATCAGAATCAGAATATCTTTATTGTCGTTGTAACGAGTACAACGAAATTAAGTACAGTCCCTGTGTCAGAGAGATTTATACAGGAAAATAAATAGGGAGAAATATATAAATAAGGAAATATAAAATATGGG
>JAACJT020000105.1:18966519-19011363 GCA_009936485.2 Gymnarchus niloticus | reverse complement strand
TTGTTTTAATGCTTCTGTATCTTTTGCCTGATGGCAGCAGTTGGAAGAGATCATGGGCCGGGTGTGAGGAGTCTTTTTGGATGTTTTCCTTTTAGGATGTTTGGTAGTAGTTGTATTCTCTAGCTATTACAAATGGGTGTGTTTTTCCAGGGCTTCACACCATGACTGTATGTGATAACTTGGTCAATTGACAAAGAACACCCAATGATTATGTCACGTTAGACATGATCAAGGACAAGTCAAAACTAGTGATGTTTTTCTTGTTATACTAAATGTCAATATTCTCTTTTGCAATATTTTGCCTTTTACATTTTCAGATTTCACCTTGTTATTTCAGTTGCCTACCTAATTAAATCAACTATAACTCATTTGCCATGAGAATCAAGAATCAACTACAGATTTATTAATCTGTCCATCCATCATCAAACCACTTATCTTGGTCGGGGTGTGAGCCTGGAGTCTATCCCAGGCAGCACAGGACACAAAGATGAGGTACTCCCTGGATGGGATTCCAGCCCATCACAGAAACATTTCAATGTCAAATTTTAAAAATGGAATCATAACAGATCCCATGTGGTTTTAAGTACAGGTGACAGTCGTTGTCAAGGTTACTTTGTTTGAAAGTTCAAGCACAATAACCGTATTTAAAACAACTTGCACAAGTTCAGCCCAGTGTGAATGATACAGAGTACAAAAACAAAGTTGAGTGTCTGACTAATCATTAAAAATGTTGATGAAAATCTGCTCAAACTGGGCTTGTTGCTTTTTCTCCAAATCTAAATACTGACTGCTTTTGATCTGAACTACACTACTTTGCTAAAGAAAAATGTGAACATCTAGAAGCCCACTGTCAGGATCCTCTAATTGTGTTACCCTTCCCCCAGTGTTTTTCTGGCTTGGCCTGACCCATTTGTGTATGAATAAACAGAGCGTCCTTCTTCAGTCAGTTACCTTCTTGACCGAGACACTATGTGCCTGTTGCCATGACAATGTTTGGTATGCGCTCAAACCATCTTACTCATGGAACCGAGGCTGACACTGAAATCGTGGGCCAGTACGTGGCATGCAGCATGCAGGAGAAATACAAATCTGGGGGACAATTCTTCTATTGCATCTGTGAGCCACCTTGCCTTCCAAAAAAAACTTCCATCTTAAAATGAACTTGACAGCTAGAGTCTGAAAGCATGGATGTGCCTGCAGGTAGTAAGTAGACATATTTTGAAAAGAAAATTTGGGTAAGAGCAATTAATAGAGAGACTGCCTGTAGCACACTTGGCATACGGAAGGTAGAGAAGCCATTAATGAGCCATTTACGTCCAGTGCTATCACTTCTGTCCATTCGGTTTTGCATCTTGATTGCAATTTGTGTCTAGATCTCAAAACTCATTGATGAATTATTTTTAAGGATTAAAATTTCTGTTTATGATAAATCACGTACAACAGCTAATTGAACTGCAAGCACTGCGGAATTATAATCTGAACAATGCCGTAGCAAATATGGATGTACTGATTTTTTGATGTGACCACTAAAGGCTGTTCAGAAAAATAAACCTAAATATACCTACAATTTATTAGACGTCCCTGCCTACACTACATAGGTCTAATGCCACTAGACAGATGATTATGAGGATTCGTTTGTAATTAGGTAAAAACTAATTTGAAAATTCCATCCACTTCAAAGTGACTCTGGCTGCTACTTTGATAGGCGACTGGGGGAAGAACAGTGCATCTCCATATACATATGACAGTTATGCTGATACCACAGTCTTTTAATGCTGCCTGATCACCAACACCCTCTTCTATATTCTTTTAAGTAGTAATGACACACAACTACATCTCCAACATGAAATGTAAGCTTGCTGTTGTAGATGAAAGATCATTGGAGTGTATAGAGTTCTGTGTCGTTTTGAAATAAAGCTTGCAAAAAGGTTTGGATTCAATCATTGCTATGGCCCTCGACAAGCAATTGTGGACAGATATGGCAAAGTGGCACTATGTTTCCAATGTTACTGAGGTCTCTCAGGCTGCTAAGGCTGCTACAACATTCATCTAAATGCTAGCAAGAAATATTTCTGATTTTGTGTAGGTTGCCTTACAACCTATGGTTATTTGGCTCTCACGTATTAGTATAGAAACTTTCTTTAGTTTTACCAATGAGGCCTCTTTCCCAAAATGTACATTTACATTCATGGCTGGATGCAGTTAATGTCTGTGTTTAGTTATCTTGTATTTGCTTGTATTAAATCAGATTCCTACCCCAAAAACCACAGATGAGTCCAAGTGGGACGATAATAAGGTGCTTCAATTACGCAAATTCGCCAACTCTTGCAAATTCCTCAAAAAAGTCAGCCTATGTCACATTTATCACTGAAATCAATATATTTATTCAAGCTACAAAGCTCACATACTTCACAGTTACTGTGGTTTATTGTCATGTACAATATTCTCTTTTTGCTATGAAAATAAACAAAAACCACATAAATTTAGATGTACATATCTCACATTCTGAAACATAAAGTTGTTTAAACAATCATATAGTAACAAAACTACTTTTGTCCTTTTTACGTATTTGTGTAATACGCTAGCACGGACCACATCTGTAATGCTGAAATATGCCTAAAATTCTTTTTATGTATTGTCTAGCTGATGTCCAAGCCAATGGAATCCATGTAATCAAAATGCTTTGCAAGTGTAGCAAGAAATCCGAGATAAAAAAGTCAGTGGTGTCAATGTTTGCCAACAGAAACAGGCTTTCCACAGCAGATCTATTAGGAAGTGTCACAGTAAATGAGATCTCTATTTTACTGTAGCATAGGAGGAGGTAAAGCATGCTCACTGAAAACCACACACACGGTAGTGACATTATAGTCTGGAGTTGAACCTCAAGCCCCCGTGTAAAGCTAGATTGCTATCTGAAGGGTGAGAAAACATACACTTTGAGTCAAGTCAATTAGGCATTGCGGTACTTTACAAGACTGTTTATTGTGGTAATTGAGAGAAGTATTTGTGGGAACTTTGTTACCATGCTGCTTTTCATCAGCACTGAATAAAAGACTCAGAGAATGTAGCTCACCGGATACTGGGTTTGGCAGTATATAACATACATAACCAAGATGTGGACTGCACCACAAACCTTGTACTCTGGGATTCTTATTGTGAGTTTGTTGCATAGCTACTGATTTCCGTTTTCTTTAATTAAAAATAAATAAACCACAAATCACTCTATTTAATTAATCTCGATGTGGGAGTGCTCTATAAAGCTCCAGGGAGAGCCAGGTTGATGATCGTCGGCTGGCCATAATTGACTCCCAGCTGGCTGTTGGTGGGACATTGAAACCAAGCCAGACTTCTGGTTGACGCTCAGTCTATATGCACTGCTCTACCAGGCCTATGAATCTCTGAAACCTCTACACTCACACTACCATAATGATAGGGAACTTGACAGGCCATGTCAGCATGTCCTCCGGTGTGTGAGTTGTTTAGCTAACTTTGTTAAACTGTAAAACTTAATGAAGACCCTAATAACTTACATTAGATTCATTGTTTATTTACTTAGTGATATTATAAGAGTTTCACATGATATTAATTATACACCATATTTCTCGGCTGATATGGTATTAATATTCATGACTGGTTTGTAAATATCTAAATGCATATTACGAATTCTCCTTTGATTTTTTTTTTCTCCTTTGTTATACACGTCAGTTGCATCAGTACAGGTACAGGAACTGAAAGTTATGACGGTGACCTAAAATTTCCCAGGAAAAACCTTTCTGTTGTATCCTTGAGTTATTAATGCCACTGAAATATCAGCTGTGTAGACAGATGGTGTATGATTTCATCTAAGTAATTTGAAAAACGAACATTAAGAAATTTCAAAAAGTTATCTGTACAGTATACATCGAACTTGTTGCTGTTTGGTTTGACTTGTTAATAAAACAATTTCATACAGGCTGCATATGTTGAGCTATAGAGATATAAATAAATCAATTCGGTTAATTTAATCTTATTGTGATACTTTGTCGCATATTTTAAGTATAGCAATAAAAATACATATTTTTATTTTGGATGCTACTTTGATCTTATTTCCTGCTTTCCTGCCGGAGGTTTTCATGGTGCCTTGCTGAATGATTATTAAAATTTCAGAATACCCGGACCAGCGATTAAGGCCAAATTTCTTTGCATGCCTACGTAAACGGAGGGCGAGCATGCATAAAGTTTCATGGTGTCTGTCAAAGCGCACTAAGAGTGAATAAACTTGGCCAAGAAGAATAATTCTTCCGTAATCTGTTTTTTTCTTGCATCATTGTTATGTATTAAGGTGGTTGTCCAGATGTGTGTAATATATATCACTCGTGCCTTTGACTTTCAGTTGCTGTCAAAATGTCTAATTTGTCTAATTTTTATTGTGGGTCATAATCGGCGGGTCTTCACTTGCCCTCGTTTAATGTTTTCTGCAGGGTGTAGTACTGACGACAAAACTATTTCATTTTTTAATTCAGCTTTGAAATATTCGAAATCAATATGCCTGATAACATACATTATATTACAACATGTTTTCACAGGGACCTGCTGTGAGAGCACAGTATCGTGTATGCCAAGAATTTCAAATATAGCACACCAAAATGCTGGAACTGTTTAGAGCAGAACATTAAATTCCTAATTCGTAAAGTTGCATTTTAAAAAATCCGGTTTTTTTTTGTTATTGTAGGCTATAAAAAGGTTGCCATTCATGATCTAAAGACAGGATACTATTTCTATGTAGCCTGTATTACATAGCATATTTTCTTTGCATGAAAGATAAAAGTAATACTAATTAACGATAAAAGTAATAATATACACAGGCATCGCATTTATTTTACGAAAGGCGAAACGGTGAATATTTAACTATACGAATGAAACACATAAACGTAGATTTTAATGTGATAATGAAACTGCCTGAATCATAACGCATGCTATAAATAATGTAAATCCCAAAATTGTGTGATGTCATAAAGCTAGTTGATGTTTCCCGAAAGAAAGCGTTCTGTAGGATATGATTAATCTGTCAATTCATATCGATTCTGGGCTGAACAATCTGAGAACGTTGATATTTTAGAGCCGCGCGTGGCAGAGGCAATTAATTTAACTTCCATGGGATTCTGCGTCTCCTAACTGTGCTGTTAATTAATAAAACAGCGAGTTAATAAAGTTTGTAGGTGAAATTCCTTAATCAGGAAAGTAGTCTATAAGAAGAAGTTACATGTGAGATGTGGCTGTTTAACATATGATAATAAAAAGCTTATTATAAGTATCTATTTGAATATCATTTAAAACGAGGATTGCAGATATTTTGACGCTTGAGATATATTTTCCAATCATCTTAATAAATCTTTAGACATTAGAATTATACAGCTTCAGAAGTTCTGTCGAAAATAAACTTTACTAATATTAACAGTATGCTTCCGTACGTTTATACAAAGCCATTAGAAGCTGGAAGTTAAAACTTGACGTTTCAGATCTTGTTAAAAAGAACCCTGCATCCTGCATGCATGCAATTGCATATAAATTGTATATTATATCGTATATATATGCAGAAATATTGCTAAATAGCCTATTAATGGTTATAGGGATGTCGGTGAAAAATCTAATTAGCCATGATTTTCTGTAGCTGTGTTGCTAATGGTTAATTGTTTACGAAATAATTATAATAACAGTTGAACGTTACAAAAAAAAAAAAAAAAAAACCGTGTGATTAGCGACAATAATGTAAACTGATTAACTAACCGTTGGTTTGACAGTAATCGCGTTGACTTAAATCAAATGTTTGCAATCTGTGAACAAGTAATCGAACACACTTGCATCTCATCATATTTATTACTTATTGTATTTTAATTCATGGTTTTATATCTGCCTAGCTTTGGATTCCTTTCTGTCTGTCTGTCAGTGGTGTATGTTAAATATTACATATTTTGTTACTGTTTAACACGGGTTTGGACAGGTGATTTGGCGCGGTGTGTCATCCCTGCTGTACCTCTCCGAATCAGCTAGAGAGTATAGGAGCGCATCCCACACAAAGCTACAGTCATCACTCACTCATCCTACCCAATAAGGAAGGCTAAGAGAATGGTGCACATCTCCCCTCTGCCCACCCCTCGCTTTTAAAGTTTGCCTAAACGGTCGTGTTGTTCTCACGTAATAACAGCTAATAATAATAATAAAAAGGGAATAAGGGACACGAGTGCTGAGTAAGTGTCAGGGGGAATTCAGTTCCGAAACAATGCGTCATATGAGCGAAAACAACGCGTCTGCTGCTCAGTCACTTGTGGACGTCTGGACTTTGAGAGGAGTGAGCGCAGATGAGACCAGCTCTCCTTCTTAATACTCCTGATGAATGACAATTCCCTACAGGAACCATTCACTTCAGCTCTCAGTTTTGCCTGTTCTTATCCTTTCTGAATTTTACTGGAGTGTGTTTTTAACAAAGCCTGCTGGATGCAAAAAAAAAAAAAAAAAAAAAAAAAAAACAATTCATATATAGGGTATAAAATAAAAATTATAAAATTGCGCAGCTTTGGAATATATTTGGGAAAACGTAACAAGCATTGTGAATAATTATATGTTGCTTAAGTCCTAATTAACAGTAACACGCTTGCAATATATGTATTGTTTATTTTTTGCTGCCTCCCGCTTAGATTGGTAGACAAATGAGAAATTGAGAAATGTTTAGTTTAAGCTGGATTCAGGGCTCTTCTTGGACTCGCCGCAGCCCCGAGGTGCCCAGGGCGGATCTGGGACTCATACATCAGTCTAGAATAGGCTCGCCTTCTTCGGACAGCTTAAGTGCCTACTTCAGGTTATGCCTTGCCTTTATTTTACTCCTGCTCCTTTTAACGCCAAGAGTGGACTCTTCTTGGTGGTGAGTATTTCATCCATGCACACTCACATTTCAAAAGAATGACTGGCGTACAGGTAAATGAACGGAGCATTGTCAAGACCTGTCAGTTAGAACGGTGTTAGTGGAATGTTTATGGCGGAAAATACATGTTTTCCAGGTAAATAACACTTAGTCCGATTAGTGTCAGACCCTGATTCACCACATAAATATATTGGTTTTCCATACTAGGCTTAAATTGTATTAATAATATTTTCTCCTGTTTATTTCATATAGGCCTAAGTGTCAAAGCTTTTTAGGAGCATGTACAGCACATTTACATACATGCATTGTGCTGTTTTCATCTGTACTTCACGGGACACGCAGATCAAGCGTTTGTGATTAATCAATCCAACACAATTTTAGCATTTCCCTTGTGCATATGGTGTATAGCTTAATATAGCAGCTTCTTTTAGTTGATTTAAAAATTGCAGTTAGCTGAAATTCAAAAGCAATATGAATAAAGTTTACAAATGAGTGATGACAGGGGAAGTTGTAAACCACCACCGATAAACCACTGCACAGTATTGTTCCGAACAAACAATACAATATTCGTAAGAGGAAACAAAACATACGCCAATTAATATTAAAGTACTCGATTACCGATTTCGCTAGAATGAATTGCTTTTCATGCATATTTCTGAAAACGGGAATGTTTGTTCAAAACCTACTCAAATATGCTCAGTGATTAAATATTTATAATATTTATATTGATGTAGTTCATTTTTTTGTTTGTTTGTTTTTGTCACCGTTAAAACTTTCCCACAAAGTAAAATTCTTTTTTTAAGCTTAGTATGTGATATGTTTCGCACGTTTTTAACATGTCATATGTTCTTCTCTTGCTTTCTGTTATCAAGGCATGCAATCGTGATGTCCTCTTTAGGCAGTATTTCTGTTAAATTAGATAAAGCTTTTGTCTGGAGTCTTTCGGGTACTATCTGGCCATTTAAACGTCATTGCTTCAGAGCGTGTTACATGTAAATGCGTAAGGAACCATGTAGCTTACCATGCTCACAGGACCAGGCTTTACAAAGTAAAAAGATACCGAAAATTTGTGGGTGGCGCATGGATGGGTCATCTTAAAAACAAACAACGAAAAATGCATTGAGTAACGTTATTATTATTATTGTAATATAGTACTACCATTTTGCCATAGCTGCTTAGGTGCTTCAGAGTCACAGCCAGCCTGAAAAATTTCCCAGGAAGCACAGGACACAGGCAGGATTCATCACTGAGCAATAGTATCTATCTGTCTGTCTATCTAAATACCCTTTGAAGGAAATTTTGAAAGATGATTTTAGTGGTATCATTATTCCATCCATACAAACAAATTCATTCGCCTAAGGGTTTCAGGTCTTTACAGGTAGGCTAACATAAAAATACTTTGGGAGTGTGACATGCGATGTCTGATTGAGAACATGATAAACGAGTGTTAAAAATTAAGAATGGTTCTAGTATTAAAAATGGGTGTAGTAATTCATTGCAGGCAAGCCGATGGGAGCATAGCATCAGTCAGATTCCACATTATAACTGACAATGAGGTAATGTTCAGACTGGTTCAATCTGAAGATTAATGGTATGGAGATGTTGATACGGATATGAGTGTCACCTTGCCATCCTTGCGTGGTTCTCTCTTCCTCAGACCTCAGGTCAGATCCCCCTTCTTTACTTTAAGGACTGTCCATTCTGTAGATGTCCCTCATTGTTTTGTTTTGTTTTTTTCTTATATATATTTTTTATCTGCCTTCATCGTAATCACCTTTGGGAAATCTCACTCGTCTAACAACCATTACATAACAGCGACCGTGAATGACAATAACAAGGATGACACACATGATGAAAATTCTGTTTTACTAAATATCAGAAGTTGTTTCAGGTCAAGCACCTCAATGTCTATTTCTTTAAAAAATCTTGAAACTTCTGTTTTTTTTTTAGACAAATCAATGACAAAATGTATTCTGTTTGAACATTACTCCTCAGTGAATCAGAAAAATCTATTAGAAGAGATTTTTTGTTGTAGCAAGCCAAATACAGGTCATTTGTATTTTTATCAATGATCTCACTGAATCAGAAAAATCTATTAGAAGAGACTTTTCATTGTAGCAAGCCAAATACAGGTCATTTGTATTTTTATCAATGATCTCACTGAATCAGAAAAATCTATTAGAAGAGACTTTTCATTGTAGCAGGCCAAATACAGAATTCATCAGTGTTTTTCTCTACTATGCCAGCCCTAGCTTTTTTTTTATTGTTGTCCTATGACCCAACCAAATTGAATTCCAAAAAATAGTAAGATTGTTGTGCAAGAAGTTTTCAACTCAAATAATGAGCTTTTCTTGATTCTGAAATCAACCCAATTCTGTAATTATTACATGTACAGTGGTATCATTAGGCTGGTCAACAAGATAAATATTTCTGTCATCTTAATTTGCAGGGTCAGAGAATTGTGTTATCCTTATGATGGCTTAGATCAAGCTACCTTGGGTACTGGGCTGACAGCACAGGCTTCCAGCTATGAGCAAGGCAAGCAGATCTATGCTCATTTAAATCTGACTGTCCATGTGTAGCATGACTGCCAGATGAGATGTTGAAGGAATGGGACACAAAGAGCCATAAGAGGAGTGGAAACCGTTTTCCTGTGATAGGGCTGTATGAAGATGTCCCCCATTAATCAGCTGAGTCACTGGGTTCAGTGGAGGAATCAGGCAGTGTATTTGTTAAAGATGTGATCTTGCAATGTAACGGTTGTCACTTTATGTTCCTGGAGTGGCTTTACTGTTTTTCCCATCAGCAATACACTTAATTGAAATTGTTTTTGTTAAGAATACCCACATTTAAAAATAGGTCAGAAAATACATTGCTTTGAGTAAAAGCCTTAGTGGTTATCTGTAATCTTCTCTGCTTGACAGACCATTACATATAGTTAATATATAATTCTAATTATTCTCCACACTGCAATTTCCAGACTTCCAGCTACAGATTTGTGGATTCAGTGTTTACTGTGTGTTTTGCCTGTTGCCGACTCGTGGAGGATGGGCCTCCCCGTTGAGTCTGGTTCCTCCTAAGGTTTCTTTCTCCTGAGGGAGTTTTTTTCTTGCCACTGTCACCTTTGGCTTAGTCTCTCGGAACCTTGGGCCCAGAACTGTGTAAAGCACTTTGTGACAATGCTCCTTGTTAAAGGCGCTATATAAATAAAATTGAATTGAATTATTTACATTGTAAATGCCAATGTTGAAGGAGAACTGATTAAATCTGAAAATCTGGGAATGTCAGAGCAGTTAACTGGACATGTAGCCAAAACTGCCACTGCAAATGAAGTTCCCAGAAGAAACCAAAACTAAACTGAAATATGAATTGTTTGAGGAAATTTATAACTACAGCAAATGGCAAGACTGCAAGATGTATGATGTTTCATATAAAATTATCACTATAATGATAAGACTATAAAAGTAATATAATAGTGTAACTGTAATTCATGAAAACCATAATTATTCCATTTTTAACCAAGTTTACCATTCATACAGGATACAGTATCAGTACAAGTCTGATTGTGGAATGGCTTTCAGAGTGAATCTATGAGCTGTATGTCTTCTCATCAATTAATACAGTCCTATAATTTTCAGCACAGCTTGCCCCCTCCCACCCCACAATTTAAACCCACCTTTGCGCTCTACAGGTACATTGGAGCGCTGGGGGCACGGGTTATCTGTGACAACATCCCAGGCCTGGTGAACAAGCAGCGACAGCTCTGCCAGCAGCATCCGGACCTGATGAGGTCCTTGGGCCAGGGTGCTGGGGAGTGGATCCGCGAGTGCCAGTACCAGTTCCGCCACCACCGCTGGAACTGCAGCACCCTTGACCGCGATCACACTGTATTTGGTCGTGTTATGTTGCGCAGTGAGTGCTGTTGGGTGGGGTCTGTTTTACTGGCTATGGCTTGAAGTAATGATAAACAAGACGAGTGGCATCGGCACGAATCAGCATGGGGAATCAACTAACGAGTGGACCTGAATATAATCTACCTTTTGGATCTATAATAGTCTAATATCATTCCTTGCACTACACGCTGCTAGCATCCCCAAGAGGGTTGACCTTGGACCCCCAGAGGTTTTTTTGGTCCTTGCTGAGGAGCTTTTGGTTCCTCTCTTCTGTTGTCTTCCAACTTTTCTGCTTGTTCTTTTAAAGAATGTAATACTGTATGACACACTCTTGTTAAGTGCCTCCTCAGGGCAGCTGTGTTGTGCAAGGCACTATATAAAAATGAATTGAATAGTATACAGAGCTGGCAGTGCTGTGGAAAGCCTTTATGTGAAAAAGCTTCACTTTGAATTATAAATAATTGCATTAACACTAAGAAAGCTCTGGCATTTGTAGAACACCTCAGGCAGCCAGGGGCTGAGTTTTCAACTTCGGACTGAATTTTAGCTGATGTTGCATTCAGATTTAGACAGAAAACAGCAACATTTTCCTTCCAACAAATTATTGGTGATGACCTAACATGAAATTACAAGCTCTTTAAAGTAGTTATTATATGCTGTGTTCCATGCACATCATTATTATGTCATAGATTTAGACCATCCATCCTTCTCCATCATAGCTATTCTTTCTTCCCTTGACTGATGTTGATCCAATGTATGCATCTTTAATAGAGAAATGTGTTTTGATATCACCGTTATGCATGTTATTACTTATCCAAATATATGATCTGGCACATGATCAAAGACTGACAGAAAGTAGCGCAGTGGTATAAGACAGCAAAAGGGTTCCTGAAATAGGGATCATATAGGAAGGTGCCTCCACATGGGTTGCGAGACATAAATATTTGCAGAGGTGGTTCTGGTGCATGGACAAAGTTTGGCTCCCTGACACATTGCTGCGGCCAAGGTTCATTTTATGAAGTGGAGAGGCTGGGGTGAAAGTTTAGGCAAGGCCCAAAAGCCAACAATCCCACAATTGCTGTAAAAGAATACACACTGTTGTTCTGTGAATGCATGTGTGGAACTCACGGTAAAATTTCAAAGCATCCCTCCAGCTCCTTAACTGATTATCCAGAGCAGTGTCATGGAGAGCCTGGAATGCAACCTACAAAGCACAAGAAGGCTGGAGGACAGAGACACCCTGGACGATATACCAGTCTTTTGTAGAATACACACTCACACCATTTAGAAACACCAATTCACCTAACCAAAAGGGAACTGGATCCTCACACAAACATGGGGAGAGAATGCGCACACAAAGTCATGAACAGGAACCTACAACCCTGACAGTGTGACGCCACTCTGTCAAGCTATGTTTCAACGCATGTGCGTGCAACATACAGTATGTGGCTAATACTGACTGGACAGTCGTTGGTGATCAAGTCAAGTCAAGACAGGTTTCATTGTCACGTGTTCTGGGAAGCACAGTGAAAATCTTGTGGCAGAGTTGCATTGGAGGGGACTGGGCATGGGGGGCAAAAAAACATGCTACAGATTTACAATAAATACAGGGGATACAGTGCAACACAGACGGCAGGGTAATGGGGGGTTACAGTGCATAGACATAAGGTAGCATATAAGACATCACAGTGCAAAATTACAATCAGCAGGCAATAGTAAAAAGTGTGTTTAGCCAGTGAGTATAAAGTATAGTACTGAACAAATTATGCAAATAATGCAATGACTGATCACTAGGGAAAAGTAGAATAAGAGCAACTTGTAGCGTGGTGCCATGGAACGGCACCATCGTGGACATTATCGTCTAATCCAGATTCAGTTATCTCCTTCTGCCGTCACTATAATCCATTTGTAGCAGAATGGTCAGTTTAACAGTAGCCAGATCAAGAGTTCTTAACCCTAATCCTGGGAAACCACACATGGGTGTGGGATTCTGGTTCTTTTTAAATTATTACCAACCTCATCCATCCATGTGTACATCTTATAACCACTTATCTTAGTCAGTGTCATTGAGGGACCGTCAGCCAATCCCAGGCAACATAAAGCACATGGCTGCGGTAACCGGATAGGATTCCAATCCATCACAGGGCACGTACTCGGAACTTGATCAGCAAATTAGAGACACCAATCAGCTTTATTGGATGTCTTTTGGCCTGAGCAGGAAATCCATTTAACATGAGGAGAACATGTAAACTTCATACATGCAAAGAGGAAGTAGAAGCCAAACCCCAAACCATGGAGGTATGAGGTAAAAGTGCCATTCTAGATTGGTTCATGTAGCCTAATACTTAGATTCTTTGGGTACTTAAGTGTTCCACACTGAAAACAAAAAGTCTACAAGTTAAATTGGTGTACTGGTGGTATACATTGGAGAATGCTACCTGACCTGAGTGTATTCAGTGAACTCTCTTGCTGTCTGAAGGACCATCATTTAGAATCGCTACTATGTATTTCAATAAAAGATCCATCTGAGTGTTAATGATTAGCATTTATACTGTAGTTCAAAGTGTCTGCTAAAAGTTATGTAGTCTGATATTGTGTGATGGTATTTTCACTGAACCTTTTTTAGTTAAGCACTGTTTGGCTTCTGTTGGAGACCAAATCCCCGCCCTTAGGAGGCACTGCATAAAGATAATTGACAGAGTAGGCCTATAATGAATGTTCTGGTGAAGTAAATTACCTGAGTATGAGGTACAGCTATTATACATAGACATTTTGCAAGATGATGGAATTCTGCTTAAGAACAGAGGATATCAATGAGTTTGTTTTTCCTCATTTGGGTAACTTGCCATAGTGAATGAACTATTGGTTGTCACCAGTGAAATTGACGTTATTTACATTTAATTATTGTAGAGTGTGCTAAAAATTGCAATAAATGAAACACAGTTGCATTCTACACTACATTGCGATATTAAGTTTGTATCTTTTCAAACCTAAGCTTTCTCACCTCGTACTGTAGGCAGCCGTGAGGCCGCATTTGTGTACGCCATCTCTTCAGCCGGAGTTGTTTATGCAATTACCCGGGCCTGCAGTCAGGGGGAGCTCAAGATCTGCAACTGTGACCCACATAAGAGGGGCCGGGCCAGGGACGACAAAGGTAACTTTGACTGGGGTGGCTGCAGTGACCACGTCAACTACGGGATCAAGTTTGCCAAGGCCTTTGTGGATGCCAAGGAGAAGACAGTCAGGGATGCTCATGCCCTGATGAACCTACACAATAACCGTTGTGGAAGAATGGTGAGGGATGGCATGGACTATAAAGTTGGCTACCTAGCAATATGAGACAATAGCTAGCATAGAGAATTAGTGACAAATTTAATTTGTTGTATTCATGGATTGTCTTTACATAAAAATATTGGACTCATGGGGAAATGGTTACATGTTGTAGTCACTTCATGTTTTTCTATAGTAATAGCTATTTTGACAAAACACAGCACAGCTACCTACAAATACAGACATTTTGTCGCTGTTATTTGCAGCAGTGAAATTATGCTACATTTACAATGGTTCTAGAAAGAAACTCTGTACAGGGTGAATCCTTTACCTGCTACATCCTCTTCTACAGTTACCCTCTTCTTCCACAGGCCGTGAAGCGCTTTATGAAGCTGGAGTGCAAGTGCCATGGCATCAGTGGCTCTTGTGAGCTCCGGACATGCTGGTTAACTATGTCTGACTTCCGGAAGACTGGTGACTACCTCCAGAAGAAATACAACACGGCCATTGAGGTCACTATGAACCAGGACGGCACGGGCTTTGCAGTATCCAACAGGGCTCGCAGGAAAGTGACCAAGAATGATCTGGTGTATGTGGAGCGCTCTCCTGACTACTGCCTGATGGACAAAATGGCGGGTGGGTTAATGATTGAAGCAAATGAAATAAAGATGTTTTTTTTGAGGTGGGGGGGGGGGCATTTTGGGATGTGTAATAAATAATTTAGGAGAAAGGTAGTCCATGGAGAATGAATGGTTTAGCAGCATAAACTCAGTAATCATTGGTCAAAGTCATGGTGATCAGGGGCGTTTTTAAAAGCTATAGTTAGCTAATTACTCCACTTTCTTCACACTCAATGCTAGGGTCACTGGGTACCGCAGGACGGATGTGCAACAAGTCCTCAGATGGGCCAGATGGATGTGAGGTCATGTGCTGCGGCCGGGGCTATGACACCACCTACGTGCGGCGCGTCACCCAATGCGAATGCAAGTTCCGCTGGTGCTGCGCTGTAGAGTGCAAGGACTGTGAGGATCTGGTGGATATCCACTCCTGTAAAGCCCCCAAGCACGCTGACTGGTTGGACCACACCTAAAATCATGCCTCTGTCCCCATTATTGGGACCTCCTGTGGGCCATACTCTGACCTTATTCACTTTGCATGACTTACTCGACACACTAAAACTAATTGTTTTCCATACGTATCTACTGACAGGTAGGTGTATCAAAACCATTATGTATGTACTTTCTATTGATTGTAAGGCCAAGGACTGGACTGCAATATTTGCAGTAGCTGAGCATTGAGTATTTGTAATGACTTTACTGAGGTTGGATCTTGAGAACAGAAGTGCTTCTCCCTTGATAATGAAGTGCAAAATGATGCACTGTTTGAATGACACTGCTTCTACTGCAGTAGTGTGATCATTCTGTCTCAGTAGTACAATTCATTATACTCTCACTAATCTTCTGTCGTAGGTATTGGAGTGTATATGGGACCATGCTGCTGAATGTTATTTGTCTTACAGCAGAATGTGACTTTTACGGATAATGGTATTTAACTATATAATGCTCTGTATGTCTGTGATCCTGTACTGAATGAGTTGGATGGATGGATGGATGGATGGATGGATGGATGGAGAGCGGAACAGAAGTCAATTCTATAATTTACAATTTTGTTCTTGAAGTCAAATATGAGCAATGTTATATAAATTCAGGTTTAATGAACACATGTCCATTAAGAGGAACCAAAGGCCATGGCACATCTTTGATTTAAATATAAAGTATGTCCATGTAAATGTACAGTATTAACTTTTACAGTTTAATGAGTTGATGACGTGAAATATGTAACGAATGGAAATAAATGACCATTTAGAACACTTAGCTCATCACAAGAAAATGTGTTTGTGGAAGAGGCACAGTATTAATACATATGATACATTACATTCAGTGTGCCATACATCAACACACTACCGTTTTATTAGCTGCCAAGTCATTATCACTTTTAGTAGATTCATACTGCTATAAAAAGTTCCACTCCATTCGACGTCTTTTGTGATAGGAATCCCATAATATTCCAGATTATATATTAATTTTACCACTTATTATAGTTAACAAATTTATTAGCTTATACAGTATAGCTACAAACTTTAAGGTCTGACACTATTTAATTCAATTAATATATATAAACTGCCATGAATACACCCAGTCTGTGTAGTATATCAAATGGATAGTATATGTATTTTGTATGTGTTCCATCAACAGGACATCAGACTTTATTAAATTTCTGTTTTACTCTATTCGTTTCAGTTTCTGTTATTGCCAGAATATATAGATTTAAACTCATACAGCCTTGCAACCCTGACATGGATAAGTTGTTCAAAGTTGGATGGATGGATGGACGCATGGATGGATGGATGGATGGAAATTCATTGGGGAAAGTCATGGCTCCCATTGTGGAAGTCTGGATGCACCATATCCAGCAATCAAATGGGCCTGTTAAGTGTACTGACAATTGTTAGACATTCTTGGGATAGCATTGTAAAACAAAGGAAGTTAATGACCCACTGGTGGACTTTAATTGCCCTGCGCAAGGCTTTAATTGTTTGAGGCTTGCATGACAATTTCATAAAGGGTTTTCCACTGTTCCATTTCTGGTTTCTAGGATGAATGTTTTGCATTTAATTTAGCTGATTGTCTGATGCACAATTCGGACCAGTGATATAGGACAGCAATGGGAGATGTAGAGATTTTTAGATATAATCAGGTATAGCTCAAATCATGTTGATCAAGATGGGTCTGTATAAATGTTCAGACACATTTCAAAGCATCAACCTGGTTGAATTTACGTTTAACCAGTAAATTAAGGCAGGTAGGTATTATAGTCCATGTCCATGGATATAGTGGAGTTATATGACATGAAAGATAAATATTCTGTGCACAGAAATTCATTGTAATTTATGCCTTTTCAATTCTGAGGTTAATATTTAACCAACTAGCACAGCATAGTTCTGCTAGTTACAGTATATGCAGCAATTCAGTATTGGCTCTTTCTAACTCTGCTTAAATTTACACTGGAAGGAGTTTTCCCTCAAGTGGACAAACTGCTTGAGGGTTGTGTGTTTCTCCTAACTTGCCAGTTGCCAGTGTTGCTAAAAAAGGCTGCCCAGAGTTTTATGCATCCGTGGTGCACTAAGTTCTCAATGTTCTCAATGTCAGAAACTCAAATGGCTCCCTATACATCTGCTGCTGTGATCATTCAGAAGACTCCAAGGGTATGTGATCACATGTCATATCTGCTGTCTTAAGCCCAGGGAGCACCAAAGGTTTCCAGTCAAGTAACACTAGCTGTTCTTCAAGTCTCCTTTTAACCATAGCCCAAACCCAAACCCGAAGATCAGTGATAAGAATTCTCCCTATGCATATTGTCAAGGGACAGACATGAACCACTGGAGTTTTGGGGGCAACTCCCAGACAGAGTTGCATTTATTGATATGTCAGGGCAGGAAAAGCCCTACATAAAGGGTAGGTGGCCTTCAGGTTGGGATGGGGCAGTGTTGGACAGTCCTGAGAGATAGTCACCTCATCAGCCCCAAGATCCAGCCTGCCCAGTGAGCCATCCTGCAGGAGTTCAAAGTTGTCTTCACTCCCTTCTGGCCTGGCCTCTTCTTCTTTATGCCCCAAAGGGACTGATTGTTGACCGGCTCCAGTCGCAGCTTCTCCTGCATTCTTCACATGCTTTGGGGAATGCAGGCTCCAGTTAAGGGAGCTATGGCACTGAGGACTGGGTGATCGGGGGCGTGGCACTCCCAGATCACCACAATACCATTATGTCCACTGTCATCCATCTTTGACTGAATGTTGTATTATTCAGGCAATGATATATTTTTTTTTTTTTATAATTTTACTAAAATATTTTGAACACTTTCAGAGTAATCATAAATCACCACGACAAACATTAGTGTCTCACTTTGGGTATTCTGAAGATTGCTTCAGAATTGCAAACCTTCCCTTTCTCCATATCACAGGCTGCAATCAGTCTGTCATCACTGGTTGTCCTAGTGATACCACCTATCGCGTTTTGTTTGTGCAACTAACTATGGCCCATTGCAGATGGACCCCATGTGCAGATGTTGCTTTGTTTGTTTATTCATGGTTGAGTACCCCTGAAGGGTCAAGGCAGAAAAAATAACAAGAACATAAAGTTAATATTTGACCAAAGTTTGATTGCCAACACAGACTATTTAACACTGTTTTCTTGAAAGTATCATTCACGATTCGTAGGTGTTTCATCAGAATTGGGCATTCCCATTTCATTGTCTTTCATTAGTTTTGTTTGAACTATGCTCAGTCAAAGTGATTATTTGGTCAAGGAGGTCCTCTGCCCAGGTACCACACTGTTTTAGTGGACAGCATTGTAGCCTAACACTTCCAGGGTTTGGGGCTCAAGTCCTGACTCCACTCTGTGTTTGTGGAATTTGCATATTTTTCTCATCTTGTGTGAGTTTCCTCCTGCAATCAAATGACGTGCCATTAGGCTAATTGGTGTCTTTAAATTGCCTGTAGTGAACAACTGTGTGCACACGTGTGTGCCCTGTGATGGCCTGGCATTCCATCCAGGGTGTACCCCAGCCTTGTGCCCTGTGATGGTCTGACATTCCATCCAGGGTGTACTCCAGCCTTGTGCTCTGTAATGGTCTGACATTCCATCCAGGGTGTACTCCTGCCTTGTGCCCTGTGATGGCCCGGCATTCCATCCAGGGTGTACTCCAGCCTTGTGCCCTGTGATGGTCTGACATTCCATCCAGGGTGTACTCCAGCCTTGTACCCTGAGTCGCCTTGGATTGACTCCTGGTTTTTCCTGTGATCCTGACCAGGATCAGTGGTTAGAGGATGGATGGAGTTCATATATCTGATCCAGCATTCATTAACTGTCAGGTAACTCAGTAAGGGACGGCAAGTACTGAATTCCTACAATGAACAGTAACTGGACATTGTAAAGCCTTATTTTAGAAAGTGTCTTACAAGAATTTGATATTTTACTTGGTTAGCTATTCCAAGGTTCCACAGGGAGAGGCAGCCGTGCTGAACACTTTCCTCCTCCCGCACACACACCTGAATGTACCTCCACACACATGGAGCAATAGACAGGACCACTAGGTCACACTTAGCTCAGCCAGATCCCAGACCTAAATCCAACTGGAAATCTGTGGGGTGACCTGAAGACTGTGAAGGCTGTGTACAAGAGATGCCCTCGCAATGTGACAGATTTGGAGCGCTTTTGCAAGGAAGAGTGGGCAAATATTGCCAAGTCGAGATGGCCTGCTGATCGACTCCTACCCAAAAAGACTGGACACTGTAATTAAATCAAAAGGTGCTTCAACAAAGTATTAGTTTAAGGGTGTGCACACTTCTGCAACCAGCTTATTGTATGTTTTTATATTTTTCCCCCTAACAGATTTCTTTGTTTTTCATTTAAATTGTACAGGTTATAGGTTACATTAAAGGTGGGAAAAATTTTGAAAGGATTTATCATGGGCCATTTTTTTACATCACAAAAGCCTGGCATTTTAACAGGGGTGTGTACACTTTTTATATCCACTGTACATGCTCAGTGTAATAAACATAGAAATATAAGCAGAAACAAAAACACTGGGTGTAGAGTCACAGACAGGATCGTCAGTCACTTCAAACTAACCTCAGTGTGGAAAGTATCAAAAACAGCTAAACTAAAATTTAAAACAACACGATAAAGTGCAACTGTTATAAACAAGATACAAATACAAGAAAAACAGTTAAAGTATAAATCTGTACAGTATCTCACAGGTGAGAATAGTACTGCACATAGACAGAGGGTGACACAGTGTTAATAATAATATTAATGCTATCAGCAGATGGGATAAGTGATAACAGAGAGAAAAAATTATAGATAATAACATAATCCACCTATCCGGTAAAGAACAGATGGAATGGTGTAAGAGTAAAGTGTTGTCTGTGTATTAAGATTTTAAATGTCCTCCTTACAGAACAGGGAAGAGTTATACAGTCTAATAGCCACAGGTAGAAAAGATCAACTGTAGCACTCCGTCCTGCATGGATTGTCCATGATACTGAAAAGTTTCTTCAGCATCCTCCTCTCAGATAGCTCCACACCTCCTAAAAATTTATTGGGACTGCCATGTTAGGTCACATATCCACAGGTGATTCATTTTGATGTACAGTATCGTAGAAAATGCTGTCTTATTACCATTCATGAACATGAGCACAGTTGTAAATACTATGTATTGCCATAGATTGTATAAAAACCTTGAGACACAAAGCACTCAGAACTGGGAGTTCATTGCAAAAATTGATATATGTTTTATGAAAGTACTATTGTTATAAGTTTCAGAAATTTATTTTCAGTATTTCATCTTTGCACAATTCAAATATGTGGAGCAAAATATTAACCAAGAACATGATCTATAACATGTCAACGGCACAATGTATTCAATTCAATTCAATTCAATTCAATTTTATTTATAACAAAGAGCCTTTAACAAAGAGTATTGTCACAAAGTGCTTTACATAGTCCTGGCCCAAGGTCCCCAGAGAGCAACGAAAGTCAACAGAGGTAAGAAAAAACTCCCTCAGGAGGAAGAAACCTTGGGAGGAACTCAAGGCGGAGGCCCATCCTCCTCTTGCTGTCACCGGGCAGGATAAGTTCATTAACACAATATGTACAACAATGAGGAAGAAAAGTCAGATGGACAGCAGCATATTGAAAGAAGCAATCATGTGATCAGGTTGAAGAGAATGTTTGGTCAGACCTTTTGGGTCCGGACCTCGTAAAGGAACACCCCAGAAGGGGGGCGAGGGGTGACAGAAAAGTACATGAGTAGAGCAGCAATTAAAAACACCAGAATAAATACAATAAAGCAACAAGAGCTCTGGCACAATTATATATGGCAGTATGACTAGGAGGGAGAGGCCATGTACCCATGATTAAAATATTTTAAAATGACTATTTTAATCAGACCTTCTTTATGATAATATTTAAG
The DNA here is from genome assembly GCA_009936485.2 of Gymnarchus niloticus. Taxonomy (NCBI): domain Eukaryota; kingdom Metazoa; phylum Chordata; class Actinopteri; order Osteoglossiformes; family Gymnarchidae; genus Gymnarchus; species Gymnarchus niloticus. The sequence continues at coordinate 18,990,272 of JAACJT020000105.1, read as the reverse complement.
AACATTTGATAGACTTTTCGACAGGGGCTTTGCTAGACCTGTTTTAGGGTAGCTAAAGCCCCCCAGAAATGTTCATAAGCCCTTTCAAATAAATGTACATTATATTGGGGGAGCTTGCGACCAACCCCCGTAGTAAAGGCTTAGCCCCCCAACCATAAATCACTACTGACACCCCTGCTTTTTGATTTATCCAACAACATTCTGTTGGTTCTAGCTTGCTCGTAAGACATGCCACATGTGCCCAATATACTGGCAGAGCAACCTCCTCTCAGCAACATGCCATGAGTCTTATTGCAGGAGTGGGAGACAACAACATGGGGAAATTGGGCTTCATGTTTATGTGACCTCTGGGGCAAGGTCATGTGCTGGGCTGGACTGCTTGTCAATGCAACTGTTATTAGCTGAACAAGATAGAAATGTTGATGAAGGATTAGAGCATATAAGTTTATTCTTCAGTCCAGAATAATGGAGAATGACACTGCTTCTGTGATGTGGCTGTTTGGAGTTAACATGGACTTGGAGATAGCATGTTGATGAAGAGAGGGATTCTTCTTAATTAAACCAGCAAGCTCATATCTGGGAATATAGGTACAAAAGGATCCTCATTTTCCCTTTTTCTACAGTAGACTAGCCTGTTTTTATCATGGCCATTAGTTGTTTGTTTCATAGTTACCTGAAGGATCCTTTTCTCTGTATAGAGCTCAGGTTTTCAACTCTGTCCATTTCAGCTGAACCTATAATGAGACTCCAGGTGTTAAAGGACTGGATAAGCTGTGTGTGTAAGTGTGTGTATCTGTGTGTGTGTGAGAGAGACTGTGTCCACAGTATGTGGGCACCCCATCCAGGGTGTCCTTGCATTGTGCTCTAGACTGCCTAGAATAGGCTCTAGACACCCCCCACCCAAAACCCTGAATAGGATTAAGCAGCTTGGAAAACTGATGGAACAACAGCCAGTGAGGTGGCATCCTAGGGGCATCCTAATGAAGACAGAGAGTTTTCAAAAAGGTATTCATACATGCATTAATGGGGTGCTCTGACATACAGTGTCCCATTCATTACAGGTGTTTTGGCTTTTAAGCTCATTGCTGTTGCATTTTTTTGGTTTATCAATAGCATTTAAGTAATTGCAGGAATTAGTCTGCAAACCAGAAGGCAAAGTTAAACACGACCCTGCCTGAAACATTCCAGAGAAGTTGGATAGGGAACAGTTAATAAACAAACATGAGAAGATGTCCATTAAATATCAAATCAGTTAGGTCGGTAAAACCCAATCATCTAATAAAGGAAGAAAGAAATCAGAGAAGAGCTACTATGGCATAGGAATCCAGATGTCAAATGTGGGATGATTGTAATATAATTCTTAATGATATCTAATGTTAGAAATCAGGCAAACTGAGCAGATGCTTGATGGGCCTTACCAGCAAGGGCTCTGAATATAGAGATTCATCATTAGGTGTGCAAAGCTGTAGCTGGTGTTGTTAAATCCACTCCCTCCCAATTCCCATACACCCGTCCTGAGGAATATCTGCACATCCAGACTGAACATTTATGTGCACAAGTATTCCCAAATCCAAAATAATGAATGCTGCTCAACTGCTCGCTATATTAGCACTTTACCCACCCACAGATAAAATGAAGAATTCCTCTGATGCCTCATTTTTACTGGCACAAATTCAGGCCAAAAAACATTCACCCATGTTCCCTAACTGCTTATTTTGTAACGGTCACAGTGAGCCTGGAGGCCATCCCAGGAACCACACGGCATGAGGCAAAAGACGCATCGGGACACACAAAATACTATTTGCAAAAGCTTAGCCCTCAGGTCTTCTTTGTCCTTCTTCTCTGCCCTTAAGAATGTCATTCTGACATAGCAATAAGATATCCATATTAGATCCATATTAAAAAGAAAAATGACAAGAGGAAAAAGCAAATCCATCCTACACATATCTGCTCGTCTTCTTTTCAGTGGAAGCTTAAAAACCAACCTGGGAGGTGCAAATAAAGTTTATTGCGATTCCTCTATGAACAATGTGTGGGTGAACGCACAACTTTAGCTAGTTTCCTATATTGTTTACAAAAGGCTCTATAAGAAAATAGTTTAATATTCACTGTTATTACTCAAAATTAGACATGTCAGAAGTTGATTACTTATTAAATGAACTAAGAAATCTACCTAATGTTAAAGTTTAATACATTTAACTTAGAATTTTTCAATTATTTTAAAATAACTCACTGTGGGTAATTTGGGTCAAGCATTTTTGAAAATTTTAAGTATTATTATTATCCACCCAACTTCCAACCATTTTTCCATCACAGGATCACAATGTATTATTATTATTATTATTATTATTATATAGATTTAGATGAGGGAATTCAGTGGTTTCTTTGGTCTGTCCCGCAGTCAGTCTCTGATGCAGGCATTCATATCCATTAGAGTGCCACTGGATGGTCCTTAGGCTGATAAGGATGGTAATTTGGGGTGATCCTGCAATTAAAAGGCCAGCGAAGGGTCGCACTGTTGTCTCGATTTATGCCAACTTTACAGCATTTTAATTCTTTTAGTGGGCCTTCTGCTTTTCCTCACTTCCCCGCTGACTAGTTGCAGTCCCTGGGTTTGTTTAAAGTTCTGGCTTAATCTGATCATTACAAAATCCAGGCTCTCGACCACGCTGTAAAAACGCTATCTCAGGGTTTCATTCCCAAAACAAAGCACATGCTCACAGACACTCCACTTTCTTGTTGTTGCCACAGTTAATACTGAGGAATTTGTCTAAAGTCATGCAAAGGGGAAGGCAAATAAACAGCAGTAATAAAAAAAGCCGTAAAGTAAGAGAGTATTACACTGTCCAGACAAGTTAAAACGCTAGTGCAATGCATTGATCTTAATTACTTACTTGGTAAATTGCATTCTTCAATAAAAATACACCCATGGCCATAGAAATTGCCATCACAATTTTTAACTTTTAAAAATGTAGTTTTTCAGAAAAAAACCCACTTTAAAAGGTCAGAAATGTAGTATTAGCATGAGGAACATAAGTTGCCTATTCTAATCAGAACAATCTGTTTGCTACTTTAGCCAAGAAGTCTTAAACGTTTATAAATTTAAATATCATTATTTAAGAATTACATTCTCCCTCTAATACCTAAATTACACAAAGGCTATTCTATAAGTTCTGAAGATAACAAATTCCTACATACTATACCATCTTTCCGTTTTGTATTTACTTGACCAGAAGACATGACTTGAAGTGGTTCATAGTACGGGCAGGAGTATAAGAGGGTACAGAAGATTGTGTTATTTGGCCTTACCTTCTAGTGAGGAAAAAGAAATTAACTTGTCTTAAGGTTGGCACCGTCACTCTATAGATAACTCTGCAGGTTTGACTCTGGCTCTGGGTCTTGGTGAGCATATACAGACAATCTCATGTATTTGTATGCATTTCCTCCCACAGTATACAGATACGTGGTTTGGTGAATTGGTGCAGAGGTGTCTAGATGGTCTGCATTTGCCACAGTGTGTGTGCATGTGATTGTCTCTGTCCTGTTCCCCGAGGATGCGAGGAATCAGCTTCAGGCTCCTTGTGACCCTGAACTAGCTAAGCAGTTAAGGGAAAAGGCTAAATGTTTGAAGTGAACATTTTAAAATTCTGTATTTCTATTCATTTATGATTTCTGAACAAGACCAAATTTTAACAGCGAAACACTGGACTGGAAATGGAAAGCTCTTGTTTACAACTCAATATACAGTATTAATGCGTGATTAGCTCAAATAACGAGTATAAACAGGTGAAGCTGGCCACTCTGGCGGTGGTTAATGGTACACAAGGGCCACTTCACAGATCCTGAGTGGATGGGGCGCACTCAGGGTGATGCTTCTGGATGAGAGGTGACTGGATTTAAGAGGGAGCTCTGAACTCTTTCAGTTATGGCAAGAGCACTTCAGCTCCATCCCTGTATTGGGTAAGAGCAGCTGAATGGGATGGATGGAGAGGAGAAAAGTGCAAACTAAGCACAGGAAAAGGAATATAAAAATGGTATTAGGGTAATGGAGCAAAGAGTAGTAAATACTGTAAGGGCAAGAAAAATACATGATAGCGATGGACATGAACAGAAAGTCAGAACCTTTCTCTGTGATAATAATTCTATCTATAAGATATATCTATAAGAGGCTCTCGCTAAAAACTGCCCTATTTTTACAGCAGTACAGTGACCATAACTTTAAGGGCACCTAAAATCCCACTAGTGCAACAGACATTGCCTCTACGTAAAGAACAAGCATTTACTTGTAGTTTATTAACCATGATAACAAGAGGTTAATCCCTGTTTAATTACACAGGGAATATAATGGTTTTGGGGTCACCTTATCTAACAGACTGCTGCACAGCATGGGTGTGTGTGGTGCTGCAAAATGTGGTAGTTAGTTTTTTTTTTTTATTTAAATCATGATTTTTTTTTTAACTTGGATGTCCACAAAGAAGCCTGTGAACCGGACTAAATGAGATAGGGGTTACCAATTTGTGTAGGCAAGGGCCTTTGACTTTTATCTGCTAGACCCAGCTGACTTACTGTACATATCCACAAACTCATCCTCTGTCATCCTTTCCTAATGACGATACAGACATGCATCATTCTCATGTGATAATAGCAGTATTAGCAACAATGGTTTCCAGCCTGAGGTATGAGATATTTGTGCATGGCAGATAGCTTGGGGACAGTGGTGGCTCAGTGGTTAGTACTGTTATCTCATACCTCCAGGGTTGAGGGTTTGAATCGTGGGTGTGTGGAATTTGCATGTGATTGCTCTACATAGGTACTCAGTGTTCCTCCTGCAGTCTAAAGATGTGACTTTGATTGGTGTTTCTAAATTGCTCATAGTGTATGACTGTACTTTACAATGGGTTGGCACCCCATCCAGAGGGTAACCTTGTGCCCTAAGCTGCCTGGGACAGGCTTATAGCACCCACTGATGGATTGGCAGCTCTTGCTGCTCACCAGATGTCAAAATTCCACAAAAACTATATAAAGTCAAGCAGGACAACTTTACTTGGGTTAATAAAATTTGCTCTGTGATACTGATATATGGGTACATTGTAAGCTGAGGTGAGACATCATACTTCTGCTTCTGACAGCAATAATGATTTGTTTCTTGACATTTTATCAGTCGTGAAAAACAGACATAATCTCAACAATCCAAAACGCATCCAAACCTTGGGAAGGGTGCTGGGAAATTGAGGTTTACAAGACACTGCATAGGAAAGCCACTGGACATAGAAAACATAGAAAGATGCTGCCACTACATTCTCCACACAACCTCCAGAAGAGGTCACAAATATACTTGCTGTTTGTAAATAGAAAGTGAGGTCACATCTGACAGATCTGCTAATTTAAAGAGCAACAGAGGTTAAACAGGGGAATAACGGCAAAGTGCCTCCTTGACATTATGATCTATAATATCTCCTGACCATAATATGTATTGTTTTTTGGTCAGCTTTACTGGTATTAATCTAGAGAGAAGTACAGAAAGTGGACAAGAGCTTTCAAGGGAAGCATTTGCTGAGGTCAACTTTCTGCTTCAGGATAAGACACTAATGGAATCAGGAAAATCCAAGGAACCATACCGACAAACCGTCACCCTATGTCATCCCTCAAACCAAAACTCCATATTCCGTTTCCTGATCCTTAGAGATTATTTCTTGAATCATACTGAGACAGGCAGATGGAAAGTAAGCTAACTTGAGAGGCTTCATGCCATATTTACCCTTACCATGTGGGTAAGTCCACGTTTTTTTAGCTCTGCACAGCTACTAAGAAACAAGTGTCTTTTTTCATGCTGCTGTGAGTCTAATACCCTTGTAATACTTTCCATATGAAAAGGGGTCCTGGGGCTCATCACATTACAGTTCCCTGACATTCCAAGACCTAGTCCTGTCCACTTCATGTAATATTTCCTCTCTTTGATCCCAAAGCTGCTATGCCATTAGCAAGAATTTTGACAATACTCTACTAACATCCGTATCGAATAAGGATTAGCTGTGGTTCTTGGCTGTCAAGGGGCCAAAAGGTAAAAATGGAATAATGATGAATCATTCTGCACTAGAATGATGAGCAAACTTGAAAGCATGTCCCAAACAAAACGTCCCCATGTGGGGTCGTGATGGTTCCCATACAGCACTTATATGAATTGTTAGATCACTGGTGCTAACAGCAGTAAATTCACCTTACTATTGTAATCTTCAAAGTGTGAGAGGGAAAATTGCTATTGCAGAATTTCAGTAAAAAAAAAAAAATTAAATAAACACAACGATTTAAAATATTCCATCCATCCATCCATCCATCCATCCATCCATCCATCCATTCATCCATCGTTATTTTCCATAATGACTTTTATACTGAACGGTCAAGGTGAGTCTAGAGCCTATCCCTGGCATGAATATATCAATATGAATATAATCTAAATCAATCTATAGTCTAAAGCAACATGATAATACTAGAACCAACCTCAATAGTATGGGCTTGAAAACCATTTAAAAGATTTCTGTTCATTCTTTCAGCATTGTCTACTAGTAGGTTTGTTTTTTTTTTTCTGTAACGGATCTCACATTCTGAACACATGTTCAGTTTGTCTGTAGGATAAACGATTAATGGTATGGTTTAGTTTAACAAAAGGCTACAATCATACCGTCTTTTGTTCAAATGTCAGCAGCATTGGAGGGATGTGGCGAGGGTGTTCAAAGAGCCACATGGGGCAGTAGAGAGAGAGAATGCTGCCTGTAACACGTGTAGGTGATGTAAGACCCAGGCAGGAAGGCATGCGAGCATACTGTGAAATGGTGGGGATGCAGCACAGATCAAAGTGTCATTTCCTGTTCTTCAGACTGTAACTCCCTTCCATTGGCTGCCCCATCAGAATGAACAGCAGGGTGTGGTCATTGTGAAACACTTTACATTTAGGTTTGTGCTGGTTCAGGGCTCTCCTGTCACACTGGACATGCCACATTAATCCCACTGGGACGGTATCCACTCAGCTTTTACCCGCTAGGATGGGCAGGGCAGCCCCACCTTGAGCTCCCTGACATAAAAATATTTCTTTGCATAGTTCTTTGCACCCCACCCCAACTCATTTGCTGATCATCTTTTACAACAATGACCATCCTAAAACTTTTTTGAACATAATTAATATGAAATATAGTAACGGTGTACTGGATAAGTGGGTATGGTTGGATAGATTGGTGAATGATATAAAATTTCTATGTAACATGTCTCCTAAAATCTACACATACAGTACTTAAGAACAACAAACAGCTATGTTAATAATAACCATCATCATTGTTGGTGTTATTGTTAAGAAGAAAAAGAAGGAGGAATGGGGCAAGAGGAGAGTATAACTGTACAGCACATTGCATTATTGGACATGGTATAGCTGATTGATCTGAAATGAATTTGACACACAGGGTAGTAAAAGACTTCTGAACACCAAAGAATAATGCAACATTCTTCCTAATTTTCATGTAACAGTTTACCTTAGCAGTCAAGTTAGCAGCACATTTAGAGTACTTGTTTAAGCAAGAGAGACCCCCTCTGGTAGAGAGACAGAAGAGCTTGACAACTGGAGGTCTCTTCAGACTGGGCTCTTTAGTGTTTGGAATATTTTATCTGTGAGAGGGTCATAAATATCTCTATAACTGAATAAACTAATTGGAAGAGCAGGTTAATTACAATATTTTGGCCTTAGTTATACAGAAAAAACTTACATCTGTTTTTATTTAGGAATGAAATTTGAAGTACCTTACTTGTGGACCAAACTGCAGTTCACTGTTGATGAATTGAAATTGAAATTCTCTAATCAGTACAGTTCTCTTTGCACTTAGAAAATGAGTTATCTGATGTATAATATATGCTCATCAAATAACAGCCTTTGAAAAACACATAATCAATGCCTTTATGGTAGATGCACCCCATTATAATGAGTAAACAGGGAGCATTTCCTTAACAGGAGGTAATCTTTACCAAATAATACCTTCTTTATCTTTTTACATGAACTTAATGCAAAACTACGGGTAGGCATAAATAATCTATTCTGGCAAACCGGAGTGTAGGAACATGGGGAACACGTGTAGGTGATCTGTCCATATAATGGAATATTTCAATGGTAAACTTGTGCCCAGTCTCAATCACTTTCTTCACTTAAAATACCACATTATAAGCCTTCATTATTCTTAAATCAGTGTTTTTTTTAATTCTCTGCTAACGATCTACTGTAAAAACCTGATTAGAATACATACCACTGAGTCTTTTGCGGTACTTTTTTTGAACAACCTCCCATGGTTGGTGTGTGGATATGCAGATTAGGCATCTGTGTCTGTCAATAGGAGGTTGCCGGTTTGATTCCATAGCCAATAGGCTGACCATGTCACTATTGACCCTTTGAGCAAGGACCTTAACCTCAATTGCTCCAGGGGAAATGGATCCTGGCTGACCCTGTGCTTTAACCAAGAACTTGTTCTCATGTTCTCATATCAGCAAGAGAGCAAAAAGATGCCAGATCAGGTGTCTGAGCCAGATAGACCAAAAGATGCTAAATTAGCTACATTTGCACTGAAGGAAGTTACTTTTGGATCTCTTGAGTTGAATCAGGTGTTTTGCCACATGGAAAAATCATTTCCTTTTAGGGGTATGTGGCTTCAGCTGTGGCAGCATGACACAGCTGGGAGACTTTTTTATATAAATAAATAAACATATAATAAACAAAGGACTAATTTAAGCATGTACATGCACACACACACACAATTTGATTTTACAATGGATGAATCCTTTTCTTGTGCAGGTATTTAAGTGCTGAGATAAGCTGTCATCCATAATAACAGACTTCTGGGTAAGTGAGAGCCCCTCTATCCTCCCAGATGTAGTCCAATAATTAGAAAAGGGGGAAAAGGGCAGCCTGAGTAAACACAATGTCTTCAACTTCATATATTGTCTCCAAGGGGCAGGTACAACAGGGCTCACCATCCTACTGCACAGCTCCATAAATATATACATATAGCGTAGGTCTTCAAAACTTTGAAAAAACCTCACTATATGTTTATGCCAAAGGTTTCTGTGCAGCTTGACTCCATTTAGAATGCAAAAGAAATGTCAGACAAATTACTTTGCTCAGACCCTAGGGATAAAACCTTGATGGCAGAGGTCTGGTGGCTGAAAAGGTCAATCATCATGAAGTATGTTCCAAAACCACCCTGAAAAACTGAAACATGAAAAAGTCTGCTGAGTACAGAATATCTGCCATATCTATAATTGACTGACTGTACCTAAGCATATGTACCTTTAGCCACAACTGAATGAGTTGTACATATTCATACCATGATAAGCACATGAGCATTCTAGTACAGTAGTTCCAGATCACAAATGGTTCCCCATATATATTTTTGGAGTTATTTAGTTTCTTTAACATGTGGCAAAAAGTATTACATCTTGAATGTTTTAAAGTGAAGTTTGATTTCTTATTAATCAATCTGGTTGAAATTCTGCATTGTAGCAATCAAAATGTCTGGTTTGTTTACATTTCAGGTCATTAGTAGAGAAATTTAACATGGTCACTACTTCTGGAAACAAATGTGAAAAAGTTAAGGAGAAGTTTCAAGTGCAAACCAAGCATTTTAACATGATGTTTTGATGGAAAAATTGATGTTTAAAAACTAAATTTGCAAAATGAAATGCTGGTTCTGTGCATGTTGAGCATAACCATTAGTGTTTGAGATGTTTTTGCACTGTGTGCTGTAACTCGTTGTGGATCACATTTTGAAATGGAGGGTCTGTCTCAAAGTTATTTTTCTGAGCAGTCTGTATAAACTTTAAAAACACAAATGTAGTAGATTAGTATTGGTGCTTTAGTTGAAAAATATTATTTTAACGTTTTTATTTTTGTTGTTTCATGTTTACAGTTTCAAGCCAAAAGGTATTGATATCAGTTGACCTCATGTTTTCTTGTTTCTCTTGCATTTTTGTTATTTGCATTTCCAACAATTTTTACAGCAATAAAGTTAAAATAATTAAGTGCTTTATGTCATTACATTTTCAGTACAAATGCCTTTTGACATCCCCTGTACTTGGTATTCGAGAAGAGTAACCTTTTTTTGAACAATATCTGGCCTGATCCAGAATACCTGAAACAGACTAGTAACTACTGCAGAGAGCCTGTTATAATAATACCTGGTGAAAAATAAAACGCCACTGGCAAAAATTACACGTGTGGTACAAAAGTCATCAGGCTTGCAAATGATGTGTATTTAGATTTTATTACTGGGCATAGTAATAAAATTCATAAAGAATTTGTCATTAGCAATCCTGAACTACCTGGTTAACTGTAATCCAGTTTTGACTAGTAAAATTTCTGTTTACATATTCAGAATACAATTCTGATTAATGAATATGCATATTTAAGATCTCTATGATGTCATTTTGACTAGTAGTAATCCCCACATATCTATATTCTTAATGCAAATCTAAAATGTCATAATGGCATGTTAGAATAGCAATTCATAACCTCAGCATTTATATTTTAGAGATCTAAAACTGCACGCATTCATAAAATGAATTTCAGATTTCTAAAATGCAAAATTATTAAAATAAACTCTCATCTACGTTTGCCAGTGGGGGGGATTATGGATGGTGAAGCGCTGGCCACCCCTGGCCAAATGCTTCTATATAAGTCAATAACAGTATCTAATGCTGAGGACGGGTCGTTCGGTCAGGTAGCTTTATGCTACAGGGTGGTAATAGAGGTCTTGTACAGAACACGTTTCTGAATAACCACACTTTGTGAAATGGAAAATACTTACAAACTGAAGTACCTCTCTATAAACAAAAATAAAGCAGAAATGTCTTAAATGAACTTGCAGTTTTATGAATATCATCAGTGACCAGTAGTGGGCACGCAACCCTTTTCTAATAAGATGGAAAAATTACACATTCAAACAATTGCAGCGTTCCCAGGATGCACCGCCAGTGAAAAAAAAAAAGAAAAAAAAAAACTGGTCCAGAGGAGCCAAGATGGCGGACGTCGAAGATCAGCTTACTGATGAAGAGAAGGTATGATATTTTGTTTTTACAATTAAATAACTTACGAATTGCACGTTTGAATTTCTGCAGTTATATGCCGTCTATAATGCCCCAAATGAAATGAGCATGTTGTATTGCTTTTTAAATGTTCTTTTTTTGCAGTGCAAAATATAATTTCGCTAGCGGTTAGCCGAAACAGCTATAGTTGCTAGCATTCAAATTTTTAATGTGAATACAGTTTATTATTTACCGTATCACTTTACTTTATACAGGTGCTTGTACGAAACTGTGTTATTTAGGGGCTCGTGTTAGTCAAAAAAGAAACCAAGTTAAGTTCCGTCTTCGACTGTGAATTAGCTTGCTAACCAGACAGCCATCATTACAAGGTGTCCCTTACTGTTAAATAACCACCAGCACCTTAACGGGCACTTGAATAAAAAAACAGCATGGAACATGTATGTGAACTGGCTTTAATTTTGTTCTCGTAGTGTTCTCGTTTGCTGAGAGTGTAAATACTTTCTGTTTTGCAGAAATGTCCCCTCCCTGGCGGTGTTAGGCTTAAATGGCTTTGCTATTCCGCTTCTCTTCTTTTCGAGGGACGTGGGCGCCAAATACAGAACTGAATGGCTGGTTACCAAGTGGTGCAGTCAGAATGAAATGGCCCTCTGTTTCCTGTTTTGCTGCTTGACGTGCTTCTGTCAACAGCAGACGACCTTTGCCTTGCTGTTTTAACTTTTCTTTTTTTTTTTTGTCTTTTAGTGATGTGGTTATTTTTCCCATGACCTTTTAGTAAGTAGTACATTACCCTTGTCACCGAAATGTTATGGAAAATGTCTTCCTCAGTCTTCCACTGTTTTGTGTATTGGGATTTGGATTATGAATTTTAATGCTGCATTTCCGAAAAGCTGGTTAAGTTGTAAGTTAAGCCTAATTTACATTGTATGTTTCCCAGATGTTCTGGTGAAATCTGTTAATGATCACTTGTTTGTTTATTAAGCCTGACTTACGGCTCAAGTTTGTGCCGGAAGTCTGGGTCTTTTTGACAGCCGTAGTGGCATTAGGAAGACCTGTTTTATTCTTTGTGTGAAGGGGGTAACCCTTTTCCCCCCTCATGAGATAAAGCGAGTAGTTGTTTTTTCCTCTTTTCCGTAAAGAAAGAAAAGAAGAAAGAAGAAAAAAGTTTGAGTTGGGGGGGGCTTGAGAAACTGGTGAGTTATTTCTGAAAAATTGATATGACTATTGGGAAAACTTCAGACAGTGGCAAATGGCAATCAGTTTCAGGATATCTTAAGAAATTTTAAAATGGTTAAATAGGCCATTGAGAAATTGGCAATGCGATTTAGTGTGTTAGTGCTGTAGTGTGTCATGTAATGAAGAATGTTTCCACGCACCCATACTTGTTCATGTAAGGACTGGTGTACACTGGGGCACAGCTATCAGATGACATAGTGTATGCATTTGCTGTTTGGAGTCAGCTAATGTTAAGTATGAAACTCCTTTCGTTTTTCAAGCCAGTGTCGCAATGTTGTGGTTTTTTGTTCTTGACCCAAATATATGTAAAAGTCATGTAAGTTGCATAATAATTCAAGAAATATTTGGACTAGTAATTTTCCTGTTTCTGTAAATAATATGCAGGCAATGCGAGCTAAACCAGCTGTGACACCTTTGACTAGGGATAATTGTACATGATGTTAGAGGAACAGCCAAAAAGAGGTTGTTAAGCTTGTTTGGTGCTGGAATGTGCAATGACGTTCTTGCTCAAGTTTTTGTGAAGGTTATGTTGTGAAACTGCTGAGCCCCACGTAACCTGACTCTGTCAAGATGCAGCTGAGAGACAGCACTTCTCATTTGGTCAAGCTAAAACACATTAAGGCTGGATGTTAGGATAAATAATGATTAACACTTATGTATTGAAATGGGAAAATGTAGTCTAGTTGAATCATGAGTGGGGATTGGAACCCATTAGCTTCTTATGTCAATAATTTTGATAATCTAGTTTTGCGTTATCTTAGAACATTGATTCTAAATCACAGAAATTTCTATAAAATTGCTTTGAGTGATATGAACTTGATCTCAGCTAATGCCTATATATGGTCATTGGAAGTGTTAAGCCTGTGTGCTTAGTACAGTAGTCAGAGCTTTACTGCTTTATGGAAATTATGACTGGATATTTCCTGTGGTTTTTGAGGGCAAATGATATCCTTAGGGGTAAAACTTTAGTGTCATTCTTGGAATTTGGGCTTGTAACTTGCAACTTGTAACTTGCTTGTACATGTCGAAGAAGTGTTGTGGTCTTGCTTCCATTTGACAGCTGCCATTCTGTGGCATGAATCTGTTGCAGGCAGACAGACAAGCTGGTATCTGGGGCAGAAAACTTTCCTTCATAGGCATCCCTTCTATGTTTCCTGAGTGATCAGAAGAGGACTTCATGAACATGATAGAGCATCAGACTTTCTTGTTCAGCATCAGTTGTTCTGGGTAGTGTTCAAGAGTTCCCTCTTGCTCCAGAATATTTGTACAGGTTTCTGTATGTGCATGCATACACATGCGGTTGTAGGTTTGCAATGGAATGTGACAAACCGAACAATGATTCTTCTATGAGCAATATCACAATATGCCCGTGTATGACTAGAATGTACCACTGATGTGATTTATGCTCGATTATTCAGGTTTTTTTAAGACCCTGATTTTACATAAAACTCATACACTTTGGTAGGCCAGAGCCCACTTTACAGAACCCCATTTTGACATGAGCATGCATCTTGAACCTGAAAAGACAATTGAGGGACTGCGTTCAGATGATCTATGATCATAATCAGTTTCTGGGTCACAAAGAATGCAGTAATGTATGGACATGCTGTTGTGACTTTGAATTGAAGCCAGCAATGCCACAGTGTAGGGGCTGTTCTAGGGTGTTTTCCCCTGTGATGAATGGACTTGTGGTTGTAGGAAGGGGCAGCAGGGAATGAAGAAATCTGACTGTGGCCTCTGTAGGCCTTTTTATGTACAGTCCATGTTGGGGTACTGTAGGGTTGTTAGTGTTGAATAGCAAAGGATCCCAGTAAAGTCCATTTTGGGCTTTTAAGATAACCACACCCGCGTGCTTCCTTTTTTATTGATGCTTAAAATAAATATCTAGCAGTTTCACACATGGAAATATATTGCCAAGTTAAAGTTGGGGAATTTGCCTGCATTAATACAGTTATGCTTGACCATTCCAGCCATAGCTTTCTGTAGTTCTGAATGATTGATTAACTGTAGCGTATCTGTAATGTTTTTCCAGAGCAGCTTGCAAATTACCAAAAAAAAAAGAATCCCTGACTCGGCAAGGTATAGTAAGCATGCAGTCAGTCATGACTGCAGCTCTGCAGAGATTGTTTGTTGGCCTGATCGTTAATAGAGAGCAAACTGAAACCACTGCCATTTGCAGTACTCAGCGCTGACCCATTATGGTGTCTAAGAACCTCACTGCAAGTTTACCCAAAGATAGGCAGGCAGCAGCCCTGTGACTCTTATATTACTTGGGACTGGTGGAGTTATAGGCCAGAAAGGAAACAAGACAGCCACCCTTTGCTGGTTTCCCTTGTTTTTTTGTTGGAGTCTTGCATTGCTGTTGGAGGTGTTCTGTGTGGCAGCTTTGTCAGACCATTCAGCATGTGGTAGCTAGCTGAGGGTCCTGAAGGCAGGGCAGGTCGAAGCAGTGGATGTCGCTGAAGGGCGTGGTGTCACTGCGGTTCTACCTGGATCGTCTGTGTTACCAAGGCTACATTTACATGCTTCACTCTAGCACTTCACTCTGCTGGTACAAGGAAATTTGCATTCTGTTTTTTGGCATCTTGCCTTCACCCTAGTGTCACTTTAGCTTATCTGTAGCACAGCTCACAAGCAACTTGAGTAGGACTGTAGACGTCAGGAGGTGACATGAACCATTACATTTTGATTTTTAATGGGGGAATGATTGGGGATTTGGTGGCAAATAGACACAGCAGCCGACCTCAGGGGGAGGTCGTTTAACTGTAAGCGGTCACACGTACAGAACACTTAACAGCCAACAAGTCATGCTTTCTCCTAAGCACATGTTCCCCAGTTCTTGCCACTTGTACTTCAGTGGATTGTTTAGATCAGGGGTTGACATGAAGAGCTTTGAGCGGGGAGGGGGGCAGTGGGGAAAAAATATGGGTGTGACGGGGGGTTGGGGGTGCCGGCAAGAAAAAAAAAAAAATCATGTGACAGGTGGGCCACTTGTTGGTCGCCACTGGTTTAGATCCTCAGCTGTTAAGGTAATGGTTTAGGAACTAGAATGTGCCCAGGAGATTTCTTGCTAGAACCTAAACCATTTTTACTGATGTACTAGTCTGCAAATTGTTTCATTGGCAAGCAACAATACAGAGTGTTGCAACAGAAAAACATACTAGGAGAAACTCTAGGTGTTGTGTTTGTTCACCTGGGTGTGTCTCCTGTGTTTACAGAAATCCAGTTGGATTGCTGTACAGATCAATTCTAGTTGACAATGATTAGATGTGGAAATTTGATTTTACTGTATCTACTGTAGTCTGGAGACAAGGACTGGGATTCTCATTGTCTTCTTTTCTCCCTCCTCCTCCTTGCAACAATGTCTTCTGTGCCGTAACCCAGAGTACCACATCTTCACTTGTCTCAAACAGGATGTCAGTCAGATAGCAGCATTTTTTTTAAAAAGGCAAGAGAATATGAAACAGGATAAGAAAGTTCGCTCGCTGGATCGGAAACTCTAGAGAGTTCCACCACTGCTCGTTACCACTTGAGTCAGGGTGCAGAGGACAGGATGTCGCTACACCGCTGCGGAGTTGAGATTCATATGTCGGTGGATACCAGCAAGAGCTGATATAGCACTGAAGAAGAACTGAGATATTTTTCTGTTGGCATCTGGGAAGTGGAGTCAGTTTGCCCAAAAGAGTAACGTGGCACAATGTCTGCTGCTCTGCTGGGAACCATTAACATTACTGTCTGCTTCTGCTCTTTATTATTTGGTTATCATCATTTCCATAGGAACATTACAACACCTGATGTACCAGATGGACTACAAGTAGTAACTGGCCTTTGCATGGCCTACGCTTAGTGTAGGGTAGGTTCAACAATGGCAAGTGTATGTATGGAAATTTGACCTTTAGGTGGGCACTGAGTTTTTTTTTTTTTCTTTTCAGGTGCGTATAGCTGCCAACTTCATTATCCATGCTCCCCCTGGAGAGTTCAACGAAGTCTTCAATGGTGAGAAACCATTTCAGTTTGCTTTCCTGAATTTGCCTTGCATCTCTGTATAGACTGTGTCTGTAGGTTTCGGGCCTGGCTTCCTTTTTTCACATTTTGCCAATGGCAGGTGCCATGTTTCTTCCAACTTCCTGAATGTGACTAGAACAGATACTCTGTTGTAGTGTAGTTATACATTGTGTCGTATTTGTTTTTTAAGCATTTCCTCTTATTTATCATCTTTGACACTTATGAGCAGGACTGACCAGCTGCACTTCAGAAAAAGATTTGCTGCAGTCCTGACTGTACTTGCTGAATTGGAATGTTCCCATGCACTAATTCAGGCCAGCCATTAATCATAGTGTGGTAGCACTTAAGGTTCTCACAGTGTTTGTCTCTACTGCTGAATGCATTGCTGTAGGGCTTGTGGGAGTTGTAGTGTGTACTGTGCAGTGAAGTTGATCAGGTAGTTGACCTCTGCGTGTGTGACTGCTGTTGCCCTCATGCATGTAAATGTCAGAATTTGGTCCAAAGTGCAGAAGGTAGAGGACTACAGGTGTATTGTTTTGGGGACTAAAAATGCTGTTGCTCTGTTCTAGATGTGCGGCTTCTGCTCAACAATGACAATCTCCTCAGAGAAGGAGCAGCACAGTGAGTACAGATTCATTCGCTGCTCCTCTTCCTCAGCTCATGTTCAGCTAATTCTTAGTACGTAAACATTTTCACTTCTGCCTCCAGCTATACTTGATTGCATTAAATTCAGTAGAAATTTAATATTGAAAATGAGTCATTTTGCCAGCTATCGAAGTACTTTGAAAGCTATTGGGAGCAATCAAATCACCCTCTTATCTGAAAAAGAGAAATGTATTTGAAACAAAATTATTGCATTCAGGTTGTTGTGCTTTCCAGATTCCCCCATAAGTATGATTTGAAGCTGTTCACCATTGTCTTCAGCACGTCTATCTTATAATTTTATGGAAGTGCCGAATGTCATACCATTGTTTATATTCTGTTGTAGTGTGTTCGTTTGCATTTATTTTTGCCAAAGTGATTGCACTTTTGCAGATTTTTTCCCTTAAGGTTTATCTAAAGATTTCACTCCATGCTATTTTTTTAATTTGACACTGCCTCTGGCTTTGACCTGATAAACACATAACTTCTGTCTTTCTGAAGTCCAAACCCTGCCAACTACCAGATGTCTGGTTTTCTTACTGCTAGCAGCAGCAGCAGCTGTAAAAGCACTTGAACCCTTTTGTTATGTGGGACCTGCTAAATTGGACTGTGGTCATTTATTGTTCCATTTAATTATGTATTTGCAAATAATATCCTCTTTTATTTACAGTGCCTTTGCCCAGTATAACATGGATCAGTTCACTCTTGCCAAAATAGAAGGCTATGACGACCAGGTATGGCTACTTTCCTTCACAGACACCCAGTGTTGGATAACAGTTGTTCTCCGTCGTCCCATTTTGTGGGCATTAATGTACTTTAAGCACTGCCGCTATCTGTTTGAAATATTAGACAGCTCAAATCTATTTTAAAATTAGGGTCTAAAATCTGCATTAGGTACGACGGTAAGCTAACTGGATGACAATAACAGGAATGCTAAGTATAGTATCTAAATTATGGCAAACAGTAACAAATCATTTTCTCACACACCACCCACCCACACCACCTGCAGGTCCTGATTACGGAGCATGGTGACCTGGGCCAGGGGCGTTTCTTCGACCCACGCCATCGGGTGTCCTTCCGCTTTGACCATCTGCGCAAAGAGGCCAGTGACCCGCAGCCGCACGAAGGCGAGGCAGCTCTCCGATCGTGGAGGGATGCCTGTGATGTTGCCCTGCAGGCCTACGTCAAGGAGCACTACCCCACCGGCGTGTGCACAGTACGCCCCCTCCCCCATTAGGCTGCTCTCACTTTCTGCCTCCCGGATGGCAGTCTCTCCCTGCTTGTGAAGGGGCAGACTTTAGCGATGAAACTTGCATTTTAAAAAGTGCCACTGTTTTCACTTTAAATGCCACCTAGTAGGGTCTGTGCTGTTACCTGTTATGCTCTCATGAGGTGAATAGTAAAATGGAAGGTATTATAGAATAAACAGCAGCATTGAAACATCTTTATCTGGAACTTTTAAAATGAAATTGCTTGATTGATTTTTTTTTTTTTTTTTAAATACGTGGGCCAGTTCTCACTACTCCTTTTGCTCTGCGGCTGCCTTTAGCTTTGCATAGCACACCTGGCTGGCATAAAACATGCTGAGGGGGTGGAGGCATGACAGGGTTTCTTCATGTCATCCCCTTTGTTACTCGTCCTGATGAGGTGTTTATCTGAACAGTGACCAGACCCCCTTCTTCACTGCAGGTCTATGGGAAAACCATTGATGGGCAGCAAACCATCATTGCCTGCATTGAAGGTCACCAGTTTCAACCCAAAAACTTCTGGTGAGATGTACACAGGGTTCTTTTCTGGGAATCTCATTATTACGTCCTCATTGTTTCTGTTTGATTACATTAAGTGTCAGTGTTTTGGTCTTACAAACATAAGATTAGGGCTGGAATGGTGGTGATTTTAAAGTCACCGATACTGATGAAGTCAGTGGTCAGATTGTTGAATCTGATTCGGGTGGAAAATGTTAAACTTTTAGTTTTAATTTTCATGTTAAATATTTATTGCAGATGAGTGCAGATTAGCAAATGTGTGTCTGTCACTGTGCTGCCGACTCAATATTCAAATCATTGGCAAATAAAATGAATGCTCTTATATATTGGCTGTGGCCTGATTGCGGTCTGAATGTTTCTGGTACATAACCATTGATGTTTTCCCACCAGGAACGGCCGCTGTAGATCAGAGTGGAAGTTCAGCATCAGTCAGTCCCAGTCTCAGGTGGTGGGAGTGCTGAAGGTTCAGGTGGGCCTGTGTACATGCCTGTTTGCAAGCATTGATCTTGTCGCATATTCAGACTATCTTTGTGTTTACATGTTTCCATACGATGACGTGACATATTACCTGAAGAAACAGAATTACATTTTTCTAGCCTGAACTGACATTTACAGTTGTTCACTTTATTCTGTCTAAAGTATTTTGTTGAGCTTCTAACGTCTCATCTGTTTAATTCCTATGCAGTGTTATGTGCATACACTGATTGCCAGAAAGGACCCTTGCCTGCAGATGTTTCTAGTATTGTTGACGAAACATGTGCACCCCCCCCCCCCCCCAAACAGGTTCATTATTACGAGGATGGCAACGTCCAGCTGGTCAGTCATAAGGATGTGCAAGAGACTCTGACAGTGTCTGTAAGTTTGCCCCTGTGATCTGCCTTGAGTGCACCCTGGTCAGTCTTTTCACCATCCTGCTGTCCGCCTTTTGTGGACTCAGAGCGATTGTCGAAGCTAAGTTCACCCTCTGTTGAAATGGTGAAGAGAACACACATTGCATGGTTTGTGATTCTGGGCAGCTTGCCTGTGTGGTTTAATTTTCAGACGAAAAGTATGTTGGAATAAATGACTAGATGAATTGCTTTATTAATTTCTCTGGGTACTATGGAGGTCAGCAGTTTATATAAGGTTGGGGCAAACTGTGTTTCCCTAGCCAAGGTCTTCGGAGCAGATGTCGAGCTACACAGAGACTTTCTGCTTCACTCAGCTTGAGAAATTTAAGCTCTTTTAGTCTGCTACTGTCTGGGATTCTTACATTTTTCTCCGCTAACATTAGAATGAAAACCAGACAGCCAAGGACTTTGTCAAGATCATTGAAAATGCAGAAAATGAATACCAGGTTTGTGTCCTGAAAAATGCCCTCCCTTTTTTTGTACAACAAAAAAATAGTATTAGCATATATAGTGTTTTTACCTATGCTGCTGGAATTTGAACATTTTTGTCCCGTTGTTACTGTGTCAGTTGTGCCCATCTAGGTTTTAATTGTTCTTATCTCTCAGACGGCAATCAGCGAGAACTACCAGACAATGTCGGACACCACATTCAAAGCCCTGCGTCGTCAGCTTCCAGTAACCCGCACCAAAATTGACTGGAACAAGATCCTCAGCTACAAGATCGGCAAGGAGATGCAGAACGCCTAGAAATGCGGCCTGCTTGCTGCAAACGTGTGCAAAGACGAAAAGAAACATATTAACAGGGGCAGAATACATGGCGTGCTCTCGCAGGATGTGTCTAGCGTGTTCATATTTCATTGTTTCCAAGGCGCCAAGGTTTGTTTTTTTTTTGGAGAAGGGGAATGACCTCCTCGGCCTACTGTAAAGTGATCTGTTACTTTGGTGGAATGAATGGTGACTTAATGGCAAATCTGTGATTCTTCTTGCATATTGAACAAAGCTCTCTAGTGATACTGGTAATGCCCCTATGGTCCATGTATATGTGCCACCAGTTTAAGCCTGCTACCCTAGACTATAGAACCCATAAATCTTCCATAAGCAGCACTGTTAACAGTTCTAAGCATGTTGCACTAAGGTCTGTAGCTATTTACCTTTAACTCCACTATCCTCCACTAAAACGAAAATAGGAAAAGTCTTTCCCACGGTTAAGGTCTGCCCGAATGAGGTTTTGTATGTTTTCGTTATGTATGGGTGCATGTATACACATGCACCCATACATAGTTAAATATTTTTTTAATGTCTTAAAGAACTGTACCCTTACAGACTCTGTGTTGTGCTTTGGTTGGTACATCCTGTTCACATCTGCGTCCATGCCAACAGCCAATGGGGTGAGAGAAGCACACATGCTTCATTGAAGCATCCTCACACCAACGAACAACTGATGACTGCTAGCTGTTCCATGATGTTAGCCTGCTGACCCCCTCTGGCATACAGTAGACATTACATGTAGTGGTTAGCTGAAGTCTGTCTCTGTTATGCCATTTTTGCCTCATGTCCTTAGTTTTTAATTGCTATTTTTTACAAAAATGAAAGAACAAACGTATAATTCAAAAAAGAATAAAGGATTTGCACCAAAATTCTTTGATTTAATTACTTTATTCTCCCAGTGTGTCAACTTCAGTTAAGATTATGGACCTCATTTTCCTTCTACTTAAAATGAAATGAACCGTGTTTGCTTTGACAAAATGTAACACATTGTATTTGTCACAAATGACATATAATATGGATTGAATCTATAATAGAATGGATTGAATATAATATTGAAAGCTTGGCAGCTTTTGATAATTTGTGTATTTGCATGATACCATAATGTCCTGAAAAACAAAAATGTTGCTCTAGATGAGCGTATTTTCAAAGGCAATCTAGCTATTGTGAAGATATTTTTAATGTGCTTATCTATTATGATTTGTAAGTGTGTTTCTTTGTCATAGAAATGAGACCTTAAAACACACTTCTAGTTTTGCTACTTTTCACTCATATTCTTGCAGCTCTGAATCAATGGGCCACTGTTTTTTTTTTTTGTTTTTTTTTAACCTTTTGACATTGTCAGTCACAAATTATCACCATTCAAGTCATTTATAGGTGGTTCTGATTTTTGTACTTGTTTGGTTCCTCTGTGAAGTGTCTATGACTTTGTTGAAAGGGTTTCACTTGGATTTTGTTGCGTTAGACAAACAGGATACTCTCTCTCGAACAGGTGGCCAGAAGATGCATGACACTAGGAGTGAGCCTGTCCTGAAACTGAACACAAAAGTGGCAGGTCATAAACTGACCACCTTACCAGCACTCCTAATGTTTGTTATAGTGCAAAAATGTCTGTTTTGGTAACATTCATACAACACAATTGTTTGGGTACCAATGGCATGACAACATGCTCCATTCATGGCTGATCTCTCAAACTCTCAAGTTATGGACATATTGGTGGGAAAGAAACCATAATATGGGCTCAAATAAACATGCATCAAATTGAAAATTGGGGGGAAAAATCACATTTCAGCCATTATCAATCCTGAACACAATGTCTAATCAAAGAAAAGGAATGAGTTCTGTCTTTTTAGTATCTTGAACTTTGTACATATGACAGCTTGAACTAGATTCCCCCCCCACACACATACTGACACCAAACATTGCCTCTATTTAGTATGAATGACATGCTGATTTCTGGGTGTGTCTACAATGGCTCTCAACCACAACTGTGCCATGACTAATGTAAGCTATTGTGTTCTCAAATGAGCAAACCCAGATTATGGTGGCCAAAGGTGAAGAAGTCACCTTAATGTGAGCAATGGGGACGGGTGAAATAAATACTGTGGAGCCAGCGCCTTCCAGACATGCTCTGCACCAGCTTCCTGTACAAAAGGGAAGTGGACTAGTGTCTTTATTTCTGTTCCTATCTTTGCTTTTGGCTGCTTGAAAATGTGCCGAAGCATGCTAGAGGGGTTTCCTTTCACCACCTTCTAATCAAGATAATACCCAAGAGTCTATGAGTCACCATTGCTAAGTCTGGTTCACTTTTTTAGACCTGAGTTATGAAATGATCATGTGCTCCTGAAGTGAATGTCAAATTTCTCCATCCCTTGCCATAACTTAAGATAACTCTTCAGAGGATCACTATGTGATGCCTTTCCAGACCAATGGCCAATGTAGTATTTTCTCAAACTGCAGTGGGGTGCATGTGGGAAAGGATTAAGGTTTTCAGTCATATATTTGTTATGCATATTGTTTTTTGAGAATCTTTTCAACTTGCATTTGGACATTTTCTCCACCAACGGAGAAATTATGCCACTGAAAAATCAGGAAGGACTTTGAACTTGAATTATAAAAACATGATCAGCACTGAACAAATCCAAGAGCTCAACTCTTCAAGGTGAGTACTGCTTTTCAACTTTTTTTTGTGTAAGGCCCATTTCAAAATGACATTTTGTTGAACAGCCAATACTATCGGTACTGTATTTATATTCCCTCTAGTCCACCAAAGCTAGAGGAAGTCATCTTTTATTTTTGACTGCAGATCAAAACTGTCTTCTGGTCCATTTATAGATCAAACACTTTATAGCCAGGGATGCTGCAAAAAACTTTTTATCATCAAAATGCCCATTACAGCCTTCCTTACAAACTAAAGTTAGCACATACTATGTGAGTCCTGGGGTTTGTAAGGGTAAGCCGCCCCCTGGCCCAGCGTGGGAATCCAAGTGGACAGCCGAAGGTATAAATGCGTGTAGGTCCTTCCGTGCGCATCTGGAAAAGGCTTAAAACCTTAGTTAAACTGAATATAAGATAAACACATTTTAATCTGACTCCATATAATTAGATTATTAATTTATAATGCAGTGGCCTTGATCTCTAATAAATTTAGGTTGGTTCTGATTATATCAAGACATGCCTTACTCTCAGTTACTCTTGTCTCCAGGCATTGGTATCATTCAGGGCTTTACTCCCGGCCAGTTGAGCAAAGCCCAGAGCAATATGGAACCAGGCAGACGGTTCAGAGACTGGGTGATAACCATGAACTTGACGCATGCTCAGCATGTTTGAGTCTATCCAGCTCAGGGACCGCTAGGTTCAGTATAACTGGTTGACCACA
>JAACJT020000105.1:18943299-18966419 GCA_009936485.2 Gymnarchus niloticus | reverse complement strand
GGAAAAGAACACAAAAATTTTAAAGTAGGGTGGGGGGGGTGTGGGGGTGGGGGGGGGGTGGTGTGTGGGTGGGGGTGGGTGGGGGGGGGGGGGGTGGGGGGGGGTCCACGAGAGATGGAAGGAAGCCAGAGAAGCTGGGTGGGCCAAAACCGTGAGGTCTCAGGTAACTGTCAGACTTCGCATCCATACACCTGGGCTAGGCTATCATTACAGGTTGGCCTCTGTTGTAGTTCAATGTTGTTAGTACCCAATATTCACTTCTTTGAATATGAATGAATAGATATTTGACATCTCTAGTTGACACTCAGAGGTTACAAAAGTATTGCCCCTCTATCAGTCCACAGTTAGGCAGATTATAAATGGGTGCAGTTTAGTGCTGTTGCTACTCTCACTAGGAGTGGGTTTTCTACTTGGATCAGTACAAGGCCATGATGAAGAATCCTCAGACAAGTGACGAAGGAGCCTAAGGTGACAGCTAAGAATCTCGATGCATCTCTTGTACTTGATACTGTCTGTGTTCAGGGTGTCTGTCTGAGATCTAAAACTCAGAAATTGTGTCATGTAATGATATGACAGTGATTCAAAACATGGAAGCAAATCAGCAACAGAGTGACTCAAGTGAGAATTCCCGTAATATAGAATGGTCAAGTTGAAGTCCTGACTTCAGTTTTGTTGAAATGCTTTGGCGTAATCTGAAGCTGGCTCTTCATTCAATGCATCCCAAAATATATATGAACCTCAAACAGTTTTGTATATAGAAGTGCACCAAAATACCATCTCCCAACTGCACAGGTTTGATCAGTAGCTAGAAGGTACTTGGTTGTGCTCATTGCTAATATAATGGTTCCACGAATTACAAAATCATATGATTACAATAATCTGTTGGTGAGCTTGATTGTTTAAACCATTTATGAAGATATGGCAATGTAACACATTTTGTTTTTTTGTTTGTTAATTAGGATTATTAGTTTGACCAAAGACGCAGGACAGATGACATTTTAGGAGCCGGTCAGGCAGAAATCCAAGTAATTTCAGAAGGTCCAGAGATATTTTCTCCCAACTATAAGTAGAAAATAAATTCCCCCGTGCACACCCTGTGTATGCAACGCTACATTTCGATGTCACATGACACTGCAGCTTTATTGCCTTAAAATTGTGTTTCGTTCTTGCTAAGTTGTACAGAAACTGTTTAGAGGATGTTTCCTTATCTGGTTATACTACTGGTTTGTGAGAAAGAAAATTTGGATGATATTTCAACTGCTGTGTGTTTGCCTTACTTAAATATACTATCTGACATTTCCATGCAAGTATTTTGTGGTGATTCTCACACACCAACAATGAACTTGTTAGCCTGAAGTGTTGAGTGCCATTATGTGGTTTGTAGTTGGTTGTGTAAGGTAGGCATCTTTTCCTCAATTGTTGGGTTTGCTTCAGTCATTAATGGAAATGTGAAGACAATAATGGGTTTTCTGGGACTCCTCTAGAACCCTCCTGGGGAGCCCTTTGACAATGGAGACCTACACCAGGCGCTTCCAGCTTCTGCTCCACTTAGAGGAACTCCAGATGGAGGTGGACATCAAGAAGTATGACTTGCAGAACCAGTCCATGACCCAGGACAGAACCAACAAGCGCCTGCTTATTCTGCAAGTGAGTGAGTGCCCTTTCAGTGCTGAAGATGTTGGTAAAGCCATGTGAGTTTTGTGGTCTGAATCACACCAACTTCCTTGCAGGTTAAAGGGGTTGCAGAGAACAGGCCCTCAGTTTTAAGGGGAGACCATCTCCTGGTGTCTAAGGCTGAAGACAAAGGAGAGCCCATCAACTTGTACAAGGGCTACGTGCATAAAGTGGAGAGGGAGCTTCTTAAACTTGGCTTCTCCAAAAAGTAAGTTTCCATCATTGTTCATTGTGGTCTGACTGCTGGCTATTTACTGTGTTCTACTCAAGTTCAATATTTTAACAAATAACCCACTGAAACTATAATTCAGTCTCTTCATAAGTTAATGATTTAGTCAGATACTTAAAAAATGAATACTCTAAGTATGAAAGGCATAGATTTAAACTTCTGTAAGCTGACACAATGAAAGCCCAATACAATGAAAAGGAAAAAACGAGAATTAGACAGCCTGCCGCTTATGAAGTTATCCCATCATGCCGATTCCTGCTGTGGTTTACCCACCCCTTGCAATGAAGTGTTTCTGCCACATGGGAGTGCTGTAGTCATCCCAGTGCTTTCTTGTTAAGGCTGCGGCAAGGATTCACAGACAAAATGAAGTTCAACGTGGAGTTCACTCTCAACCGCTTTCCCCTGCGTCAGCAGCACAGGGCCCTGGCTCTGGCAGACCGACACAAATTGGGTCCTGTTCTCTTCCCCACTGGGCTTGAAAACGTGGAGAGTCAGGAAGGGGTGAAGTTACCCAAACTCAGGTAACTTTAAAAAGAAAACAAAAAGTAACAATGAAACAAATGTCTGTGCCATCCTTTAGCCTTTCTCTCGATGTGTCAGCAAATACAAGGCAGATGTATAAATTAAACAGCTAATGATTTTTTGACGACCTTAACGATATGTACATAAGTCATGGCAATTATTACACTTATTCCAGCCATCTTCCATAACAGCTTATCCAGTAAAAGGTTGGGGGGCTTCTATCCCAGGAAGGACAGACTGTGTAAATGGAAACATGTTGCACAGCAGTCCACTGCAGATTTCCACATGCAGTTGATCTACACTATGTGTTTTTGGGCTGTAGGGGGGAAACCCATATAGACGTAAGGAGAACATACAACTTTTGTGCTTTCAGAGCAGGCGGAGGACTCAAAATCCTCCACCCTGTAGGTATTGAGGGCCACTGTGTTGCTGCATTGTAGTAATTGATTTGTAAAAAATACTTCTTAGACCCTCAAGGTGGCTGTACAGTCATTGCCCTGAAACCCTATGATTTAATGATCTGTTTGTACTGAAACTTTTGGGCTAGACTGATGCATGCCTGTCACCAGAGCAGGACAGCTCAGCACATTCGTGATGAGGTCTTCTGAGGGACTTTCCAGTCGCAATTGTGTGACTTCACCCTCTGCACGCAACACCCATTACACCAAGCTTTTAATGCACTGGTTCCCTGTAACCTCTCTCTCCAAACAAGACACTCCTCGTGGACTCTCACTCACTCCCACACATAAAGGCTTGTCTCTGCTGCAGGCGTGCAAGAAGAAAATGAATATAATCACCTTAATGTTGTCATTAGTCATTGTCAGGAAGGTGCTGCTTGACTCCAGTGAAATTTACTGCTCCTCCTTAAAGTGTTAGTTCTCAGAGTGAACACTGCAGTTTTGGTTTGAAACATAAATCGCTTTCCATTTTTTAAATATATTTTCCTCTTTTATGCACTGTTACATGGTATATGCTTGGAAAATGTTGCTTGATTAATTACAAAGTAACCACATGTTGGAGCCTTGCTTATAAATTGATGCTGTAAGGTCGAACTACGGTGGTCAATGTTATTTTTGCAGATGGTACCTTGCACCATAATGAAGGGTGGGGCGGAGCTTGTGATTGACAGACATAGCCATGTCTCTTTAGCCTTTATGACCAGGACCTTGCAAAAAACAAAGAGCAGTGCACAGCAGTCCAGTGCATCGTATGTGGAGTATCCAGACCTGCCCCCTACGTGGTGTTCGGACCCCCTGGAACTGGAAAAACTGTCACCTTAGTGGAAGCCATCAAACAGGTGCTTGAAGTCCTTTGTTAAATTTTACAAGCTGTGGGATTTTCTTAATTGTAGAAGGCCATGTAAGGTCATATGTAAAGCTGTTGGTAAGCATGGCATTTTGGGTTTGTTAGATTATTTTATCATGAATATGGGGGGTTACAGTTGTCATAGTTTGGCCGAATGACATTTCCATGGGACATGCATGTCATGCATTTTAATATTTATTTAGCAAAATTTAGCTATGTGTTCTTTGTATTGTTTTACAATAATGAGATATATTTTCATCGCCATCTGCACTACAATTATCCTTGCCATGGATTCATGGGAATTTGTATAGTTCAAACCAAAATGTTCATTCCTGATTTCAGAGGGTGAAGTTATTTCAGAACACAATATCAATGTGACAGATGCATTTGGTGAAATGAACCCACCAGAGGTTAGAGTATGGACTGTGCCCTGAACTTGCCCTGCTGCGCTTATGCCTTTCCAGGTTAGGAAGTTGCACCCTAAGGCCCGGGTCCTGGCCTGTGCGCCCTCCAACAGTGCCTCGGACCACCTGTGTGGGCGCTTGCGGAGGCATGCGGATGCCAATACCATGTTCCGCCTTTATGCCCCTAGCCGTGACCCCAATTCTGTACAAGCAACGCTGCTGGTAAGGAGTGGTGGTGCTGTTTAAGACTCAGTCAGGTTCTTGTGGGGAGGGTACCCTTTTTAGGGTACTATTTATGATATTCTTCAGGCTAATTTCTACTTAAATAAATAGTACCATATCTATGTGGAGTCAACAAATGAGGTCTGTTTTTTGAAAATTCCTTTCTTAAGGATTGCAGTAACTTTGATAAGAGCCAGGACTGTTTTGTACTTCCCGCGAAGGAGACTTTGATGGGTTACAAGGTTGTCGTTTCCACGGTGGTGACCGCCGGAAGGTAGGGGCTGATTTGATGCTGCTGCGTTTGTCCACAGGACTGCAGGCTTTAAAGTTGGGCCGTGTCCTAAAATGCTTAAGAAAGACATGGAAATTAGCTGTTGAGCTCAAACAGCTTACACCGAAACATTAAATTAAATAGTCAATATGTTTAAGAGCTAATCGGATTATGGCGCTGGACAGTATGCAGCTTAGTCCTGGAAGTGAAAGGCTGCCGAGTCCCAGGAGAGACTCACGAATGTGCACTTAAGCAAGGTCCTTCAACTAAATTTAGAACATTCCCGCTGAATACACGGGGGAAATTTCTTTAATGAAGCTACAGGTTTGATGGAGCTTGCTGTGCAACAAAAATAATACGTTTTTTGACCTTTGAGTTAAACAAATTAATAATAAAATGGGCTGTATTGCTGTTTTCCCTGGAAATCATTGAGTACATTTAGAGAAAGCATCTGGTAATTGGGAGAACCAGAGCTTGACTTGGTAGTGTGAGCGATGACTTTGTCTTCACACCCGGGGCAGGCTGGTGTCCGGTGGCATCCCCCTCGGTCACTTCACACACATATTTGTGGACGAAGCAGGACATGCAATGGAGCCAGAGTGTCTCATAGCCATTGCAGGTAAATGATCTGAATAGGTTTCCTGGTATCTTTTGGATGAGAAGTAGAGATCATCTTCAACAGTAGAAAAAATGTCATCTCTCCAGGTATATTAGTGTTTAGGTAATTTTTTTGGCTACATTTGGGTTTTGTTGATTAAGCTGTATATCAGTACAGCTAAACTAAGTCATAGCTTACAGAATTGAAAGTTACCTGTCTGTGTAGTGCTGTCCTCAATCATCTTAGCATGAGGACAGCAGGTGGAGTAGTGATTAAAGAATGGTGCTTTAGGGATCGTGGATTTATATCCCAATTTCTGGTTTGGGTGTGCTTTTACTCAGCTGTACAAAGTTTTTAACACCATTTTTATTGATTTTGGTGATCAAAGTTGTGGGAAATGTAAAGCTATAAAATTAAAGTACATTTGGTGAAATGAATAATAATAATATTACTTAGTAAAATTGGTTGATTTATTTTCTGCATTCCCAGGCTTGCTTTACCCCGGCAAAGGGCAGCTGGTGTTGGCGGGAGACCCCAAACAGCTAGGCCCGGTTCTGCGATCTCCTTTGGCCATGCAGCATGGACTGGGTGAGGGTCCAGGGACTGGCCATGTTCTTACCACTTTCTCACCCTGCTTGGCTGAAGTCATTTTCTGGATAAGAACAGTATCAGGTGTTAATGCCTCCGATGGATTAGCACCAGATGCATTGTGGTATTTGGTCCATGGGGCCCGTTGTAGTTTAACTCACAGCTTGTTCAAAAATGAGTGCGCAAATCATCTGAGTAATGGTTATTATCCATCTGTGTAATGGATGGACCCAGGTCTTTCCTTACTGGAGCGACTGATGCAGGACAACCCTCTGTACCAGAAGAAGGAGCCGAGCAGAAAGTTTAACTGCCGCTTTGTTACCAAGCTACTTCAGAACTACAGGTGCGCCGCTCCCCCTCCCTCTGTGCCCTTGCAGGGGTCTCGCCTAGCGAGCACTGACACGCGCCTGCCTCTGTGACCCACTCAGGTCCCACCCGGACATCCTGAAGATCCCCAACGAGCTTTTCTATGACGCGGAGCTACAGGTGTCTGCCGACAAGAGACTGAGAGAGTCATGCTGTAAATGGGAGCACCTGCCCCAGCAGGTAAGAGGATTGTGTAGCTAAAGGGCAGCCACATTGTCAGTCACATTGCTGCTGGAACTCTTCTGTCAAGCCTTGCTGCCTGCAGGGTACAGAGATATACTGGCCAGGCGCGGCACGTAGCGTTTTTATTAACAAGCTGCACGGCTGGATTTCTGGAGGGAATTAAAAGGGATGACAAATGCCATTATGCCCGTGTTGGTAGAAGCTTAACATTATTCCTTGCCTCCTTGTAGCCAGCAGTCAGATTAATCTGGTAAATCTTACTTTTGCCATATCAGTCTCACATTAGCAATTGTGTCATAAAATATTGTTACGTACCATACAACTGATGCGTCTGTATGTATTAGAATGGCAACATGCTGTTAGACAGTACCTCCTAAGGGGAGCTGGAAGCACTACAAGTATTTAGCAGATTCTTTAAAAAAGAGGGGTTGGAAAGGGTAGCTTTATTTAATATATTCCTTTTGCTTCTATGCTTACTTCCTGGTTGTAGTAATACACATCTGTCTTGCTCCTGCTGTCTAAAAGCTGTCCCTCTAAGGAATACTTGGACTGGTGCACTCCGAACTATGAGGAGTTTAACGGTAACTTCCCACATTTAGACTGGGAAAGATCGTTCAAAAATATTAATTCAAAATCCAAGGCAGACAAAAGTCTACTGGACAAGAGTCATCCTGCAATTAGTCCAGTAGACAGTAGCCCAGCAATTCATAAGTGCTTATTTAATTGAATGGATATTAATGTCTTCAATCTACTACTTTTCTTCTGGCTGCTCCCATCAGGGGTCGCCACAGCGGATCAACTGCCTCCATCTCCTCCTGTCCTCTGCATCATCCTCTGTCACCCCAACCACCTGCATGTCCTCTCTCAGATGTTAATGTCTTCAATAGGTTGTTCAATTATGTAATAATGTCATGCAATTGTTGTGATGTTTTTGGATTTACTTCTTTAATTCAACAGCTTTGTTAGGCATTCAGCTGTAATGAAGACCACTGTACACACAGGGTCCTGGATGAAGCACTACCTGCTACTCTTCTGACTGCCGCTGCTCCTTGCACAGGGCTTCCCAGTGATATTCCACGGGGTGATGGGAAAGGACCAGCGAGAGAGTAACAGTCCCTCTTTCTTCAATGAGGCTGAGGTCTATGAGATAATGGAGTACCTTAAAAAGATGCTACAGGTGCCGGGCAAAGGAGGCCTGGGTGTCCTGTCACCAAGCGAGATCGGCATCATCTCTCCATACAGGAAACAGGTGGGCCGAGGGCAGACATCAGCAGTCACGGCCATCAGCTCACAATATGCATCACATTTGTTACCTTTCACAATACGGTGATGCTTAAAAATGATTCTTGCGCAGGTTGAGAAAATCAAGAAAGCCATTCAATTTCTTCTGAAGATGAACCAGCTAAAGGATATGCAGCATCTGACGGTGCGTCATGGGGGGTGCTAATTAAAACAATGTTAAAGGTGCTCTTGGGAAGCATGATTTAAGGTGACATTATAGACCAAATCCAGTGGGTTAGCTCACTCTGCTAATGTCTGCACAGCTGTGCGAGTGTGCAGGTCCATGGATGTCAATTAGATTATTTCCGTTCTGTAGAATTTTGGTAACCTAGGAACCTGAGGGTCTTCCTGTCCACCTTGCAGGTGGGTTCTGTGGAGGAGTTTCAAGGCCAGGAGCGGAAGGTCATTATCGTCTCCACTGTTCGTAGCAGTTCCACCTACGTCAAGATGGACCAAGACTTCAACCTGGGCTTCCTTACCAACGAGAAGGTACACACTACGTACACATCACATCCACACCTCTGGAATCTCGGTGTCAGTCTGCTTTGGTCTAGTTGACACACATTTCCAACACAACCTTAATCAGATTTAAACACAGATATTTTCATAACCCTAGCAAAGTAATTAGCAGAAAAGCTCACAAATATAAATATCACATTGATGTATGGTTTTATTCAGAAGTGTAAATACTGTGTCCTCATAGTATATTTTGTTCAGTTGCTGGTATATAACAGTCCACATTACCGGCACTTTCACGTTTTACTCTGATGTACTGGTGCGTATTCTGCTTTTCAACTTGAGCCTACTTCCTGGAGTCCTGGCACCTATTTTTTTTTTTTTTTTTTTTTTTTCCTTTTTTCCCCACTTTGAGCACTGCCCTTAAGTCATCACTGCAAGCTGTGCAGTTAGAGTAAGGTGTTGTCATGATCATGAATGACTTTGCTTGATGTTTCAGAGGTTTAATGTAGCCATGACCAGAGCCAAAGCCTTGCTGATTGTGGTAGGAAACCCAGTAATTCTCTGCAAGGACCCTAACTGGAAGCGGTGAGTGGCAACCTGTGGCACCCCAAGAGTTCAGATCTGGGGCAGTTTATCAGCTATCCATGACCTCTGACCTTCAGAGTTTTTAGCCTTCAATTCTTTCTTGCTTTAATTAAACCACCACTTGGGAGATCTATGAATCAATAGGCAATCTACTGTTGGTGAATAACTTAAATCATATTTCACTAGCTTAGCACCACAGGTGGATCTGTATTGGAACAGTTCACCTCACCTGCATACAGCAGGTCATTCCTGGGACTTTCGCCTGCTATCTTTTGTCTGAGTAAATCTGGACAAAACCAGCAGAATCTAAGAAGCTTTTGCATCCGGGTTCTTTTAGATTCATTCATTACTGTAAGGAGAGGGGGGGTTATACTGGCTTCGACTACTCTGAGATGGAAGAGGAAGATGATGTGCTGATGAGATTGGCTGCTCTCGACATCCAGCCTGAATTGGAAGGTAGGATCAATAGCAGCCGAACGATCATCTCATATTGAACCGCCCTGTTTTCACTCGGCCACACATCTGATTCAAAGTAAATATGTAATTTTCTTTGTGTGACTAAAAACAGGCAGAGATTGAGAGCTGTGCTCGTTGATTCATTAGATGTACTTCTCCTGTGCTTTGGAAGCCCTCATGTCTTGTGGCACCTTATTTATATATGTCCAGTGCTTTTTTTTGTGACACAATGCAACAGTACAGTAGGATTCTTTTAAATTTCCATCCATCCATCCATCCTCTAATGCTCAAACCTCTCAGGGTCACTGGGGGGCCTTGGAGCCTATCCCAGGCAGCATAGAGCACAAGGCCGGGGTACACCCTGGATGGCAATGCCCATTTCAATTTTTATCCTTTTAAAACTTTTAAACATTTAGGGTACTTGAAATAGATTTGATTTTGGAGTCTTTTACAAATATGACAGAGCTATCATTTATCTTTTTATAGCCACTACTGTGAAGTGAAGTATGACTTGACGTGACGTTTATCCTGGTCAGAGTTGCAATCTGTTACCTAACACAAATAAGTTTTTAGGGTGCAGGCACCTTGTATTTCAAGAAATCGGACCAAAAATCCATGTAGAATTGCCCCGAGTCCATTTAAGAGCTGCAACATACTGAAAAATGTGAATGTGGACGGAGAGAATTAGCAGGCAGAAAGCCCAGGTTTTTGGCAGGTTTATGTCTCTCAATAGAGGGATGCAGGGTGTGGGTAACATGACCAGCAGTCCCATGACCTCTGTCAACACTTTCCACTCAGCAGCTGTCTCCTGAGTGGACGAACAGTCGGTGAAGCAACGTTGGGTCCTCCTTCTCCCTGCCAACCGTGGAGCCAGTCTATGCTTTTGACGAGCCGTCAGGACTCCTGAGGACAGCTGTTGTAATGTTCTGGCTTTTACACTGCCCTAAGATGGACTGAAATGACTTTATACCAGAAAATATCTGCTCACAAATCCAGGTTAGACCTCCATCAGAAAGTCATGTATTGCTACAGTAAAGTTCTAAACACATGTGCCTTTGCCTGAAATATGTAAAATTTTACAGTTCACTTTGAAGCCCATTGTGGGATAAATACTATGGAAAAGAATCAAATATTTACAAACTTCACAAATGATGCCTTAGTTTTCAGTGTTGCTGTTTATGAAAACAGTTAAACATGGATGATGTTCAAAGCTGTGCACTAGGTTTTCAAAAAGAAATCCAGCTTTGCAAGTAGCTATCAAGTTGCTTCAGTCCCAGATGGCCAATCAGACTTTTACTAGCTACCATTAATGTCAGCATCAAGATTTCAAGCCACTTTTTGTTGACAGCTGCAAAATTTGAATTTACCTGTGAGTTTTTTAAATGCCACTATGTATAAGGAATAAGTTCATATTCTTAAGCTTGTTTGCCTAAAATCGACTGACAATCATGAAACCCTAATTTCTGTACTCTGTTTAGTGTTATGCCTTTAGAAAATGTAAGTATGTGTATAACTGTGACCTGCATCCTCTGTGTCTCCTGAATGGTGTCCCATTTAAAATGACTTGCTTTTAAACTAACACAATAAAGCTGTTAAAATGAAATTGTTCCAACTCAAATGTGTTTTTAATAAAGGTTGGCGGTCCTTGCACACAAAGGCCCCAGTCCTGTAGTTGTGAAGTTTTGAGGATGAGCTGCGCAAGGAACCGCTAGAATTTTTACAGATGCATGGAAAAAACAATCTTTATTCTATCTTTGCATCAGTTGCTGCCAGCAAGTGGTACAGGTGAATCATTTTGAAGGCCCATAAGCCAGACAAGAGAAACATGCTGCTGGACCAAACCCAAGTGAACACAGCGGTGGGTTAGGGTGGGCTGGGGACCAGAAATTCATCAAACTGCTGTGACTGGGTCGGCTCCTCTTAGAGCCACATGCTTAACTTATGATCTGTCCTATTTCGTAACATTGCTGGTTTTGCATTGATTTAATCTGGATCTTGTTGCAGCACTTCGTACGTTTAGCAGTAATACAGATGCAATGACAAAACAAAATCTAAACACAACATCTCTGTAACCATATATTGATATAATTAGTATGGTTTACACTTGATTTTAAAAATGCTGAAATAACCCAAAATTTAACTTTTTGCCTTATTTGCTGACTTGTGTACTTGAATTCCACTCACAAAACCGGTAAGTGTACACATGCCCAGTTTGTAACAACATAATTCAGAATGCTTGGTGTGGTGACAGTTGTGTTTTGGTAATCATTGATCTGTACAAGTTGCTCTAGGCACTGTTACTGGGGTTACAGTCTTGCTTTCTAACATACTGTATGTAATAGAATCCTTTGACTTTAGGGTGTTACATTAGGATATTAAACCTTGATCCTCCATGTTCATTATTACTTGGGTGTAGCTGTTGCTCTTGGAGGGATTGACTAAAGTGTTTAGGAAATGACAAAAGATTTACACCCACAACTAACAGCTCACAGATCAAGCAAACTGCATTGTGATTTTTTTTATCCCCTCTTCTGATCAAAACAGCAGAATAAGAATTTATTTTAGAAGATCATCGAAAGTCTGAAGAGACAAGCGTTGTAAGTAAACAGCTCGATGACTGTTGGTTGCGTTATCTGTAAAGATTTCAACCCTAAACAAGAGTGCCACCACAGAATGTCTCCACCTACTGTTTATTTTGAAGTACTGCGTTAGAGGTGCATTCTAAATCAACCTGAATCTAGCATTCAATACGGAGCCTGGTGGCAGCCCTTCACCTTTTAATCATGTTTTAATTTAATTCAATTTTTTTGTTTTGCCTCACTCAATTTTTTTTTGGAAACATGGATAAAGTGTTCCTGTAAAACTGACATTATTTTAGATGATGTCTGCATTGCCTCCAGCTACTTACTGCCTCTCAAGTGACACTAGGAATTTGCGTGTGAGAAATGCAGCAATTATATTAAAACTGTCAGGACTGCATGTTTAACTTGGTGTAGTCTGAGGTTTATCACACAAAGGTAACAGTAAAACCTAAATTGTCAGTATTTCTCAAGTTTGACATAATGGTTAACACAAGCTTTCTAGGACCAGTATCTAAGCAAATGGAATAATTAATTAAAGTAGCACCAAAATAGCACTCAGTTTTGCCCGCTTTTCAAAAGCAGGAAGACCCTTTGAGCAAAATAATAAAGCAAATTCAAAGACAGCAAGGCAATCAGACTTAGCGTTGCACTGATAGATTTCATTAAGCCTATGCACCTCCAACAGTACAATTTTAGGACAAAAGAGAAACACTCGTTGTAACTGCTGATGAACTGATAATTGAGTACATGAAATAGAACTGCATAAAACACGAAAAAAAAAGACAAAAGATTAAATACTGGAAAGCATGTTTAATTAAATGTCCAAAAATAATTCCCCACCCACTTCATTTTCACCATTAAGTGGTGCCTATTCAAAGTGATTAATACACAGATAGCGTTTCAGATAGCAATGACAGATTTGGAAACCATGCGAGAGAAGCAGGGTATAGTGGAGGAGATTCATTCCCACCTGGAGGTCTGCTGTCTCCCTCTACCAATACAGGGTGTACCCAGGTGGACGAGAGACTGCTCTCGCTCGCTAAAACCCATGGCCTTTAATGTAACCAAAAAAAAACATAAATGGAGCGGGGGGGTGCTAGTAAATATGGAGCGGGGATAAGGAAATCACAGAGCGTTCCTGGGAATTTCAGCTAATAGAGCTGGAGGCTATGAGAGTCCACAGATTTATTTGGCAATGTGTGAATGTCCAAGGTAGTGGAGTAATAGCATAAGATAAGGTGAAAATTGGTTGGTTAGGTCATATGTGACACGATTAATACATTTAGAGCTGCAAAGGCCTAGCCTTACATAAATATGATGGGGAGCCCAGCTGTTGGACCTGTACCATTGGGAAGGACCAGAGACAGGGCTGGAACTGTCTGAACTGCAGCTCCCCATTTCGGTAAAAGTTATTACCCCCCCACCGAATGTTTTAAAGTGAAATAGAATTGCTAATAGTTGTTCTTTTTCCTAGTGCTACCACTGGTACTCATCCAGCATCAATACTTTTTTATTTTTCCAGCTCTCCATATGGTCTTTTGAACATATCTGGTAGATATAAATATAGCAATTGGCAACATCAGTTGCCGCGGGGATCGAACGTGCAGCGTGTGTTAGAGCCAAAGGACATCAGGCTGGTTCACCACGCACAGTCTTGGGCAGACGATATGAAGCCTCATGATTCCTTGGGTACGGGAAACGGATGTGACCGCACTCTGAAAATAACCCATTTTCCTCCCTTGTTACCAGCTGTGTCAGAGACCCAGGGATGCAATCACACCCAGGGCCGACGAGAGAAAGGAAGGGGGGCAGGGAAGATGGCTCATTGACACTGAAAATAGGTCAATTCCATGCAGACTCATAACTCACTGGGTCTCTTGATATCGGACGAAAAGATTTCCATGCTACCACCACTTTGGCTGTAATATTGAATGTGGTCTTTAAAGGAACCCTGGAGCAGCGATTCAGTTTCTACATCACCCACCAACATGGGGCGGGGGGGTGTTATGGGAGCCAGCATGTCTGCATACAGTCACACACAAATTTATGTTTCCTACATTGTACAAATCGGAGGTGATGCTGAGGGAGTTGTAATAAGAAAAAAAAAAAACAGAATATATGTATGTTCAAAAAATACCATCTAACACATGATGTAGCCCAGTCTTTCATACATTATGTGCGTTTGCATTCCCCGCACTTCTCATTGGCATGAAATGTAAGATTCGGTAGAATGATGCTGTTTTGGAGGGCGGCTTCTTTTTTTGGGAGGGAGAGCATAATTGATGACTGGTGACTAGCTACACTGCCTCACAGCAGCAGGCAGCCGCCCCTCTTCTTGCGCTTGCGCACCTGCAGCGCCGCCCTGGTGGCCATCTCAAACACCTCCCGAACACCATCCTTGGTTTTAGCCGAACATTCTAGGTAGCCGAAGGCACTGATGCGGTTGGCCATGTCCCTTCCCTCCTCAGGTTTAACAGGCTCCTGCAAAAATCCATAAATGTTATTTTTTTTTTAATCAGGGGTTCAGAACACCTAGGTCTATGTCATGGTGGCCAAATGGCCATCTTCAGTGTAGTCTAGGTGAAATATTAAGCATTTCTGATATATCTGAATAGCTCTCATTCAGAAATGAGAAGCAGAGTTTCTAGTTGATGCAGCTGTCAGCTGGATGACTCCACACCCTGAATGATGATTACCAGATGCCCCACCAAGTATGGGCTTTACTTTCGGTTCTTATGAGGCATTAACCCACGATGGAGCTTTCTGCTCCCTTCCAGCTTCTTTGTTTATTACCCAGTGAATCTGGTGGGCTTTACAACCTGCATCTTCTGGTCCCTAAACCCGAATACAGCTGACAGATTCATGGCACACGAGAAGTGACTGCGCATGGGTTAGTGAAGGACTGCTGCCAGCACAAGGCTATAACATATGTTACATCAGGTGGAGCTCATCCATGCTCTACTGCAGGCTCTATTCAGCTGTACAGCTGAAACACTATCCCTAAGGGAAAGACCTAGCCTACCAATTCAAAGAAAGGTGTGAAGAAAAAAAAAAAATCTGACACTAATTACCCCATCTGAAGAACACAAAAATCTAACTTTAAGTTTTCAGTCGTGTTACGGAATTTCCTGCGTTTAAATCCAGCAGCTCGGGAAAATACAGTGAACACCAATTAATGTGCCTTTTAGCTAAGCAGTAGTAATGGAAATAATGAGGCTTCAAAACCTGTGGTGGGTGGAAGTATCCTGAACTAACCAATCAATGCTGGTTATCACTATCGCAAGCATGTACTGTATTGGTGGTTCAGGATACTCCCGCCCATCACAGGTTTTGAAGTCTCATTTTTCCCATCTCTACAAAGCGGTGGAGTCAATCAAGGGGCTCGACCTGCTTCATCTTGGCCAGTTCCCTGCGTGTGTGCTCGTCGTTCCGCAGGTCCTTCTTGTTTCCCACTAGGATGATGGGGACATTCGGGCAGAAGTGCTTCACTTCAGGAGTCCACTTCTCTGGGATGTTTTCTGTGATGTGCGTATTACGACATGGAGTTAATCAAGACCAGTAGGTATGGCCGTTAAGGAGACAGTAGCGATTACCTTGTGATACACTGGACAAACCATCACAGTATTTTCACTATTAATCTACCCGACACGTGCATCCACAGAATAACATTTTCAAAGACTTTTCTAGAGATTATTATTTTAGTGAAGAAATTCATAGTACCAGCAGAAAAATTAGACTTAAACTCCGTTGACAAGCTTGTAATTGGCTGGTAATCTTTACCTGGTTAATATGAAAGGTAACTGAAAAAGTACAGACTTCCCTCAGTGATTACCAGGTATCTCCTGGCACTGTCATACAAGGTATCTGGCACAGGTTGCACCTGCAGGGTTTCAAATCTGCAACTTTAATGTCACAAGTAACCTGCTAACCACTGGAGGCCTCGTCATTCATTTTAATAGCCTGATCAAAATAAAGGTTATGTCTCATGACTTTGAATTTTTCCCATTCATTTGTATTCCATCATTCAGCCATCCATCCACCACAGGGCTGAGGAAAACCTGGAGCAGATCCCAGGAAACTCAGTGCACGTGGCACAAGATGCTAGTTCATGTTTCAGGCACACACACACCCACACTTACACATGATGGGCAATTCAGAGTTACCAGTTCACCCCATCGCTTTTATGTGATTTGACTGCAGGAGGAAACCGGTGAACAAGGCTAAATAGTGACTTATTTTTTGTATCATTTGTTTATGCTACAATAAGAGAAAGTAGCCATCCAGTTCAAAATCGTCAGCCCTCCAGCACAGCAATGCACCTTAAACCCAAATGAAATCAGCATACACACTGGCCAAAGCTTGGTACTCCAACACAGTGTGCAAATGACAGAAGCCTTCAAACTGTCAACTTTTTCTCCCATTAGCTTGATTTTTTAAGCAGCTCCAGGGGCTAATTGTGAGTCAGCCCACTCATCCGCTTTATGTGGGATTTCAGGAACCTGCTAGTGCTTCTGTATTTTTAGCACTCATTGCAAAAAGAATGCGGCAGAACCTGAATCAGTCAGACGTTGAGCAGGCTGCTTGGTGCCCACGCCTCACATCGGAAGCCAGTGTGAGTCATAACAGCCCCATCCATGCCCACAAGCAATGCAACTGCCGTCCTCTGCCAGGTTCTGATAAGACGGGCATGTCTGAAGATTATAGGAACCCCTGGAACTTTCAATACTGGATCGTCTCACTACTGTTCTCCAAAAAGGAGATGCCTCTCAAGACACTTCAAGAATGTCGACTGAAACTGAAGTATTCGTTTATCATGTTAATAGCGAGTTAATAGCTAGTTTAATTAATCTTCAGAGAACTATAATGCCAAAAATGATAGTGTTTTAAAAGCTTGTCATCAGATTCTGTTGCCAGATTGTCTCAGTATTCTATCACCAAAATATTATCATACAATACAGCCATCAATGCTCCATATTGCACTCCTGCAGACTCCAGGAAAATAAAAATCCTTGTTGGCAAACAGTCACCTTAAGGCTTCTTCTGAATTACTGTACCATGTCCTTGTTATAAATACAGTTAACCCTTTTACTGTTCGCCAAGCCAAAATTAGCAACCGTATATGATCAATGTCCTTGTTGACAGTGGCATGTCGGGTACGGTCCGTTACGCCTACCCAA
Organism: Gymnarchus niloticus; assembly: GCA_009936485.2. Taxonomy (NCBI): domain Eukaryota; kingdom Metazoa; phylum Chordata; class Actinopteri; order Osteoglossiformes; family Gymnarchidae; genus Gymnarchus; species Gymnarchus niloticus. The sequence goes on along the minus strand of JAACJT020000105.1, from coordinate 18,949,517 downwards.
ACTGTCGGGACTGTCGATGGAGAAACACATGAGGATGACATCCGTGTCGGGGTAGGAGAGGGGCCGCAGGCGGTCGTAATCTTCCTGGCCAGCTGTGTCCCATAGTGCCAGCTCAACCTGTTGCATGTACAGGCAGAAAATAAGAGGAAATAGCTGCGTTCTGCACAACATTACCCAACCATCCAGTAAAACAGCTCAACCATCAAGCAAAAGTCACAAGTCTACCAGCAAAGAAATCTGTCACGTTCAGGGAAACACTGTGCAGGATGAAGAACAAGCCACCCATCCATCTCATCCCTGTCAGAGTCATGGGTGGCCCTGGAGACTATCCAGGGAACACGGAGCAAAAGGCTGGGGTACCAGCAGGGCACAGGTGGACACGAACACACTACTGGTAAATTAGAGATGTCAGTTAGCCCAACTACATGTGTTTTGACTGTGGGAGGAAACCCATAAGACTTAAGGAGAACATGTGAATGCCATACACACAGTTGGGGTGGGATTTGAACCCCCAACCTGGGATGGGAACAGCAACAGTACTACCCATTGAGGCACTATGACAACCACGAAGGAGCACCTTTAAAAAAATACTCAACTGACAACACAAGCATCTTGTATTTTTAACATTCTTTACACAAACCAGAGACTGCAGTGGTATTCAGTCACATGATGCTGTATAACCAATGGGGTTGATAGGTAGCCCTCAAACACGGAGGTATGAAATTTGAAATCTTTGAAGTTCTGGGGCATTTACGTGAACAGTAAATCCTGGGGCTCAAAGAAAATGGGACAGGCAGGAGGGCAACTGTCTTTGGGACAGCAGGATCTGGGTCACAGCTCAAGTCATGGCCGATCACTAGCCAGAGCAATACTAACCCCTGGATACTTTTACACCACTCAAGAGGAAGGACAAAGCTCACCTAATGAAGCTCCTAAGTCATAAAACTGGGTAATTGGTAGATTAGATAGAACGCAAATGAAGAAACTTTCAGGCTAAACAGGATTAAATTGATGAGCTAATGATACAGCTTTTCCCAATGAAACCTAACATTTGTGGCTAAAGGTACCAGTTAAGAGCCACACTTATGCACAACTTGCAAAAGACAAGCAGCAGGCAGGTATGCAGTACGCCATAATTAAAAATATGGAACAACAACTTTAAAAGAACATCAGAATTTGGGATGAATAGGACATAACAAGAAAAATCAGTTCAATCTGAGTTAAACTTAGAAATGGAACTTCTCAGAGTGAAACAATGAATCAGTGTTCTCGAGGGGCAGACTTAAAAACAGCAACTCCACTCCTGATTTTGTCAGTTTGTTCTACACCAGGGGAATTCTAGAAAAGCTTCAGGAGAGGTGAGTTAGAGTCCTCTCTGGTACTCCCATGGGGACAGAAACAGCACCCCTCACCTCCATAAAAGGAAATGAGCGCCATCTCTATCGGCCTGAGCTCTGCGGGGTGGTGGGGGTACTTTCCCAGTCCCTGCAGGAAGCTGAGGAACAGAGGCGTTTCCTGTTTCACCAAGCCCTGACTGTAACGGCGAACATTATACCATCATGCTTATGGTCAGATGTGGCTCCCTCCCTAAGGGAAGTTCTGAGGTCATTCTCAACATCAGATATGACAAAATCACACGGCTGCAATTGTGTTACGTCTACAATTTTCTTAACAAGTAAGGAGGTAAGCAGAAAAATATTTACTGCCTACAAGCTAAACTGGAACAGACACATTAAAACATGACTAATGCACAGTACATAAGCAGGTCATTATAAGGGTTGTGAAGACAAGGGCGACGTACTGTTAAAAATAGACTGTGTGCTCTCTGGGCAAGATTGGTGGCTTCCCAAATTTTAGGCCATTTTTTGCTCACTAAAGGCAAAATGTATGGTCTGGTGTTTCCCCTCCTGTCAATTAACCCTTGGATATGAGTATTGAGAAAAGGATGGATGCCAATATTGAGGTCTGAGTGCTTTTTCCTCCACTATTTTCCTTAACCTCACCATTGATAAATAAGGTTCTGACAGTAAATTCTACTGCATCTCTGGTTTTGCTGGAGGAACAGTGGATAATCAAATCCAAAGCTAAAAAAAATTATGGAAACGTGCTCTGGATAATGTCACTTTGAGTGCCTTTATTACTAATCGGAAGGATTTGCTTATCGAGTGGACTTCAACCCTTTGAAATAAAGCTCAGTTAAAAGTTTTTTATTATTATTATTATTTTCTTGGCTCTTATCTAAAGAAAGTGACAGATGAGAGTTTTGACAATTCATACCTGTGGGTTTCACTTAAAGGTGCATATATATATATATATATATATATATATATATATTTTTTGCCAACCATAAATGCTAAACAAACAGAAACACAAACGGTTTCGCTTACAACAAACAAACACTTTAAGATGACAACTGAGTGTAAAGCAAACAGTTTGTTCGAGTCACACGTGATTACGCAAACGACATGTCAGTGACACTTCCGAGGCACATTCTACAGCTTGTTATTCTTCATTGCTTCAGGTTCAACAGGAGTACTGACCTGCTTGCCATCCACCTCGATGTCAGCAATGTAGTTTTCGAACACAGTGGGGACGTAAACCTCAGGGAACTGGTCTTTACTGAAGACAATGAGTAGGCAGGTTTTTCCACATGCTCCATCCCCGACGATCACGAGCTTCTTCCGGATGGCGGCCATCTCTGGGGGGGGGTCGTACATGTGAGACAGCTTCAGTCATGACCGGACAGAGCACTGCACAGAATATTGTACATCAAGGGACCAAACTAGAGTATACTATATTACCTCCCTAAAGTAAAGGATACTCTAGTAAAAAGTACAGACATATAGATATACCAGTACAGTACCTTATAGTGCAAAGATCATCACAGGGCATTACAATATTACCCAAACAAACACCAGAGAATAAAGGGAGCTAGCTACTATTTTCTCCTAGCTCATTAGCATTGAAACACTCCATTGTGTTTGGCTGAGCAGAACAAAGCGGATGCGTCCACTCAGCTTGTGCAGCGACAGTGCAAGAGACAGAGGGGCATCGTGAGAAAGAGAAAGATTAAATATAATAGCAATGGCATTTATTTACATTTAAAAATCACTGAAAAAGGCTGCTGCTCACAAAAACGTATTCAAATCCCTTGTACACAAAAAATACTTGCAAATTTAGAATTGTTAGTGTTAGTGTACTGCATCATATTGAAGTACACCCTGTACATGTAAATAAGTCAAAACCCCTTATAATAAAGGCACTGCCATTTAAGAGATTCACCTCAGCACTCCTGGTTACACCCATAATGTACCAGACGTCCACCGTAAACCGATCATTCAGTAATTCAGCTTTAAAGTCTCAGGGGAGAACAGTAATTCACAGCAGGATACTGTAAAATAGCACATTTTATAGACATTTATATGACAAATGAGCAGAAACAAGTCCCATAGAATAAACATGTGGAAGAACTAAGAAAAAAACCCAAGGGGGAGATGGGGTGAGGGAATGGGTAAAGAGGAAGGTGGCTTCAAGCCAGTTTCAAAGCTCCTCCCCTTTCCTTTCCGGCTGTGGAAATGAGCAAACATCATCCTGGAAACCTAACAATAACAACAGATCCTGTGTGCTCCCCTCCCTGACTAAAACAGCTGAGGGATGTTGTGTTTTTGCCTGTTTGTGCTTTTGGACTGTACCAAAGCACCACTTCTGGCCTGTTAGGTTGATATACGCTTCATCAGTTGCCACTGCTCCACCGATGGGCAGAGAGGACATCATTTTGGCACTCGGGGGAGGGTTTGCTTATTGTGTGCCTCGGTTTTTGCCCCTGCAATGTCCAAGAGCAAGTCAGATGTGCCGGAAATATGGACCACTGGGCCCAGTCATATCATAGATAAAGGAGTCAGTGGTTTGACATAACGCAACTCCATCTGGTTTATGGTATCCGTAATCCAACAAGGTGAATTTTCAGCCTTTACTCACCAACAGAACAAAAGTGACAAATAACATTGGTTTTCCTGAGAGTGCTATTGCTTAAGAGCAGTATTTTTTTTATTTTTATTTTCTCCAAAAAATGTTAATGTGATATTAACAGACACTGGCACGTCATTACATTTCGCAATTGGCTGAGCCAATTCTTCTGTTATTGCAGAAAAATAAAAAATAAGAACGTTCGGATGAAGAACAATAAAGGCAGTAATTTTGAAGCACGTAACCATAATTACACCATTCTTTGACCCATGATGTCACCCATGATGCAGAATCAGACAGTTGCTCATGTGACACAGAAACCACTGACAGTGTTTAGCTACTGTATTAGGCCCAACTAGAAGGGACAAACAACAACAATAACACTCCAAAGCGAACTCAAAATTTTGCCTTTAAATCTAAACATCTGTATTCTCTGAAAAAAGTCATTCAATTAATCACAGCCATAACGTAATTAAAAATGCATTTTTGAAGTCTGGTATACTCGACGGCCATCACTGCAGCAATGTCAGAGCTTGCCTGGGTACTCCCCCAGCGATGCAGCAATCCAGTTCCCAGCCCCAAGTTCTCAGCTGTCGCACCTGTGAGCAAGGCGCCTTATCCCAGTCAGCATGCAGATGTGTTCGGCTATTTAAAATGCATCGAGGAACAGAAGACTTTCCTCTCATGAGCTTGAAACCCATGACCTTCTAATCCACATTCTAAAAGGATAGGCAGACCGCAGTCATTAAAGCATTGTTTCTCATTCAAGACATCAATCATAAAATATGTACATACACACAGAGTCTAGTTATAATGTCTCCATCTCTGAATTCCACTCCATTTTCTAGTCCTGAGTGGAGGTGTGTTGACAAACGTAGCAGCCTCTGGCTAGGCAGCATGACGGTGAAGCATGCTAGTCACTCGGCGTGTCCTACAACTGCCCTTCCCACATATCCGGGACCAGTATACCTCTCACTAATTTCCACTTCCTGCACACAGCACATCACAAAGCCATGAAGAAGTCTGTATGCTTTTGGAATTACTTGTCTAGATTTTGTATCGCTTTAAAAATTAAAATCAAGAAATGAATAAAAACAAGAAAAAACAAATAAAGCTTCCCATTGGCTATATGTGGAAAGAACTTGGTGGCTCGCTTAAACTGTACTGGACCTCCTCTGTGTCTATGAAAAGTAAAGGTTGCATATTGAGTCCCTGCCAGTTTCCATTGGTTTCAGCTCCTCAGACTGAAAGCAGATTTAAAAATAAATGCACATCCTTATGCTAAGGGTCTGCATAAGACCTGATGCAAACAGAGACCATATAAGAGTGGAACAGAGGCAGGAAGACACAAGCAGAATAACAAAGAGCTTCTCTTGTAACAGAGAAAACATGATGTAGAATGAAATTAAGTGTTGCGGAAGGCCAGCCCATTAAAACGGCATAAAAACAGACAGGCTCAGATTTCCACGAGGAACTATCCTTTTGAAAAAGTGAAAATGTTTGTTTTGGCCAGCAATTGGATTCCAAGACATAAAAAGGCATTGATGTTTCATTTGCCTTAAAGAGTTGCTGAATGCATAGACATTTTCTAGAAAATTCACAGCGATTCATGATGACCTCTATGACGTGAACCATTAACCTGTTGTCTTGGAGTTGTTTCTTTAGAGGTATGTTCAATCCAGACTCCCAATTTAACCCATATTTCAAATGGCAAAGTTTTGGGTCAACCTTTTGCCCCTTCATCATTTTAACCTTCCACTGGGACAATATCCAAATAGCAGCGATAGCACTAAATGAGGCTTCAAAACACATGGTGGACGGGAGTATCCTGAACTATTGATGGCGGCTTGAACCATCATTTGTCCCATCACAAGATTCAGTACCAAAAGGGGACACAAGGACAACTGATTACAGGGTATTCAAAAAGTGCCTTGTGTGTTCTGACAAGTACACATTAAGAAAGGACAACCAGGTAAAACTATCCATATGTGCAAGCCAAAGAAAAGATTACTGGCAAACACATCTACCTTGATCAAAACATTGTAGATGAAAGCGAAAGAGGCATGTTTTGAAGCATCCCATAGTTCAACTGGAAAGTAACAGAAAACAGCAAAGGGCAAGTAAAAAGAAAAACAGTCCAATTCCTGTTTGAAGACTGGTCACCCAGTGTCTTCCCTGCAACCAAATTCAAGTGGATCTCTGCTGCCTTGGAGTGCTGACCAAATCTGTGATTCCCCATGGAATGCAAGAAC
>JAACJT020000105.1:18894441-18943199 GCA_009936485.2 Gymnarchus niloticus | reverse complement strand
ATGAATGAGGACCCACTGTAAGGTCCTGCAAGATACTACAGGTGACAACATGAATGAGGACCCACTGTAAGGTCCTGCAAGATACTACAGGTGACAACATGAATGAGGACCCACTGTAAGGTCCTGTGAGATACTACAGGTGACAACATGAACGAGGACCCACTGTAAGGTCCTGCGAGATACTACAGGTGACAACATGAATGAGGACCCACTGTAAGGTCCTGTGAGATACTACAGGTGACAACATGAATGAGGACCCACTGTAAGGTCCTGTGAGATACTACAGGTGACAGCCTTTTAGAATGCATCATTTTAAGGATAAAACCAAAGGTTCCTTTAGGAATAGAAAAGTGTATGCAATCGGACATTACTACAACACATTTAAACAAAACAGATTAAATTTGAATAAATTACTTCAAGAAAGAAAGGAGGAACCCAGAAGAAAATGCTTAATCATTAATTTCGGTTCAGTTGATGCTGTTTTAAAACAAACAGACTGCTTAATTAAAGTCTTCTGTTCAATATAAGCAAGAAGTAGTTAAAAGTAGTTAAGCGATTCCTGTTGTGTACAGACAAAAATTCTAGTGTTACTGTACAGTAATGAATTTCGATGCATGCATTATATCATAAAGTCTTTGATATGCAAGCACATTTAGTATAAAGAGAATACAGAACTTGTGCCCGTATTCCTCAATAGCAGTGAACAAACACACACACACACACACACACACACACACACACACACACACACACACACACACACACACACAGGCAGAGTATGTAATCTGCAGTGTCCTCACATATATCCAGTTACTGTTCAAACCCAATGGCTCCTCAGAAAACAGATTCAGCATGCAAGAAAGCAAAGCCAATCTCTCCCTCTAACCTGAGGGGTCAACTCTGTGGCAGCCCTAGGCCAGGAGACTCAGCTCCCATTTCACAGTGGTGAACTGGGGTGGTGTTGATCTGTGATGCAGAAAGCAGCTACAGGGAGTGTGCAGCGAGCGCAGCCCTGCTGAGCTGCTCACTTTTAAAAGGAGCATCCGTCATTCTGCTCGGTGCCAACGTCAAACTTCCAGGTTAAATAAATGAAAGCCATCCAAAGGAGCCACTAAAAAATGTCCAGTGTTCCAAACTGACCTGCTTTCCATTTAAACTGCTCTTTTAAAGCTTTTTAAAAGGGGAGGTACATTCTACCCCACCCACAACAGGCTGCAATGACCCATAAAAAGCACACTGCTCCTTGGATGACTCCCGCAAACCCGTGAGCTCTTAACTGTCACCGTCTCTCATTGAATTGGCAGGAAGTCAACATGATGGTTAAGGCACCCAGAAAGGCATTTTAACCTGAATGGTGTGTAAAAGTATGCCCTTTGGTGAGGCTATAAAGAAACCAGGATGCATTAAAACATTCAGTAAAACACATGTAGCGACTCAGTGCACACACGGATATCTGACTCTGTCTACTAGACAAGGCAAGTTTATTTATATAGCACAATTTTCATACACAAAGGTCATTCAAAGCGATTTACAGAAAGAAGATTAAGAATAGAAAAAGAACAATAATAAGCATTATAAAAAAGCACAGTAAAATAGATAATTGGAAAAGCAGTAGAAAATAATGCGGTTTTTAGCTTAGACTTGAAAATGGCTACCGTTGGGGTGCATCTGAGCTCCATGGGGAGCTGGTTCCAGCAGACAACAGCATAGTGGCTCATAGCCATTTCACCCTGTCTGACTACATGTCTTGGTTGTTCTTTTATGGGTGATTGGGCTGCCAGGCCATCACCAAGTAACATGACCCAGTGTCTGTCCACGAACGTTGAGGGTTTGCACTAAAGGCACAGTGTGGAGAATGCAGAAACTGACCAGAGCTTTCTGGCACCCTAGCAATGGGCCTGAATGCTATGAGGCAAAAAAAAAAACAATGACTGATTACCTCTGAAGCCATGAAGAAAATGCATTACCATGAAATTCATTTTTTTCTCTTTATAAAAAGACAAATCACGTCAAGCAGCCATAGTTACATCTGTTGGGTTGCCACTTAGCATTCAGAAATCATTCCCATTGTCTTCTGAAACTAGGACCTTAGAGTTAGAACTTCTCATTATCTTTGTTTAAGCTGTGGGCTGTGAACGTTGAGGGGGTAGGTGTATGATGAGGTGGGGGCTGACAGGGAGACACGATCCAATTTCCTTAACAAACAGTCCCTGTTCCTAGCAACATTGTGATTAAAAACAATTAAAATCTTCCATTAGTCATCAGCTAGGGCGGCTGCCCCACCGTGACCCATCGTCCTGGCGATGGCGGAACTGTGCAAGGTGGGCTTACCATGATGACCTGAGCAATGCTGTACAAACTCTGATAAGAAGCAGCCATGAGTCCGGGATTTTATCACAAATAAAAATACAGGAATGCAGCTGCTTCAAAGAGATAACAGTGCTCGGGGTTTGTCTACCCTTAAATTCAACTTCAAACATAACCTGCAGCAGAATTCGGTGCCATAAATAAACATAAAACAGGCTTTAACAGTAGAAATACTCAAACTGTGCTGCAGCAGCACTGAAATTACGGTTTGACAAGAGCATCATTTGTCACCTACACTTGTGTTGGTGTTGTACGTCTTAGAGCTGGAAACCGGATTAATGGAGTATTAGAAGTCATTATGCAGCGAGAAGAGAAAGGGAGGGGTGGGGGAAAATATGCTGTTTTCCATTAATTAAGAGAATAATTAACATAAGCGGTAACATTCTCATGAATCCTTGTACTTGAATCCTCGTTGTGTTCTCTGCTTACAAAGTGATATTGATTGTCCCTCTTAGGCTGACAGATGTCTGACTACACAGTTAAATCACGTGTGTGGCAACAGGTGAAGATACCTGGGGAACAATTGGGTAGACTAAAAACAGCAAGATGGAGCATTTCAAGAGGTGTGAAAAAGGTTTGCTTGACGAGTTGTCAATTTCAAGAAGAAAATATTGCCAGAAGTTTTTAAGATTTGATCCTCATAAACTCTGCAACATTTATTTTCGCCTAAAACACGGGCAACGGTTTTCACCCATTCATGCTTGATCACCTACAGATCTGCTCTGATTAAGGCAGTCAATCTTGTTAATTACTTTAAAGGAATGTTCATTAAACAATATGAATGGATGCCATAGCAAGGTTTAATGCAATTAAAACTGCAAAATTTCACTTCCATTCCTTGGATTTCAATACCATGATCCTATGAAAAGTGAATATTAACTAAACAGTGCAGCAAATTAGATGCCCTAAAGTATAATAATCATTATCTATGGCTCAAACCTTGCACCACATTTAATGTGACTTAGTGTGAAATATCTCCCCATTTGCCAATTTGAAGCTGCCTTAATTCGACTCTCTGGTAGAATATGACCAGTCCCACTGTGTACCAAGTTGAACCTTCAATCTGGCCTGCATGAATTTCTAAGCATCCCTTAAGGGGGGGAGAGACTGGCTGAAAGGAATGGAACAAGGGTGTATCCCTCCCGCACTCCATTACTGCGACTCTGACTTCACACAGTATCCCCTGCTGACAAACGGGACAGCGGACGGGCAGCCTTACTAAGACGTGCCCCGACACAAACACTCACCACCACAGACACCATCGGCTACAGTAATCCACAGCATGTAGCTCTGATGTTTCCTGATATCCAGACAAGACCTGTGGTTGTGCAACTGGTGTGCAGTTTGCAGTGGGTGCTGCAGGAAAGAAAAGGCTAGGGCACCTTGTCCTACCACACTGCCCAAGCCACACAATATGAGGCTGGTTTAAAATGCAGAAAGGAGGGTAATTCAGCTAGAGTTATGTAACAGGCCAGCAGGATAACTGAGCTACAAGCAATGCTAAAAACAACATTTACTGATCCAAGCAGGATCCATGATATAAATGAAATACATGAAAGGGTGACCTTAACACTGGCTGGAACTGCTCTTGGCAGCAGCATGTCATTTGGAGACCTCATGTGGGCCTCCGTAACACTCAGTTTTAGTCCTGGAGAGCTTACGTGCTGAGGAGTTCACGTTTGCTGGATGCACTTACGTGCTAAAATGCCTCGCTGCTCTGTGCGGCAGACAACGATAACAGAGGCTCCAGTGCTCCTGCATGTAAAAAGGACGTAAGGAGCACAGAGGGCCTCTGGGAAGCGTTTTTAAGGTTCAACGTCTCCATGGTCGACGAGGTACTCAGAATTACATCAGTGACATTATTTTAACCTCATCGAAAATTATTTCACAGTGTCTCACGAGGATTTGCAACAGGATATTTGAGTCAAATCTAGGCTCAATGTTCAGACTATGAGCTTATTTGCCTGGTCCAAACCCACCTATCTACCTACCTGCCCAAGGAGGAGAAAGAAATAGACTCCGCCCTGCAATTTTGCCCTTAAACAGGGCAAATCTGTTTTGGGTTATATCTAGTTACATAGCATAAGCTAAATTCAGCTGGAGAAGCCATACTCACCTCCCATTGCAACTAAAAGTATTGTATTTTGCCTTTCATCAAAAGCAGTTCCTTGTAACTTATGTCATGCATTGCTCAAAAGGCATACCTCTGGCCCACCCTATTTACCGTCCACAAAGGTCTCCTACAGTCTCCATTTGAAGTACAGAGTCTTTAAAAAAAGAGAGATTAAGTAGAAATTCTGCAACACTACAAAGTTACATCGCTGTTTGTTCAGGTGCAGTTGTTCAGGTCAGTGCTGTATGTGGTCCTCTAATTGCATTCTCTGCCACTGGCGGTCATAGGCTGAGAAGCCATTAACTATTAAGTCTCTAATGTCACCACGTTACATGCAGGCAATAAATTAAACCAAGGGTTGCTGAGAGTAATAACATGGGGTTGCTGATTTCCAGCACATCATTAACAGATTCCAAATGACAGTGATTACCTTGACTGGGGCCAAGCTGCAGTTTAGGAGCCTACGGTCTACAGGAGACGGCTTCACTAATGCATTTCTCAAAGTGTGAGTGGATGGAAGTATAATTTGAAGTAGTAATGACAGCAGACACAGGGTGTGAATACTGCATAACAGACTATAATTTAAACACCTAGAGTAATGTTTGTGTGACCGCTGTTGTTGAAAAGGCAGGCTACTGTAGACAGCCTATTTTTCCATTCATTTATTGTTGATCCCTTTGTCAAGAGTAGTAAAAACCATTCTTATTCACTTAGATGCTTTTATCCGATGAAAAGGAGCTTATAATTCGCCCATTTATTCAAGTGACATTTACTGATGCAAATGGCTGCCTTTTCTTAATGACACAACAGCGTGATGCTTCATTGCTGTGTCGCTCTCACCCCCTTGCTACCAAGTCCATTTTTTCAACCTGCAACATTTATCATCCATTAGCAGCCATTTATAATGGCGCCTGATCATTGGCTCTCAGTCACATCATTGCATCAACAGACCAGCTGGGGGCACTAATAATCAAGAAAGAAAACGTTCCATTTGTGTTACCCCCCGATAAGTGTGGCCAACGCTGGTTGGCCTCGCTCTCACTTTTTGAGCCTGGCCTGGCATTCGTGCGGAGGCAACTGGCAGGTTACTCTGTACTCTTTCTCACAAAGGTGTGTCACAGCATCCAGGCAGAAGCCCTCTCTGAAATGTGGATGGAAACAGACGCCATTGGGGAATGGTCTGAAGCACCAAGGCAGCGTGACAGGGGTCTTGAGATTCGGGCTGATTTACTGCTAAATGGTCTGTTCCACAACTTGGTAGCCATGGGGATGACTGATATACTGACAAAGACCATTAAACCAAAACAAGCCAAGGTCGAGTTCCTGGAACTTAGGAGCTTCCTATATATCTGCCATGCTGGAATGCCACCCCCCATAAGACACAGCTAGAGACCCAAAAATAGCATACACCCATAGTGCTGCCTCCTCTTGCTCCCATTTCCTGTGCTACATTCTGGGTAAGGACCATGACTACACCAGGAGCAGTGTCCTTTCCAGTCAGGAAAAAAGCATATTACACAAAAGTTTAAACCATCCTACAATAACCCAAAACATGTGAACAAGCTTGGTTGTTAAATGAATTGATCCAGATAGGTTACAATACAATCAGCTGAAACAAATAGATTACAGGATGTGTCACAAAATCACCATAAAAGTTTATCTTGCTTGTCCCTCATTGAGATTTTGGATCTGAATTTAAACGACAGATCCAGTCCTCTGCTGAACATAGCTGCTGCATACCTCTAACCCTGAAACATCTTAACTGCTTATAACCATACGTGTAAATTTGCCTCCAGATCTCTACCACAGCTGCGCAGTTGAGTCCAAGTCCGTATTCATCTGCAGGGCTTTCCTGGATACCTTAAACCCCCGAATATTATATAGACAGGTACAAAGATAATGCATGACCTGATTCAGTGACTCCCGGCAAAGAATTAAAAGATGGACTTTGCTTCACGCTATCAGCAACAACTAATAGTTTGTGACACTTCACTGTCACAATCCAGATGCTAAAGCTATTTTTAGGCACTTCTCTAGTGTGGAATTTTTAAATGTAATATCATTCACAATTAGCAATTAATGCACCTTAGCTAATCTTCTGCTCTGGTCAGAAAGAGTGAACAGCAAATGAACCAAAATTCAGTATCACTTAGAAATTCTTCCAGCCATCTCAGAATTGTCAGAGGCGACACACCACAGGCAACCCACTAATACATCAGTGGGAACACATGGATGCGGCTCAGCACAACTTGCTGATACTGTTTACTTTCAAGGAGTAATTCAAGATGAATACCAGAGATCAGTTGCAGAGAGACAACATAATTTAATGCCATGTTTCAAATGCTAAAGTAAATCAAATTACTGCGGTGTCTGCCTTTCCCTCCGAAATTTCCTCTGGTACACAGTCTGTCACTCAAAGCGATGCACAGCGTTACTGTGTAAACGTTTCAAAAGCATATCTGAAATTAAATACATGCAATGACATCTGAATACCACATTTTGACATTGGTATTACTAAACAAGCAATAAAGATCATGTTGGAAAGGGTTAAAAAAGGGGACGGACGTGTGACATTATTTTTCTGGGTGTAGGGATTCCTAATTGATAAACAATTAGCACGTTTCATTTTTCTGTTGAAACATAAAACAGCTAGTATTCCAGTAGTGTATATGACTCCTTCTCTCAAACATTTGTTGAATGAACTGATGCCACATTACATTATTCAAATAAGACTACCGTATTTGACCTGAGACACCACATCTACACAGGGGTAACTTTAAAAATAGGTAATGAAATTAGGCTAAGCCTAAACATTTAAACAACATTTAATGGAAAAAAAAATCAACATACTGCCCTGTCAACATATGAATCACGGACAGCATCAAATAAAAAAATGAGTTTGATCATCCATAAGGTACACATGGATCATTACAAATCCTGCCAATAAATGGCACCAGTCATTTCCCTGACCTTAAGTCTGAGACCATCTTAGCTTCCTTGCACCTTAAGCTGATCTTATGGAGGGATGTATTCCAGTAATGTTTTTAAGCCTCAGTTACTCCAGTGTCCCCCACATTACACTCTACAGTCTAAAAGAGTAAAGCTCTAGGGGAGAAGTTTAAGTCAAAGATTATTCTCAGGAAGAAGATTTGTGTTCTACAAGGGGGAAATGTGACATTTTGGCACTAAAGGGTTTAAATAAGCTGTCAAACGTATTTAAAGTTGCATATCAAAGCTAGGCATATTCAGAAAAGACAATGCTTCATTTTAGACTATTTTAGGCTGCCTTAAGCACCAGCTAAGCAACAAAAAAGTGAAGTGGAAGCCATCTTTGCATAATCACAAATGCACTTCATTTTTTTACAGATAAATTCATAATCAGATTTTGGACTCCAGCTTCCTAAATGTTAAGCGTGGCCATCTGTTTCACAGCTTTTTTTTCTACTACTGTTTCTCAAATGTAACATTAAATGAAGCTAAACATTTCAAGCATTAAACTATTTTCCTCACTATGCTAACATATGACTTCAGATAATTCATGTTACTGGGAATCCATCACTGCAATGGCCGAGGGTTTCAGTCCCTGCATCAAAGTAAGGAACCAGACATAAGCATAAGTAAACCCTAAAGAAAACCTTGAAGAAATGTACAAGGGCTGTAAGGAGGACATGGGAAGCATCACTATAAGACAAGTTTGTATTAAAATATATATATACAGTATATCAGGGATATGGCAAACAAGAGCTATCCTAACACCAAGGGGGTACAACTTAAGGGGCTCACACTCAAGAAGGCTCTGAACTCAAACATTAATGCCATGTACTGTTGGCAATCTCTTGAGATAATTACCATACTAATACATAGCCTGAATATTTCCTGGACAGGATAAAGTTCTGAGCAGGTAATGCTGGTATCCTCAAGTAAGATATTAAGGAACTATAATAATAATAGTAATAGTCATAATAACATCAAGGCCACCATACACTCACATGCATGACCTAATCTATGATGTCTCCTGCTTGGTCACACTGATCACATGACGAAGGCATTCTGTGAAGCCTAGGTAAGTGATCAAGATAAGCAAGATATGGGCAGTTATATACATCTTAGAGTATCGTGGAGCCAAACGGGCTGTTTAAAAGGGCACATTACTGAGATATCCTGCCATTTTGCACATTTTGTTGACCCTAAAAGGTCCACAGACAGAAATTCTTAACTGGGAAGTAAAGTCAGTCTTCAGGAGGAACATAAATTGAATGCATTTTCAACACAACCAATGTGGAGTGGAGTTCTTGCTGTCTGCGTACATTCCAATCTGCACGTCCCGCTTACAGTAACTTACAGTAAAGTATGCTGGTGTTTTACAGTATCCCTGACCCATGACACTCTCACAGACAGATGGAACATAGATTGCTCTCTGAAATAAGAAAGTGAACCAAATATGGGCAACAGAGGAACGTAAAGCAACTGTATTTTAATAAAGCAAAAGGAGGAAAAGAAGCATTGATTATACATACCGTATACGGCAGAGCTTCCATAACATGCTGCTTCAAAATCTACACAGCTTTAAAATGTGTACGGTTTTGCTTACTGAGTGAATCAGAGGTTTGTCACTGTAAACCAGTAGTCACACATGCAAATACTGTCCCAGAGTCCTTTACTATCTATCTTTTACCTTAAAGAGAATCTTAAATTCCAGATAGAATAAATCCAACCTACACCATGTGTAGGAATAAATGTGCCACCGAATATGTAAGAACTAAATTGAGCTTTCACATGCAAGAGGCAAGGTGTGCAAACAGATATAGCTTACTCCCATCAAGTAAGAGACTGTAAACGCTACTCAGGCAGACCACATTAGGCAGGAAGCTCTCACGAAAATCTGCGGAAAGCCCAGTGAGGTGCCCTACAGGTTACAAGCACACTACAGGGATTCGTCATGTTTATCGTCTGTGGCGCTAGGAAAAGGCAATCAAAGCCTTTAGATTGCCTTTCGTTCAGCTGCGTTTCCCTGCCATTGAATAAATCACTTTAGGAGTCTTTTCTAAATGAATATCTACGAGCATGACTTGTTTAAATATTTCTCTCTTCCCGGACAAAAGCTGAGTTTTGTTTGCGTTCTTCTGCCAGAATAGTGACTTCCTCGACACGGGCGGTCATGTCAGCTGAAGCAGTATCTCCACTGTCATCACGAGTTAAACCGACATTACAGAAGATGGGGCGACTGTGTAGCTCCCTCAGTAGCTCCATTGTTTTCTAGGAATTCACTAGGTTACATTAGGGCTGTGTGATAAGACCTGAACGCAGGATGCCACAAAACAACTGCTGCCAACACGGGACTTTAAGCTTCTTAAAGATGTTATTCTGAAAAGTACAATGAGCGCGACGAATGTTCATAAAAAATGCAAGAGACCATAGATATCATAACAAAAGCTGACACGGAGAACACGAACTCATCTTCCTTTTGGCCTAAAGTGTTTGTAACACATTACGGAGAAATGCATGTATCCAATACCTGTTTTCAGTCGGGGACTGGGCATCACTTACAGTATAGCACCGTCACATACAATAATACAATTAAATAAAGCCACGACTTTCAGCTCAGCAATATTATACATATTTACGAAGCACACACACTACATAATTGTGCTGTTTTCCAAACGTTGAAACCAGGATTTGTGCTAAATCAAGAGGAAAATACGATGTTCTAACAATATTGAATCCAAGAGACGTCACAACATTTAACGTTTTACCATAAAACATTCATTGATTTAGGTTTTAGAAAAGCCACGATAACATACTTTTGAGGTCAGCTCATACTTTGATTTCCAACTAATATCCCACTAGAAGCTACTTTTAGTGCTAGATTATCCTGGTCATCCTTTGCACAAGTGGCTCGTATTTAGGTTAAACGTGTGTCTTGGTTTCGAATTGTGAAGCAGGAATGCCTTGTCTCTGGGTCTTTAAAAACAGCCAAATGCTATACAACACTGGAAATAAAGGTTAGATAATAAATTAAAGTTAAATAGAATAGCAAATGCAGGTACAAAACCAAATTCCAGTATGTTTTTTGTAGGTGAAAATGTAAGGAATTCAGAACCCACAGGCACGTACACTTCTAAGTGCTGGTCACTTAAATGGCTTACACAATATCTGTCAGTAGATTTGGCTTAGGTAAAATATTTAACTTTGCGCACAATCTCTTGTGAAATAACTCGCATCAAGAATGAAAGCACCTAAAGTCAGAGGGCTCGTCCATAGGCAAACACCTTCAAGCCAAACTCGTTTGGCAGCGCTAATGTCACAATGTAAAATGTCATTAGACGTTTGGTGAAATTGCGACGTTTTATTTTCCGTCCTATTTTTAATATGAGAAGACAAGCTTCCGTTAATTAAGCAGGCACCACTTTCGAAAGCACCGTCTACATGTTTCTTTTAATCTACAAACTGACCAAACTTGACCAGCGGATATAAAGTCGTGCCATGGGTGTGGTGGTTGAGACCGGGGTTTAATTCCTGTGGTCTCGGAACCCCCCCCTCCACCCCCACCCATTATTATTTCGAAAAGGGAACACAAGGCAACATTAGAGCAAAACTTCCCACGCCCGAAGATGCTATCAAAGGGTTAAAGTATGTCGTGATTAAGTTTTTGAGGGGACACCTCAGTGCTGGACACTAAGTATAGCAGTGTGCCGATCGTATTTCCAGTCAGACAGCTTTCTGCCCTTTTCCTCAAGTCCACCGTATCTTTGACACCATACCCTCTTCTGGCAGCAGTTTTCTGTCACCCCGATCGTAGACGTTAACAGGCCGATCTGGCTTCGGGGCTTAGGATCACTACGGCCACATTCATCAGCCGCGACACATCATCACGGTACCTTCTTAAACATTTCACACAAAACCCGAATCTTGGCGCAATGGGAGCTGGACTCACAGCACACCCCCCCTCCCCGTCTCCCATTTACCTATACTGGCAAGACGCATCTGATGGCCAAGCAGTGCGATACTTTCCATTAAGTCTGCTTTAGACGGTTTCTGTCATTCCCACGAATATGACAGGCGCTGTCAACAGATTTACGGCTTTAAGTTACTGTTAACATCGACTGAACGGCTTCTAAACGAAGGCGGCTTGATCCAGTGATGGAAAACCCGTATATATATGCAGCGGCTGGATCATAAAGTATGATCGTAGTAGTATTTTCATCTTGATACACAAATACACTGAGTATTCACATTGTGCCGCCTACAGTTTAACAATCCTACAAAACAGGTGTGAAAAGACACCAGAGGAGAATAGTACTTTTAGTTTTAGTTGTAGAGTAGATCCATAACGAAACAATTATAGGAAGGAAAGGACTACCATCCCAAGTTGTTGATTACAGAACTACCTACCGAACGAGAGCCACGGCAACACCTACTTTTATTCCTTTGAGCAAAGTACCATTCTTCATTTTAAAAGAGTCAAACCTTATGTCGATCTCCTCGCCACTACACGAAGGGGACGAAGGTTAAAAAAGAGGAGAGAAGAAGAGGAGAAGAAGGCAGCTGTCTCACCTTTTGAACACTGCCGTGTGTGTGTGTGTGTGTGTGTGTGCTGTTATCCCCCCCGGTCTCCCGTTCTTGTCACCCTTACTGCAGTGTGTTACAGCAAACGGATCGCTAAGAAGCCCAGACACACACACACACACACTAACACTGACACTGACATATACACACACACACACACACACACACACACACACACACACACACACACACAAGGAGAGAAAGCCCTCCCACGGATACGGAGAAAGGCGGCTGGACATGTTTGCTCCCATTCTCCATTGGCTCGGGAGGAGGCACAGCCCTCGAAGTCATTTGGATCTCCTCCCTTTGCACGGTTAAAAAGTGATGACATCATCGACCACCGCAAGGGATTGTGGGAGAGCGAAGAGCCGAGGGGCGGCGGTGGGGTTGCGGGCGCTGCCGGCGCACATCGGCGATTTCAAGCCGCATTGACTCTGCCTTCGGCTTGGAAGTTATTGTCCGTGGATGGCCACCACGGCGTTACTCGACTTTATTTGTATCAAGGGGGGCACACGGAAATGTTACAATTTGCTCACGTAATCTGTGGAATACAGGAGTGTCTAAATGATAGCAATCGAATCGAAACTGCATTCACGGCGATATCTCGTACGTTTAAAATGATGTTTTCGTCCAGCGGGCAGTCCGGTTCTGGTGGGGCGTTGTGGTTTGTCTGTTTATTAATTATCGAATATAACACGTCAGCAGCAATCAAATGATTGAAATCCGTCAATCCAAATACACAAGCAATTGAATTGTTCAGTCGGATAACTGAACGCAGGATTCAAGTATCATCATTGCATTCCCGCAGCTTTTTCATTTAATCTAGGCGCTTCATTAGTCATTTGAGCGGGTCATTTCTCCAGATGAACTGTTTCACGTCATGTAACAGAATTGCGAGGCGGTTAGTTCACGAATTAAGTTTGGAAAGCTTGGTAAACATTGGAATATGGGGGCCCATCATATCGTGTTCGAACGTTTAAAAATATCATCTCGACACGCTCTTTACAAGACATATACACATTTACTTTATTAACTGCGACATTAAAATCCTTGGATTTGAGGAAGAAGATTAAACAAATAATTCATACCTATCGGTTACGTAAATTAACTTTGGTAACAGTCTCCGGAATATTTTTCATCTCCTCCCCGCCATAATTCCACTCGAAGTAACGGAAACGAGTTCATAATATAAAAGGAAACGTTGTCTTCGTTCCTCAGTATGGGAAAATATTTTATTCGGCGATGGAAGCGGATTTGCAATCACATGGCTTCCGTATTGGGGGAGGTCTATTGTGCGGAGCCGTCACTACCAACAGTACACCATGTTCTAGAGTCACTATGTCCAGACCTGGCAATACTGCATTTTCATATTGTTGTTTCCCGAAATTTAAGACATCCGGAGGAGATTATTGGATCAGTACGTTCAATTTTGCACACATAACCTTTCATTGTTATCAAAGGAGTCACATCTGATTGTGTAGCTTCTTGCTGTCAACATCTCAATCATCCCATGTGCATTAGTTGGGCATGGATGTACAGTATCATAGAAATATTGTACAGATTTGTATTGGCAATAAATGATACATAGTTTGACATCAGAAAAACATAGGGATTCAGGAAAGAGGATTTGAATGAGGCCATGTTTACAACACCAAGAATAAGCACAGGTTTTCCTTATAAAAAGGTTTATTTTTACCATTTTTGATTCAGTTCCACAGTTTGTCTATGCTACAGATTGATAATTAAATATCAAATAATCTGATTGAAAATTTACACTGTACAGATATACAACGCTTGTTCTCAAATGTTTATTGACACTGAGAAACAATTGAGGTTCACATTTCCAACAGTTAATGATGTAAATGAGTTGGGGGTGCAGAGAACATACATTTTGATAAACTCAGCATCTTCTGTCATCTCAGCAGGAACAACGAGTTTACAGGTGCAATTCAAAATACGTCACGTTTACACTTTTTGTAACTCATTAAGGCAGTCTTGTGTCATGTCTCAGACAGAGTATTCTTAGTCCCTCTCACAGGTATCTTTTTTGGAAAGTTGAAGGCAACCAATGAAATAAATGCTACAGAAGCAAGCGCTGACACACATTTCCTTGACAGATACTCAAACTGGCCACTGAGAAATACTCACCCCACAGGCAACTTAAGCATCTGCCAGATCCACCTCGGGAGCAGGAAGGCAGTCAATACAGTACTTAACGAATCACTGAATTTGTAGTAACTGGCAGCAAACATATGCTATCTGATCATACGTAAAGGCAGGCTCTGGTTTTACGTTAGCCTTCTAAAAGCATAATTTAGCATTAACTAGTATCAACGTCTTACAAAATGACTGATGGGATGGCTTGTGCTATGACTTAAAATGGATATTGAGATGCTCATTATACTATCCTTACCCAGAACACGACAGACATAATCCCAACTGTCTCAGACTCCTAGGTCTTCTCACAGGGTCAGATTATTTAGTTCATCTCATCTACTGGCCTCTTTCCCCCTCCTCAGATCACGTTTTGCAAAACAAGCTAATTAAAATCACTGTCCAATAGGGGTCAAATACTCGTTGAAGACCACTGAGGGTAACAGCAGATAGAAGGAAAAGAAAAAAAAAAAAACACTCCCTCCTCAACTCAAAGCGCTTTAATTTATCATCAGGATCCTGTTGCTGGGCTGGGATTTATCACTAGAGTAGCATTAACCCCAAGTTTTGAAATTATTCTTTATTTACAAGGATGTCCCAGCTGGGACCGCGGCCTGCTGTCTCGTATTCACTCAATTCCAGTAACCTTTCATCCACTCCGTACAGCTAGAGGAGAAGAGCAGGCAGCACTCGATGCTAATCGGCACCCCCTGCTTCCAGTCTTCGCTCGTCCCTTTAGACATTCCGGCTAGAACGCTCCCGGAAAGCAACAGAGCGCTTACGTAGTCTGCCCACGAGCAGCTGAAGCCAGCGGGGCTGAGAAGAGGTAACTATGGAGATTCCTCACAGCAAACTTATGCAATCAGTTGGCATAAGCAGAGTAAAAATAACACAAACAGGATGAAGGGGTAGTAGGGAAGTCGACCACGTGATCTAACACCTACAGCATGAGTAACTATGAGTGTGGTAGTTACTGGAGAAGAAAGGACATTTTGGCTAGTGGGAGCCCTCGTGAATGAGAAGCATCTGCCCCACCCATCCATTACTGAAGGTGGATGTTGGGGAACCCCTTCTCAGCCAGTGGCGCAGGGTGGGGGCCTGTCATGTCTCTCCCTTGTGTCCTGCCAGAGGGATGACAAACACAGTGATGTCGTCCCCAGAGCCAAGCCTGTCATTGGGCAGCCTCCAACCTCGCTCCTTCAGCACACCCCGTGAGCGCATCAGTAGATCCTGGGCAGCCAGCGTGTACCTGAGAGTTGGGCAGAGGAATTACGAATAGTCAGGAAGACAAAGTATGGATTCTCCAGTGATCGACAGTCATGTCTATAGCTGCCATTTCCATCTCACTATGAATCATTAACTTACTCTGCCCTGACACGGTTACATTTACCATTATTTCTATATTATGATGCTCAATTCACCACTGAATACCCGCATAGATTGCAGTCTCCTAGGATCAGCCCAAAAAGGAGAATCATGTACAAATCTCTCAAATGTAACGTCAAATAAAATGAACATACCCAAGTTAACCGGGCCATCTAGTGGTATTTAAATATTTAGCATTTAATGTATAAGTGTCACAAATTTTTATCTTTTTTCAAGATCGTTTAGAAAATTTTGAAATAATGTGAAATTAAACACATTCTCAATAACGCCCGAATAAGATTAAATTTATTCAAGTGAATGTTTATCTAGAACACCCTCTACTGGGCATATGAAGATTACACCAGCTGATAGTGCTTCTGCTTCCCAGAATGCACATATAAAAAGATGGAATTGAACCAGGCAATTTGTTTCCATGGGCAACAATGCGGCACAGCAGAGAGACCCTTTGCCTTACACTTGGGGAGGGGTTCTAATCCTGTCCCCAATATGCCAGGGTTTCCCTCTGACTACTTTGGTTTCAACCCACTGTCCAAAAGCATGCAGTTAGGCAAATTGGTGTCAGTGTTGTTTTCTGATAGAAAGGCCCCCCCTTCTCAAAACCAGTACTAGATTAGCGGTTAGAAGACTGATGGAAGTTGCTTCTACAATAAGGTTCTGGAACTGTACCCCTGTTAATAGTAGGAGGGGGAAGTTATGCATTAACCATCTAAAAATGAAAAAATACACAAATCAACAGTTATCATTCAAACCATCAGTCCCCAGCATTTCTGAAATAATTAAGACAGCATGATGAATTTATTGAATCAGCTCTATACGTGTACATGTATGCAGACAGTCAAATTCAGTTACACCAGCTGGCTACACCTCAGACATGCCAGTACTCACAGATCATTGCACTCTAAAACCACATTTCGGCAGCATGCTCTAATGATACAGAGCTTTAACACATTAACACTGGTCTCTATGTCTGGTTTCATCATTCTTTGATCATCTCAATTTTATTGTTCTTCATACCAGGGGTGTTTTTAATTTCAATAGTAGGTGAAGCATGTGGCAAGAGCACAAGTTTATTTTGAATTAAAAAAATACCGTTGGAGCAAATTACATCCGCCTGAAAGTGGCCCCCCTACCACGTATGCTTCACAGAGAGCTAATACGGTCACTGATTTTCATTACTACCTCTCCATTTCAGGATTGCAGTAGCTTGGCGCTGATCTCATTGGCCATACAGAGGCCAGCATCAGCACACACACACACGCAATAGAATATAGTCAACAATTAACTTAAAATCGCTGGAAAGTAGAGCACCCTGAGAAAACTCTTACAGACAAGGGGATCATTAATGCGGAAAACACACAGCTGCCGAAGGATACAGACCTGCAAACCAGAAGGTGTAAAACTGCAGCGCTACATCCTGAGCCATCCAACATGTACAAACCAAAGGAAAACTGACCAACAGTGTGGTTTTAGTGCTTTAAAAATGCCTTCACAAATGTGGGGTATGTTGTACAAACACCCAAAAGGATGGCAACTGGCATGAGAGGTCAACAAGATGTAAACTAACCTCATAGAGTCATTAGGGTCACAGCCTGATAGGAAGTTTGTGACTGCATCAGCAACCTCCTTGTCTGTGGTGACATCCCATAATCCGTCTGTTCCCATAACCATGACATCATCAGGACCATGCTCATACTCTGTTAGGTTGTAAACCTTCACCTATGGGAGACAAGTAATGTCAAACGTCCTTCCTCTTCTGGATAATGCACATTCCAAGACAGGATGCTCCATTCTAAAGAAGGTGCAGCAACATAACCGGTTTTTAATCACTCGTGTCCGCTAAGCACAAGTTGAGAACTCACAATATTGCATGGCATGAATACACAAGTGCAACACACTGTTGCTCCAAGAAAATGCAGATGGTGTTTGATATGTGACGTTACTTTCTCAATAGCCTAAGCTGTAGGAGAATGAAATCGAAGGTGGCTGTGCATAAACACGACAGCAAATGAACCGAACAACCACATGAGGAGAGCAACATCAGGTGGCCAAGGTCACTGCGTCTTGTGCTTTGGCCTCACCTCTGGGCAGCAGGACAGGAAGGGCTTGATGTGGATGTTAGAGTTGTACACCTTCAGGTCATGGTCGCCGAGGCCCCGCGTCACCCCGATGGTGGCCATCACCCGAGCCTGAGGCACACGGAAGCAAGTCAGTACCTGAAGGTGCCACACACAGCACATCATTAATTCCAGGAATATCCACGTGTGATGGATCATGGACTTGGGGTTATTCTTCTGTCAGTTGCTGCTATTCGTGTGTTTTCAAGCAAAGCCTGTTGCCTTATTGACTTAAGTACATTCAATTTCTACTGTTAAACATTTTTCAAAGTATGGAATGAAACTCGAAAAAGTAATCCTGAAATACAGTTAATTATACTGACTGTTAACCTTTGGGGTCTTCATAAGTGTTTAAAAATTGGTAAACAAGGAAAGAAATCTAAATTTATATATTAATGCAGTAAATCTGAAGCAGGAAACAGTCTAGGCACTGAACAGCTGAAAGCCACAGAACACGGCTCAAAATTAAAGCATCACCTGTCAAGGTTTCACCTGAATAAAGAAGAATAACCACTAACTCAAACCTCTCCATTACTGTTCTGTGCCTGGCTTAGGGAATCCACGTGTCATCCAGGGTATTAAAAAGTCCTGGATAAGACCTGACCAAATTTCAGTTCAAAGTTCAAATCCCTGGTAGGAACCAGACAAGTGCTTAAATCAAAGTAATAACACTAGCATTTTAGCGGAAAACACAACCAAGTAGAATTTCTGAAAATATCCCAGTTAATAAAATGGTCTATATGACTGGTTGAATCCCACTGGACAGTAGGATCACAGAAAAAATAAAAAATAAAAAAACAACAGCAAGAGTCTCTGAAAATCATGTCAAGGTTTACAAGGTGCCTCATAACACACTAGCTAAAAAGTACTGCTTTTTACTTTTTTGCCTTCTCCGTATATCAAAGGGAACTTGAGGTCGTCTTCCACGATTGTCTTGTAACCCCTGCAGAAAAGAAAAAAAAAAAAAAAATCTTTAAAGTTGGAAAGGGCAGGTGAAATAGAGGCACGTAGGAAGTAGCTGTGAATGTCATTAAAAGACATGCTAAACTTAAGGACCCCATAAGGTGCTGTCCTTAAGGAACGCCAGCATCCTGTCATGTAACGCTCACACAGATGCCCTGAAGTATGAATCGAAGCTTATTTTTAATTGGAAAACCAAAATATTCTATGAACAAATTTGGCTAAAACCTCAACTCTGTACTGGGTAAGCAGTTGGAAGTTGGATGGATGAATCGATATAACAACAAGCAAATAAACATTTAAAAATAAATTCACTAAACATACACTTCAGAAAATTCATTAGCTAATTCATTAGCTAATGAATTCATTAGCTGTTTGAAGTTGTTTTTGAAATGAATTCCTTTTTATTTAACTTCCTTTAAGGCCAGTGTAAAGACAGGACAAAGTCATGATGTCTTTACCATCCAGTCATGCTGTGATCCCTAAAGAGCATCTTCTTGCCCAGCTCACTATACTGAATCCTGCGTGGGAACTCGATGTGGGTAAACTCATTGCCCAGCAGCTCTGGCTGTAGGAAGCCCTGAAACGTCAAGCAAAACAAGACACATCCACTATTATGAGCAGTCACCCATACATACAATACTGTGCAAAAGTGTTAGGCAGGCAAAGAAAATTATGGTTATGTTTATACTATTACAGAATGACAACTCCTATGTCTAAGTGTCAGTATACATATTTCAGAACATTTCCTCAAGTCACTCCAGAATTTGCAGTGTTCATCCATTATACCTGTGACTTTGCGGAACTTAACTGTGAGTACACCTTGTTTGGCTAATCAATACCTCAATGTTAGTACACAAATTCAGTTAGAATTCATCATCAACTCACTTAATTAGCTAACAAATGCATTAAATGGCCAAAGTCCTCTCAAGGAGAGTATTGGGAACCAAAGCTATGTTGTTCTAGCCATCCAATCAGATATCACCAACATTGGGCATAGGCGGGATTCGAACCCACAACATAGGAGGTGATTGTGTGACCCACTAAGCCATGATGCCCTGCCATATATATGGCAATAGAAAATCTATAAAAAGATTTCATAAGAATGCTGAGCTTGCTTCTATAGTCAATTGATCAACCATTAACACAAATCGGTATATTACCCACTGTATGCAAATCACACCATATGCTACATCATCACAATGATGTTGTTCCCTCAGCTTTCCAAGGAGCCTGCACCAGTTCCCACATCTCATACACAGAAACTATGACCAGTATTGGACTGGTGCCTCTGAAAGGTCCTTACAAGGTATTGTAGACGCTGCCTCTCTGTCTCTGGAGTGAACTCACTGGACATGGGTATGACCTCCTTGTTTCGGATAATGATGGCTCTGTGGGAACGAACAAGGGTGCCAGTAAGGACACAGAGCTGATGTTTGGTGACAAGGACAATGACAAGACCTGGAAGCTGCGATGACTGTGATGATAACGTATTACACGTGGGTACAGAAGACAATACAACCAGTCGGCCGTAACAAATAAGTTAATATTCATCTATGCTGACAAACTGAATGCAGATTGACAGCCAGAAGTACGGACACAAATGGCAAAGGATTCTGGATAGCCAAACAGCTACACCAAGTACTCTCATCCTGATCAGTCAATGTAGAGGTGGAGGAGAACTCGACAAGTAGCTACAGCTATTTACCTACTATCTCCTGCATTGGCCACGTAAAGTTTCCCCATCAAATGGACTGCAGCCAGGGCACAGCAACCTCCCGATATGCTGTAACAAGTCTTCTCTTTCTCAATCAAATCATCCTGCAGGAAGTGAAGACGACGTATGGAACCGACAGCTGGGTCAAAGGGTTACTGATTCGGCGGAACCTCCAACACATATGTAAGTGTTATTTGACATGTTAAATTAATGTGCATTGGTCTGAGTGACTATAAGTGATTGCTGTGCAAAGATCTACAGTAACCGGCACTGGGAACAGTAATCATTTTAGAGTCACAGCAGAACTGGAACAAGTCTTATTTACACATCCAGACGTGTTCAATTATTTCAATGTCTAGAATTATTCCAGTCATTCTGATGACAGCCCTCCTGAGTCCTGACAGTCTTAAGATCTAGTTCTGCAAGAGCCTTATGGTTAGTTGAATATTGTTTCTCCAGAATATAGAGAGATTCAGTTCACCTTAATCTTATCTGACCTTTCCAAAATCTGCCTAGTTAAAGCAAACTTCAAAAACAGGATTAAATCTGGTGCAGGGAGGACAAAGCAGAGTGCTAATAGGCTCCATGGTTACCATCTGCTTGAAGGCATTTTCAATAGTTCCCATCACCAAGGACTCCAGGGTGACAGTTTTCTCCATATGAAAGCGGGCTGCAGGGTCACTGGGTGAGTCTGGGTCCTCCTCCAGTGGTGCCCCCTTTTTCGTGTCCACTTGGTAAGGGCTGCCATTCTTGGTCAAGCAGATAGGGGGCGCTTGACTTGGATTCTCTAGCAGGTGTGCAATGTCGCATAGGCGGTCTCGAATGAGGCGGTGTAAGAGTCGGGAAGCCATGATGGCAGCACCAGATCCTGCATGGCCATCAAAGACCCCCCAGAAGTGGAACGGGATGCCCGTGCCATCCTAAACACACACACAAAATACATACACACTCAGGTGAGATTGTGAACAAAAAAAGCTATTAAATCAATGAGGTCTACCACATAAACCGATACGGAACTTCAGGGATTCTATGTACTGATGATGGCTCAAATGTCACGTCTAAACAGAGAAACACTGAGCACATGAAACAGAGTTCAAGAAGGGATCTAACCCTCACTTCCAGCCACTGCTGCATTCTTAAGATAGGTAGTTAACTTGAAAAGGTACACCAAATATATTCAGTTATATAAAAAATACAGTTTCAAAATTTAAGATTTTAGTTTCTTGCGCACTATATTTGTCTTTCATGGGCAAAGGACTTATCAGACAAAAAACCTCTATGAATTAGCCGGAGAACAGAGCGACAGTTATAGCAATGAAAACCCCAATGCTTAATAACTCAAAGATATGTTTGACCTAACAACACTATATAGGTATAATCTGGCTACAGAAGTTAAAAGGGCTTCCATTTTCACAAAGGTTTCAGTGCCCTGCAAGGAGCCTGCACCAGTTCCCACATCTCATACACTGAAACTATGACCAGTATTGGACCGGTGCCTCTGTTAAAGGCAGGTTTCATTCTGAAGCTGGCAACCTTAAGCTTTATAGACATTACAGTTAAACAGTAGTGACAATTAGGTTGCGTTGTCATGCATGGTCTTTACAAGTCAGAGGGTCCTTTGAAATGTGCATCTCTAAAGATGGCTGTCTTCCTCCATTTGAAGAGTTCCAACTTAGTCGAGCCATGTAATCCTAGGTACAAAAGAGATAGAGCACATTTCTATTCCTGATTGGCACTGTTCAGGCTTTACAGAAGAACCTTAAATGAAAGGTTTAATGGCTGTCCCTGCAGAGCATCAATGGGCCTAACTAGGCCTTTGACCGAGAAGGATAAGAGCTGCTGTCACAGCACATGAGAGCCTTGGCAGGCCCAATCTCAGAACATCTGTCCACCCCCTTGGCAGCTTGAGAGAAAGGGGTGGTATGCTAACTGATGATTTCATTGTTTTTGGCAGAGGGCAGGGGAAGGTGTGGCGAAGTCAGAGATATCAGATGCTAGCTTGGCTGTGCAAATTCATTTACATTATTCATTCATCTCGTGGACACTTTTCTCCAGAGTGACTTGCAGCCTGTCATAAAATAGTTCAGCAAGCCAGTGACAACACGGTAGCTGATAGTTTCATTCAGACACCCGGATAATTAAAGGGAAATCTGCAATCCTTAGAAATGTACTAATTTCCCACATCTCATAGTAGTGTATCTGTACCAAATATGACTCGTTTCATACTGATTACCAAGAAATATATGGAACATTTTTTATCATTCCTAATTATTCTGAAAAACACTTGGCAGATGTTAATATTGAGAATGGAAAAACAGAATTTGCAGAGATTTTCTTTTGCTCCAAGTCAAATTAAAAAAAAAAAAGAAAATGTCTCCTGGTAACAGAGGGTGGAATTTTGGAAAGCATGCAACCAAGGTCTTATTCAAACTGCCCTTAATATAATGGATATGTGAATTTGATAATGATTGGGTGGTATTCCTTTAAGAGTAAAACAGATGCACACCTGAAGGCCCCAGAATACAAAATTCAGTTCCTTAACCACCATACCGTATGCTTTTTATGTGGCATAAACACAACTGTGGCAAAAGAATCTTCATTACTTAGAGTCTGCTGCAGAGAGACACAGAACCACAAAAAAAAACCCCATTGCAGTAGACAGTTACTTTCAACCTTTTTATGTCTCAGTCACAACTTATATCTAGTCATTGAAAGTTAAATCCAAAATAGGGTAGCAAAGTGGCCGGCCCTCACCCCGTTCTCCTCCAGCAGAACTGAGTGTCGCTGCTTGCTGCTGATTTTCTTGATAAACAGCCGCTCACAGCAAGCTTGGTCCTCATTCAACATGCTCTTCCCAGCATTGATGACCCTGAGGATAGATAAATTTTGCACTTAAGAGGAAAACTGTCATTTAAAAATAAGATTAACAGGGCCACTGAGGTGAGCTTTATGTGGAAGATATGACCTGTGATATCCTGAAAAGGACTGCAAAAAGGGTGACAAACCATAATTCTCATGTGCCACAGTACAAGTTATTACATGGACATGAATTAAACTCATCCACTGTAGCTGTGAGAGTATCTTCAGAAACCAGTGAACAATGGCGATTCAGGGCTGCAGGTCACCACTACGGTATAACACCGTTCACGTTATTTTATTCCGAGACACAGCAGTTCTACAGGTAAAAGCTTTGATATGCCTGGGGTACAATGGGCCGTTATCAGTATACACCCATAATGACCTACAAAGTAAACAACACGTATGAACTCAACATAGTGGAAAAAGCACCTGGAAAATACCTGACAGTGGACATCTTAAATCACACTTGATATTACCTTGAGACTGCAGCCAACAGACAAAATCCTGCAGAGGACTCTGCCCTGTACGGGTACTAATTTCATAGCCCGTATAAAATGAATAAGCCCAACCTACATGGACTGTAATTTAGCATTCTTCAAACACTGACAGGGGACACGGCCTTCCTTACCCCCGAGGGTACACCTTGAATTGCTTTAGTAACAATTTTCAGCTGTTTAAACACACTATACTGTAGGCTACAAACATCGGGTTAGACTCTGTCACCAAAGTGAAGCAGAGATAAATGTGGAAGATTTTATTTGTGCCCTTTTGGTGTGACCCATTCCTGAATGGATACAAGCACAACAGCAGAATGTTTTGGGTGAAACTGGGAAATTCTGGCAGAACAACCGTCTGTGAAGCACCAAGACATGAGTCCACTTATTGTTTGGAAACAGAGTGAGGAGTCATGGCAGGAGACTGATTCTATTAGGGATGCGAGCCAAACACTGGGGGGGTATATGTCCCACCTGACCCAGAGCAACTACACCAACTCTTAAAGCTACAGTGACTCTAAGTGGAAGGTTGAACAGAATCTGAAACTGCACCCTCCTGGCACTTCCAGAAACTGAACCAAAAATGAACAGGAATCCAAAAAAAAGGAAGCTCAAAAACAATAGTTTAAAAAAAAAAACAATGGCAACAAAAATGACAACTACTGCATATTCGGTGGAAGGAAGTCACTGTATTGGCACAAATGCTCATTGTTATAATGAAGCAGATTACATTTATAAAGACAATAATCTTCAGGACCGGCACAATAAATTTACCTGCAACAGGCCTCAGTGTTTGACTTCCATCAGTAATAAAAACATAGTATGCATGGGATTATTTCTATTATTTACGTTTGTAATTTTTGTTAGGCATTTTTTACAATGTTGCATGACTGGGTTATGTGCAACAGGGTAATAAGAATAGCTATTATAATTATTCGTAATCTATATACGTGTCGTCAGTAACAGACCATCCAGCCGCTCGCTGTTTGCCCATCTGCACACAGCCAGCAGACTTTTGCTAATACAGCAGCAAACACAACAGCTTAAATGATCCAAAGAAACGCCGCAAACAGAAGTTAAAAAAAGACAGCAAATCATTCTGCGATGCCCACGTTTTTGTGCGCGCTGCCGCTTCTTTTCTTGGGCTGTAGACTGCAGCTATCCCTGCCATTACGCCCACGCCCGCCCGCTCGACTGACACGGAGGCATGGAATAAGCCGGCCGTTCGGCGAGTAGCCTTTAGCGCTTGAAACGCGCCCGCAGCTCGACTGGAATCTCGGCGTGACACCGAGTGTACAAGCACCTAAACACGGCCACCCCCGTTGTCACTATGAATAGAAGGCTACGTTTCGACATGTGACAAGGCAGTGGTTTCCACTGTGTGATTTGCTTTGGGCATTGCCAGTTTCATTTGCTTAATGATTGGAAATTGAGAGACTGGTTTTCAGTACCTGCAGATAACATGCGCATAAGACTACTTGTTCAGCTTCCGATTTTAATTGGATAAAAACATTATTTAGCATTACGAGTGAACAGTAATGTTTTGAAGTTACTTGGCTGGATCATGCGACCGAAAATATCAGTGTTTCCTAAAATAACTGGAACTAGTCTTCAGTAAGGTTGCCATTAAAATGACTAGATATGCAATGTGATGAACCCCCTTCAAAGTCTTCCCTACTGGAAAATGCAAAGTGAAACATACTTGGTTCTCGCTTATGACGCACATGCTATTTGTAATGCCTGTATGAGTCTGGGGCAGACGTGTGACCGAAAGAAATAGCTGCCACAAACAGGAATGAGTCATTTGAAGCAACCTGCAAACTGTTGATGGTGGCAGGGGTGAGAGTGAGGGTGATTATGAGGAAGAGAAAACCTCTGTTCCTTATTTCTTAT
Organism: Gymnarchus niloticus; assembly: GCA_009936485.2. Classification (NCBI taxonomy): domain Eukaryota; kingdom Metazoa; phylum Chordata; class Actinopteri; order Osteoglossiformes; family Gymnarchidae; genus Gymnarchus; species Gymnarchus niloticus. The sequence goes on along the minus strand of JAACJT020000105.1, from coordinate 18,917,576 downwards.
TCTTCAGTGGTTAGGAAGAGCAGGAGGTGGCACCTCATGATGACAAGACGTTACCCTTCCATGAAAAGCTAGCTCAAAAGTGATGTTTGTAAAAATGCCTCCTTTAATGCCTGCAAAAAAAACAACTCATTGTAGAAAGCGTTACATTTAAAGACATGTGCTCATATCTGAAGCATGCCAGTTAAGGTGCTGCTGGCAGACAGGGAGAACATGCAAAGCCCACACAGAGAGGCAGGATTAGAACCCCTGACCTTGGAGGCATGAATACACACCATTACTCACTGAGCCGCCATATTGTTTGCGATGATAAAAGCTATTTGACTATTTTGGTAATTTGCCCCTTTTCCCAAGCATGGATCTTATTAAAATAATTGAATTTCTCCCCCATGAAATGACTCCTCATTTGTGTGTGACTGTATTCATCCTTTAAAGTAAAACTGGAGTGGTATTCAATCATTTCACACTCAGGCACCTCCTTCCAAGCATCTCTCCTAAAAAGGTCACACTGTTGTAACTTCCTGCATTTGGTAGTGCTGAGGTTTCCTGTCAGGGCTTGTCTTGTGAGGAGAGCTGAGCCAGCTGGCAAGCATCACAATACACTGTTGCAATATGTGTGAAAAGCCCTGTGCGTGTCTTCCAGCGGGCAGCCGTGTCCAAACACCCGTGCCTCCAACAGACGGTGGTGTAAGAAAAATGGCTGCTGAGCATCCAATTTGAATTGCACACTTTGAGAGCTACCTGGCTTTGTGTCTTTGTGTGTTAGGGTCTTCCCGCTATGCTGCACACTGCGGCAGACGGGAGTCTCGTGATGCCACCGTTCAGTTTGCAAGGCTCAGCCTTTGTCCACCTTTGCAATGTACTAGCTTCTGCAGCCAAGCGTAGAATTGAAAGTGGAAAAGCGATGCCTATGAGGTCACCTTCTTCTGCAGTGAGTGGATCATGGTTACAAAGCATGACGGGTTAGGGAGGACATTAAAGGTTCAGTGTTGCAGTAGTCTGGCATTTTTTTATTATTTTTTTTTTTTTTTAAAAAAAAAAAAAGCCCTGAAAAAGCAGAGCTTTGTAGGGGAACACAAACCTGTAAAACCTACGAAGCAGCAGGTTTTGTATGAATAGATCAGCATGCCAAAACCACCATGTCAAAATTCTCTGTCTTGCTCCTCTGGTTTTACAGAACCCAGCACAACACTGGTTCTCACGCATTTTTCTGGTATGCTGATTTTAACAGCTGACAGCTGACAAGTTGTACTGGTTAGTCCTGGTAAAAAAAAAAAAAAGTATGTATGGATCCATACCCTGAATAAAATCCACAACAATGAGGAACCAAGGTGGCACTGTGCTAGACATTCACAGTCAAACTTTCAGTAGCATAAATGAGAATTTTAGGAAAAAACTAGTTTAGATTACTTTTAATTATTTACATACATACAGGTTGCAGTCAGTTTTTTTCCCCAGTTAAAGACTGGTAGCAACGAATGTCTTGTCTTTTTTGAAGATGAAAACATTTATATACACCGGACATCACTTTTGCACAAAGCAAACTAGATTATGTAAAGTTTAACAATACAGCGATACCTTCCGTAGTCCTACAATGGACTGGCTTCCTGTCTAGGGTAATTGCCAGTCTTGTGCCCTCTATTGCTTGGGACAAGCTCCAAGTCCTCTGTGACACTAGTCATTGCAAGTGGTTAGAAGATGGATAACTGGATTTTCTTTAGTCTGTTTTACTTGGGTATCTGTTCTCGAAATGTAGATGAGGGGGGCTCTGCATGGGATTTAAGATTTCACATTCCAAGTTGGAGGATTAATCCTGTGCAGCATGGTTACTCTCTGGAAAGGACTGTTACCACACACCTCCAGGGTCGGAGGTTTGATTGCTGCTATGAGCATGGAGTTTTGTATGTTCTCCTCATGCTGTGTGGGATTCCTCTGGGTAATGCATGCAGTTTGGCTAGCTGGCAGTTATAAACTGTCCAAAGTGTGTGAGGGCTTTCCCTGCAACAGACTGTCCGCCTTGTTTTATGCTGCCTAGGATCAGCTCCAGGCCCATCCCAACCCATGATGGATGGATCAGTCCCTTAACCAATGAACCACTTGCTGAATCACTCTTCAGATAAATCATCTTTTCATTCACCCAAAACCAGGTCTTTGCATCATTCATTTTCCATTCAACTAATCTGCTTGAAAAGTCATGTTAATTATACATATATAAAAAAAAAAAAAACTTCACTATCAACTTAATAAAAACCTAACTCACTGAATCTTTTACCAGTATTTAATGCGCTTCTGTGGCCAGCAGCTGCCTAGTATTGAGGTCTGAGATCACTCTAAGGATCCAGAAGTTCCAGAGGCACGCCCTCGGACTAGATGGGTCCAGCTGGCAGACATTCAGGCAACGTGTAATTCAGCATGCCGTCAGTCAGGAGGGCAGGGTGAGGAACCTCCAGCAAAGCAGAGACGCAGCCTGAAAACACCTCATCCAAGACATGGAGAGCACAACCTGCTCGATCTCACAAAGGGGAAGGGAAACAGGAACCTCACAGACGAAGAGGAGAGTGGAAAGTACCAGGCCCAGCTAGAATCATCACAGTAATATTTTTTTCTGACAAGGCACATGTTTAAAGAGGAAAAACTTAATACTTTTATTTATTATAATCAGCTACATTCAAAATTCCTATTGTGCCTAAATATCTTTTCAATCCAGAGAAATAATAAAAATACTGTCTTTTGGAAATGAAGAACCATTGATGTTTAGCTGTCATTTTGCTCTAATACTGGGTTACTTGCAGCACTGCACGTGCAAGCTGTCATGCTCCATTTAAGCCTTGTAACAAGCCTGTCTCTCACATACAGACATGTGCAGCAGCATATTTTGACCAAAATGCTGTGATAGAAAGTAGCAGGTGGCAAAAGATTTAAAGGCTGATTAAGGACTGGAAGGTAGTTTTGACATAGTTTGGATCAATGTTATTTTTAACACCTGCCACTGCTCATTCTCAACTCGTTTTCAGCAGGAGGTTGGTTACAAATATCATTACCCAGTCATGTTCTTGGGTTTACAGTGCAATTTCATCAGCTTACTGAAATGTCACTTGTTTTCGTACATAATGACACAACAATTTTTAGTTCTCCTTCCCTTAGACCGGATGTGTTACACGTTCTCAGGACCCGGTTTGCTGAAGTAATCACATCTGATTGTTTTAAAGAAGCAGCACTGCCATATATGACCGAGTGAGAGAATCGCGTCTGACAGGTGTCCATCCTCCTGGCTCAGCCAAACAGGAAACTCCTGCATTTTTAACCTCAGGGCACAAAATGTCCAAAGTCTGTTCCCTGCTCTGTGACTCAGCACTTCTCCAAGCCAAGGTTGGAGAAGGGCTGGTTGGGGATGCAAGTAATGACTTCAGTGATCGATTGTCTTGCCCCGTGCTTGATACTAACTGGATCTCCCAACCATAAGCCCTCCCTCTACAAGAAAGGCAGAATCACCCAAGCTGCAGAATTTGTCCTTGTTACATTAATGGAACAAAGACTGACAAAGGACAAATAACATATGGAAGAAATATCATCCTTTAACTGTTCTCTTTAGGCCCTGAAAATAAGAGAAATAAATGTCTTAATATTTCTATGGAACATCCATTCAAATTCATTTAAGACACCTACCATTATCTCCCCTGTACACTTTTATCATTGCCTCTCTCTATATCCTTTTAGACAGACAGACAGACAAACTGGGAAATTCTGAAATATATACAATTAATTTGTATTATGTATTACAAGTTGCCCTGTAATGGTCTGGTACCCCATCCAGAGTGTACCCCAGCCTTGTGCCCTGTGATGGTCTAACACCCCATACAGGGTGTACCCCAGCCTCGTACCCTGAGCTACCTAGGATAGGCTCCATTCACATATGATCATGCTCAGGATAAGCAGCAGGACGATGGATGGAACTTGACTAATCCTTTTTTCACTCCCATTGAAATAAAGCAGTAATAACCCCCCCCCACTAAATTAAAAAATCTTGGCTGAATTATTTTGCAATCTGGAATTAGGCCTATTCTCATCGTTTTATCCTCCTGATTGAGCACTGGGACTTTGCCTTCTTTGATGGGAATTACTTAAGCAAGTGTAATACAATATTTGCTCCTACTGTTTAAATTGTTTTAACCGTTTAAATGTTGTAACAATTGTCACCTCAGAACACATTGCAGGGTTCTTACACTGCTGAAATGAAAACCATAATATAACTTGATTACCTCAATCAGCAGCAGAGATCCCTGAGACTTATCTGGCAAAACGTACACTAAACTGAATGACATCAAGGTGAATTATTGTGAATAACATCAATAAAAAGTACTCAAAATCTGACTATAATAAAACATGATATTTTTTCACTGTATACTCCAGCATCAATAAAATTGCTTCATCTTTACTTGTCTACTTTTGGAACACCTTATTTGTCTATGACCCTTTAAGATCTGCAGTCTCAACCTCTATGCTACCTGCTGACCAAAGTCGGCATGTGAACGAAGTGAGGGCAGCACACCAGTGTTTGCAAAAACAGTGTGGCCTTCAGCTACAAGCCAAGCCGTCAGATTTCCAGCTGTATGTAGGTGCAAAAGAATGGTTAACACATGACAGAGACCAGAATGTTGCTGTAAGCTTTGGATCAGTATCTCTGCATTTCCCCTTTTTTGCCATTTCCCTAGTTTTCTGCTATTTGAAATCTACAACCTTTACAAAAGCATTAATTGCAACCACAGTGTGTGTGTGTTTGGGGGGGGTCATTGCCCTGTTTTCTGTGAACATGCACGGCTAAATGTTATTGTGCCTTTGAAAGACATTGCATCGGGTAATAATGACAACACATTATCTGGGATGGAAAATGAACACTTACATGAACAGCCAAGACTCAAAACTATTATTTGCATAATTTTAATAACACAGGAACTCTTTAATAAGCAAAGGCTCTCAAGAGAATATCTAAAATCAGTGCTGTTGAAAAATCAAATGAACTTCTACCCACTAGCAGGAATTACAAGCTCTCTTCATGTCATCTACTTTACATAATGGCATGTTCTATCCTTCATACAGTTCTATCCATCAGAACTATGATCAATTTCATGGAAACAACGTTATTGATTCTGATCAAGTAAACATAAATGCAACTGTTTGCACGTTTACAGACAACGCTGTCTGTAAATTCCTTGAAATTGTGACTCATGTCACAAGTGTTTATCCTGCGTAAGGCTGACTGACTTTGCTGCAATTATCTCAGGTGTTCTACACCAATCACTTTAAGATGACACAACTCATGCTCAATCATAGCACAAGAGTAAAATGTTTCATACTAGCTTTTTAGAGCAAAGTTCTTTACCAGTAGAGTGAATTCAAGAACATTATCTAGTGGGTTATTTGTGGTTTACTTAACATTAAGAGTTACTAGATATAAAATAATCCTTCACAAAGCTGCATTTGAAACTGTTAAGATTTATTTGACACATATTGCTGCTGAAGTCAATCAAAACTTTAAAAATGTGGTTTTGTCTTCAATGACCATAAGAGACAGACTTAAACTCTATGCACTCCACTAGCTTCAGTTCAATAATAAGACCAAAGACGGACTTAAATATCTGACCTAGACGTCATAATTAAGATTGCTGACAGGTGGACCACAGCGTGTTATTACATGCCATTCCCCAAATTCAGAGTTCCCACAAAATAGGATGCATTTCTTTGACATTTGCATCAGTTTTCTACCAAAAAAAAACATTTTTTAATCGGCAAGCTCAAGAATGGAAGGGTGTAGTGAGTACTTAAAATAGCATTTTCCCACTTCAGTCATGAAGCTCAACCTTATGCATAAAGTTTATAAAACAGATAATGGCCAACACTGGAGTTACTTGGAAATGCTGTTTCTTTCACAGTGTTGCAGCTGTGTAACAAAAGACACAAACAGAGCATTTTGAGACTAAGAAGCTCATTTTAAAAACCCAGGGAAACAAATTTGGTTTCAAATACAATTGTGTCGGTCACCTTATGTTTAAAAGCACCTTAAAACGGGTTTCTGCTTCCTTATGAATATTTCTCAGACGTGAGCAATATCTAAACGATTAGTGTAATGCCTTTCTGGTCTGCTGATAACACTGCAATGCGTTTTTCGTATTCAATTTGCGCACAGTTAGAGTCAGCTGGAGACCATGTATGGACACCACCATTGTGCTTAAAGTAAAGAGGGAAGGTTGTGGTCATAAATACGGCACGAAGGGCCTTGGTCACTTCAGACGGTCCGAGGGTTTGACACGCAGGCCGAGAACACGGTCAAGGACGCCTGAGCCTCCACGGAACCAGGATGATGCCGAGTAACCTGGAGCATGGTACCTGGGGCTAAATGAAACGAACCGATACCGAATCCGGCCTAAACGTGACAGCCCCTTTTGTAAAGCCGTCTTACTGCGATGGTTGTGATGACATGGTTAATATTGCGGACTTCTAACACCAACTACAGGTTCTGCAACTCCTAACAATGGTGTCAGCTGTGATCGCGCAAGCATGCATCTACTACAATGAAACCCACGTCTGTCTGTCTGTCCGTCCTTCCACGCATAAGCACGCGGCGGCATGGTCCAGTGACCGTAGCTTTTATCTGCATTACTCGCCCGACGAGACCACTTACTCGGCGTATCCAGTCCGCCAGGGCAGCTTGGTGTCCCGTTTCGGCGTGAGAACCGGTCTGGATGCATGCTCTGTGGAGTACTGCAGCAGCTCCGGAGTAAGGTCCAGAAATTCGGGTCGGCAGTAAGCGAACCGCGGGGGGAGACCTTCGGAACCGCTGTTCTGCGTACTGCCAGAACCGTGCTGGTGGGAGCCGTGCGGCATAATGCCGCCCACCAAGGTGGACATCGCGTTCTTCACTTTACTGATCATTCTGCATCCGTGGAAATGCACACATAAACGCTCCGATTAGTGCCAGATAAAAACCGAGAGAGATGATGAGCAATACAGGAAGCGATTGCCGCTGACCCCATGTGACGTTTGACAGACAATGTTTTTAAAGCCTTCCCAGAGCAGCCGTGTCACCGTGCTGCCTTTTCTCTCTCGACGTGAGCGCGGTGGCGGTGGCTCGCTCAGGCTTTCTTAATCTTCATGTCGGGCTTAAGTGGCCACCTAATGAGTCGCAAACACGAGGACTGTCTAAGAAAGCCGATAAATACGGTGGTAGCCCTCCACCTTTCATACCTTTCTACCGAGGATTCTGCATGGGTGTGGGCTGGGGGGGGATAGATACACACACACACACACACACACACACACACACACACACACACACACACACACACACACACACATCAGTGACATCCAGTTAACACTCGGAGCGTTCAGATTTCATGAGATACTCAGCATTTCATCAATACTTCATCCGTGCAGTACGACACATCTTGTCGTACAAAACATCGTTCGTTTATAAAAATCACTATTGTACCGGCAGGTATTGTTCCTTGCACATAAAAACCGAACAGAATCACTTAAGGTGATGTCTTGTCTTTAAAATCTGGAGTGGAAGAATTTAAATTGGGTCTTAATTCTCAGTGTAATTACATTTTTATTTTTTTATTTTTTTGCCTTTGTATTTGAGGTTCAGGCATACAAAAACAATACAGGGAAAGCAGCCGCTTCAGGTTATCCTTGTGATGAGACTATGTAAAGCATGCCCGCACAAAACATTTCTAAATTCTTCTAACATAATTTCAACATGGAAAACTAAAGTCATTGTTGATAAGGATTTTGAAAGCGTGTTATATGTACGAAATGAATGGAATCATTACATGGCCGAATGAAAAGCTAGAAAAGCTAACTCTGCTGAACATCTGTTGTTGGTGTTTCTTAAATAAAGAAAAGGAACACTTTGTTGGTGTAGTATCTGTCTGGCGACGTGTGATGAACAAACTAGAACTGCACAGCGTATGCTGAAGGTCTGGCACTATTAATTAATTAGATTCCACATAAATGCAACATTAGGGAAGTTGCTAACCATAGAGGTAATAAACTTAAATATACAAGAGATTGAAAAGTTTTATATTATAATGTGTAGTATGAATTAGTACATTGAAGGTCAATTGAGACTGAATTTTACAAAGCCTGGGATCAGCACTGTATGTAATTCAGGGTGTCATTATTTAACTTATTGTCTTGCTTTCTGAAAGCAACCAATATTATTTGGGTTTAATGGAAAACTTAAGGTTTGCACATGCCTGTACTGTCCTGATGTAAGATGACGCAACGTGATGTAATTTAACAACTGAAGCAAAGAAGTAGACCATTCTATGTTACACGATGATGATGAAATTCAAGCATAGCCTAATCTTTTATGTTTTAAAACAGTGGTTCATGTATCAGAATTGTCAGATGCTAAACGATCTAGATCACGTTTAAAAGTTGCTATTTGTTCAGGTTTGAATGAGTTCTAGGTTGTCAGACAACACCCGCCATCTAGTGGTAATCTTATGAAATTGCATTCGCATTGTGCTAATTCTGTACTCGTGCTCTTAATTTGGCTGCATTACATTTAGCGGCGTGTGTGGGAATTATTCAGATGAACTTGATTTCGTTCAGCATTTCTGTCATGTTCTTTCAATGTGCTTACGTTTTGCTGTATCTCATTCTACTTTCAAATGCAGTCTGTCTGCATCGCTGGGTGTAGCGCAGATGTCAAGCTGCATTTCACCAGTTTTTTTTTTTTGTGTGTGTGCCATTGTCAACAAGCATTGTTCAACCGTCATTTAATCGGCCTTGAAATTTTAAAGGGAAAGAGCATAGAGATGAATGCACTTATGTATTTAGTGGTGGCTCAGTGGCTGTAAGTCCAGCTATTTCAGGCTTAAAACAAATATGTCAAATTGATTTTTCAGATTAAAGCATCAATTTACTTTTTGCAAGAAAAATTACCTGGCAAAAAAACAAACACTTCACATTACAACACGTTACAACATTTGACAGCGCATTGAAATAGTCCCCAAATACAACAGATCTATTTTCTTTAAGTTTCCTTTGCTTTGGCTAATTTGCCTACCTGGAATGACTCGAGGGTGACCTGATGGCAGTAGGAAGCTGTACCGCCACTGACCTCCAGGACCAGGCATGTGGATCCTGCCCCTGCTGTGTGTGTGGGGGTTTAATATGCTCCCCCCATGTCTTTTGATTTTCTTCCCATAGTCCAAACACATGCAATTAGGCTCTGAATTACTTGCAGCCTGTGATTCCATCCAGAATGTGATGTGATTCCATCTAGACTCAGAGGCCACCAGGTAATAGTAAAAAAAAATTAGGAACAGGGACAAGAACAGAAGGTGTGACATCTGTCTTGAGCACTGGGATGGGCTCCCAACCCACTCTGTGACCCTGTCCATGGCAGTGGCAAGAATATCGATGATTGGTACACTATTAGTACTCCCTTGGGGATCAATAAAATATACCAACCTACCTCATGCAACAGACTCTCCTATATTAATACCGGTTTGTGACGTCCTTGGGAAGCCTTGTAAGTTTAGCTGTTTTCCCTCATATTTGGGGATTGTTGATGTTTTCAATGTCCATCCATCCATTTTCCAAACTGCTTAATCGTGTGGCGTGCCAGCCCATCACAGGGCAAATTCTCTTAAACCCAGTGGGCAACTTAGACATCCTGATTAGCCTACCACACATGTCTTTGGACTGCAGGAGGAAACCAGAGTACCTGGAGGAAACCTGTGAAGCATGGGGAGAACATGCCAGATCACACAGAGCTAGAGGTGGTAGGATTCAAACCCCTAATGCTGGAGGTGACGGCGGGAACCAGTGAGACGCCCTGCCCCCTACAATATAACCTCAAATGTTAAATAAATGAATGAACAAACAATACACTAGATTTAAGCATTGGAGTATTTCTGCCACCCTGTGGACAAGAATGGTTATTACTGGAATAACTACAAAGATCATGGTTTGACTTTTTAGCTAAGAGTAGTAAGAGAAGCTTTCTGGTTAAACTAGGCAAATTCTTATTACTAATTGACTGTGGAATAGCACAAGGTATCATCCTCAGTCCCAACTGTTTTTCTCATTATTTCCTTCTTCTTGGTAGTATTTTCAGGAAATATGAGGGTGATTTTCATTGTTATGCTGATGACCCACACTTGTATCTAACTGGAGAGCCAGATGCCACAGATTTAACAAATAATTTAGATGCCTGTCTATCTTCTGTAAACAAGTGGATGTGCAATGTCTTCCTAAAATCAGTGAAGGTATAGGCCCTCAAATGAGGGGAAAACTGAAATTAAGGCTTGGTAACTTAGTGGCTCGGGTCAAATAAGACGTCAGAAATCAGGGTGTAACACATCCAATATGTTACCAAGATGGCTTTCTTCCACTTGAGAAACATAGCTAAGGTTAGACCCTTTCTATCACTGAAAGATGATGAAAAATTGGTGCATGTGTTCAATACTAGTCACCTTGTTTACTGTAACTCCCTTCTTACTGGTCTACCAAAAATCCTACTGATAAACTACAGGTTATTCAAAATACAGCAGCTAGGACACTTAAAAAAACAAAGAAATCTGATCATATCACACCAATACTGCATAAACTTCTTGGGTACCTGTGTCTTTTAGATTTGAAGTTCTTTTACTCAAACACAATGCACTTAATGGCCTATCATCTTTTAACCTTCTGCACTCCCCCATTACCATTGAGATCCACTAACTCTAAAATTGTTTTCATACTAAAAGTTCAAAGGAAATGTAGTGAGGCGGCAGCATTTAGCTACTATGCATCAAAACACTACCGGAAGCAATTAGAGGAGCTGATTCACTGTATAGTTTTACAAAGTTCTTAGATACCTGTACATTTTTTTTTTTACTTTGGTTTTTTAGACAAATTTTCCTAGTTTTCATCACATGTGTACCAGTACCCTGGCGCGCCATGTCCCTGGACTACTGACCAGGGTTTTGTGTGTGCCTATCATATTTCTTGTTTCTGTGAATTGCCCTTGCCCCGATTGCCTTCATGTGTTCTACTTGTGTCTTGTGTTATTTAAGTGTGTGTCTCTCCTCATGTGCTTGCTGTGCATTTGTTAACATTGCCACCTGTGTTGTTTGTAAGAGTACACTATCCTCAACAACCCTGGTCTTGCTTTGTTTCTTTCTGTGTTCATCTTGTTTTCCCCTTGTCTTCAGAGTGGAGCCCGCTGGTTATTTTCTTGGTGCTTATTAGTAAATCTTTCATACTCGCACTTGCATCCTCACCTCCCTGGTGTCATGGCCCTACCACCCTTAGACTGGTGATGACATGGACAGTTTCATTTTGCTTTTAATTTTTATACATTTAGTATTTTATTTTTTCAATTTACTTCTATTCCTGCATTTCAACCTGTCGTCATTAACTTATATTTTCATTTCTTTTATGTTTATTCAAATTTCTAACTATTCATAATCACATTTGAAATGATTATTTAGGTTGGTTCTCAATTTTTATGCATTTCATATATTTTTTACTGTACCTCTTGTCACTATATAGATGTTAGAGATATTAGCTGTCTGTTATTGATCTTTTAAAGGAGATCTTTGAAAATGTTACACCTCACAGGCACGATCGCGCGTGAGGAATGCGGGCTGGCAGCTGCAGCTCGTTTCGAAACCGCTTAAAGCACCCGGCGCACTGCTCCATCAGTAGAAAGTATTGTGAGCCGTGGCGAACTTACCAAGCACTTGTTTATCCCTGTCCTTCCATCCTAATTCCGTTCTCCTGCTCCTAGCCCTCGCTCCCACTCACCTGCCTCGTTCCCTTTTCTGCTCTTATTCCAGGATTGAACACTCGGAATTCTATGACTCTCCCGCCTGGCCTCGGACAACAAACTTGGACTTCAGATTTGTACCTCTGCCTCAAGTATGTGTTATCAGCTGCACAGACAAGATAATAAACCTGTTTGCCCTGCTGCAATTGGGTCCTACTCCTCTATTCCTTAACAGTGAAGCACTTTCAACTACACTGTATGTATGAAAGGTGCTATATAAATAAATGATTTTTGTTATTAATTAGCAGCTTGTATTTTTAGTTTACTGGTTACTCTGTGGATACTGTCATCAAAATTGATTTATTCAGATGATTACCATACCATTTCGCCATCTACCAAAACCATTACCAAAGCATACCGTCACCTACCAAATTGTAAACTCATTTCCCAAAACTATAAACACTATTCCCCTATTTTGACACAATTCAGATTCGTTTCACTTTTTGTGCAAAACTCTACGCACAAATCCATTCATGTATCATTGGCTTCACTATGTGCTCATTCAGAAAACACTGGCTGCAATATCATTAACTCAAGTCAGCACAGCTGGAACACATTTAGCACACAATTCCCCGGGTGCAAACACTACAAGTCAAAATTGTTCACACATCAGTCATAGCCTAAGGATAGATAGATAGATAGATAGATAGATAGATAGATAGATAGATAGATAGATAAAAGGGCCATGGGTCAGTTCACTTATTGTGGAACAATGGATCAACCACCACTGGAAGGAAGAGAAAGAGGAAGAGGACAGGGTAGGGGAGGGGGGGTGGAAGAGCACGAGGAAGAATAAGAGCAAGAGCAAGGAGACAAATGGTTTCAAATGAGATTCGTTCCACTCTTGTTGACCATGTCTTTGTGCATGGGATATCGATGGCAGAAGATGCAACCAAACCTGAGCCGCTTCACAGTAGCTTCTATAATACAAAGCTTCAGAGAGGAAAACAGGTCATTTACATACTGCTCTCTACTGTAACTTTGGAGTACTCTATACTACTACATACAACACATACATGTACTCTAGCTGTTTGCTCTGTTAGACTGTCTGCGATGCATTGAATTACTGCACCATTTCACATAGTTACTCTATGGTCATATTGTAAAATGGATGATTTTGCAGTTAGCACTTGCAGTGTTTTGTTTTCCAGAACTGAGAGACGACCACCCGGTGGAGGCAGAAGAAGCCTATTTTCTGAAGAGCAAGAGAAGGCGATGATCAATATGGTTATAGCCAACAACACGATTCACTTGCGGGAGACACAACAGAGGGTTATTGAGGATCAAGAAATCTTCCGAGGGATTGATGCAGTCAGCATTTCCACAACTGACCGCATTCTTCGAAAGAACAGGTTAACGATGAAATAGGCCTATCGTGTTCCTTTTGAAAGGAACTCTGATGGAGTTAAAAACCAACGCCTGGAATATGTGCAGGTATAATTTTTTTCATACTGTGTGAAGTATCTGATCGTAGATACAGTATGTATTACAGTACTGTACAGCACTATATCATGTAGAACAAACTGTATTTATGGCCTACTTTTTGTGTACTCTAGCACTGTTTCAGAGTAGTCGTTTACTGTCGTGTGTGTCATTTTTTGTAGGGAATCTTTGAAATAGAAGTGAGACACCCTCCTCATGAGCTCATCTTCGTTGAGGGGGAGGAACATAATTGGCCATCGGACCATTATGAATGTCCCTGGCCACCGAGGGGGTAATGTGACAATGTGTGCCGCCATAAGCCACCGAGGGGTCCTCCACCAACATGCCATCTTTGGTCCATATGACACCGTGTTTCTACCGGCTTTCCTCGATGGTCTCCAAAATCATGTGTACCAACGTGACCAGAGGGAGCCAGCACAACCAGAGCAGCCATGCTACATTGTAATTTGGGACAATGTCAGTTTCCACCGGGCTGCTCTGGTTCATGACTGGTTCACCAACAACCCCAGATTCAGCAACATCTTTCTGCATGCATATTGTCCTTTCCTAAACCCTATAGAGGAGTTTTTTTCAGCATGGCAGTGGAAGGTCTATGACCGAGACCCCTACATTTGTGTTCACCTCTTCCAGGTCATGGAGGAAGCTTGTTTGGGTATCATAGTTGATGCTTGCCAGGGATGGATAAGGCATGCAAGGGGTTTTTTCCTCCGCTGCCTGGCTAGGGCTCATATTGCATGTGATGTCGATGAGACTCTCTGGTCTGACCCTGACCAGAGAAGTGATGCTGCGGATGAATAGAATGTTCTTTTTCTCCCCAGTTCTTTATGTATTGTGTTGTACATTAAAGGATAATTTTTTTTAAACTTTCTACGTTTGTTGTTTATATAGTGTTCATTATGTGAAGAGGTACTGTAGTTGGGGGGGCATAAGTAAGATTACTCATTGCAGTAACAGGTTTTTACAGTAGTGTTTTGAATTGATCTCAGCATGGTGTAAGGCTATGTTGTAATGTTTTTGAGTAGAGAGTTTGGTTTTGACCTGGAAGTTTGAAGTTTGGAGAGTGTGCAGTTATGAAATTGTGCTTAGAGTTTTGGGAAATGAAGTTTATTTTCAAGAAATGTGTCTAAGCAATCGTGGAAATCTGTAGTTTTACAGCATGTATAAAACTTTTTTTCTATGTGCATGAGTTTACATACAGTACTGTTGCATTTGGAGCGGTGCATCTGAGGAAAAATTAAAATTTGAAACTTGGTCTTGCACATGGTGTATCTATATACATACTTTCATTATTGTATGTTGAGTTCTATCAATGGAAACCTTAATAAGTCTGAAATATCTGGTTCCTGGTTGCATCAAATTTTTAGAGCAGTGTTCTGAATTGATCCTTGTTGTGTCTTGTGGTCATTGTGTGTGATAATTTTTGCTTGCTTGCGTGTGCCATCCGAGTGAAATGTTTGCTTTAAGTGACAGAGTGAATGATTTTGAGTTGCCTGTTTGATTTTGGGCTGGAAGTCATGGATTTCCACAGATGAGTGAGATGTTATGATATTGTTTTTAAACTTCTGAGGGAATGAGGGCACTTACAGTGAAATGTGTTTAAGCAATTAGGGAAGGACTATTAAGGAAATGCATTCCTGTGTTGGAATGAATGAACCATTTCTCTACTCATTGATTACTGTGCCAGCATAGTTTTGAATAAAATCCACAAATATCACAAAGGTATTACAGTTTTTTTTCAATTGCTTAAACACTAAAATCAAAAGTATTTCACAGTTAGCAAAACCTTACACTTAAGGAGCAAAACAACAGCCCAGATATGCACAACAATAAGCACAATGGCCCTCATTTATCAGTCTAACATAGAAACCAGCACAGATCCGAGTGCAGAAATCATAATATGACATCGTGCAAGTGCGATTCATGAAACGTATCACGCGAATCAGCGTACGAATGATCAGGCGTTGATAAATGTGGCGAATGAAAACTATCATCATTTACAGTTTTTTTACAATTGCTAACAGACTAAAATCAGACATAAAGCTCAAATGCAAAAACTGACACTCAGAGAGCAAAATCTCCCCTCACATTTGCAAAATCCTAAACACATATTGCACCTTTGCATACAATTTGCAATTAACATGATATCTTCTGTATTAGAGTGCACACAGTTCTCTACAAAAAACACAGGAATCTGACACAAAATCACTTCTTGCCATTTCCAAACACAGTCATTCAAAAATCCATACCCATGCACCGATTGACTAACACACATGCCACCTGGCCAAGCACTTAATTGCTTATTAATCAACTCAGCAATCAGAATGTGAGCACTATAGATACCACAGATTTACCAGTGCAACAGTTAACAACAATGGAAGCAGCAGGGAGAAGAAGAGGAGCAGTTAGAGTGAGAGGTGGAGGAAGTGTGAGAGGCAGGGGTAGAGCAGGAGGAGTAGAACAAAGACAAAGAAGGCAAACACTTTCAAATGAAATCCGGGCAACATTAGTAGACTATGTTATAAATCATGGGTTGACAATGAGAGAGGCTGGACAGAGAGTACAGCCCAACTTGAGTCGATTTACTGTTGCCTCTGTCATCTGGACATTTAGGCTTGAGAACAGGTATGTAACCAAAATACCACCTACTCTATATATGTAATTCAAAATATATATGTATACTTTATACATAATACTTTATATGGTACATGCATTCTATATTTATTCATGTATGCGCTCTTTACCTGTACAAGAATCCTGCATTTTCTAAAGGACTGAGAGACGGGTACAACGTGGGGGAAGGGGTCAGATGTTCAGTGAGGCACAGGAGGCAGCAATAATAAACTTGGTTTTGGCAAATAATGCCATAAGACCTTGAGAGATTCAAAGCCACATCATAAGAGATGAAACAATTTTCAGCAACATCAGGCAAGTCACCCTGTCTACCCTGGCCCGTATTCTCCACCAACACCAAGTACACATGAAACAGATTTACAGGGTGCCTTTTGAGGGAAATTCAGAAAGAATCAAAGGTCTGAGGTATGATTATGTGGAAGTAAGTACATGATTGACTACAGGACACTACATACAGTACAGCATTTTCCCAGTACTAAACTAAACCATATTCACTGTGTTTTTTTCTGTAAGAGAGTGCTGGAAATGGATTCGAATGTGGTCCCCCATGAGTTTATTCTCATTGATGAGGCTGGCTTCAACCTCACCAAAACCAGGAGAAGGGAAAGAAACATCATTGGTCACAGAGCCATTGTGGATGTTCCTGGCGTATGTGGGGGAAACATTACGATGTGTGCTGCCATCATAAATAATGGAGTTTTCCACCACCGTGCCAATCTTGGTCCATACAACATAGACCTTATCCTGACGTTTTTGGACAGATTGCGCGGCATTGTACTACAGGCAGACCACATGGATGATGAAGGGCAGCACAGATATATAGTAGTGTGGGACAATGTAAGTTTTCATCGTGCAGCCGTGGTTCAAAATTAGTTTGTTAACAACCCACAGTTTATACTCCTTTACCTTCCCCCATACTCTCCATTTCTAAACCCCAGAGAACAGTTCTTTTCAGCATGGTGGTGGAAGGTCTATGACCGTCAACCCCATGTGAATGAGGGTCTATTTCAGGCAATGGAGGGGGCATGTGAGGAAATTGATGTGGGTGCTGTCCAGGGGTGGATAAGACACTCCCGGCGCTTCTTTCCTAGCTGTCTAGCGAGGGAAGATATTGCATGTGATGTAGATGAGGTGCTTTGGCCAGACCCAGCTAGACGACAAGATGCTGTATAATTTTCTTTCCTTTTTTGTATTGTTTTTTTCCCCTCAGTGTTTTTCTTTTTTTGTTTTTCCAAAAGCTGGGATTTTGGTAGAATATACTATGAATTTTTGTGTTATGTGTTGTGGATTAAAAGAAAAGGTTCTGTTTCAATCAGATTTGTTTCTGCACATATGTCTGTAAACTTGAACAATTTCCCTGTCTCAGTTCTCAGTTATGATAATCCCTAAACAGATAAAAGTGTTTTTGATTATACATAGCAGTGTTTAGTTGGTTAGAGAAAAAAATTTAGGGATGGGAATGAAGTGTTTACTATTTGGTGCAAAAGTTTGGTTTTTTTAAATGTTTATATAGTTTTAAATGCAGTGCTTCATTTTTCAGAATATTTGAGGTGTTTTGCTCTTTGGGTTTGTGGTTTTGTGAATTGTGTCAAGTGATTTGAAAAAATGAGCCCTGTGTTCAAAATTGTGCTTAAGCAATTGTAAAAAACTAGATATCACGCCCCTATTTAGTCTCGCTTTAGATGCTTTGCCCCTAGAATTTACGACATGGAGAAACGAAATACGGCAAAGAAGAGAAACTATTCCGACTTGGAAATAGACACTTTAACGTCGCAAATTCAATGGAACAAATTGGTTATATTTGGCAGCCTGAAGAGTGGCATTAAAGGAAGCCAAAAAAAAAAAGAGGTTTGGAAACAAATTACTGCTGTGGTCAATAGCGTTGCCACTGTCAACAGAACTCCAGCTGAGGTTTGAATATTTTATTTATACATCTGTGTTGTGTATAGTATATACTGTACATAATGGAGGTAATAAGAGCCCATATTGCAATTCCTCACATTTAGGTGAGGAAAAAATGGTCAGACCTCTAACTTGCCACTAAAAAGCATGTTGTGGCCTTTAGGCTTAGCAACACGCTGACTGGAGGAGGCCAGCTGGACCCCACCATTGCATTGTCACAGACTGAAGAGTGTGTGGCAGCACTTGTCTGGTCTGCCTCAATTTTGGGCTTAACAGGTGGCAGAGGAGACACAGAAGCACCACTTTTGTCCGAGTCAGAAAATGGTACATAGCCTAGACTTAGTATTTTTTGTACCCTATAAATAATTACATGATTGGAGTTTCTTATGTATTTCAGATCAAGCTCAGCCAGGCACTAGTGGTGTTCCACCTTCGGCTAGACAAACTGGTCTAGAGCCAGCTCCACAGAGTCAGGCAACCGCGGGTTGTGGGAGAGAGTGCGTGACCGCTGTCTCCCATGCTGGCACACCACGACCCTGGGTTCTGACAGCAGAGGTCCTAGAAAAACAATCCGAAATTTGCCAGTTAATGGCAGAGATAAATCGTTCACTACTAGCAATCAACAGAATTTTAAAAGAGATCAATGAAAACCTCAAATGTGCATCACATAAAATGTTTGACTAAACCGTGCATTGTTGGTTCCCAGGTTTCAATCGCCTACTTGTCATTTAATACTTTACATTTTAGAAGTGATGAATGAGGTCCTGTCTCCTTTCTATCGCTCCGAGGTGGAGCTGTGTTGGCCACGCCTCTCTGGGCATTGGTTCATCTGGTTGCATTGGAACATCAAATGGCACCCTGGTATCCTGAACAATGTTGTGCAGAACCCCACAGGCCAAAATTATGTTACAAACTTTCTCCGGCACGTACAATAAAGTTCCCCCTGCCGACCCTAGACAGAGCCATCTGCTGTTATGTAATCCGATGCCCCGCTCCACTGTGGCCCGTGTGCGTATGTGCTAAATTTTGAACCTGTGCTCCTGTTCTGTTGCAAGGTTTGCCAGTGGGGTTATCAGGTATTCTGTGAGGGGATAACCTTTGTCATCTGGTACATGAATCACACCAAAATGTTAGTCATTAGAATACTTTTACAATAGTAATACAGTAGTTACTCCCTGAGGAGATGACTCCAGCCATGCACTGTGCCCCCCTGTAGCTGTGTCCTTGCACTGCTATTTTGGAAAATGAAGGAGTTGTGCGTTCCTTTGGGCCACTGGGCTACCACGTTTAGGAGAGAGAGCTTGGCATTACAAATAACTTGGATATATATGGAATGATAGTTATTGTGGTTGATGAATGCATAATCGTTCATGGAAGGTGGCTTCAGACACACATGGGTACAATCGATCACACCAATTACGTTAGGAAACCCAGCAATCTCATACAATTCTCTCAATTACAGTTTGCTGGGCATCATTGTAGGGAAACTGGATGTACTGACAAGGAAGGGGCTTTATAGGCTCTAATACTGCTGGCATCGTTCTACTGTGGGTTGTGATTTGCTGTATCTATCCCCGATTTCCCGCTGAAAGGTCCCAGTAGCCAAAAACCCCAACGTGGAGAGCACCTGCACTGGGTTTCTCTTCTTAAGTGAGGTTCCAAAATGTGGCATAGTTCTAGAAGGAGAAGCCTTGGGAGATGAAAACAACTTAACCACTTGTCACTCTCCATTCAAAAATCCGTGCAGTCCTGAAATACCCTCACACGTCTTATGGATGCACAGAGGTCTTCCGAGATCTGATGACTGTCAAGGTACTTGTTTAAATAGGTGACTAAATTAGCATCTAAGCGATCACACTTCAAATCGCTTCAACTACCCATTGCTACTAATTGCATAATATTAATTTGCTGTAATTGTCACCAGTAGCCAAAATCTAGAAATGAACGAGACATTAATTGTACACCCAAAACTGTTAACCCCGGTAATTGCAATCAATTTGAAAATTCCTATTTATGTTATAAATGACACATAGTCAATGCAGGCTTTACAAAATATATTTTGCCATAGGCTACATATTTTTAAGTCTGAGCGTATGATAAATCTCCGACTCTGACAGATTTGCTATGCTGCATGCCAGACCACAATGGATCAAACACTTGCGCACACGAGGTGAGACTGGATGTGAGATTTGATCGTAGCCTCTGCTCACATCCACATTGATAAATGCCAAGCTTTGCGTGGAAATGACCGTACACTCACCTTTCTCTCGTATATTTGTTTCATAAATGAGGGCCATTGTCAGCCTCACACTTTTTGCAAAACAGTACACACAGTGATTTGCAAAACACTAAACACACTTGTAAACATTAGACACAGAAATATATCATGATATCACTTCCTTGCCATTTCAAAGCACTGGCTTTCAATTGATCACACCTATGAACCAATTGGTTAAAGACAACCACTAGGTGTGCAGACACATAGAGGCTTAATTGTAGACACACCATTCAGGTTTAAGCTTTATAAAAAGGCAATGGGTGAGTTAACCTGTCTTCAACAAAAATGGAAGGCATCAGAGGGAGAGGGAGAGTGAGGATGAGAGAGGGAGTCCGTGGAGGAGGAGAAAGAGGTGGAGGAAGAGGCCGAGGTAGAGGAAGAGCTGGAAGAGGGGGAGGACATGCGCAAAGAAGAAGAGGACCGAATTTATCAAATGAAATTTGTGCTACACTAGTCAACCCCATGATAAACCACAGACTAATACTGAGGGAGGCTGGACTGAGAGTTCAGCCTAATCTCAGCAGATACACAGTGACATCAGTAATTTGGACATTTCGTCAAGAACACAAGTGAAGAACGTCTTCTGTCTACAGTAAATCAGTAGTTAATTGTATGCACTACATCAGCACTTTTTGGTACCCATTTCTGTGATATTTTACAGTAGGCTACATGTATTTTGTTTGGTCTACATAGGATTGAAGGTGAAGAATGCCAAGGAAGAAGACGGCCCATATTCACACAAGAAAGAGAGAGAGGATCATAAACATAGTTTTGGCTAATAGTGCAAACTTAGAGAAATTCAAACCAACATAGCTGACCACACAGTTTTCAATAACGTCCAACAGGTCTCTGTTAATGCTGGCCCGAATCCTTAAAAAACATTAAGTTCAAATGACACAACTTTATCGAGTGCCATTTGAAAGACATTCAGAGAGGGTGAAAGACCTGCGGCATTAGTATGTGGAGGTAAGTATTGTTCACTTTACTGTAGTATTGTGCACTGCACATAACTTTTTTTACATGTAAATTTACTGTATAGTAGATCAATATTGAACTACACAATGTTGTCTTTTACTGTATTTCAGAGGCTTTTGCAAAAGGATGCTGAGGAAATCCCACATGAGTTTATATACATTGATGAGGCTGGGTTTAACCTCACAAAAGTCAGAAGAAGAGGAAGAAACATCATTGGCCATAAGGCTATTTTCAATATACCAGGGCAACGTGGGGGTAACATTACCCCTTGCGCTGCCATCACATGGAATGGGGTCCTCCACCTCCATGCCAATTTGGGTCCTTACAATACCGCCCTCATTCTCACATTTTTAGACAGATTACACAATATCGTCACAGCAGCAAACCAAACGGACCAGATGCGATACATTGTCTTCTGGGACAATGTATCTTTCCACCAATCTCTTCTGGTCCAAAACTGGTTTCATCAACATCCACAATTTACAATCCAATACCTTCCACCATACTCCCCCTTCATAAACCCCATCGAAGAGTTTTTCTTGGCATGGCGGTGGAAGGTTTGCGATCACCAGCCCTATGTCCAGATACCCCTCATTCAAGCCATGGAGGAGGCCTGTGATCAAAATTAATGCAGCATCTATACAAGGACGGATTCGACATTCAAGAAGGTTCTTCCTGCATTGTCTTGCCAAGGAGAATATAGCCTGTGACGTCCACAAAATCCTATGGCCAGATCCAGCTAGGCAGAGATGATGTCTAGTTTTCTTTTTTTAACTGTACTGGATACAGTAATTTATGGTTTTGTCTCTCCAAATGTGTTTGCTGAGCCTACAGTGGTATGTACAGTAGTAGTATGAAAACTGGGATATGTTTTGCCCAGAATATGTTTTGTTCTGATGTTCAGTATTGACTGTCTTGAGTATATGGAGAGAAATACAGTAAATAAATATTTCCATCAGTCTGCAGAATTGGTGAATTTATTTTTGTACTTTCTCTGTGCAGTTTAACTATTGGGATAGTAGAAATTCTAAAAGTGTTTTAGGTTGAGCACAGTAGTGTGTAACTCATTCAAAACAGAATTAGGTCATATGACTCGTGCAATATGACAATAGTTTGTTTTTTTTTTATAAATAATTGTATAGTTTTGACTGAAGTGTTTCATTTTGCAAATGATCTGGGGTGCTCTACTTGGGTGTGTGGTTGTGCTAATTGTATGTAGTGTTTTGACAAAATGGGCCCTGTTTTCAAAATTGTGCTTAAGCAATCGAGAAAAACTGAAAGTATGTCTTCTTAGAGTTTTTCCCCAATTGTTTAAATGCCATATCTTGAACAATCAGGTAGATAGCCATTCACTTTAATTCAGTCCTGAAAATGATCACACTATTCCCAGAATTACAAACTGTATTCCTGTCATTAGTGACATTGGTTGCACCATTTGAGCAGATCTTCAAACACAAATCTAATTGGTAAAGCATACATCCAATCTCAAAACACTCCTCTCTCTAATCAAACACAAGGTGTCAAAACTTAAATTCAATTAGCACTCAGCTCTCCAGCTGAAAACACTCTGCGTCAAATTGCTTCACACTTGATGCTAAACTACTGACTGCTTATAAATGAAGCTGTGTGTGTTTACTGTGGTTGTTTTTGTGTGAACCTGCAATGGATAATAGACAGGGAGCCAGATGAGGACGGGAAATGCAAAGCAAAAGAACCATAATATCAGATGATATTCATACTACTGTGATTGTAAGGCTAAGCCGCCCCCTGGCCCAATGTCGGAATCCAACTGGACAGCCAAAGGTATAAATGCGTGTAGGTCCTTCCGTGCACGTCTGGAAAGGGCTTAAAACCTTAGTTAAACTGAATATAAGATAAACATATTTTAATCTGACTCCATATAATTTAATTATTAATTTATAATGCAGTGGCCTTGATCTCTAATAAATTTAGGTTGGTTCTAATAATATCAAGACATACCTTACTCTCAGTTACTCTTGTCTCCGGGCATTGGTATCATTCAGGGCTTTACTCCCGGCCAGTCGAGCAAAACCCAGCGCAATATGGAACCAGGCAGACGGT
>JAACJT020000105.1:18867166-18888008 GCA_009936485.2 Gymnarchus niloticus | reverse complement strand
GGAAAGAGAGAAGCGGAAGGCGCACCCTTCATACAAAATAGACGCAGCAACCCCGCCCAAAAAACACCCACCCCCCACGCCCGCCCCCCCCCCCCCCCCCATATAGAAAACAGTCTAATGCCAAAATATTTTTGGGGGGGGGGATCAAAACCAAAATCCACCCCCCGGCAACGCCTATGGGCTCAACGCCCCTTGTGACTTTCACCAGGATAAGCAGTTTGTTTCAAAGAAAAGAAAATTGATCTTAAGTGATTCGTACTGTTATTTGAATATCATATATGATCACATCTTGGAAGGGAGACAGAAAGTAGTACAACAAAATGCCTAAACACTA
The DNA here is from genome assembly GCA_009936485.2 of Gymnarchus niloticus. NCBI lineage: Eukaryota > Metazoa > Chordata > Actinopteri > Osteoglossiformes > Gymnarchidae > Gymnarchus > Gymnarchus niloticus. The sequence goes on along the minus strand of JAACJT020000105.1, from coordinate 18,887,674 downwards.
AGTACCAAAAAAAAAAACTGTAAAGGGCTCAACAGAGAGAGATCAGCTATCTGCTCTTTCTATCAAGGAAACAAATTCACCCCATCGTTCACAATGTTTCCAGGGTGATGTATGACAGGTCCCAAGTTACACATTTGTGGCCAGGAGATCGATCTTGCTGACATTCGATACAGGGCTATCTATCAAAGCAGAGATTACATCTTCAAATTCCTACAGAACCTGTTAAAACTTTTGGGCCACTATATCTTGCAGCTATATATCTGTTGAAATATGCCTCGTTACAGTTGTAGAAAATCTCTCTTTGTTCCCCTTATGGAGACCTGGGTAATTTAATGTTCGCAGACAGAGTGCAGCCTTACAATGATTAAAGTACACTACTGGTATTACAGAATGAACATGATAAGAACTGTTGACCTAAACCCATTTGGCAAAGTTTGCTTCAAGACTTTGCCTGTTTCTGATTGCTATCAAACTGATGAACAGCCTATTTTGATGCTGCACTTTCTTCTGGTGGTTCCTAAGCAGGTACTGCAGAATATGGCTTGGACATTAGTCTGGACTGTCACACGATGCTCAATTCACAGCATATAAGCACAGTCTGCTCAAATCGCACGACGTGTGGTGCATGCAGGGCGAGATGCATGGTGTGGTTATTTGCCAAACAAAGGATGGCGAAGACTGATTTTTTACAGAAAAAATAAAGCAGAAACAGAACGTAGAAATACAAATTGTACTTCATGTAGGCCTGCACACCTTCTTAAGGCCTTACATTGCATGCAGTCACTTGCTCTATTTAAGTGTTACTTAGTTTGGTCATGCCACAATTTACGTGCTTTTTAATAAAAAACTATCAATATGATCTGGCATAGGTTTGATTTGTCACGTTTTATATTAGGATACATCTCTTCTATCAATACATTGAATTAATTCTAGATCTTACAGCTCAGGCCTGGGGTGTAACAAGTCATATTTGTGAGGGAGGCAGTGCCATATTTTGTTAACTTTTTATCAAAGTTAAGGGCTGGGGACTTGTGTATGATGTTGGGATCAGGGAGCTACAGGCCATTCAACAGCCATCAACAGCCATCAAACACTCTCTGTCTTGGATTCCATTTCTTTCAATGAAGTCTCAACTGAAATTTGTGCTTATCAGCCATGATCACGAAGTGCCCATTGTGTTCAGTTTGGGAACAAGGTTATAAATCCAGTGGTGTTTTATGTGTGACCAAAACAGATTACAAGGGACGCCAGAGGGCACTGAGTTATTTTAAAACACGCTGTAGGTACAAACCCCATTTCCAAAAAGTTGAGACCTTTTTCAAAATCAATGTTCAACAGTAGTTTCTGACCTCGCCCTTTACACACTGAGATATCTATGGATTCCCTGAATCTTTCCAAAATATTATATACTGTAGATTTTGGAAGACCTAAACTCTCTGCAAACTTACATTAAGAAATGTTCCTTTTGAACTGACTAACAATTCCCTCACAAACTTTGGCATAAAGGAGTGAGCCACAACCCATCCTTGCTTGCAAAGACTGAGCCTTTGGTGGATGCTACTTTTATACCCAATCATGGTACTGCACCTGTTACCAATTAGCTTTCAAACTGGTATTACTTGAATATTCTGTAAACTTTTCGGTCTTATTTTAACTCTGTTCCAACTTAAAGGTTCAAGTGAATTAACAAATCACAGATTTTTGTTTTTATTGCATTTTGAAAGATATCCACACTTTTCTAGAAATGCGGTTTGTATATTAATGTGAGGTATGGTTCTTCAGTGGGTAGCGTTGTTGTCTGACACCTCCAGTGGATTCAGTTCTTGTCCTTGGAGCTTCATCTGTTGAGTTTGCATACAGTCCTGTGTTGTCATGGCTTTCCTTAAAATGCTCCTCTCAGGCTTCGTCCCACAGTATAAAGTGGTTTATGTGAATTTATGTCTCGAAAATTCCCACAGTGTGTGTTTCTGAGTGTGTACCTACAATGGGCTGCCAGCCCACTCAGGGTGTCCCCTGTATGTGCATTGTGATTCATTGCCTGTGACCCTGCGCTGGATAAGTACTTATGGAAGCAGAAAATATACAGTATTTCAATGACTTTTTTTCCAAACACAACATGACTTAATGTGTGTTTCTTTTCAATATTTTCAAAGGATGTACAATTCCATAATATACTATAGAGAGGACTGAAGAGAATTTATTCCTACATTTTGGGCAATGTCACACATTTTCACATTCAATCTGCTAATAAGTCATTTTGTGACTTATACTTGTATATACAAAAAGTGTCACACCCTCACCGGTCTACTCATGGCTGCCAGTTCTGAAGTCATCATACCTGGAGTCGAAAAACCTGTTTTAACTCAAAAAACTAGTTATAAGCCCTGTACACCTGCAAAATGTTGCAAGGTATTGTGAGTTTCTAACCCTTACCGAGCATGTCTTCTGATTGCTGAATTAACCGTGTATGACCACTAGATTGGTTTTGGATTCTGGCCTGTCTTGCTTGTCGTTTTTTGGATTTGTTCGCCGATGCATCTGACTCCCTGGTTCATGACTCCTGTGCCTGTATTTTCACTCTCGTCTTTGGATTTTCCCCCTGGCTGTGATGCAAAGTTCTACCTGGGATTCTCCCGATCTTACTTCAGTTACCGGGGCTTCAGGAAAATAAAATCCTTTCAGGTGCACTTCAGTGCTGATGTATTCATTACAAAATGCCTCGTCTAACATGGATCCAGCAGCAGTTTCGGTAAAATTGGCTGATCAGGAGACCCAGATCGCAAGCTGGCTATCAAGCTTAATCATTGCCTGCGCCTCCTTACTAAGCCCCCTCCAGCAGCGGCGTCTTCAGCCCCCGTCGAAGCACTTCCGAAAAGTATGATGGCAGCCCGGATTGCTGCAGGGGGTTTCTTACGCAGAGCTTGCTGTATTTGCATCAGCATGATGACCTCATCCCTACTGAGGAACATAAACTGCAGATTGTCCTCACGTTAATGTCTGGCAAAGTGCTGGAGCGGGCCACGGCGCTGTGGCTAGAGGACAACACAGTTCTGGGATCAGATGTCCATTTTATGGCCATGTTCAGAGAAGCGTTTCATAACCAGGCTACAAGCAGAGGCATGGGTATGCAATGGAGTTTTGGACCCTTGCTGCTGGCAGTGGGTGGAGTGAACCGACACTGTTAGTATCTTACAAAAAGGGGTTACACCCACACCTGCAGTATGATCTGACCTGCTGGGGGGAAGAACGGAAGAAGGAAAGGTATATAGCCAATAGCCATGTCCAATGCTGTGGACAATCTTGACCAAGAGGATAGAGGCTTGGGTCTCGGTTCTTGGTGGGCTACCTCCAAGCCAACTGCCCAGTGTGGCTATGCAAGAGGAGGGGCCAGCCCAGTCCTCGGGTGGGTGCATCTGACATAAGTAATATGACATCCAGGCAGTTCATGATGCCCATACGCTTGTCTTATTGCACTCATGTAGTGTCTATGGCAGCCATAGCTGATTTCGGGTCAGCAGGGAACTTTCTGGATGAGGTGCTGGAAAAGAAGTTGGGAGTTCCCCTAACCTCTATTTCACCCCCCTTGGTCATCAGGGGCCTGGATGGCTGACCTCTGTGCCCTGGTTTGGTCACCCGTCTAACAGAACCCATCAGACTCCAAACAGGGATCCTCCATAAGGAGGAGACCCAATTTCTACTTATGTCTTCTGCTAGTGATCCCCTGGTGTAGGACACCCTTGTCTTAGAGCACATGACCCAGTGATTTCCTGGAGCCAAGGAGAATTGATCACCTGGGGGCAGAAGTGATGGGGGCGGTGTTTTTTTTTCTTTTTAGGGCAGTGACAGTGGAGAGGCCCCCGGTGACAGTGTCCCCTTCTGTCTCTGAGGAGAACCATGCATTTGGCGATGTATTCAGCCCAACCCAGTCCACCAAGCTACCGCCCCACTGGCCCTGGGACTGTGCTATAGACTTTCCGCCAGGCCAAACCCCCTATCATTCCCAGAAATCTAGACTGCTACATAGACTAAGCCTTGGCCTTGGACCTAAGTTGGCATCCTCCAACCCTGTGTTGACTATTGGGTGCTTAAGGACATTGCCATTAAGCACAGGTACCTTCTTCCACTGATCCTGGCCACCCTGCAGCAGGTTTGGGAGCCTAAGGTATTCACCAAGCTCGATTTCCAAAGAGCCTACAACCTGGTCCGGATCCGGGAAGGGTACAAGCGGAAGACCACCTTCATCACCACTCGGGGGCACTATGAGTACCTTGGGGATGCCGTATGGGTTGACTAATGCTCTACTGGTGTTTCAGTCTTTTGTGAATGAGGTATTCTGTGATACACTATATGGACAAAACCAAGGGTATAAATAAGAAGTTGTTCCTCCTTTGTCTCCACTCTTTGGGAAAGGTTTTATGTAGTACTGCTGATATGATCCAAGTGCTCAGTATTCCAGGGAGGGGGATTTGTGATGAACTGGGTGTGGTGGGCTACTTGCAGGTGTGACAGTTCCCTTCCACTCCACAGACACCTCCAGAAACCCGCAACCCATGACAGGGAGGCGGCCCCCTCAGCTGGGGACCAGGGTGGTTCAGATAGACATGATGAAACTCAGCGATGAGCGTGGGGTCCAGGATGTCCCAGGTAGGACCCAGGACTGCTCCTCAGGGCCAAAGCCCTCCCAGTTGAACAAGTACTGCAGAACACCGCCCTCGAGTCCAGGAGGGTTTGCACGGTGTAGACTGGCTCACCCCTATGTCCAGGGGCAAAGGAGGCACAACCGAGGCAGTGGGCAGGACTAACAAGCAGTAGAACACAAGCTTTAGCAGTGTGACATAGAAGGTGGGCGTGATCTTGTAGCGAGACAGCAATTGCAACCTCTAGGTGATTTATGAGACGGGTTTATGAGATGAAGCACCTTAAATGGTCCAATGTATCTGGGGCTGAGCTTCTTGTAAGGTAACTTCAACTTGATGTCCCTGGTAGACAACCATACACTCTGACCTGGATGAAAGGGGGGAGTGGGGCAACAGTGTTGGTCCACAAACCATTTCTGGGTGTTCACCATATGCTGGAGTCTCCAATGTGCTGCTTCACATACCTTCTCAGTCCTCTGGAAGTTGCTATCGTTCACTGCAGGGTACTGTCTGGATTCCATCTCCATATGGAACAGGGGAGATTTGTACCACAACACACATTGAAATGAAGTATGTATCAGCAAGTTCTGGGTGTATTCAGCCAAAGGCAACTACTTACTCTAATCAGCTTGGTCAGAGGCACAGGACTGACGCAGGAACCACACCAGTTCCTGGTTCACATGTTCAGTTTGACCATTTGATTGGGGTTAATACTCTGAGGACAAACTCACTGACACCCAGACATGAGAAGAGAAGGCCTTCCACACTATTGACGTGAAATGAAACCCACAGTCTGAAGAAATGTCCTCAGGAATCCCAAACACCCTGAAAACCTAATGAAACAGACACTCTGCTTAAACTATGGCAGTGAACAAACCAGACAAAGATATTAAGTGGCACATCTTTGAGAAGTGATCCACCACCATCAGGACTGTTGAATAGATCTGGGAAGTTGGCAGGATGGTGACAAAATCTATCACTACTATTTTTTAGTGTGATGCAAAATAGATAGAAGTTCAAGGGTCCCAGAGGATGACTTTCCTTGGTCACACACTGGACATACTAGCACTAAGTCCCAGACATCATCAAGGCACTGAGGGTCACCAGAAATTCTGGGTGGCAATAGCTAAGAGATGTTTGCACCCACTGTAGTAATTGGGGCCAGATTATCACTGGTATATATTACTTCTCATCACGTGCATCCAGTGGTCTAGGATCTTCCTGTAATGCCTCCTGGAAAGAATCCATCAACTCCCAATGGACTGGGGCCCCCACCTGGGATGGTTTGAGGATAGTCTCAGGGGTTATCTTCTGATGAGGAGGGTTGAAGAGTAGGGACAGCGCATCAGCCTTTGCATTTTTGGTTGCTGGATGGTAAGTCACTGTGCACTGGAAACAAGTGAAAAATAAGGCCCAACAGGCTTGTCTTGGGTTTAGAGTGGTGGTAAGTCAACACTAGAAAGAGGGCTTTGGCCCCCTCCAACCAGTGCTGCCATTCTTCTAAGGCCAGCTTCACTGCCAGGAGTTCCTGATTTCCCACATCATAGTTACGTTCAGCTGGTATCAGTTTGTGGGAATAAAAGGCACAGGGGTACAATTTAAGAGGTGTTCCATTGCAGTGGAAGAGGACAGCCCCCACGCCCATCTCGGAGGTGTCCACTTCCACCACAAATGGGAGATCAGGATTAGACTGCTTTAACATAGGGGCTGTTGTGAAGAGCTGCTTCAGGTTGCTGAAGGCAGTCTGAGCATCACTTGTCCATACCCAATTTTCAACTGTTCTGCTTTGCCATAGCCTTTAGCAGAGTGGTCTTGGCACTGAAGTTGTGTATGAATTGACAGAAGAAGTTGGAAAACCCAAGAAATCGCTGGAATTGATTCACTATTCTGAGGGTCAGCCAGTCTTGGATGGCAGTCACCTTAAAATTCTCCATCCTAACCCCCTTGGATCCAAGGACATATCCAAAGAAGGAGATGGTCTTACGGTGATGGAACTCACATTTCTCTGCCTTTACAAACAGGGAGTTCTCTCACAGGTACTGCAGTACTGCCATCATATAGGAGTAGTGGGACACTGGATTTGGTGAGTAATGCAGCAACTATTTATGCAGAGTAGAAGAAACATATTAATCATGTCACGGAACACCTCATTCATAAATGATTGGAATATAGTTGGAAGACTAGCTAGCCCATAAGGCATGGCAAAATATTCGTAGGGCCCCCTGTTGGTGATGAAGGCTGTCTCCCTCCTAAATCTGAATGATGACGTAATCAGAAGTTGGGTCTCCTCCTTGGGGAGGACACTTGTCTGTATCAATATGGGCTGTGTTTGCTTGTGTACCAGACCAGTTCTGAGAGGTCTATCATACAGACCCCTCATGGACAAAGGTGGTGAAATCGTTGAAATGGGAGCCCCCAACTTCTCAGTCAGAGCCGTGTTGAGGAAGTTCCCCACTGACCCTGAATCACTCAAGGCTGAAACAGACACAACAACACTCTCATAAGTTAACCACACTAGGATGGTAAATTGCCGATGTGTCACATTGCACAACAGGAATGAAGTCACCCAAAAGCTGGCTTGACTACCCCTCTTAGCTGGCCATGCACGGCAATTCGTCTCAAGGTGCTCAGCCTCCTCACAGTACAGGCAGAGCCTTTGCTGAAGGTGTCACTGTTGCTCCTCCTGACTGAGGGGGTCCTTCCCATCTACATGGGCTCATTTTCTGGGTGGCCACTTGAGTGTGGCTGAGGTTGGGGAAACGCCATTGCCTTATCTCCGGAACTAGGGCCAGTGGGTTTCTGTTCTTCCTCCATGTTGACTATGGCGGTGGACTTGGCAACAGCTTTTCCAGACACTTCTCATCACTGTGGGAGGCAAACTCATTCTTTAGGTGGCAATGTACCCCCCTCTGATATGCTATCATCAGTGCTGGCTCACTCAGCCCTCTCCCTACTGCCAGGTTCTGGACCTCCAGAGCATATTCAAATGCGGTCTGTAAACTCTGCTTAATTTCAAACAGACAGGTACCAACAACCCTTCCAGTAGCTGGGTTATCAACCACATCATGGATAATTTTTATAAAGCTGGAATGGGATCTTACGACCACGCTGTCCTCTAACCACAACACTTACCTAACACCAAGCTGGTGTGTTGCAAGTTATTTTTCAATGTTGTAGATATATACAGGTTCAGTATTCTGGGGAGGGGGATCAGTAATGAGCTGGATTTGGCTGGCTAGTTGCAGCCATGACAATTAGAAAGTCATTCATATAGTTCCACTGAAGGTCAGCAAAATCATTGTTGTCCAAATCGAAAAAGCTTGGGACAGCACAAAAAGCCATAATGCCAAAATCTCTCCAGGAGAAAGTTACAAAATACAAAAAAATCCTGTTTGATGACTCCACCATCAGAAAGACACTGACAAAATGGGGTACACAACATATATCCCAGATAAAACTTATTGCTTGTGAAGAAGAAGATGAATCTTGTGGCAAGTTTGCCAAAACCTGCTTGCATTAATCTGAAGAGCTCTCAAGCAATCTTCTATGGACCAATGTGTCAATAATAGACATTCCTAGTTAAGATTTACCATTTTATGTTTTAGTGAAACAGACACACTGTGATTCACAATAAGAAATTAATGGTCAAGCATATTGTTGGCGGAAGTGCCATTGAGTGGAGACACTTTACTGTATCAGGATTTTGATAACTTGCCATTATTGAAAGGCCAATATATTCTTCTTAAATGAACGGAGGGGCCATAGTGGAAAAACTGGTGTACTGGGAAGCAGCGGTTTTGAGTTCAAGGAATTTTTAATAACATCAGCATGGTCATTATCCTGTTGGGGTTAGGTACCATTTATCCACTGTACAGATGTGTGTCTCTATGATTATTGAATATCGGACAGTCGGGCTCCAACATTGGTAAAGGAAAACACTTTTGTGTACCTGGGCAGTGGGGGGTATAATAGTGAGGTATATGGACTCATCATTAATTGCTTGTCCCCTTGGATAAAAGCATTAATGACATAAATAAAAATGTAAATGACATGTAATACAGAGGTTGGTTTGAAGGCTCAAGACAGGTTCTGATTGTTTAGGGTTGATGTGTATTAAATGAGGTCTGAGAGATAATATGTGATGATATGTCAAAACACAAAGACCAGCCTCAAAATAACAGGGGTTTATGATTCATGGCTTATCTGAAGCTAGCAGATGGAATTCAGTGGATCCCTTTCCTGAGTTGTGATTTACTCACTATGTGCACTATGAACTCATCAATGCATTGCATTTTTGAAAGTAGCAGCAATATTTAAGCTTATTGTGTGAATGTGCATTCTGTTGTTCAATATTTTAGCAACAGCTTATTGTACCATATTTTAATTGACAGTCAGTGTGGAAATAGTCAAGAATGCTTCTGTTTTTGTTCTACTGAAATGCTTGGCCTTTTTTTTCAGTAACGAGGTGTGCAAACACCCACTTCATTTTCTAAATGCTTTGCTATGATTATGGAGTTACATGGACACATCGTACTGCCATGAGAAGTTCTCTGAACAATAGTATTAATAGAGGCCACTTAGGTTGTCCTTCAATGGACAGGGAGCTGGCTGGTTACATCACAGTGAAAATAATTATCACTAAATGATTTTTTTAACGCAAAGCACAAGCTTCCAACCTAGAGAGCCCTTAGTCAGTAAACTATTACAATGATTTATTTTTTTCTTGCACATTATACATCAGCTTTCCTTTCACGTTTTTGTATAGTAATTACATGGAAAATTGCTGATAATTCATGTTTTATACAAACCACTTGTCCAGTTCTGTCTGTTGAGGTCTGTGAGAGTGGCAAGTGATCCCTATCAGTTTAATATGATCTGACGTCTGACACCCTGAGATGTAGCTACTTTTGAAAGCAGTGTGACAGGACTGGTCAAGCAGAAAGAAACCAGCTGGGCACTGGGCAGCCACCTCAACCTTACTTAAGGCTTATGGACTGGGGGGGCTAATCACGAAGTTATCTGTATTCCTGTCACCTCAAACACCTACTGCGTCTTACTTGTTTCAGTTTTCCAGTGAAAAACTCACCTGTGGCTTTCAACTACAGTCACATTTGGTACTTTCCATAAAAGCATCTGCTAAATAAATACAAAATGAAAAAGTAAACAGACAAATTTACTGAGGAGACCACTGTGTGCAATGGGAAGAAATGGGGGAAAAAATTGTGTCTTTTCTTCTGTAAGCCTAGAATTTTCTTTTCCTTTCAGTTAAAAATGACACCACAGAGATTAAAAGCACTCACAAAAAAGAGGACTACTGAGTGCTTTGGACAGTTGGAGAGTTTTTCCTCCACTAAAATGCAGAACACCTCATAGCCAGTAAGAGTGCTGGAAGCAGTAGGCCTATTTATCTGCTGATATCAAGTGCTCTGTGCAAATGTATTCACACTGGCAAATCAATCCAGAGAGCCATCAGCAGTGCATGCCAAATTGACTTTTACAGCTTTATATTTCTTTCAGCCGTCTGCTCCCTCCTGTTAGAGCCAACCCTCAGAACAACTGACTCCCCCTACCCTCCCCCACTGGTGAACATGTAAAAATAATTACCTCTTAGAAAGTGGCCTTGATACATATCCAAGTATGCTTATTAAATTTATCAGGTATTTTTATTTTCATAAAGAAAACATATAGCTTTCAAATGCACTCATGGTGAGCTTGCCAAAGGCTGTTTTGTCATGCCTTATGGGCTGTTTTAAAATGTCTTTATTTAATTATCAGCAAAACCACAAACACAAGCACTGTGTATTGGAATGAAGAAAGAATTAATCACACTGTTAGTATTTATGACAACAGGACAGAAAGAGTAACATGCCTTTGTAAGTGCAACACTTATGGCCAATAGATCGGGTAGAGGCACCCTGAGGCTTGCAATTTAATTTTTCTTAGTGTGCTCTGTCTGGCAACCTGCCCTGTACCAATCTCAAAGCTGTACTCTTCCTTCAATACATTACAAGGGTGGATAACTGTCAGCAAAAATATGACAGTGTCACTCATTGTGCAGTAAAATTTGTACCTATAACCTATCATGCAAGACAGTGGAAGCGTAAAGTGAAGTTCATTTCTCGTTTTATTCATAAATGAGTACAAATCCGTGGTAACAAGACATGCATGTTCCCAGATATGAAGTGGAAGATTGGACCAATTAAAACGGTGGCTAAAACGCATTTCCCGAACCTACAAGGTTCAACCATACGTTTGTCATTTGGAACATTAATTAGGTATAAGCTAAATTACTGAACTCAGCGTTTAAAGGAATGAGTTTCTTTTAAATAAAAACAGCACATGATGTATTTCCTCGATGGTAGCCCTGTGAAATTACACGTTAATGTGTTGAAAACGCCTCTTTGCTCCTGGTATGTATACATTGCTTGATGACCGGTCGCACCTCCGTTGAATTCCACGACTTCCACGTATTTAACGCTAGGTGGCGATAAATCACCGCCTGCTCGGCTTTTCCTGCACGTTTCCTGCACCGCAGAACGGAGCGGAGCAGAGCATCGTGGCCGTGCGCCTCGGTGCCCATCGTTCACCACCAAGCACGTCTTAAGAGCCAAGCATCTCTGCAACGGCCTCCTCTCTAAACGTCACAAAAACAGAATGAAGAACAAAGTGGATAGAGAAGATGTAGTTTTGCTCTCACTGCGTTTAACGTTGTTTAAATTATAACATGGTAACGACTGGTTGATTTTAAGTTTTAATTCTTACCTATACGAAGTACTAGTAGGTACCCGCAGAATAACGGAACTTTGCGCAAGGCGTCTTCAACTATCACCTGTACGCGTGGAGTTCCACTGAGCTGAAATAAAACATAAAGAAAACTTGAGCTTTACAGAATTATCTTTGAGCTATGCGTGCATAGTGGGAGACTTTACATTCAAAGGAAATATTTCACGAATATTCGAGTACTCTTGCTTTTTTCTTTTATTATGAAGAACAAATGAAAATATTTTTTGCGTTGGATTAAACCGCTGAAAGCTCACCGTCAGGTACGATTTTCTGCATATCTTGCATTTATTTTCTCAGTAAGGCACTTTCTGTTATTGCTACAACTGTACACCAAATTGAGAATAAAAGGGCGGTATGTAATATTTTGGGTATTCCGTCCCCAAAATCCAAAAAGCCAGTTTTAAGGATAATTTTGTTTTCCTGTTTATAAGAACAATACGATCATAACAGTACGATAACATGCGTTTTTATGTCTTTCACATTCATTTACATTCTCACGCAGGTACAGTCAAAAGTTATTTTATATATGTGAAACAAGTTGTATATTAGACTGACTTCTTGATTTGTAATTATAACATTGTATACGTAGTTCAACGGAGCAGTACTGTAGCATTTAAAAGCTGTTAGGTTGTGCATTATTTAAATATTTCCTAAATTCATTGCAGGTCATACTCACATAAACATTCATTTATCAGTTACACTAATCTCGCTAACTTGTTTCTTCTCACCTTTCTATATCAGTGTTTTGCCTACATGTGTTACCCTCACTTCTCCCAAACAGTATGATCAGCGATGTTTTTCTGTAGTGTCGTCTTGGAGTACATTATGCTTACACTTAGGATTCTCCTTTATTCCTCAACTAGCATTTTTAACCATTTTAACAAAATTAATCAAGGCACAAACCCATAATAACAACACACTCGAAATCAGGTATGGAAACGCACGCAATGGCGATTCATAACGGAAAATTGGTATTTTGTATTTCCATAACAGTTTATGAGTCTTTACCGGTCTCTTCTAATGTGTTATGTGCTTTGCAACTGGTCCGGGTGTAGCTTTTGTGGATCAATTTTTGAACTATCAGCGTAAGGTCGAATCGATTCACTCTCAAAATGTTCAGTTTGTCCCGTTTCTTTGATACATATCTGTGTACAGTCCAGTCGTCGATTTTTTAATTAATTAATTATCTATTTTTTTTTTTTTTGCTTCTTGCTGTTCTAACTCTAATGGTACCTCCTCTTTTCATGTAACATCACGTCTATTTGAAGGTTTCCAAAGACGAGCAACTCAAAAAGTGATTGGACTCCGAGTTCTGTATGCCATCAAAGAAATTTAAATGTAACGATAATAAAAATGAAGCACACAGTAACGTAAACTGTACGAAAGCAGGATGCCTTATTTAACGTCGGCATAAACAATTCTTTTATTTCGATAAATCTGCATATATAAATCCCGTGTTTCACGGGCATATATATATATATATATATATATTTTTTTGCATATTAATGGGTAAGTAAACATCATAATTAATGTTAGCATTAACAGCACTGCGACCATGGACAGCTCCCTCCCCCCTCCCTACCCGTAGCGACAAAGCGCTTGTTTGTCTGGCGTCGCGCGACACCTACCGTGACTGCCTGCAATTTGCCAGAGAACAGTTCGGACACTATCTGACATGTTAGGTGTGTAGTTAGGCAGGCTTACCGGCCCAGCTGAAGTCACTACATGGCACCGTGTTTTGTATATCTACAGTATAAACTAGGAGCAGTGTACTATGCCTGCGTGCTTCCCGGAAACAGTCAATGCATACATAAGGCGTTATTGGCGTTCCACTATCATATACTACTAAATAAACCATACTGACAGAGAAATACTACATGTTAGTATGTGCTAGTTAATTACTGTTGATTAAAGGTGCTTCCAGCACCTTTGATAGTATACCTTGTTTATCTCCAGGATTTCTGCCAGTGTGTTGGAGGTGTTTGCTGTTGTCATTAGCATTTGTTAAAGAAATTAAAGCTAGAAAGAGTAAAGATGATTTTTTTTTTTTTTTTGGGAGGGGGTGGTTAGCATGTGATGGTCTATACCCAAGTTTGTGTTGCTGGTGAGCCTGACTATATTAAAGTGCATAATCTCGCCTCCTCAAAGATTGTAATTTAATTTTCTCCACGGCAAATTACTTCAAGCTCTCTGACAGAGTCAATCCCCAGTGTAATGAGCAGCTTGGAGGAACCATAGCTTGGTGAGCAGTAATTTTGCTTGGGAGAAAGAATAATAGGCTCAGTTTTAAGAGAACCCCTCCTGGCTTATCTTGACAGCTGGATCCTCTAGATGATTTTCCCCTCCCCTACGCCCTCCAAGATTTCAGTACCTGGCTCCCCCTACTGCAACATGAATGGTTCCCCTTTTTGGGCCTGCTATGGCCCCTGTGGCCTGAACCACGCTGTGAAGTGGTTACACTTTGATTAATCAGAGCCCTGGGTGACTCAGATGTAGGCTGTGGATTCCCTGTCTTGCAACTCTGACAAAGAATCTATTGTGTTATTATATGGATGGTGACTGTTGCCCTTAATACCCTGTGTAATTCAGGCTCTGGCAAGGTTTTTCAAGTGCTGTCATTTGCGAGACTCTCTTGTTGTGCTGTGCAAAGGCCAGTCAGGGGTTATTTCCAACTGGAATATTCCCTCACTTGGCACGCATGCCTGCCAATGCTTGGGATAGCATGGGGGAGATTGGATTTTCCCAACTGAAAGCCACAACAAAGTCCAAGTCCCAGCCAGCTGAATGTGTGCGCTATCAGCTCACACTAGCAGCCTGTTAATCCCACCGCTAACTGCAAAGCAATTCCAGTACCTGTGAATCAACATTTACAGTCACAGATCGGGGCATCGCAAAGTCTTGTAGTGCACTGTTATTCTGCCTAGAATCTGCATAGCACTGCAAGTTCTGCTGAACCAAATATTCATGCTATCAGATCATTGTAGCATGCAGTTAATCCTCCAGCAGATGTTGCAAGGTCAACCCAGGAATCAATTTATGGCAGTCTTGCTGATGGACTGTAGGTTTGAGCAATTTTGTTTCTGGAGTCCATACACCTTATTTTATTCTACCTAACAGGCTTTTTTTTGCAAATAATTGAAGAGTAAATTACACACTAAGGAAATGTGACAGACAATAAACATCCAGAGTATCATGCATACTGTAAAATGACAGATATCTACATTCTTATCCTTTGTTGTTTCCGTACTTCTGACTGGATCCAATTTTAATAGATTTTCCATTTAGTTATAGCTGTATTGCCTTTAATTTTCACATTTTCATGAAAAAGAAACGCATTAAATTATCACAATCTTCAATAAATACAGCATTCTGGGTGGGTAAAAGATGGACGAGTTTGAGTATTTTATTTACAGCCTAAATGCCAAGGGGAATTGTTGATTGAACAGTGGATTGATTTACATATTTTTATATTTTTTTTGTTTTTTATTACCCCAGGTAAGTGGTGCAATCAATGGGGGGAAATTCAGAGGTTTCCTGGAGACACTAGATCAGTGGGAGCACTGAGGTTTCATGGCCCAAATGATCGGCCTTGTGCTGTAGCTCTTATGCCTCTCAAAATAAGTATAAATGATGCGGTGACAAGATGTATTTTGCTCATGAAAACAAAGTCATTTGACCGTGCCACAAAATGGGCTGATGGGGGGGGACCTTTGAGTGGACTAGGCTGCTGAGGGGGTCCATGCAGTTCAAACTGCATTAATATCAGCTTCTAATAAGGACGGATGTCCAGCCTGGGGGAGGCTGTCAGTGTTGACCTTTAGAAACTGGCCTGAGTAGTTCAGATTATCTAAGTATAACTGTTGTCACTTTCCTGATAAATCCAACCAAAATGTGTATAATTGCACATTGTGTATCTCTGGATTCATTGTTGATTGTGAAACAGGTCAATTTTCAAGGGCAGTCCATAACTCTAAAGTCACAGGTGAAAATTTCCTATTTGAGGGTAATTTCTTTTTTTTTTTTTTTTTTTACAGAAAAGTGATGTTTTTAAATAGTATTAGCTGTTTTAAATAATATAACTATCAGCAGAACCATTTCTATGTGAAGCAAATGTTTTAGGTAAATCATAAACCACATTTGATATTTTGTAAAGTTATGTATATAATACTATTTGCGAAATACATTCATCCATACATTTTCCAAACTGCTTTATCTAATTCAGGGTCACAGAGGGGCCTGGAGCCTACTAAGCAGCCTAGGGCATAAGGCAGGGGACACAAAATAAATGTGACATAAATATAAATATAAGAAAAAAAATAATATTTTGCATAAATATAAGAACATTGACAGTGATGTGACATAGATTTTGAGAAATGGTTTGTAAAAAATATTGCTTTCATGTACTGGTAAAGATCAGGTTACACTGATCTTTACCAGTACAATTATCTTGATACTGATAATTAAGGAAACATTATCATACTGTAAAGTCTGCAAGATTGCTTATATTAAGTTGTCTTATTCATGCGTTCATTGTGACACTGTCTCACGTGAGGCTGTCAAAATGCAAACAGCATTTAGCCCCACAGATATTTTTTTCATTTTAGTAGCTTGTCCTCTCTGTAGCTGTTCTTAAGCAGACCCTGTTGGTGACAAGAAGGTAAAAGTGTTATTGGTTACAGCTTGGTTGGAACTACTGCCATGGAGATTTCAGACTTTGAAGCCGAAACAAATGAAAATTCAATGATAATTGCTCTGCAGTCAGGCTGTCATGCACTCAGTACAGTACAATGTTCACAGCGGTTCATTTTGAATTACAGATTTCAATAACTAATGACCAGATGAGAGCCACATGATGAGCTGAGAATGATCCCTCCCAGAGAGACTGGTGATCTGATTTACTTCAGTAAAAAGCTAGAAACATGTCAAATGATAAATAAGCAATAAAATATATTGCTTGATTGAGTGTAACATGATTCCTATTCTGGGGGGGTGGCGGGTGGCTCACCACCCTTAACTAAATAATGATAATAATAATAATAATTATTATTATTCTTTCCAAAACTGTTTTATTCCTGTTTGTTTTTACCTATTGAGGTGCAGAACTGTTGAATCATTGAATGTAGGCCCATTATTATCAATGAACTGTTCTCGTGTGGCAGTCGATATCCTAAATGACTTCAATTAATTTAAGTTCATTTGCTGCAAATATGAGATGTTTATGGTAACAATAACTAAAACTGTCTGCCCTCTGGTGGTTGTGGAGATACACTGTGGAAAAAGTAAGGCCATAAGCACATATGGGTATGCTAGAGAATAATAACATTTGGCCAGTCCATTAAATTTCCCTCGGCAAACTCAGATTTTTAGGTGCAGACCTAAAATGATGTTATAATTCAGTAAGACCTAAATTTCTTTCAGACTAACAAAAACTAACCGCAGATTGTAATTCTGACTTTGATTTCATTTTAAGTACTTGTCTACAAAAGTTATATGTAGGTCTATTTCTCAGGCCTGAATAAACAGACAAATGCCATTCATTTCCTTATATGATAGGCAATACTCTGTGGCTGTCTGAGCAGGCCACTGCAAGGTGGAACTACATATTTCTGAAAAAAGATTACATTAACAACAGCAGCTGTTCGGAAAAAAAAAAATAGAAGTTTGACACGTTTAACAAAGCCAGTACACTCATGGAGAAGATGCATCTGTGAAATTTTAGAAGTGGCAAATGAAGAGCATTTACATGGGGTACATGCGTTGTGGAGTCTTGTCACAGGTGTTTGTGTGTGTGTGTTTGTGCATATTTGTGTGTATATGGGTGGGTGCTTGAGGGAAGCTGCCATTTCTGACTGCCGATGGTAGAGCGTTGCAAGTGTATTTCCATGTGTGTAAGAAATAAAGCTTTAAACTTTGTTCACAGGTTTTTGTCCCAGTTGTTGTACATGAGCAGGACTGAGTGTCCGCCTGTGTATGAATAAGAAGCTGTCAGCCATGCCAGTAGAGCTAGACTGTACTTATATGAGAGTGAGTTTGTGTGTGTTTCTGTGTATTTAAAAAAGAGGGAGACTGTCACTGAGTCCGAGGGGTAGTGCTTTGAAGTCTGGCAGTCAATGGTACGCTGAAGGCGCATGTGAGAGAGAGGATTTTTCGTACAGGCGATGGTGGGGGAGGGGTGCACCTACGCTGAGTGTAAAATCCACTGGCAGAGAAATGACCAGCTGAACTCTGATGTTTGCTGCCAAGTCTGATGCGCACGTGGAGTGGGGTTGAAACTGGGAGGAGAAGGAAAGCAGGACAGATATGAGGTTAGTGGTGCTGCTGGGATGTTTTATGGCACTATGAAGCTGGAATGGTGCTACAAGAAGGCAGGGAATCTTTGAAATGTGCTTCCTTTTGTGCGGCTGAAGTTTTTGTTCCTGATGAGTCTCAGCTGTGGTGCTACAATTCGGACACACAGGAAGCAAAGCCTAGAAGCAGCTTTTCTCATCTGCTGTACGTGACAAAAATCACACTGAAATGTTAGAACAGATGCCTAAACATGTAAAGGACATGCCATTGGAACTAAGGAAGAGCTGATTTTGAAATTTGGTTAAAATCATTATTACATTCAGTTACAGTCAGTTATTAATCAGAAAGGCAAAGTTTCAAGAATTGCTTGAACAGCCAATAACTGACCCTAAAAAATCATATAATACAATACCACATTAAGTATGGATTCATCATTATATATTATTAAAATGTGATAGATATATCATTAATATGTCCAGTCTTCTGTGCCTGATTCTATACCGTTTCGTACATCTTTAAATGTTGAATTTTCTCTAAATTGATCGCACAGCTCTTTGTCTCTCATTCCATCAGACACACCTGCCTGTCGAATTTCACAAATGAGTTCCTTCGTGCCTAATTCTGAAACTACTGTCAGCCCCTGGCTTCTGACTGATGGCCAGAGCTGGGCTCTGGTTAACTGCCGAGGTGCCCTGCCCAGTTATTCAAGCTCTAGAAGCAGTTTTTTTTAGAAGCAATGCTATTAGATATGAAAAGAGGCAGAGAGAGGAAAAAAAATACACCATTAATCAGAAAACTGGTGTGAAGCAAATCTGTATGGGAATTAAGAACAATAGGACAATTAGCCTAACTTGATAGTGTTTGTGTGTTACGGGAACTGCAGCTGCCCCAACCAAATTTGTTGAAAATGAAAAGCAGTCATTATAATTTAATTTAATCAGTTTAATTTTCTCCCTTGAATTTGTCATCTGTAATATAATTAATATAATATATGGGTGACTGACATGTTCTTCAGCCTATGGAATAGAAGTGCATGAAATGTGAGACAAATGGAAAAAGCAGCTAAATGTGTGTGACTTATATATTCAATATAATTTAATTTTACTTATATAGAGTCTTTAACAAAGAGAATTGTCACAACGTGCTTTACATAGTCCCGGGCCCAAGGTCCCGAGAGAATAGGCCAAGGTCAACAGTAGCAAGGAAAAACTCCCTCTGGAGGAAGGAACCTTAGGAGAAACCAGACTCATCCTCCTCTGGCTAGAACTGGGGAGGACAAGTTCATTAATACAATGTAGTGAACAAGATAGAGGTAGAACAGTTCGAACAGTCAGATGGACAACAGCTTATTGGAAGAGGCAGACAGGTGTTTGGCTTGATTGCAGGTTCGGTGGCTCAGACAACGGCAAGCCGGTCAGGATGGACAAGTGACAGGGAGGGAGGACGTGGTCGGCCAGCAGACAAATAGGGTGATCTCTTGAAGTCCAACCCCGAAAAGGAACAGCCCAGAAAGGGGGGGTGGTTTATACAAAGTATACTTGTGACTTAAATAAAGTACAGAATTGCTGAGCACATAATTCCACTGTGTGTAATGTGCTAACTCCGTACAATTTTGTCTGTGAAACTCAAATGCAAGCCTGCAGTCATTTATGGAATTTATTAAAGATCCTTGGATCCAGCTGTTGTACTGACTGGTAATCTGTTGCAGCTACAAATTCAGGAGTATAACATGGCTAAAATTGGAAGGAATGTGGTGTGTATGAACTGCTAAACACATCCACTAACCAGTTGGAGGGTTTATAAAATGTTCCTTCCTACTATTTACCAAGAACCTCATGGCTCTGTGAAAGCTGCCTCAATTCTACCACTCAGTGTGTTTGTTCTGCTTCACAACCTACTGAAAAGGACCCTGTATTCCATTAACATTAAAAAAAAAAAAAAACACAACATATTGCAGGTTAATAAGTGTCATTTGAAGGGGTGGTTGTGAGTTTGGGAGGCCATACAACAATGAACTGTAATTGTGATGAAATACCATGAGGATAAAAAGAAGTGTTATACTGTAGCTGGAGTCCAATTTCTCATCACATCTGACATTCCAGTGCAGAATATTAATGCCTAGTATTGGTAGACTGGTGAAATTGAACTCAGCCTTCATTGATTGGGTTTCGGATGGCAGGTGGATAAAAAGTGTTGTGCCGCTTGCGGCATGGAAGGGTGTAAAACTTAACACCCACGTTCCCAGAATTCACCTGTGTGCCACAGACTTTATAATTCCTGGGGCCTGCTCCATACTGCATTGTGTCAAGCTTATGTGTCACAGCCATGGAGTGTTGTGAAAACATCTTTTCATCTCTGTATTACTCAAAGCAAAGTGCTTGTGTCAGAATATTGCAGTATATGGGTTATGGAAAAGTTCAAAACGTTCACAGTCTTATCCAAAGTTCCCCCTGAATTCACATTATGGTGAAAGGAACAGAACAGATGTTTTACAAGATTTAATGCTATCTCGTATTATCTCGTATAACCACCTCTCCATTACTGGGTTGCTGTGGACCTTTTCTCAGGATGCATGGGGCACAAGGAGAGGATGACATAAGCGATGTGCAAGTCCATTATAGGACACACACTTACTCACACACAATTATACACTATGAGCACTTCAGAGATAATATTCACTTAACTGCATGTTACTGTACTGTGGGAGGAGTCTGGAGGAGCCTGTCTGGTTCCTCCCAAGGTTTCTTCCTCCTGAGGGACTTTTTCCTTGCCACTGTCGCCTTTGGCTTACTCTCTGGGG
>JAACJT020000105.1:18811615-18867066 GCA_009936485.2 Gymnarchus niloticus | reverse complement strand
GATTGGGTGGAAGGTGGTTGTGAAAAGAGAGTAAAGAAAAGGGAGTGAAGGTGAAGGTGGAGGGGGTATGGGGAGGAGACGATGGCGAGGAGGGGGGGGGGGGGGGGGGGGGTTGGAACCCTCACCGTTTCAGTGTGAGTAAATAGGGCAACCATCTGATCCATGGCACTGTCCAGAATTGACATTAGTGCTCATAAAAGATTTGGTAAGATTTTTAAAGGAATGTGCCAGTGGTTCAGAAGGCAGCGTTGCACATGCAAATTTGTGAATGTTGTGTGGAGTGTTGAACTGTTGCTTTTGGTAGCCATAGGGTGGCATTTCACTGTACATGGCCAGGATGGAAAGCGCCACCCTGCTGCCAGAGACCCTCGTTAAGACTGTAACATCAGACTTGCTGGTAACTAGCTAAAGGACAAATGCAGAAGGAACAGTCTACTTGTGTAACACAAATTTATGTTCCAGTCAAACTCTTCCTGTCTGTCTGCTTGCCTGTGAGATAGTACCCAAAATAGACTGTGGTTGATTTTAGAAGCCAGACTTTGCCTAAGCAGCTTAGCTGTGAATTGACCTTGAGCTATCAGTGATCGGTACCTTTGGTGCTACAGTATTACTGTAGTCTATAGGCATCCAAGAAGGACTGTAATGACCAGCCATTATATTGTCATTCAGCAAGGAGTAACTTGTGGCCAAATTTTTTTCTAAATATTCCCTTGTAATTATGAAAGGATTATTTTAAGGAAATTAGTTTGCAGTTATTAAAGGATATTAGCTTGTAATGTCTGAAATATTTACTAAAATGAATTATCATCCATCCATCCATCCATCCATCCATCCATCCATCCATCCATCTTCCAAACCACTTCATCCTATTCAGGGACACAAAAAGGGGGACCTGGAGCCTATCTTAGGCAGCCTAGGGCACAAGGCGGGGGGCACCCTGGACGGGGTGCCAACTCATCGCAGAGCACAGTCACTCACACACTTAATCACACATTATAGACAATCTGGACATGTCAGTTAGCCTGCAATGCATGTCTTTGGACTGCACAAGGAGAACATGCAAACTCCACGCCCACAGAGCCAGAGGTGGGATTCAAACACCCTACTCTGGAGGTGTGAGCTGCCGTGCCTCCGTAAAATGAACTAATTTACATAATTTAATTGCATGAAATGGTTTGATTGAGGCTGTGAGTTATATTTTCTTCCATTAAACACAGCAAAGTATCTCAAGACATCTGCAACATGAATCAACCTGTGAGATAAACATAGCTTAATCTGCTTATTTGTATGTCATGCAAGCTAACTTTTTGCTTGTTTTGTAAACAAAGCAAGCTAACCTTACTTGCAGTCGATAGGCAAACTCTAGTTATTTATCCGGAAAAGCTTGAAAACCGCTAGGCATAAAAATTTCCCATTGCAGCATGATAAGCCTCTACAGAGTTAGCACATTTCACACTGCTTCTCTCTGGTCTCTGTTTCACTTATAACCAGAGCAGCAGATTAGGACTGCATTCGCAAAGAAAAACAGATTTCTGTTCTCCTAATTCAGGGTGCCCATCGTGTCTAATTAAATGTTTTCCCCTCTTGTAAATTCTACCACTTCATTCCTGTGATCTAGACGACAGAGGGATGATTCTGATGCTGTTGCTAAGGGCTTTCATGTGCAGTTAAATCTACTTTCACAAGCCCATTGTCTGTCAATCAACAGCCAGAATCCTCATGGTAATTAGGAAAATGGGTGTTTCTTTCAAGACTAGCTGTCGCACAATGTTTTAATGTTAGTCTATATCTTTTATTTCACGCTAAAGGATGCATGCAGTATTGATTGTGCATTTTCATCATGCACCATGTCATTCTACTGCAAACTGTCACTCTGCAGACCATTTAACAAGGCTATTAGGTGATTCATTTGTGTCCCTGAGACATGAGCATGTGTCTCTGGGATCTGTCGTCACAGGCACGTATTGCCGCTAAAATAACTGTTTGCTCGGGAGATGCTGTGCAGCTCTGATTCGCCGTGCTTATTGATTTCACACTTGCTGCCGTACAAGCGGTCTCAGGAGAGTCTGCTACAAGATGTTGTCACGCATGAGTGCGTGTGTCCGACCTGAGACATGGCATTCTATTGTGGCTGTATGCCGTGCTGGTGGTAGACTGCGGTGGGGGTGCCTGAGCTTTCTTTGTTGTGGTAAGGCCTTTTTTCATGCCGCTGAGGTGTCTGGGCTGTTGTTAAATATAGCAGACGTGTCTTAATAAAAACTGGAAAAAAAAAACTAGGAGGAAATATATACTTGCTATTTATATGATGCACACATATGCATTCTGAAGTGGAACATTTTTTACTTTCCATATAAGGTAAATGGTATGTGCTTCAAACAGGTGGCACAAATGGATATTAGGTAAGCCCTCCCAATGGTTTGTTCAAGGTACAGAAGTAATGTGCCACAGAGTCGCTGCACAAGATGACCCTTCTCCTGGGAGGTACTATACAGGGACTCGGAACTATAGATTTTACTGCCAGCATGTGCATATAGCTTAGTATATTTAGCATGTAAGAATCCTTACGGGTCCAGTCTGGCCATCACCTGCCTGGCTAGCTTTAAACAGCCATGGTCTTGGGTGCCATAGGAACTCTTGTTTTCAAATTCACAGCACTGAGCACTAGCCCTCCACCCCCCCCCACCATCACCACCACCACCACCTGGATCTCTCCCCTCTTTTCTGTCTTTCAAACTAACCATCTCTGTGCTTGTTTGAGCCTTTCAAGCACCCAGCTGGCCTTGCTCCCAAGGCTTGCCGCACACTGGAATTTTTCACTGCCCCGATGTGCCAGATGATGAAGACTGCCTGATATATTCCTTTCATTTCCCTGCCGTAAAGTATGCTACATCAAAGTCAGCTGGAGACCGCTATAAGCATGTTATTGTTATCTGTTGGGATTGTTTGGTTTTTACATCATATAGCAAATTACATTTCTTACAGTTTTGCCCTCATACGTTATCTGTACGGTTTCACTGATGCCATTAGGATACTTAATTCAAGGATACAATGATAGACTTGGGACTGTTTTTCATCCACTCTGTTTTACCTTGTTTTTTCTTTAAAACTTTCCCTGTATGCTGGCAGCATCAAGGTGACGGATCCCTTTTTGGGTTTGTTAATCTCCACCTCACCCATGCAGTCATTAGATTGTGATTTAGTTTGAAAATTGCAATTATACACTCTAAAAATAGCCCCAGTAATTTTAGTAATTTTAGAACCTTCTCTTTTCTTAGGCTGTACATAAAAGAGGAAAAAGCAACCTTTGTTAAAATTCTAATTAAAGACATAAACCAAGAAACTATATAAAGATGTTCTTGTTTTTATTTACATGGGATTGAAGGAGGGGTCAGAACCTCACTTGTGAGAGATTATTTAACGCTATTTTTAGAATTGGAATGATGCAGTTGATCCAAGGCTCTTCTTCTGGATCCGTTGGTCTGCTTGAAGAGCTGCCTCTGCACAGCAATACATACAGAGTGACACACAGAGTTGTGTGACATCATGTCAGGACCACAGGTCACTAAGTAGGGAGAGAAATCTACTGGTTTAAGGTGAAGTACCATATTATGGTCTCTGAGAATAATTTGAGTTTACAGAGCTAATTAGATGTTACCCCAAGACTCTCATAACTTGGAGGTGGATGTAGGGTGGCTCACCTTCAATTACCCACATAAGCTGGGATCATGCTGTGAAAAAAGGCAAAATTATTGATATGGAAATTAGAGCATTTTTTAAAGCAGTTAGAAGGATATGCCTTGCTGTGTGATTGAAGTCTGATAAATCCAATCTCTTGAATAAGCAGATCTTCTATCAACAGCTAGCATTCAAGGAGTCTCAGCCTCACATGTGTCAAGTGGGTCAGGTACATCAAGTCCCCTAAATTCCAGGGGAACCCAGGTCCTGAAATATAGTTTTCAAACATTTCTTGGGATTTCTGTAATGCCTAGTTGTGCCCTCCTGTTTTAATTTAGCTTTTCCTATGAAGGTTACCTGAGCACTGCTTGTTATGTGAAAACCTTGTGAATCTGAATTTCAGGCTTGTTGCACCAGCATACTGAATGCATAGGAGGCAGGGTTTAATGGGTAGACATGAGATTTGCTTTTCCTTTTCATACCTCCCTCTATTGGCAACTCTGATTGCTGATTGTTCTGAAAATATATGCTTGGGTGATTTGGTGTCTTGAAAATTGCCCTTAATGTATGCATATGTATGCCCATGATGGACTGACATCCTACCCTTGTTGTTTCCTGCTTTGTGCCCTGTCCTTCCTGGGATTGGCTTCAGACTCACTGCAAACCTGCACTGGATAAGTAGTTATGGAAGATGATGGATGGATGGATGGATGGATGGATGGATGGATGGATGGATGGATGGATGCTAATTGTAAATAAAACTGAAGCATCAATTCAAATGTATGGATTTTTTTTTTGCTTTTATTAAAAATGTTTTATTCCATCAAGAAAAGAAAAACAAAATGTGCATTAGTGCACAAGCTTAGTAAGCTGAGTGGTAGCGTCCGATTAGCACATGAATAAGCGACATTCATTTGTATTTAGTGTGGCTGATGGAATTTCAGACACATCATCAGTAACTGCAGAGGGAAACCCCAAACCCAAAACAATGCATCAGTTAACATCTTGTTCATTGGGCTTTGCTCTTTTGCTCTCTGCGTACGTCATGATCTTATGAAATCATGCAGAGGTCACACCATCCCTACAGCAGACAAAATCATTTGATTAAGGCTAATTAAAACTTGGCCCTACTTCATAAATATACTTTATACCACTTGGAAACCGAACCAAGCAGATTATTTCCTCTGTCAATCCTGTCCCTGTTTTCTCTGTAGATATATCTAGCTGTAAAATCCTGGGGTCCATTCAAGGCAGGGAATGTAGTGTTTATGGTTGCACAGTTGGTTGGTGAAGCAGGTCCACGTTTACTGGACCTGGGAAGCTAATGGCTTGCGATGGCGGCGGTTCTAAGCAGGTCGTGACCTGACATTAATAGTTCAGGTACATAAATCAATATGATGTGTCCTTGGTTAAAAATGTATTACTGTAAAATCGACTGAGGAAAATAATCTAGCACTGCTCCTTTGTGAATGGCTGAGCCAGACATCACACCTGTAAATGTTTGTGGAGCACTGATTTGGCAGGTTTTGTAGGACTACCTTCCTCTGATCAGTCGATTACAGGTCTAAACACTGTGCAGTACGTAAGTGTAAACATATACAAACACAAAAATATCCCTGTCTGAAACCAGTCTGTTAATAATTTTTACAAAGTACTCTTGTGATAATCTTTTATTTTTTGTTTATTGTGAATTCCAAAATTGGCCCAGATTTTGAATACCAAAATCATTAAAGAATTTGACAGTATTACTCATAGCTCAAGCTTTAGGTCAACTTGGAAAAAATGAACAATACGTCTCATTCAGCCAGCAAAATGCTTCATATTAGGTGTTTTAGGGCAGAATTTCTGACAAATCAAGGCAGAGTGTCATCATGGCCCTGTGACAACTGCAATAATGATTAGTACTTGTTAACTTCTTTATTGTATTATTATGGACATTCAGACTGCTCTTTATTTGCTTGTCCATTGTTATTGTACCAGGTGACTCCCAGTCTGTGGTCTTTGTCAGCCAAGGTTACATGTAATATGCAGTTCCAGCTGTAAATGGGGTGTTTTTAGGTGGATATCCACAAAGTAAGGAGATCCATTGTGAAATCCTGTCTGGAATCTGCTCAGAAGAGAAGAAAGAAAGAAAAAAAAACATTTCCTAAATGGGAAAGCAGTAGAATGAAGAGAGCTATGAAGCATTTTGGATTTTGGTTTTAGAGCCATATAATTATGCAAGCTAATGGACTAATATCTGCATGAAGAGGCCATCAGCAAATAGTCTGCTGGGCCCTGCAGTTGAAAGGAACCTTCTCAACACCTTCAGTAAGTGCTTTTTAACAGGCCACCCGCATTAAGGGTTTAATGACATTGCATCGTCTCTGCAGGCTTCCAGGATGGGGTACTACAAAAACTCTTAAACCCATATAAAAAGTAAACAACATAAATGAAAAAAGATCGTTCAGACCAAACAAGTGAACCTTTTTGCTATGAAACAAACTGCACTCAACAAAACCAGTGATGCTACAGGTCCCGCCAATCGCAATCAGAAGCCAAGTCAATTTAGGGCTTTTCTGATTGCCTTGTATGAATGTCCTTTCACATAAGCTGAATATCATAATCTCAATCAACCACATGTAAATGAATAAAAAAGCAGTGCATTTCTTGCAATTGGTCAGTCTAAATTAAGAATATCATTAAGGCATGCACGTCCTTCCTGTCTCCCTGTATCATGTATACGTGAATTAGTTTAAACACAGTTAATATAGGTCAGTCATGGCTTGGCCTTTTGGACTTTATTTTAACTACTTTTTATTTTTTGCATGAATTTGTATAGCAAATAATTGCTCACCTGTCAACAGAATGCTTAGTCATAACATTTACATTGTATTGTATGTCAAAATAGTAAAGGTACCAAGCTCATCATACGTTGAACGGTGTGTCAGGAAAACACCCTCTAAGTACCGGATGGTACTCAGCAACAGTGTGTTTTGTACATTCTGATCATTGATGGGACAGTAAGTTGTCTGAGCCCTGATACACATTTATTACTTGATAGGATATTACTTCTTTGCTACGGGGACAGGTGGATGTTCATTCTATGGTACCTTTTCCTGTCAAGTTGATGGCTATCTTTTACACAATACAGAGGTCACATAGAAGAGGGCAGACAAGGTCTTTTCCCTGGTCAGGACATTTTTTATGACACAGACATTTTTAACGGATTTTATGTTTGCAGAATGCCACTGACAGTAAGAGAAACTGCTGTTTCAAGCTGTGTGTAGACTATCCACAACAATCTGAGGGATGCGTGGAATTGATATGGATCAATTCTCTCTGCTGTGCTAACTGACAAAATAAATGATGGTCGAGTCAAGTGGAAAAAAGTCAAATCCTATAAATAAACAGAAAATTGGAGTGGCAAACTGATGGCATACTGTAATTTTCGTTCAGTTTGTTCCAAACTTGATAATTAATGAAACATAAAATGCCAATCTTTCTTCTGTGGCTTGGGCCAGCTCATCAAAAGTGACTTTTTGGTTTGTTTTGAAGGATGTGTTTCTGCACTTTGCAGGCCAATTGTAGATATGTGCCCTCGTAATACCTCCTTCATGGACAGCTGTGCATAAGTGCTATTTATTGTGCTTGCCCAGAGACTACCTCCCACCCCCTAGAGATGTGCAGAGATGGGCCTTGAATGAAGTAGCCTTTTAGAGGGTGGGTCCTCTAAAACCTGCTCTCCTGTTCTAGCTGAGTTAGTGCAAAGTATACTGAAAATGGACAGAGTGATGTTGTCTAGGCACAAGTGTGTTTTGTCCTAAGCACTTGGAAGTTGAATTGATGATGGATGGTTACCTCAGCTACACATTATTTACACTACATCAGCAATCAACATTACAACATATAGTTCTCATTTCTTACATCTAATTAGATGGATAGTTGGTATCACCCTGCTGAGATAATCAAGCACTGTGCTGCAATTGCAATTCAGAGTGCTTCTCTCTCATTAGGTACAATTAGAAATGTTCAAGCAACTCTTTAGTAATTCATCTGGAAATTCCTCAAAAAGGAAGCTTTGAAGTCAGCGTCTTAAAATGTTTCACTCATACATGCTGGCATGGTTGCTACGGCCAACAGTGTAGCTAAGACAGTTTGTTATGCAAATGTGTTGGTATGCATTATGAGAATGGCAGAGTGATAAATGAGGGGTTGGCGGTTTTAAAGGCGGACACACCTGTCCCAAAGATGTTTTATATATGGCATAGAAAATGTGCTCTCACCCTTCCTGTGCCGTTCACTATAGGCTTCTCCGACAGAACCATGTCAGAACGAGAAGCTTTGGGCATTGTTTTTTTTTGGAGCTGTGTACGAGAGTTGAGGAACTGTACTAAAGTAGCAATATATCAGCCACTACTGGTGGGGGACTTGCGAGAATGCCAGTGTATTTTGGAAACCAAGCCACATGAATGAAATTGCCGTGTGGCTTTCACAAATCCCTCCATCACACACACAGGTGAGCACAAGGCTTGGGGTCAGAGAACAGGGTCAGCCGTTGTTCCAGAGCCCATGCATTAGTTTCATGGTTTAGGCTCTTGTACATGGGCTTATGAGTGATGGAGGGACTTTGACAACCATGGGACTCAAATGAGTGACCACACAACACTGAGCCTAAACACACAGAAAATGTGGAAAAGATCCCAAGATGGATTGTAGGGAATTTTCTATTTGGAGTAAACGGCCCCTTTATAATGAACAAATGAAAAAAATCTGTATAAAAACACATAGTACACACAAACATACACAAAAATTGAATTTGGATGTTGAGTTTGGGTGAAAACGGGGTTTTCCGAGGTTACCGAAGAAAATCTAAGCAGCACATGTTAAATTAAAGAATGTGAATGAGGAATCATGAAACTAGGGAGGTCACCTGCCTCTTCCCAATCAACATAGACACAGACTCAAATGCGGCTGTTACGGTATCCTGGTATAATATTTCTGGTTTTAAGTGCAAACATAATTTAGTCCTTAGCTCAAAAGTGCATAGAACTGAATATAATAGTCCCTCACTACTCTAAGTCACAGTGAATGTTCATATCGGAGATCAGTACTGTCCTTTAATCAGGACAACAGCATATTTGATCGGAGTGGAGGTACTGGAGGTTCCTGTTAGACCATTTTGGTGTCTGTGTGAATAGGGCTGTGAGAGTACCTGAAGAGCCAAGGAATATGAGCCAGACTCTGAACACACAGATCCAGATCTGTTCATGGTTCACAGTTCAGTAAAGAAGATGATGCAGAA
This sequence comes from Gymnarchus niloticus, assembly GCA_009936485.2. Taxonomy (NCBI): domain Eukaryota; kingdom Metazoa; phylum Chordata; class Actinopteri; order Osteoglossiformes; family Gymnarchidae; genus Gymnarchus; species Gymnarchus niloticus. The sequence goes on along the minus strand of JAACJT020000105.1, from coordinate 18,858,107 downwards.
AGGCCTCCAACAGATGGAGGTGGTATGATTTTGTCCATTCGAAGAGTTGCTGGTGCCTCACTGCTGCTGCCTACTGGAACCCTGACTACATGACAGAAGCCAACCCATACCTAAATATTTAAATGTTACTCTATAGCATAGTACTTACACATACAAGGTGAAACACAGTGTAAGATATTCAAATAACCTCAGAGTTTAGCCAATGACATTAGCTAATGACAGGCAAAAAGCCCTGGAAATACTGACATGCTGAAAAAATTAAAACTAGGAAGTGTGAGCGTAATAGACTGAGAAATCCTCCTGAGGATGCTGATTCAAATAAATTATCAACAAGAGGTGTGATAGCAGGCAAGGCATGAAGGTCTGTGTTGTTATTACGGTAAATGATTACACAGTAATATCCTGAAAAAAAAAAGTTCAAATATCTGGTAAATGTGCTATCATATAAGGATGCAAAGCACTTACACTGAATTACTTCAGTAAATTCTGCAAGGTGGGGTATGCCTGAAAGTATTTGTAATAGCTTGGAGTTTTGCTGTTTTGTGGGCCCTTAATGCATCATCAGTGGGAAATAATGGCATCTATTTTCAAGGCAATGTAGTACTCTAGATGCTACTTATGGTGGAAGAAAATTACAAAATCACTCCGCAGCTTTAAAATAGCAATGCTCGGAAATTGTTCTTAATGGATTTTGTTTGATGTTTAAGAAAAGAGTCTCTTATAAAAAACCTTAAACCTTAATTATCCTAAGACTGATTTCCATCTGATTGTGTTTTGTCTTGTGGGTGATGTTCTGCTCCTAGGTTTCACCATCCACTCTATGGGGAAGACGAGGATTAGCAAAACACAGTCACACAGTAAGCATGGCCTAGAAAATAATGCCTACTAAGCATTGTTAGAGCATATTTTCTCTTTTTGCTCTCCCAGCAATATATTTCTAAATGCACACAATAAAATTTGCCGTATTTTCATATTCCGATTTTTAAAAACATATTCAAAAATTTACTTTTCACTTCTGAGTTCCATGCTACTAAGGTGAAGTACCTCGTTTCTGCAGCTGAATTAACGTCCCGCCTTTTCCTCCTTGAAAGCGGAACGTGTCGTCATGCTGAGACAATCTCAAAGACAATGCTCTGACAGACCTGCCAGATGGTTTGTTTGCCAAGGAATCATAAGCTTTTACAGTGATTTTTACACACACATCTGCAAGCCTAATGGAACCTTGCTGATGTAATTTCTCATCTAATTAGGCCTTATTCTATATTTATTATGTTTATTTTTCACTAACAACTTTCAAATTTTAGTAATAAAACTGTGACTGTCTAAAATTAGCCCAGCCACTCTCATTAGTAAATTGTTGGAGGGGTAGGGGAGGGTGAGATCTTTAAGTTTTCAAACAGAGTCTGCAAGAGAATCAGCAGGAATGCGGGATAATTGCCTCCCCCTCGGCCAACTCTGTGACACATGTGTTGCTTCTTCGCCTCGTCCTCCTTCGGTGGAGGGGACTGTATTAAATGGTGTGACAGACTGCATCGTAATGAAAAGCCAATTTATGCCCCCCCCCAGCCCCATCTGACAAGGACAAGCAGGCTTGTTGTCTGGCCCCTTCAGTCCAGGTCATATATTCTGGACTCCCCATCCGACCTCTATTCCAGAATCTCAGCCAAAATGACTGACCCTGGCTTCTGTAAACAGAGACAGTCCCAGCACAACATTGAAAAAGCTGGCTCCAGGTAATCATTAACAAAAAGATTAGTGATGCAGAGACACGCATTTCCTTGGTCTAGCAAACATGTAGGTATTATTTTCTCAGTGCAGCTTCGTTATGATGTTTGGCCAGTTTGTAAATACAAACATTGCTATTGGAAAGCTATCGATTGACCATTTCTGGGATTACATAGTGTGGATATGCTTATGGTCTACTTCTATAATGGAGTCTTAAGTGTATGATTCAACAACAGTCTGACACCTACACCATCTTTTGTTACTCATAAAAATGTTTAAGAAAAATGCAATATGGACCAGCAAAAAGTTTAAAATGTGGAAAATATTGCCACAGAGGAAGAATGTAAATTTACACAGCCAACCAGACTAATTCCAGGTCAATTACCTGTGTTATGCAATCACAGCCATTTCTGTTTCAAATAATGGTTCACATCTGACTTGAAACGAGTTTATAATTGGGCCCTTTCCATGTAGTTTAGCCGTAGTGTAAATAACGTCCTTTCTCTTTCATATTAATTAACTACTTTAAGCAGTTGTGTTGTACCATTTTGGTCTTGTAATTGAGTTTGCCAGCAATGCTAAATTAATAGTAATAACTTCTAAATGTGACCACTTATGAATGGTAAGCACTGGAATTTTTAAACCTGTCATCAACATTGCAGTTCTTCATACTATAATTTCTAAGGATGATCTAAGTTCATATTTTGTGACATGCAAAGAATGAGATGTTTACATGTCCATCAGCATTTGAGGCCTACTGGAGTGTGAGAAGTACGGCCTGCTATGTTACACTTAAGGCTGTATGAGAAACTGTGGCTGGCTGAGACTAAAGTTAAACTGTGTCTGTCTTAAGAATTAGCAGGGATGGCTCACCTGTGCTTTTTCCATCTCCATTATGATACCAGCAACACAACCTTAAATATAGGTCGATGCCAATGTCGGCTGGTCTGAGGCTCTTTTTCTTCCTGCTCCTTAGCGATCCAGGAACTTGCAATTACTCCTGTATTTTGGACATACCTTTGAGTTTGCCCTCCTCCCTCCAAGTATTCTTCAAAAAAGTTTTTTTAATGATTTAGTACTTTAATAACACCAAAATTGTCAAATGTATCAATTTTCTGATGCTCCCCTCCCCCGCTTGCACAATTGTCTTAACTCTACCCAGTTTTTACGAAGAATACATCTAGATTACTACATTTTCTTTTAAAAATGCAAACATTAGTCTCTGTTTTTGCCTATAGTCCACACTACACTGGTGTTTTTAACCCCTGAAAACAGAGAATTTTGCTCTTCAGGACCATATATTTATGTACACGACAGCTCAGCATGGCAGTATGGATGGGTGAACATGGAGAGTATTGAAAATGTAAACTCTATACACGCTGTGATTGGTTTGTCCTTATTACACGGTCCTTCCCTCAGTGGATCCTGCTCAATGTCGGGAAGTCATAAACGTTGGCCATGTTAGTGTGGGTGGTGATACTATTGTAAATGATTTGAAAATGCTAGTGTGGATGGAGATTATTTTCCTTCAAACATTCTTTTTAAATGAAAATGTAGTAGCTTTTATGCCGCCTAAGTCAGAAAAATATAAGTCCAAAAATGTTCAGTGTAAATTTTATGTATTTGTAAGGCTTTTATTACTGAAATGTTATACACATTTGCAGTTAGTTGCCCAAATATTGTATCATGTTATAACTTTATTTTTTTTCAGTGTTTTTGGTCAGTATTGACAAGGACGCTATTACTGAATATCGGAATCCACACATACCTAGTAATTAGCCATCTGGTGACTACAACATCAAAAGGAAATCATAATGCATTAATGCTGCAATATTAAAACCCTCCAAACATCATCCATATTGCTTATCTAGTACAGAGTCACAGTGTACCAGGCGCTAATCCCAGGCAGCATAGGGTACAAGGCAAGGGACAACCTTGGATGGGATGCCAATGTGTTACAGAACACACACACACACACACACACACACACACACACACACACACACACACACACACACACACACACAGCGTCACATTCAATGGGCAATTTTGAGACTCCATTGCAAGTATAAACAAAGGGGAAATGAGGATAACTCCTTAAGCACAAGGTCAAAGGTGGGAGTTGAACCCCCCCCATGCTTTAGCTTTATTCTTTGCACTTTTTTCTCAGCGAAGGCAGATCATGACACAATTAAAGGAATATATTTCCTCTGTTTTTGCCAGGAAACCTTGAATGGTCTGTGGGTAACAAACTTTACATAATTACGTAGAACACATAAATCTTGGGAAGCCAATGAACAAATATGAATCTGTAAACTGGAACGAAGATCAAGAACAGGGAGAATTTTTCTCTGTTCGGGGACAGATGTTGGAAGTTTCCCGCAGAGGCACGTCGGCATGGTTAGATGCTCGCTGTGTGTGGAGAATGTGATAGTTCATTAGACCCACACTGGGGGGCTTTGCACCTCTAAGTGACACTTGTATGTTTCCTCACACTCCCTTCTGTATGTGGCTGCCGCTCATACTCCAGCATCCATGATATAGCGTGTGCAATCCTGTCGACCTTGACTGCCGCTCAGGGCGAGTGCAAGGGCCTGCTTAGTAGTATATTCAGCTTGTTGTGGTCTAGGGGATTTGTCCAGTATTGGAAAGAAACATGCCAAAGAAAAATGTATTAAAAATCCTGTGATTAAGACAAGATGAGTTAGAAATGTATTGTTCCCCCAGGGATGAAAATGTTTGTAAAATTGCAGTACAATATTACCTACGATAAACAAGCAAACAAATAAGTAAATTACACGATAGTGCCATAAGGGTTGAACAAATAAAGTGAAAGCATGCCTTGTCAGTGGGAAAGAGCTTAGTGTAGGTGGAACAGTACAGTGATAAGTCCAAAAACATATCAGTTTTCTCCAAGCTGGATGGGGGTGGGGACGTGGAAACTGGAAGTATTGTACCAACAATGGCAGCCTGTATAAAGGAGCGTCTGAAGAAGTCTGTTGTGTGTGCCGTGGGGGAGGAACGTGTACTGCAACTGTACCAGCTCTCTGCTGAGAGGATGAGACTCGTTATTCATAATGGAGTATAGGCTAGACATCATCCTTCCCTCCATTACAACTTCTGAGTTCTGATTTAGTCCTAAGGCAGACTAGCCTTCCTCAAGTGTTTGTTCAACCTGCCAACCTTAAAATTAAAGTATGGTCATTCAAAATTAGATGCATTTGTGATATATACTACTGCAAGGCTCCTTCCTGACAAGTAAAATAATTATGGAATTTAACCCAAGGAACACCGTATTGTGAGGTCATCAGGAAGCTGTTTTACAGATTTAGTTTAGTTGTTTTACAGTTTAATAGTACTTGGCTACACTGTAAGGAATATTCAGACTCCATAAAAGTATCAAAATAAACAACACTGAGATGTGGAATAAATCATTTGTCCTATATATTCAGTTCTAGTTATTGCATTATTACTTGACATCAGACCATGTTGCTGTAGTGATTAGGTGTAGGCTGGAGTGTAACCTCATGGGCAGAAGTAATTGTCAAATGGTGAGGTTTAAAATTGTGGTACCCTGGAGACAACTGGGGATGAACCTGACTCATACTCCAGTTTACATTAACATTTATTTATTTGGCAAATGCTTTTGTCCAAAATAACACAAGGTTGGCAGAGAGTACACAGCAAGAATACGGCCTTAAAACAAATATGAGTTACACACTAGCAATGTGCATTCACCTAACAACCAAACCAAGTGCGAGTGTGTCACCAGATGTCACCGCTACACTTTGGTTGGATGACCTATCACCAGTTGATGACGACAGGTGCAATACATGGCATGACATGATACTCATCCAAATATAACCTCAACTCGATCACATGGGGTCCCATACTTCTGATTCATTCATAACAGGTACATTTCAATATTCTAGACGTGCGTAAAGAATGACACGGCATCACTAGTATTGTATTAATGTCCCTGTGATGAAATGGTACAGTTATTTGTCCTAGTGGGGACTTCCTCTGAGGAACACGTGATCTCCTTTAGAGGATCTGCATGAGTGGGAATATTCTGGATTAATAGAAGCGCCCTCTCCCCTGAAAACTTTAAACAGCTCTAACCATGGAACAGCCTACATAGGCCATAAAACTGAAGAAAGCTTTTTGAACGAAACCTTTCTTTCTATATAGCTGCTAGGGGCAAACTTGTGTTTCCTAAGTTATTCAAGTCAGTCACCAGCCATAGTCCAATTCAGCTTTTCTGCTTGAATATCACTTGTCTGTGGGAAAGATTCTAGCTGCACCATTGTTCATGTTCAATTTTATACTCCAGCAAATCTTTTATTCTGCCGTTTGGAAGTTTCCCTTTGCCATTGACTGTAGCTTTAAAGCAGGGACCTTATATATTCATAAGCCACCCATGCATTGAAAACATTCCCCTAAATCGCTTTCCTGTTAGCCCTTGCAGTATTAGCATTGAGTAAATGTAGAGGATTATATTATATTGGAAGAAAGAATCAGAAAAACCCATTTGAGCGGTGGGAGATTTCTTTTTTTTTAGGATAAAACACTCTCAAATCGGAGGCTGGATAAGCATGACAGAAAATCTCTGTCAAAACAAATCGGCATGGCATGAAAATGGAATTGAGTATGACAGAGAATACATGCATTTCTGGATTCGAATAAAGAATGAATGGAGCAGAGGTTTGGAATTTTTAATGCTAACTTCTGCACTTTTAGATGAAGATATGGTTTAATTCAGGGCCTTACTTTTCTGCTTTTACCATTTAAAGTATGTGATACAACCCAATGCACGTTTAGAGGTCAGATATGCTATTTCCCGTTTTTTTCACGTTTACCTTTCAATTCTGTTGCTTCGAAGTAAAAAGAAACAAGGCATATTTTTCCCAGCGAGATGTCTTATGAAATTGTTAAGAAAGCAAGTGGAACGTTGTAATTGGAGGAGCCAGTGCTATATCGAGGCTGGCCGTATTATGTCAGATACGGACTTCTCAGTTATGTTACTGCAGCCTTTCATTACAGTAGGTGTCTGATTTTGGTGGGAGCAATGTTTTGAAAGACAAACACAAAAATGGAATTGGAGCTGAAATTGTACGGAATGGACATAAATTAACCCATGTTATATATGTAAGAAAATAACAAATGTGTTTTTTTTGTCGGCTAAGTCTTGAGTTGTATAGCTTTTTAAACTGAAATTGTGAACATTTTCCCAGAACAGATACATTCTTATATATCAAAAGTGATCTGACTCACATTGAATGTATATCTCTTCACCAATAATTCTAGTCAATTAACCATTCTAGAGGTAAACATTATTACCCCTCAAAACACAGTTTGATAATTGAGACAGAAGATTGGGGGAGGGGAGAATTACCAAGTGAACACGTCGGTGTGCTTCATTACAGCTCGTGGTACAAGCGACACAGCGCTCAGGAGACACGCAGGGTAATAATGTGGGAAACTTCTGCAAGCATCCAGGGATGACACTCTTCATAAAACCTTCAGAAGCCTAACAAGCACTCTGCTGTGGGCTTCGTTCTTGCTATTTGGTGAAGTTAATGATTAGTACATGCCTATTTTTCAGGTAATTGGGAATGATATGGAAACCACACAGCTAGCCAGTTTCCATACAGCGACCCCACAAAAAAAAAACCAAATAATAACATATTTTCCCCTGTACTCAAAAATATTTTATTCTGCTGCTAACATTAGTTTGCGCCCTGTGTCTCATTCCTAATGCACCTGATTTATACGGGATAATAAAAGAAAAACTCGTTAACCTATCGTTGGAATATGACTAGCAAAGAAACATATCTGACAAAACATTTTGAATTCATAATAGAATTAAATCGATATTTAACTGTCAATATAATTCAATCTAGCAAGTCCAAACCATGATTTACTATTTTTAAGAGAAAACCTCAGTTTTGTAGGGACCTCCATTTGTATAGAATTGTTCCCATCCCAGAATGGGATTATTCCATTCCTCCTTTCCAACCACACACCTCCGTATTTGGTGTTTCATCAGCGACTTGCTTGAATTCATTTTATGGACGGCAGGTTCCACAGTGGTTTTTCAATCTGCGTTGCTGGAGTGTGACCAGAGGGAAAGAAACGTATATATCTTTAACAAGTCAGTTACATTGAGTGTTTCATATTTTGCTAATCAATTTGGCCAAAGTCATATATGCACTTGTATATTTATCAGTGGCAAATACTATTTCAGGAAGGACTTTCAGATAGCATTTTCTAATTCATACTTTGATAGCCCCTGGACTGCAACTGTGGCTATGAAAGGTGGCCAGGGGAGGTTCTAACTGGACTACAAGTGGTTTATCAGGATGATGAGGAAAGATTCCTACCTCCTGCTATGGGGTAACAAGTTCCACCTAATTCACAGCCTTGGACTTTCAGTCAGGTTGCTGGTAGGTTTCACTCTCCCCTGCTACAAGACTGTAGACAGACTTGTGCACCAGCCACGGTCTGTGGCAGTTCAATATTCTACAGTTTGGCCTCTAATGCACTGGCCACCTTTGTGTGGTTAATGCTCAATACACAACACAACTAAGTGTGTGTTGTTTATATTGACAACATCCTGGTCCATGGCAGCTCAATCCAGTTGTCCCTTGAGTCTGTATGATCCTTGCTAGAATGTGTGTCAGAAGCAGGTGTCAAAATATAGCCTGAGCAGGGCTGGTTCATGCAGATGAAGATGTCATTCCTGGGTCACAGATTAGGAGGAGGGCATCAGTACTTTGGACAACAAAGTACAAGGGGTGAGAAACAGGCCTATACCTACAGAACATCAGGAACTGAAACGTTTCCTTGGCCTGGCCCAGTATAGGAGGTTTGTGACGGGACTCACCTGCATGCCTGTAGATGTGTGCGCTACGGAGAGTGTGGAAGGAACCTGTAGCAGGAGTGGGGTCACAGAGGCTGGTGACGTTGGGAAAATGACGACCCTCCCATGACTTCATCAAGGGTTCTACTGCGCACGATTATCAGAGATGTAGAGGACTTCTGCCACATTTGTGATAGACACATGACAAAGAAATGCCCCCAGAACAATTTCACCCTGCTTGCAACAGTTTCTAGTGGATAACCAATAGGAGGTAGAAGGGGCTGAACATCAACAGATCCTTCTCAGTAACAGAAAGGGGTGAGAAATACGTGCTAACAGCCATGGACTACTACACCAAATGACTGAAGGATTATGCCTTGCCCTTACCAGGGGGCTGAGTTGATTGTGGATCCACAGGTCAGCAGTATACTTAACTGGATCAAAACACCACAGGCCATATGTAGCGACCAAGCACAGACATTTAAATCTCAGGTGCTCACTACCATGTGTGACTACCTAGGCATTCATAAGACCTTCACAAATGACTCTGTACCAACAGAGATACGGCCTTGTGGAACAGTTAAATAGGGCTCTAGTAGAAAAGGTAGCCATTATAACTGCACAGCACCAGCATGACAGACACATGCGTCAGTGCATTGCTCTCTTGCACTGCCAAGTTCAGGTCTCCACAGCATAGAAAGGATGAGGGGCCATGTCTACGTGGTTCATGTTTTCCCACTGCAAAGGGAAAAGTTAGCAATCTGTACATCGTGAGCACCAAGTGGTTATCCAAGCTTTGGTTCAGACTAGCAGTTTGTGTTTTTCTGAGAGTATCTGGCATAGCTATGGCTGACAGTAGCTTGTGTCATACTATTTGTTTGCAATAAATGAACTTTAATTAACGCCACCGTCAGTGTGAAAAACATTCTGCCACAGAACTTCAACTGTAGAATGTGAAATCCCAAAGCATACCCACGCCTTTGTCTTATCAAACAATCTGACACACATGCCTCATTGAACAGAGGCCTGCAATGACAGTTGGTTTACTGCATGTGTCATCTGGGGCCAAACTAAGCCAGGTCTGTGTTACAAAAAAACATTGCCATTATTGTGATCTTTTGTTGCCCAATCCACATTCGGTATTTGTACTGTGGGTTTGTTCTTTGGTTTTGTGTTTTTCTTTCCATTTGCCACACAAGTAAAATTTGCCACAGGGATGTGCAGTTGGATTCTTTTCCTGAACGATGAATCAAAACCAACTGTAAGCTCTCTCACCAAACCCAATGCAAAGTGTCTAGAGTGAATGACCCAAGCATATGGTCTTACGAGTACTGGAATGAATACTGATGTGATAGTTTTCATGAAATGCCATAGGAGACTCTGATTTGAATGAACAGGAAAATGCACACACACCCACAGGGGAGTGTACCAGAACATGCTGGTTTATTACGGATTTGCCTTAGGATCGGAGTGGTTCCTCAGAGAATAAGGTGTGAAGGATTTGCTGATGAAAGTCGAGCACTTCCTTGGAATCTTTCCCATTGGGATATATGCTTTCTGAGACAAAGGTCAGTGCCCCTCACGGACATTTTGCAACCACTAGAGCAGGGGTGGCCAACAATAGGCTTGGGAGCCACTTGTGGCTCTTCAAGTGGACTTTTAAGGCATCACAAGAACAGGAGTCGTATTTTCTCCCTGCCCCCCCATTGCAAAAGTAATGACCCCCCTGGAGACAGCACGGTACGGGAGTGTTCAGTGGAGTAAGCCATTGTCCGAACTTCTGGACTTCACTGTACCAAGCATGCCCTGAGTCATCGCCGAACACTAGATTGGCATTGTGGAAAATAAATAATGTTCATGCTTAACTAACAGCACTGGTCATGACTGTACAGCATGGACCTGTGAGGCACTTACACATTTCTCAACTGGGCTGGACATGCTCAGCATAAATGGGTTTAAACAAAGGTATCTATACAGTTTGTTTTCCGTCCTGGGGGACAAACTCAATAACTTCTGCCTCTACATTTAGCATCAGATGTTCCCCCCTCAGTGGACTCAAGGTCAGTCTTTAAACTGAATACTTCTGTATGACAGGCCCCTCAGAGGGCAAAAAAATTCCAGCATGTGTTACAAAATGAGGGGTCCGAGAAGATTACTGTTGTGTTGATACTATATTGCTCCAGATATTAACCAGCAAGCCAAGGAAATCTTAATAATACCCAAAGCAGAAGAATAATTATAAAGATTCTTTGTATTTGAAATGGACATGGGGATACTGTATGCCTAGTGCGTTACCTTATTCAGCACAAAATCAATAACATTTGTCATTTTCAGTTGCTTATAAACAATATCCATGCATACATATGCCAAACTGCTTTATCTTATGCAGGGTAGTCTGGAACCCATCCCAGGCAGTATAGAGCACAAGTACTCCCTGGATGGGGTACCATTGCAGGGCATATTAACACCCAGTCACACCCTATGGGCAATTTTAAGACACACTGATTAGCCTATAGCGCATGTCTCTGGACTGCAGAATGAAACTGGAGTACCTGGGGGAAACCTGCAAAGGACAGGAAGACCATGCAAACTCCAGATACACAGACCCAGAGGTGGGATTCAATCCTCAACTGTAGTGCTAACCACTGAGCCACCGTGGCCCCCATAAGCAATGTTCTAATGTGTTAATTTTCAAAATGAAGCTATATCTGAAATAAAACTTTGACTGCTATTGTCTCTGAGCCTTTTTAATTAGATGCAGCTATTGGCTTAGTGTTTATGAAGACCTAGCTTGAATGAAGGAGTTATTCAATTCAATTCAATTCTGTGGTATACTGTGACAGAAGAAAAAGTAGTACAGTTATTATTATTTGTTTTATTACAAATACGCAATTTACATTCAGAAATTCATCATCAAATTTGGAGAGGATTGTGATTTGAAAGTTGATGAGTTAGCTAATATTAGCTTATTGACAAGCTCCCCCAATGCTGAGACATTGCAGCATTTCTTGTGCATTTTGGGAATAGTGGCTCCCAAAAAACCAACCAGTAATGAACGACCAGGACAAACGATTCATTTCCTTGGTTTCTATGTTTCAAAATTGACAAGTTAGCTACCATGAGCTTATTGACAAGCTCCTCCCATGCTGAGACATTGCAGCTTTTTTTTTGTACATTTTGGGAAACGTGACTCCCAAAGAACCAACTCGTAATGAATGAACAAGAAAGATGATACATTTCTTTGGCTTCTGTGTTGGTTCCCTTGCTTTCATTCTTCCCCTCCGTGAACTTGTGTGAACCGTACTGTAAAATGGAGATATCAATAGGTTAAAAAGATCACCCCAGCAGCCCATACATCACTTGGAGCCCACTGCTGACTTTCAGTTCTTTCTTAAAGTGCACTTGCCATGTGACCATGCTTCACAGAGCACATTTAATTGTAAGAAAGGGAGTAGATCCCCTTTTAATTAAATGAAATTCCATTGGCTGTACAGAAGTTGAGGGTCAGTGGGCAACGTCATTATTTCAAACAAGTTTTTCCAATGAGGGGGACTCTGAATTCCTTTCTCTGCCCCAGTACCTTTGGTACAGGCCTTAGTAGGAACAAGTATAACAGTATTTTTATGAATACTAGCTTACCAGTTAAGCTGTGTGTTTTTATATTGCATTGTAAACCTAGTAAATTAAATAATTCTTTTTTTTCCATCTTTTTCCTCACCTTATGACTTCACTCATATCAATAATTATTTGTTTAGAATTTAATATTTCTAAAAAATTCTAAAAATATTAAATGAGGGGTTTATCAGTAGGGGTGTGAGGCTCAGACGTTTGTACTTCAAACTGTCTTGGGCCATAATTGGTTTTTGGTTAAACATATGCATTTGTAAAAACAGTGCATTGTTACATTCCATAGTCAATGTAAATGTTCAAAACATTCTGGATGTTGCAAAGTGGCTCCAAAAAGCATATGTGAAAGTTAAAATCTGGAATCCTACCCCTGTTGGCAGAGCTGACATTAAGAGATTAGGGAGACGATGCATTTGTGTATGGAGGGGTATAGAACCCAGCCGTCTCATTTATTGACTGCTGCATCAGGCCCCATATCAGTGAAATTTGTCTGCCAGAAGCTGATGACACACACCATGGATTATACCGTGCCGCTATCACTTAAGTTGGCAGTGTAATTAAAGGCTGAGGGATTCTTTATTCCCGTTATTCTGGGGAGGCCAGAGCCAGGATGTAGAAATGGGGGATTGGTTTATATGCAACTCAATGCATGCTTCTTTTGAGTGTGATACATTGCATGCCTCCACTGGCATTTTAAAATGAAAGCTGAGCCTTGGGTCCGCTCACCATAAACTGTCTTAATATGAAAAATCAACCACTGGCAGAGTGGGAATGAGTGTTCATACGTATTTCAAGTTAAAATATGTAAAAACACTCATTCCTACTCTGCGTGTGTTTGATTTTTAACCATTATGACAAAGAGTAAAACCTGATTATAGCTATTAAAATCTATTAATGTCTAAAACACTCACACCAAAGGAAGCACCACATTGCCCTGACAGTTAGTCTTGTGAATTACTGTCTTACTGACTCACTGTAGTGACTTCTAGAACATTTCTTCTCCCCTTTCCTGTCCTCTATGTCATAACTGATCCATGACAGGGACAGGCCATGTTTAAATTTTGCCATGGGAAGACAAAGGTGTAGTAGGAGACACTGAGAGAGAGAGGATTGTGTTGAAGGGAACCAGGGGCACTCTCCGTATTCGTAGAAGTATTAAAGATTGCTATGACCAAATACTAGCTATTTTCTGAGTCTCAAATAACAACAATCATTGCTGGAAGCAATTTCTCAATGTTTTTTTTTTTTTACGGCAGCTGCTTTTTAACTGACTTCTTTAGCACCTCCATCTTTAGAGAGTCTCAAGTCTGCCTGGAAGCCATATTCAGGCAGGATAAAAATGCAACTTCCATACGTCTTCTAACTGCTTGTCCTAGACAGGGTCATGTTGAGTCTATCCTCGGCAGTGCAACTGGGACAGTATGGCATTCTGCTGGAGAGTACACCCACTCGGGTGGTTAAAAATCACATGAAGCACCATTTGATTTGAGGTACCGCATGCTTGAAGCAGTTGTAGTCCCCAGAAACAGCTTCTGCTCTGCACTAACAAAACTGAAGTGAACCATGATTGACCAATCACCTTCAGAAGGTTCTGATTTTGTGACACCTCACTTGTAAGACAAGTGTTAACTTCTGTTGCAAGGGCATTCGCATGTTCAGCAGTGTCATTGAAGACATTCATGTCCTTGACAGCATCCTCGAACTCCTGACATGTCGCATCATCCTCCCATGTTGAGGAGGCCTTTGCGAAAGGGTGAAGGCCCAATGTTGGCCATTTGGAAGAGTGCCATCGAACAGACTGAAACATATCAAATGCTCCTAATGAAGCGACAGACAGTTCAACGCATGCTATTAATAACCATATACCCATTATTTGCATCATAAATTGGAGAATTTCACAGACCTGATACAAGCCAACATTTTGGGGGACCTGTAAATATAGCTGAAACAAGCTGAAATTTTGCACTGAGGTTCATGATTTGAAATGAAAACAAAGTACCATGTGTCTCACACTGCAGCTGAGACATTTGTTTTTTTATCCTATTGTCAATGCATGGACCACCCTAACATACACAAGTCACAATCTATGGGCAATTTAGAGACATAAACTAGCCTGGCTGCGGGAGGAAATCTTCCCGACACAGGGGGGGACATGCAAACTCCACACAGACAGAGTAGAAGTGGGATTCAAACCCTGGAGGTGTGAAGTGACAGTGCTACTCACTGAAGCACTGTGATACCCAGGACAAGACTCATTCATACACAAATGATCTTTTGCCATTTAAAATAGGTATGTAGTGAAAGTGTAACTATTTTTAGGAGGTAGATTTTCTCATTTTGGAAGGGAGCAAAAATTAACAGTTATCTATTTCAATTTTTAAAACAAAAATATAACCTCCCACTTTTCTCCAGTGTCCTAACAGAAGACGACAAACTGATCAAGACTCCCCTCTGTTAAATATTCACTTCCAACTTTTTACAACTAAAATATGTGCAAATCTCATTTAAAAATATAAGGATAGCCTAAGGGAATGCAATGTCATAAACTGGTGCTTAATTCCCATAGGGAAATAGGAGGCTTTCAACAGAAGTCCCTGTCTTAACGTACCCTCAAACACAGATGGAATTCCAAATTGTCATTGCTTAAAAAAAAAAAAAAAAAAAAAACAGGCTCTTTTTTATTCATATCATTTTTCTTTACAGTATGAAGGTGAGATCACAGCTGTTAATTCCATATGCTAAGTGGATTAGGTTCTGTGGATCAGATAAATATTAAGTGCCTATAAACTTCCCTGTCCAGTTTGAAGACCTCACTGTTCTTGTAGCTTTCTCTGGAGCCACAGGTTAGCAGCCTCAGCCACAGTTATGTTTAGAGCTCCACCAGCAAAAGAGGGTTTATTTAAAAAGTCCTTATCCACCTTGATTCTCAAGTGCCAGGTATATATTATACAAACAACTTTATTCCAAACACCAGGGACTATCTCTCCCTGGTTAGAACTTAACAGACCTTTATTTTCCCTCCTTCCTTCACCGTATCAGCCCCTGCAGCTGCCAGGATGGCCTCATTAGTGTGTACATTCATACACTGGCTGGATTTCATAAAGCAGCCAAAGGTAGCTTAATAGTGCCTTTGTCTTCATTTATGCCATAAACTATAAAACATGTTGAAAAACAGATATAATGATATTGCACTCACTTTTCTAAAACAGACACTACCACATGCATGCACACACATGCAGATGCACACACACACACACACACACACACACACACACACACACACACACACACACACACACACACACACGAGTGTTTACCCAGAAAGTGCTCACAAAAATTTGACTTGAAGTCAAAGGAGGTAGAGAATGAAATCCCCTGAAGTGACTGGCCCTGGAAGGGAGATGCACAGGCCTGTCAGAATATGAAATGGGCTCCAAGCTGGAAGTGTGGATTCCCCAAGCTGCTCCCACCTTGTTCCTCTTCCCAGGCAGAACATCTGAACTTCTGATAAACTGTAGGAAATTTCAGATGCAATAGTGGAGTGTCTTGTTTCTCTGCAACACCTGCCAGTGTGGTAATGCGTGATACTTTCCTAACTTAATTGGAGCTTTTTTGGACAGTAACATTTGTTTATGACTTCTATTACTCTCTCCCAGTATGGAGTTAATATAGGTTTACGATCAGGTCTGGGGTTTAATCATTTGTACGTGGTATATGGTGCAAAACTTTTGCAGACTCAATTAAGCACAGATAGCAGAGTCTTCTTGTTGAAACCATACAGACACAATGCCTACTTCTTGGTTGGGGTCAGTAGTTCTAGTAAAGGAGAAAATGATAATCAACAATTGTTGGACTGAATGTAGCACCAGACTTGATTTAAATATACAATTACTGCTCACTGGCTTTTGAGGAGGCAAGTGCCGTAACTAATGACTTCAGCTGCTCACCAAAGTAGTATCACCCTAGAATAATGAACAAAAGCTGCCGGCTTTGCTTTCCAAAGAAGCCTAGAAAGATTATTCGGTGACAAACAGACCTTGTCAGCTGGAATTCATTTTGTAGCTTTCTGCTATCATCCATGCATCAATGTTCATTGATAAGTCAACAAATTTGGGACTACAATCCTGTGAGGTTGTTTGACACTGAAGCCTTTCAGGGTCATCTTATAGTGATGGTGGCAGTCTCCGCGAACATAGTCACTGGCTTCATCTACCGCTCTCTGACTTTTTTCTTTGACTTTCCCTCTCCAATGAACCACTGGTTGCAATATCTGATACGTCCCTGACACCCTGTCCAAATCCCCCTGTCATGTGATTGTACTTACTTTCGCAGCTCACAATTGCATTTGTCAATAATGTATGGTGGCATGCAGAACTCCCCTCTCAATACAGCCCAGCAAATGGCTAGCATACCCCATCGGCCCCATGTGTGAATAATTCACTTTATACGGAGCAACATTCTGCTCAGAGGTATCATTGCACTTTTAAAGGGGATGGCCATTGTGCACCACATTTTGAAAGTACATTGACTTCCAGCTCGAGTTTGGCAATCCTACACTCTCTTGTCTGCTAAAGAACATTAGTTAAGTGAAAAATATGATAATGAGTTGTTTTGATTAGTTGAACAGCCTTTTAGATGATTTTCACGCAAGTGCACATGTTATGAAATTACTTGTGACTGGTTACCACCATGTACTTTGCCAGAAAATCATTTTGTGTTTGCCATTGTGCAAATTATTTTCTCACAAGGTTTTCTGAACATCACCGTTGACTGCTGGAGTGAGATGCGAATTTAGCAATAAGGAATTCTACAGATACTTACTAATGGAAAGAGATTGTGATTGAAATCTAAATCCCCCTGAGTCTGTGAGCTATCCTGTGTAAAATTTAATTTGGAAACACTGTGGGAAGGAAAAGGAACTTTTCCTGGTGCTGTGGTTACTGTTGATTCTGATGAGTAGCAAAAGGAGAAATTGATGGCCAATGAGCCTCAGTGACATAGGAGAAAGGGGCGGGTGATAACTTTGGATGACTAATTAAAAGGCAAGCCTCATAAAATTTGGTAGCCATTTCTTGCAGCCAAAATAGGACATTTCCCTTAGTTTGTTTTTTTTTTACCCCATCTTTCTCCCTGACAATAGTCTAACTTATTCAAAAATAGTTTTATCTGCGACAACTCACCGCCTACCAGGATGGAGCCAGCACTTAAGGTGCCTACAGTTGGCTTCCCTTTCACAGTGCCCTCTTTTCACACAGTGAGCTGATTACTCTCCCATGCATGGAATCATACAGATATTATACCATCGATAAGGACCTCCCAATCACAACAGATACGTGGCACTGCTTGGATTTGGACCATGATCCAAGCAGCAGACCAGCCTAGGCTACGCTGAGCTACTTAAGAGGCCCAGATATCTGTTGTATTATTGATAATTACTTTAGCGTACAGATAAGCTTTTCAGTGATATCAAGCGTTTGGTTACTCAAAAGATGTGCTGAAAATGATGGCACTTGTTTGTGATCCATTCAAAGCATCAAAGCAACTTCAAAGCATTGCATCACTAGAGGTAATGTCAACTTTGAAAATGAGGACTAAGACCACTTCTTAAAAAATCTCCTTATAGCATATATCTGATTAGAACATTAAAACCACAGAGGTTCCACAGAGTGAATTTTTAACTCAAACTCACTGAAATCTGGTCCCATTCCAATTCAGGCTCATCTGATGTGCATAATCTATCAATCAAGGCATATGAAATCAATATTGATGTTTTCTTTGACTTTATATACATACAACTGGTAGATATTTGATGTAGAAGGGAACCAAAGTGAAATGTGCTGAGCAGAAATATTTTAATGGTTGGATTGCGGTATTGTAACCGTGGAATACAACTTGTAGTATTCTTATGACCCTTCTAAAGGTCAAGATGTGACTGTCACACAATGTTATTAAAGCTGACATTTTTAACAAAAAACAATTTAGTCTAATTATTGCATTTAACGAACTGCACCAAAAATTGCCAAATATTTCTCCATAGTTTAACCACACACAAGATGTGCTGACATATAGCTAGATATGTAGCAATAAAATGACATGGATAAATCACCAAAAAGGTTGAAATTTACTTTGCACAAATAGAAAGTTAAAGGGGTGGGCTGCGGGTTGTGGAGGCCAGTGGAGGGATTTCCATGATTGCAATATAGTGAGAAAGACTTTTCGACATGATGGCTTTGTGACCACTGTTGCCTAAATGTGAGGGTGGGGAGGATCTCTGGGGATGCCACTCAATGTCCTGAACCAGCCTCTCATTGGCAGGATGGAGTAGGGGAGGATTTTTTTTTCAGATGGAGGCAAGGCACCCTGCCACCAAATATACTCTGCACTCAGGCCGAGGAGGACCTGAGGGTGGAATGAGCTTTAGTGGAACACCAAATGCAATGCTCCGTGTGCATGGATGGTGTCTTTGGGCCCCTTCCTTCTCTGTTTAATTTGGACCTGTATGTATTTCTGATAGCCTCTTAGACGAAATGATGAGCTGTATCAAGTCGCTGCAT
Source organism: Gymnarchus niloticus (assembly GCA_009936485.2). Taxonomy (NCBI): domain Eukaryota; kingdom Metazoa; phylum Chordata; class Actinopteri; order Osteoglossiformes; family Gymnarchidae; genus Gymnarchus; species Gymnarchus niloticus. The sequence goes on along the minus strand of JAACJT020000105.1, from coordinate 18,839,339 downwards.
TGTGCTTCAAGCCTCTTTAAGGTTCCGACTACCTTAATCACAGAGAATGAACCGAAGAATATAGTCCTCTGGGGTCTGCAATTATATGAAGTGTGGCACAAAGTATGCACCCTGGGAAATGAGATTGGCACCATCTCTCATGGCAACCAAATTTTGTAGCAGCTCTTAATCCAGGCTCCTGCATGGAGGCCAGGTGGACCTATCCCTCCTTATTCTTTGAGCAAGAATTAATCAGTTTGGTTGCACAGCAGGCACTTTAATCTGAAGTGACTTTCACAGGTCATGGTTTTACCAATTTACAAGCCTGTTGATTTCTTTTTTAAGCTGAAGTGCAGAGCTTGTTAAGGAATAAAAAATCTTCCAGGGACTTGGACCGGAAATCATTCAATTACGTGCCAGGTCCATTAGCTACTATGCCCCGTCCTGCATAACAGAAAGTTACTTCCAAAGTGTTCAAAGCCCCAAAGTCCCTAAAGTGAAAGACCATTAAGCTGGTAAACCATACGCAGTACATTTGCTGTCCGTGTTACTAGCTTCTTCATAAACCTTTTCATTCCTCAGTGATATTAGCAAAACTTTAACTGTTAATCAGAACCCTGACCTACACTGTTTTTCTTACTTTAATTGTTTCTCTGCTCTGTGTCTCATTACTTTTTTTCTGTAATCGCTACATTGTGTTACAATCACTTCTGGCAATGTTGCTCTCAAAGTTTATATTTCAGCTGTTCATGACCTGAAGGTTGCAGAGTAAAATCCAGATCACCATAATATCATTAATAAAACCTCATTCAGAATGGTAATCATCCAGCTGTACAAAAATATTCATTATGATTCCTTTGGATAAAAGTATCTGGTAAACAAAGAGATGGTGCCACTTGACGGCTGCCAAACAGTCACCCCTGATCAACTGAGGCAGGTCTGCAACAAAAGACGCACTTACTCATCCTAGATTGGCCTCATCACTGTACGCTGTCTGCCTGCGAAAGCAGGGCTTGGGCATTTGCTGAGAGCAGCCAATTACAACTCTGGAGACAAATATGTAGGATGCTTTTTTTGTAACTGACAGGTTTGGATAGTGCTGTACACCACCATCAGTTTAATAAGATGCTGTCACTTGAAGGAGGTTGCTTTGATAGTAGCATCAATATATTTACTGGAAGGAGACTGAAGACCTACAATATGACAGATGGGCTTTTGGAAGTGTTTAGAATTTAGAAGCAGTTTGCAAACTATAGGAAGTGCATAGCATTTAGCACAGAAAGCCATTCATCCTGAATGAAACTTCAGTAAAAACACTATATTTGAATATAAGGAGAGAGAAAAGTCTTTAACTATTAAGCTATATGCCTTTAAAACACCTTTTGGGAGGTAAGCAATATTCTCACGACACTGAGGGCTCTGGATTTCAAAACCGGGTCTGAATCTCAAGCACTGGCATTGGAGGGTTTGTCCTCCCACATATGTTAGGTCTTTCAGCATTAAGTTGAAGCCTGAACTTGTCAGAGCCCAGCCTGCATGTACTAGAAAGCCCCAGGGTTTGTTCTTACCTCCTGGGTTTAGATGATGTGTCCTTCTGTGCAAAACTCCCAGACAGCAAAGCCGAAGCTCCTTCTGCCATCAGCAGCCAAGGTCACAACATTCTAAAGCCCCTCGTTTATCTCTTCAACTGCACAATAGCACTACCACTACAAAACAAACATCATAGTCCTTGAAATGAGGGTGACTACGACATATGTTAGTCTTTTGACATTTGGGACACTTCAGAACAGTGCCTAGCACATAATAGAATTTAGTTTTTTAGATGAATTATAATGCAGAATTAAGTCAAAGGCATCTTAGAAACTGTAGTTTAGCAACATTAATGCTTTTAAGAATGAGTTGATCACAACATACCAACAGCGTGCCACCAGAAATTAGCAGAAAGTCTTTCATGACGCTGTCTAGTAGTTACTAAGGCCTAAGGCATGATGACATATAAATTAATTTTCACTTTCTTCCAATGAATTTCTCATTCATACTGCTAATCCAAAATGAGTATCCCAATTCACCCCATTGTTTTGTTGAACTCCACACTCCTCAGCATAACCCCTTGTCCTGGAACTAGAACATTCCTGTTACCGTGGCTACCATGAGAAAAGTCTGACACATGGAACTGAAATAAATTTGTCTCAGGCATCCCACCATCTGCAAAGATGGATTCCAAAGGGACTAATTAGAGGAGTGAAGCAAGCTGGAAAGCTCATCTGAAACCTTTTCTCTTCTCCGTCAAATTAGCTAGACTGTGGCCCGGCATTGCTGAGTCGCTTAAATTGGGTTAGGGTTTATTGTCATTTGCCATGATCCCATTTATTTCCAATTGTTGTTTGTAAAGTGTAATGATGAAAAAATGTGTTTTAATTTTATTCATCTGTTTATCCAGACATTTTCAAAACCCCTGCTTGCATTCTACATAACACAATCTAAAATAAACAAGTGAGTAAATAAATGCAGAAGACACCTGTTACAGTAGCAGTAAGTTAATAAACATAAAGTCGTAAAAGCCTCTGGTTAACACTGATTAGACATAATGAGGTGTACTTATCCCTGAAGAAGGTGATTGAATATCACTGTTCTTCAGAGCAAATGTTAGGAAAAATCTGACATGGGTCATCTATGTAACTTTACTTCAGGCCAATCGCTTGATATTCTAAGAAAAGTAAGTTACTCAACTGGCTGTTTTTATTGATGAGTACAGCTCTTATTGAATAGAAAAGGTACGTGTTATCTTATGAATGGTTGGGGCTATGTTATAGTTGTAAGAAGTTACCTTACTTGAACTGATGTGGAATAGAATGAAGGAGGTGCAATAATTGTAAATTAATGATAGTCTTACTGCATGAGAAGTGATTTTGCAAAGCTTTTAATGAAAGAAGAATGGAGAAATGAAGCGTGGATTGCTGTGGGATTGCTTTGGGACATGGTGCAACTTGTTTACAGCCAGACAATTTGCATGAAGGAAGGAAACACAAGGCTAGTTTGTTCTTTTTGTTGTGCCCTCAAACCTCAAAGTGTCTTGTGTTTGGCTCCTGCCTGCTGTCACGTGCTTGGATTGGACTTGACTGTAAGGCCATGCAGTGCTGTGACTCATGCAACCCGTCAGTTGATAGAGGTGGGCCTTTGAGTCACAGACAATTACCATGTACCCGCCCAGCTTTGGAATCAGGACTCCTCTGTTCCTCCTTGTCAGTATGGCTTTCTGTACCGATTCTTTTCAAAACCCTCCTTTCCCCTTTCACTTCCTCTATCCAACTAACATAATTCATCCAGTTAAGGACTGGTAGTCCACTGTCACAATTGTTGTTCCGTACAAAAGGAAGGCTTGTTTGCTCCGGCCTAGCTATGATTCAGAGTCAATTTTGAGATATAAGGTATTGCAAGCCAAGGTTGTTTTCTGTTTTTTTACAAATATATAATGCAGAGTGTTAGGTTTCTTTTAGTAGATTTTAGGTATTTTCTTGGGAACAAGTAGGTTATACATTTAATTTTTATGAATGATCACTGTCTGAAAGTTTATAAAGATACTTGAATTGTACTAATATTTAGTAAAATTCTATAAGGATGCATTGACAGAATGCAAAATCAGTCTTCTTAAATTGTGTTGTTTGGTAGTGGGGTACAAGCGAGTCTTTCCAAGGCCTACACAACTCTTTGACGCTCATTACCTCTCTACTAACCAGCTAAGCGTGTCACTGGGAGAAGGGAAGACTGGCATGGTACTCTCAGACAGAATGGAAAGTGAATGGTGTGTTCTTTACAAAAGACTAACGTTGTGTACCTTTACCTTTCCACCATTCAGCATCAATAGCTTAATGTCTGATATTTTTTTTCTGGTAACATAGTCATTTGCATTTACTAAAATATGAATCAGTTATGGATCAGTTACCCAAGTACACTGGCATATGGGTCCCTTTTCGGTTTATTCCAAGTCATTATTCTGTGCTACACAACATCAAGTGGAACCTCTAGTACAAGGTCGATGAAAATTCATATAAAAATAACGTAATTTATTTTCAGCTCATCGTATGCTGTATATTGCACAAAGGCTGGTCAGTGACTCTGTGTAACTGTGTGTGTGACTCAGGCTGTCATATCCAACCCCCTGTTGAGCATTCCCTCCCACTCATGAAACACCCATTTCCCCCACCCCTTAGCGGTATCAGAGATTGATTGACATGTTTGCCTTGCAGAATGCGGGAGAGAAACCTACAGAGCGTGCTGCTGCTGGCCCTCTGCATGGTTTCTCTGTTGGGACACCTGGCAATTGCATCATCATACCGGAGCCACATGGGTATGTCACATGACTTTGGTACACCTAATGTTCATTTGTATTTTACTGCAAAATGCTGCTTTGGTAGCTCAGCTGTCAGTAAATGGTTCATTCATGAGTATGCGTGGTATGTATAACTGCAGTCTTTGTTCACATTTGGTATTAACTCTTTTGGTGAAGTGATTGCTAAAATGAGATAGTGAAATGTAATAAAATAGTATTCTCTACATGCCCTTGAGGATTGGAGTAGTGGGTCTCTGATATAAAAGTACACCTATAGAATATTTATGTTTAATTTTAAACTGGTTGCTCCCTTTCCCCTCATGTACGTGATCCTGACAATCCAACTGTTGAGAGCTTCAAAGAAAGTGATACCAGCATGGGCCTTATGTTCCGCAATAAGGAGAATACCCATCACTGGCTTTTTCAGTCCACATGCTCTCTTAGCCTCAGAAAAAGTGGCCTAAGGGAAAGGCTACAGCCTTCATAGAGATTTTAACTAATGGGCCAGCTCACAAGTCCCAAGGCTATGAAGGCAGATCCGGCGATGACAGATTGAGATAATGAGTCTCAACCTACAGGCAGAGAGTAGATGGGGGGGGGGGAGTAAAATGGGATGGGATGAAAAAAGAGGGAGGGCTTTGCATTGACCAAAAGGTGTATTGAAATGCAGAGCAAAACATCGTAAACAGAGGAAGGTGGAGGGGCCCAGATTCTCATAGATTTCCACTGAAGAAGGTTGAGAGAAGGTCACAGTTACTGAATACAGCTCTAGAGGAACATAAAGAGCCACAGAGGGAATGTGGACATTTTTTTTGCAGGGGGGGTCACAGTCTCTGTAATCTTAGCTTGATAAATCGTCAGAGAATTGTACATACTAATTCTCAATGGCTGCCAAATTTCAGAATTTTCTACTGAGATACAGACTGCGGGCAAAAATGTAGTGGCAGTCCAAAGTTCAATTCTGTCTTATTGAATGTTTATTGTTTGGAGTGAGGGGACTTGCTGTGTCCATGGAGCTGTATCAGCCAACATTGTTGTACACTGGGCTGTTGTCCATCAATTTCAAGAGTTTGAGTTGCTCCTATGGCCTTTACCTGGGCTGCACAATCACATGGCAACTCTTAGCATCTCTTCAGGTCAGACAAAAGGGGCAAGGGTAAGTCCAATAAACAAACCTTTTCATCCCATGGTTTATAGAGGTCGGAGCCTCACTGAAACAAATCAACCTTTAACCATAACCTGTAAGGACTGGAGAGAATTATAATCATACTGCAACCCTCAAAGCATTTTACAACAAACTAGTCCAGTGGAGGCAAAAATGAAATGGGTTAAATGAGAGGCTCAAGCCATTATAAAGTGACCCTGAAGCCTTTTTCAGAAAGGCTTTTTGATATTGTTATGATACCCCAGTCTAGGGTTGGGGTGTAACAGAATGGATGTGAAAATAGTGAATGACAACAGCACACAAATGGGTAGTGATATGATAGTGACTTTATATATTTACAGGTGAACAAAGACAATAACAAATGTGATTTTTACACCGGTAATAAATATCATCAGGAGTGACCCAGGCCAAAACAAACTAACGAATGAATCCCAAAGCCAACCTCACCTACAACAAAAAGGAAACAAAACACAATTCCTCTCCCTGACTCCCTATCAAAACACACAGAACCAAAACTACACGCAAAAAAAAATGGCAGACACTCCCTACACACCGGATCCAACTCACACACACACACACACACACACACACACACACACACACACACACACACAGGCCAAGGCGACGGTATCCGAAGGGCGAGACAAACGAAACACCCGACAGAATAAACAATAACCAAATAATCAAAACGAAACCAGCAAAAGTACAATAGGGAGAAGCGATAATCAGGGAAAACCAAAAACAATCCAGAGTCATACACGATAAGCAAATACACCATCAATAATAACGAAGCGAAATCTATGACCGAAGCAACGCTGGGGAATGGCTCGATGGTGGTGCTTTTCAAAACGGAAAACCGGAAGTGACGAACTGTTCGGAAACGAAGTGCGAGATGTGGGCGGGGCCATGGAGGCGGAGCGGACGAATGGAGGGAGGACTGGAGAGACGAACAAGGCGAATGATAGGCAGGCGGACCTGGAACAAAAACACACACACACACACACACACACACACACCCCAGAAAATCCCACGGCACGTAACAATATGTCATAAACCCAAATACATTTGTGACCTGAGTATAAACTTGAGAGGTTATGGGGTTAGATGGGTACAGTTATTTTCTGATTAGAATGTAAAAAAACGTTTATCTAAGTTGTTCTATCTTGTCGTTCCGAGTGTTAACGTTCAACAGTTGTTCATTCTTAATGCCTCAGTAATGTTTTCACTTCTGCTGCGAGTTTGTCATTATGTCTGGATAAAGTTTGTCAATCTCTAACCTTTGTTATTATCACCTTGCTATTCCTCCTGACTTTTGGTACCTCCGTCTGATTTGTCTTGAAGAATCTACTTTTGGTTACAATCCCTTTTAATCTGCCACTGTCCTTCCAGCTAAGTCCTAGCAGCTGTCATTGAACCAGAGGCTCAGCTAATGGAGACAGACAACCACTACAGGTAGAAAAGCAGACATCCAAGATTGTGAAAAACAGACTTTTAAGCATGTCTCCACCTTCAAAATAGAATTGCTCCTCTCTGGCTTGTCAAGCAAAAAATAAATAACTTAAATACTTAGAGAATGAAATTATTTAAGATGATGTTACAAGGATGTTACTACAGCAGTTGAGACCAGGACCTATATCAATGTTTCAGAGAGATAAGGTAGAACGTACTTGTGTTATCCTCTCTCTGTGCTGTATTTGGATTGCTGGTATACTTGTTCCACATGGGAAGATCAAATTATTTTTTTTCCTCATTTCAAGAATTTATTTGCGAAATTAAACAGCAAACTTCTTAGAAAAGCATTATTTATTTAAACAGTTTGAAAAATAGAACTACTCTTACAGCACAGGTAGTCGTTGACTTACGGCCACGTTTGGGTCCGACAGACCGGTCGTAAGATGAACTGGACGTAAGACAGATCAGCACATCTAAATGGTCAGGTGGTATAGTGGTAGGGTGGCTGCCTCGCAGTTGTGAGATCACGACATTGTCTCCTCTGTCCTTCCTGCGAGGAGTTTGCAAAGTGCTTTGAGTAGTAAGAAAAGTGCTATATAAATGTACTGAATTATTATTCAACCTTTTTTTTTATTTTTACAGCCTTTTTATTAACTTCAGACAAAGGCACCTTCATCTTATTGGACATGTTTAGGGGTTTTGAAAAAAATGCTAAATGTAACTGAATGTAGCGAAACTGCTGCAGGAAATAAACTGAGATCGTGCTGAATGACCCCGACTAGAGAGACAGCATGTGTACGGCAGTAGGAAGAAGAGAGCTGGTGTGGCAAAATCTGTCGTTTGCCTGCGAGACGCAGTAATGGTCATAACTCGAATGGTTGTAAGACGTATAGGTCGTAAGTCAACGGCTACCTGTATTAGCATACCATATATGCCGTTAGGTAACTTTAATAGTTCAAGGCAAATTCCATCCTCTAGTGTAGTACAGCAGACCCTTAAGATGTTAATTTCAATGTCAGTGCTTCATCCAAATCATTACATTGTTTTAAAAGCACATTTAGATGATCAGTTAATTAATATTTAGCACCTTCATTTAATCCAGCAATTCTCTTCATAAGAGCTTGATGGGTTGCAAATCTGCTTTACTATTCCAGGGCCACTCTGTGGTTATAGTTTGCTCATTCTTCCACAATGCTGCATCCATTTCGTCCCACAGTCCAAAGACATGCGGTGTCTCACTATTTGCCCAAAGTTTGTTTCCTCTGATGAAATGTTTGACATATTGCCTTTCCTTGTGCCTTGCTCATTCTGGGATGGGGTTCCAGGTCCCCAGCACCTCTGTACTGGATAAGCAATTAGAAGATGGATGAATTTTTTTTTGATATTACAGATTTTATTTTGCAAAGTAGCCCTGGCCAAATGGATACTCTTACATATAATAACCAGCAATACAGTAGACGACACTGAAAAGGGAGTGAGTAACAAGGCTTAATCATCTTATAGCATATAGCACTTATTATTATTATTTGTTGATTTTGGAATGTTTAGGACTCTTAGATCTTACATATACTAGACATAAATCAATGGATTAAAAACAAATGATTGAGATGTGGGAATGTTGTGCTGTTTGAGGATTAAAACATGACTGAATAATATAGTGAAGACAGATGACAAGTAGGACGACAAAGCAATGTGATGTGAAATACGCAATAACCCAAAACAAACTGCAACATTTCTGAAGGAAGCATACTGGTGCTGTTGTACATCCTTTCTGAAGAAGCAAAGACTCATTATGACCATGTTAAAGCTAAGCCCCGAGCCTCTTGCGATGAGTACATGATGAACACAACACCATTTGACTCGTTAGTCACTTGTACGGTTAGCAGATGACATGCAATGTGGAGAAACACGGGAGTGGCCAACACAGACCCCGGGCTTAGTGCGTGATTCAGTGTAACAGCATCAGTCTTCTCTCAGAACAAAGTATTTACATTCAACATGGATTATGGGTGACCTACAAATCTTTCACATTTTTAGCGTGACATACTGAACCATATGACACACTGATAAATTTTGAATCAATGTTGATTGAGAAGCGTCTTGGTGCACTCTGCCGTCGAGGTTCTGCTTTTGTGTGTATTGTATCATCGAGCAAAGCAGAAATGATGCACTTAAAAATGTACAACAGCTCAACTTAAGAACTAGGTACATATACATTTACACCACTGGTGTTTCAAATGAATATGCTTCCCCCTTGAGAAAAATATCAAAGGAAAACCCCTATATTAACGTATGCTTACATTAATTCTGGTTTATTTAAGTGTCTCTTCGTGCCAGTCATGACTCTAAATCCTGTCTATTTTAGTCTCTTGGCAGATGGTGCTGTGTTGATCCTCTCCACACAAAAGATTTGAAAAGGTTGGTAGGGGTAAAGCAAATGTTTGTGTTTTTGTATTCTTGGACATTTTTGTTATGGAGGATGAGGAGAAATGTACTTTCTAAAGACTTGATGTTTTTGTAATTCAGTTAATCACACTAGTAAAATGCAACAGTTTTTCTTCCAAGATAATATGGGAGCTGTATTTATATAATTGCATTGATCCTCAAATCTTATGTTACCAAGAGTTAAATCCGTTTCTCCAACAAGTCAAACAAGTCTAAGTCTGACTGGGGAGGTTTAATTCAGCCCATTACTCAACTTCAGTCTTTAATTCAAAGGGAAAAAATGGACAGATGCCAGACAATGTGAGATAGAAGGAAAGGCTGTCTATCAACAGTTATCAGTGCTGTGGGTTAAGAATTAAATGTCACGCTGGGAGGGGGAGTAGATTGGTGTAAGTTATTTGAATTTTCACTACCCATTCAGAAATGTTTTTATTTCTTTGTCAGCCCGCCCTTACAGCCCACACACATGCATGCCTGTTTAGCATTTGCTTAGAACAATCCTGTTTGCTGAGGCTTGATTCAGCTCCTCATGCAGGCTGATAATTATTGAGAAAGCAGACTATAGTAGAGGCTGACATTTGTCTGCTGAAGTGACAGCAAGCTGCTTCTGGGGAGATGGGGAGACAGGTCTGAACACTGTATCAAACCAACAGCTGCATGCCTTTATTTATTTATTAATTTACCCCCCCCCAGTCTGATTAATGTGCTGTTCAGGTGTTTTAGAGATTCAGTGTGTGTCCTTGAATTCCGATTGTTTATTCAGGCAGCCTTTGCAGCAGTTCAAAGGATGACAAGCACATCGACAAGGTATTCCGCACTTTTGCAGTTCCCAGTAATTAATCTTCCATGATGTCGTTGCGGAGAGGGAAAATAACTAGCAATATGCTGCCTTGGCAAAATTCATTCACTCTCAGTATTAATCTTCTCATTTCACAGTTAACATATCATTGATCTCACAGACCTCTGTATGTATTGGTTTTTTTTTTCTGAGATTGACTTAAATAATGTAAGACCAAGTTAGACATTTCCAGCACATGTTAGTGCCCGACAGGATTTATCAGATTATTTGATAAAGGAAGGGCTATTAATCTGTATAGAATGACCTTGAATCAAATGGTGAATATTACATTACAGTTAACTTTGTAGACTCATACATCATAGCTTTGTAAAGTTCAAATATTGCTCAGTACTATCTAGGCTCTGCGATGAACTGGTGTTCCATCCAGAAAGTACCCCAGTGTTTTGTCATATCTCCAGCCTGGGGTTTGCTTCAGCCTCATCCATGACCCAGACCCAAATAAACCACAAGTCAGCATCTCTAAGGCCTGAAGGTTACAGATTTCTTTGGTTTATTCCAGTGTGGTGTCCAGTGGTCTCATGAACTGTGGAGTGGAAATGTTAGCATCGTGGGTGTACGGTCAGATTCTGCCAGTTGTGGAAATCAATAAAATGTATTTTTACTGAGTGTTTTGAATCCCTGTTGTGACACAGGCATGTGGGAGAATTGTTTTCAAAATCAGAATATCTTTATTGTCATTGTAACGAGTACAACGAAATTTTAAACATCACAGAACAGAATGGATTACTTAAGATGTGGATAGTTGGGAAAAAAAATTGATGTACTATTTAATGATGTACCATTGGATTAGAAAATGATAATCTAGCCTAGATAAAGAAAGGTTTTCAGCTTAGTCTAGGTCTTTCCCCAAGTCTTTTAATGCGGCAGAAGGGAAAAAAAAAAGACCCTGCCTCATTGCATTAATTTGGATCTCTGCATGGTTCATCCATCTCTAAGGAAACTCTGGAGACTAATTAGGAATAAAATGTAAACCCATTATTCTGCACTGCAATCTGAGGGACCTCCAGCTATTCAACAATTCAAAGAAAATTTGGGTTTTGTTTTTTATTAAAATCGAGCAGGCTCCATAATGTTTCACCCTGATGAGTATAATTAGTGGGAACTAAGAATATATGTGGGGCCTGGCCTTTATCCTGTAAGTTTAGCAAGTCCTCGCCTTGTTAACAATGTAATAACTTGTATAAATTTCAGACTGGACATCGTTGCAAAGAATCTGTATTCATAGATGGAAACATTTACTGTTTATGAAAATTTGTTTTTAAGAATTTGGTTTCATTTTGTTTTTAAGTAGATACTAACACCAAAAATGTCTCATGGCAATCTGAGTTATGCCATTTTATCCTAAGAATTCCAATTTTTAGTTTGATAACAAATGTTAGGTCCTACTGAAAATGTTTGATAATCCATGAACTTTTCATTAAAATATAGTTTAAAAAACATTCAATCTCTGATACTCACACACTTGTGTTTTCTTATTTTTTTCATGGTCATTTATTTAAAACAGCCCCTATTGTACAATATAACAGTTGTAGGAAAGTAGTGTAAAAATTGAATTTAAACTATTTCCCTTTATGGTGGTGGAAAACAATCATTTTAATTTGTATTATTTAATGAATTTCTGCCTAAATTGATTATTTCTGCTGAACAATTTGCTCTCCATAGCTATTTCATTTGCCTCCCTCCCTCCCCCCCATGACCCTGCACTTGATAAGCAGTTGGTAGATGGATTTATCCCATACCCAGAACAATAATGATGCAGATGCTGCCTGTAATTTGAGAACCTTCTTGAAATATTATCAATACACAACTATCATCTGGATGTGCTTCCAGATCTTTTAAGATCGAAGCCCAAACCAAGATGCCTAGAGTAGATTTGAATGATGTATTTAGTTACTGGACTGTCAGAAACCCTTAATTTTTATTGAGATAGATGTGTTTTCTAGCAGCTCACTGTCCATTGGCAATGCAGCACCAGGGATTACATGTTTCAGTTTGGGTTCAGACATCCCTTGACAGAGAAGTCAGTGAATTCCTCTGAGAATCGTATGCCTGTTTTTGTGCTTCTGGATTGAGGAACTGCTTTTCACATCACAGACTAAAACCAGTGAGTCCCATTGGACAAGCATTGTCTTGGTTTAAACTCTTCTGTTATGCTATCAAAAGATGATTTGTATTTTTGCTAAATCGTTTCTCAAATCTGGACCCACAACTATTTTCTTTGTACAGTATATGCTTCCCACAGGGATATCATTTGCTAAGGCAATGTTAAGTACATAATGGCACTTGACCCCATGCATTTGTCAAGAACAACTGCAACATGTCAACACTCTGATCTTTAAACCTTGGGGTAATTGTGCTTTTGAGTTTGTGGCACCAAGACTTTGGAAAGCTCTTCCTGTGACCCTTTAGCTTACTCTGTGAACACATGAAGGCTAATTTATTCAGTCTGCGTTTGGTTACCATACACAGATGAAAATGAAAATCACCCCCAGTAGAACAACTGGCTGCAGCTAGATGGTAGACCTACGAATGCACAACTGTGACGGGGGATATAAAAGGACAGGTACATGTTGACCTGAAGCAGTTCTACTGATTTCCCCAGGTTACTTGTCCATCCTGGCATACCAGGTCCGCCCCTTGATGATATATCTTATTGTAATTTTACTGTTGTTTTATTGATTGTTATGTGTCCTGTTGTAAAGGTATGTAAAGCACTTTGACTTTTTCTGTGAAAGGTGGTATATAAATAAACTTTACTATCTTACCATATTTAAAATCTGTTAAGATACATTGATGACTGGATGACACAGAACTTTCCGTATTTTTGCTATTAGGCCCTAAATTACTAAAAGCCATCTGCATTTTCAGATTTTAAGCTGAACATGGGTGGCTTCTGGGTGAATGCAGATATTTCAGTAAATAACCTTGGTGTTACAGTCAACAAATACTCAATAGCTGACTCCGACATCAGAGATATATTTTAAGTGACTTTCTTTCATTCAAATTAAATAGCCAAGGCCACAAATATGCGGTCCATAAGTGATGAAGAAAAGCTGGTCTGTGTGTTCATTAGCTTGATGTTAAATAATTATAACCCTCTTTTATCTGCTGCACAAATACTGATAAAGTCTAGAGTTGCTACAGATTGTTGCTGCAGGAATTATTATTACTCCCAAAATGTGTGAATATATTAGAGCAGTACTTGCCTGCTACACTGACTATCAGACAAATTTAGAGTAGATTAATAAAAGAGTGCCTCTGACATTTGGATTTGCACTAATAAATCTTAGAGACCTCATTGAGTACTTCTTAGAATACTATTCTCAATACGGTTTATTTTTATTTCTTCAGGTAAAACTGTAAAGCTTCTTGTGACTAACTTGTTTGTAAGAATGTGCTCTGTTAAATAAGATCTGCTTGATTTATTAATTAATTTGGAGAGAATAGGATTGAAGCAATCTTTTTGCTGAGGTGAGGCCTTCGAAGATGACGGATTTTTTCACTCTCTGTCTTGGGAGGTGGCACTAGACGGGTTTGAAGATGGTCCAGCACTGTAAGAATAGGCTAATGTTCCATTTCAGCTATAATATTTCACCATATCAGCTGTGGCTTTATGTCTGCTTCTGGAATTGCAATCTCTGCCTATGAGTCTTTTAGTGCTCTTCCCATTAACACCAACTAGGCCATATAGTAGAGGAGCCCAAGCTGGATGGTGCACTAATGCATTCATCATCTGCAGGGCGGAGCCTTGCGGAAATCTATGCACAGACTGTGTGTGAGTGTGGGGAGGTGACACCATTTAGATAGAGATGACAGTTGTGTGACAGAGGAGCGTCAGAAAACAGGGGAGCAGTGGAATGAACATCACCTTCTTTCAGTGTATCTCTTTCTGGCATGCCTTTGTCTGCCTTGTCATCTTGCTATACCTGAGTCGTGGAAGTGGGACTATCACAGGAACTGTGTAAGAGGCTGACAGCCAGAGGGACTGTTCAAATGGAGCCTGTGTTTATGTGTAAAATGCCTTAATGCGAGAGAGTGGTACAATTGTTGCAGCCACAGTAGGCTACAATAGGCATCAAGCTGTACTGCTGCTGATCGCCATTGGACAATGGGTATTGCTTTGCAAGTTTAAGCCTAAGCTGATTTTCTTTATGCTTTCTCTAGGAACCCCCCACCCACATCCTAGCACAGACAATCTCCTACCTAGCTCCAGGACAGACATGGAAGCAGGTCTGCTAGTGGAGTCTAGTATTGTTGATGTCAGCCCTCCAACCCTTAGAGAAAATGCCTTCAATACATTCCCAGTCCTGCCTTATAATATTCCCTTATTTCTATTTAGGAAGGATGCTAGTTCACAGGACAGTGACAGAGGTGTGTTTTTATATGAAGGGCAGTTAGCTCACTGAGGGCATCCAGCTTCTCCAGGGAGGAGGTCAAGTAATTGAATGGTCAGCAGTGGTCTGCTGTGGGGCGGGATCTATGTATGGCTCTGACAAGGACTTCATGCACCTTATAAGCCCATTCGTTCAGACCTACAGAAGCATTAACTTGGGTAAATGGGGACATTTGAAATGGAGATGGAACAAGCAAACCAAAACTTCACATGCTCTATCTTTCTTATGGCTTTTGTCAGGATTTTGCTAACTTGGAGAGCATTGCTGGCCCATATCCTTAGTAATATATGCTCATTGTGTCATTCAGCCACAGTTTGTCCATTCCCACTACATCAGCTGATAAAACCCCTTGAAACTAAAGATGAAAAATTAACTTTCCAAGAGGCACATAGTGACTGTGTATATGACAACTAAAGTGCTGGGAATAAAATGGAGTGAAGTTTTTATGAAGTCTGGATGTATCTATGGGAACTGGACTGGAAAAATCACATGTGATAACACGTTCTTATATGGAGTTCTTAATCATCAGGTCTGTTTAAATTCATCCACTAAACCATTAGAGAAATTATTGTAGTCCTCTTTCTCTGCCTCCGGAGTTCATAGCAAATTTTCTGCTGTACTAACAAGGGAGATTACTGATTGAGACAGTGCTCAGTCTCTTTATGACTGGAAGACTTGAAAGGTGAACATGTGATGAAAACTGAAATATTACAAGGTGATTTTATACTTAGGAACAGGGGTTTATCTATTAAAAATTTTGTCCTGGAAGATTTCAGACTTTCACCTTGTGGATAGACAAGGCCCATTATGCACAATGCTTATTTTAGAGATGTACTCATAAATTGGGTCTTAATTATAGGTGTGTTAGTGTGTGTCACCAGACAGATGAGTCTGTTTTGCTATATAATGTCCTCTGATTATGTCTCGATTTTTCACAAAATCTGTCAGTCTGTTATTGATGATTTTGATTTTCTGATGGGAGATAAGAAATATAATTGTACATATTGTATATAGAAAATATTATTCATTGATGTGTTACTACTGCTGAGTGGCAGATTAGCAGTCATTCATTCAAATCAGTAAATACTGTACATTTCAACTTGATGCAAATGGTAAAGGAACAGCTTAGTAGCTGGCTATTTAATGTTATGTATTCCTCTTCACATACCAACATAGGCATGATTATACCACCAGTACAAAAACTGAAGTAGCAGATTTCTACCGGACAGCAATTTAAATGGGCACTAATGATTTTTTCATTCTTTCATAAAGCAGTCTATAAACAGGGTGGTGGGCCTCATCCTCTGAGTATTTCATCATAAATGTTTCTGCTGTTGCATTCCACCACTTTCATGGCATGTTTTGGTGTGGACCTTAGCCTGAATTTCAGGCTGTTTTCAGCATGTTGTTTTTTCTCTCCTCTTGGCTGACTGCACTTAGCTGTCAATCTATGTAGGTGGAGATGAGTGCATCGGAGTGTCATGCATCTTTTTGCTGATAAATCTTTTACCAGACAGGCTTGAGCGGAGCGCAACGCTCTGCTGCCTTGACATCGCAAATCCTAGTGTGTATAATATTTCTTGCTGTGCTGCTGCCACGTGGGAGAACCATCTGGACAGGTACTGCTACTTGGCAGGGGATTCACATGTTGGATTTTGAGATCACTAATGCCTCTATGTTTGCCTTGACTTTGAAGCAAACTGCTTAGCCGACTTTTCCTTCTTTTTTAGAGGGCACTATCGTTGGCAGCCTTGTCTAGCATCTTTGAATTTTTCCTGCTATTTATCTTCTTTTTCTACTTTATCATTGGGTTGTTTTGTGAGATTACATTTCATTTTATTTACTATTTCCTGTTTCATTCTGTTTTTCATCACCAACAGCACATTTTACGTAAAAAAAGGAGCTCCTTGCCGTGAAATCTGAAGCTGGCCCCAAATTGAGGGGTATCCCACTGGGGTTTGTAGTTAGCTGAGAGTTAAAGTGAGAAAGAGCTACTTGCATACAGTGATGAAGGGAAACTTGAGATGTTTGGTGAAAGGTGGGATAGCCTTTTTTATTAGCCCCGAGTAGTTTAATTGCAGACAAATTTTTGTGAAAGAATAAATTGGACATTGAACTAGTAGTGTGATTTTGAACCAGAGGCAAACTTCTCATGTGTAGTCTTCGTTGTTCTTTACTTTCTGCTATGAGTCAGCGTGGACACTGCATTTGAGATCAAACGTTTGTTGTATTCTTCCAAACACACCCCCTTGGTGCATTCGCAGCAATCTCTGGTGACTTTAATCATGCCTCTCTCTGACATACAGTATATGGAGCAACTTCACACAGCGTGGCTCTGAGAACAGAATGAGCATGGACAAGGTAAACCTGTTCCTTAGCTGGTTTGTCACCTGCATCTCCTGCCTAATAGAGGGACCTCATGGAGTTACACCTGTCTTAGTCCAACTTGACCCTTCTGTATTAGTCTCTATCTCTATCCCTTATTTTTCCATCAATTCTTCTCAGGTTAGAAGAGAATTATGATGTCTATGCATAGGCAAGGCAAAAGGCTCTGATGGCATTGACTCAAGATTCCTCTAGCATCTCAGAATACACATGAAAGACTTCCAAGACCAATTACACTTTGCATAATAGGCAAATGATTGGTGTGGAAGATACTGTCTTGCAGCTGCTTTACAGAGCCTTGTTGCACCTGGAGAAAATCTAGCGATGTCATGAGAATTTCATTCTTTGATTTCTCCAGGGAGTTTAACACCATCTAGCCTATCCTGCACAGGGACAAGGTCAAGGTGAAGCAGGCCGAGGATGCCATGGTTGCCTGTATCACAGATCACCACACCAACTAGCTACAGTTCATATACATCAGAAACTGCACATCTGATGTGGTGCTAAGCAAAACAGGGGATGCTCCAAGAGACAATATTGTCATCACCCCTGTTTACACTATAATACACAGGTACAGCTCTGGTTTACGCTATCTTCAGAAGTTCTCTGATGATTCTGTGATTGTAGGATATATCAGTGAAGGAAGAGGAGTACAGAAGTCTGGTGGAGAGATTGGTTGGGTGGATACTGACTGCTAGCACCATCCATCCATCCATCCATCCATCCATCCCTCTATCCATCCATTCATCCATCCATCCATGCACCTACCAATCGTATCCTGCACAGAGTCGCAGTGGACCTGGAGGCAGAATAAAGCACAAGGCCGGGGTATTTCCTAGAGGGGTGCCAATCCACTGTAGGGTACATACACACATATACTCTCAAACACAATCTTAATCCACAGGCAATTTAGAGATGCCAATTAGCCAAAATTGCTGGAGGAAACCACAGTACCTAGAGGTAACTATAGTGAAGGGACAGTTGAGGTTTCAAAGTCCAAGGTGGGTGGGAGTGTAATGAACTACCAGTCAATGCTGGTGCTAAATGAGGCCTTGAAACTTTGATTCAATATGAGTGACATGCCAGATTGGCATGACAACATGGAGTTTATTTAAATGGGCAGAGCAGTTTGTTTTCTTCAGGACTAAAGTCTTTCGGTGTGTACTTGTGTGTACCTAAAGTCTTTTGGTCTGTATTTGCGTGTACCTAAAGTCTTTGGGTGTATATTGTTTTGTGCACCTAAAGTCTTTTGGTCTGTATTTGCGTGTACCTAAAGGCTTTGGGTGTATATTGTTTTGTGCACCTAAAGTCTTTTGGTCTGTATTTGCGTGTACCTAAAGGCTTTGGGTGTATATTTTTTGTGCACCTAAAGTCTTTTGGTCTGTATTTGTGCGTGTTATACTTTCCTTTTCCTGAGCGCAAGCAAGCGGCATCAGGTCAAAGGCAGCTGAAATGTCACACAAGCCGATTAATGTTACTTGTGGTTTGTTCAAATGCAAATAACTGTTGTGGCATTGCAAGCATGCTAATCAGAGTTACTATGATTAACTACCAAAACAGTATGTTTGCCTGGAGCTGAGATAACAGTCATTTAACAGTAGGCCAGAATTCAGTTGAGAACTGCAAAAGAAAAAAAATGACCTAACAAACTTCATGTAGAATAAATGGATAGAAATAATCTTAAGTGTTTAAGAACTTTTAAGTAAATGTTTATATGGTGTTAATTGCTTATTTGCTGATAATAAGTGCTTAATTGCCACCCTGCATCTGGTCAACTGAAATATAATCTTACCTGGGCTGCAGGGCACCAGGGAATCTGGTCACCATAATTAATTAAGGTGTTACACGGCCCCCGTATTGATTGCTTTGGAGGAAAGCAGCTGGAGTAGGGAAATCTGCTAGAGGATGTTTGAATTTCATAGGTGGCCATCTGAAGCTCTGGATTGCTAAGGGCTTTGCAGCTGTAAGATTCTGATTGGTGTTCAGTCACCATATTAATTATGAGCTGTATTGCCATTGCACCTGTCTTCACAACACGTCTTTTGTAATGGATTAGCATTCATTTTTCTTTTTACTCAGCGGCCAGTTTTTGGTGATTTATGTATTTATTTTTCTGCTTCAAGATCAGTTGTGAACTGAAGCTGAGGCCCCTTGCATGGGAAGCTGTTTGACACTAAAAGCAGTGAAATCTGGTCAGCTCATTATTTAATTCTGCTGTGGTTAAAATCACATGTGATACCTGTTCCACAGTGGAAGGAAAGATTCCAATATTTCAGTGTGCTGCTGAAAAAGACAATAAGATTTTGGTTTTATTTAGAGTCGTTTCAGTGCATCTTGAGGCTTTAATATTATGTGACGTAATGAAAAATACAGATTGTCAAGCCTCATGAATAGAAAGCAATGAAAAATTAATTTTTCCTTTTCCAGGTTTTGAATTTTCCTGCAGTCCTTATCTCGTCAGTTTTATTTGGAGGCTGGTCCCATGTTAGCTCTATTCACATACTTTTTTGGATCGGATTTGCTGTGTGACTGCTGTCAAACATGTCATCCCCATCTGCCGTCAGCCACGGAATCGTGAAAGAGCTTCCGAAAATCTATTTTGGGAAAATGAGCTCGCGTAACATGGGGTGCATTGTGTTCTATCAATGTCAGGCACGAAGCTGAACCATGCAGACTTCTACAGAAACAGGTACCTGAAATTTAATCAAGATATTATTTTGGACTTTCTCAACATCACAATTTAAAATGTGACCAAGAGAGAAATTCTGGTTATGCAGAAAAGCATGTCAATTTTTATTTTTGCTTTCTTTATGCTCCTTTCTGTGCAGTCTTTTTTTAAAAAAAGCTTTCTACCGTTTTTGAAAGTGACCCATAGGCAGGTAAAACACGTTACCACATGCACTAGGGATTTAAAAGTCTGAACGATGAAAGATGAGCATCGGACAGCACATATAGACAATACATGTTTATATCATTGACTAAACAGATGTTTACATAGCTTATTAATTACTAATTTATTGCTTTTACTCAAGAACTACAACTATATCAGGTAAAGTGTGCAGTGTTCTTGGATTTATGCCTATGAAAAATGTATGTTCTGTAAATATTTTCATTATAAAATCTTTTCACCTTTCATATATATTTACTTTAAATTTCTATACATTTTTCCTGCCTTTTCCTAGTACACAACATATGCACACCATGCATTAATTTTATAAAGAACAAGAAAAAGAACTGTAAGATAATCTTCCACAACTTATGAATTCTCATTAAACCAATGATTATTTACAGAGAATATCTCCAATGTCCTTCAGGCAGAGACCGACAATGTTATACCACAACGAACTGTGTGGCAATTGGCAGTCTGCTAAAATTGTTGCTCCTATCGTATTTAATTAAGCCTCTCTGTTAACGTACTTGTACAAGTTGTCCATCAATGCACATTACAACAGCAATTTCATCAAATGTGTTATTGTTCCTGAGCAGCAAATTAGAAACCGAATAATGATTAATAGGATATTTCAATTCAAACAGTTTAGTCAGTTAAAGTCTTAAAAACAAGACGTGAATCTATAAATGCTGAAAAAAGTGCATGACGGGATTGGGAAATGAATGCTCTCTGTGCATTCTGATTTGAATAGAAATGACTGGGGAGCTTTAAAAAGTCTGGTATTACAGTGATAATATAGCAAGGGTTACTGTCAGCCTCTAAATCATCATGCGTAACTCGGGGTGTGATGGTAAAATATGAACCGTAGGTCCCGGTTTAACGAAAAATGTAAAATAAATGAATATCTCAGTTTGAGGTTGTGTGGATTGTCAAGATGCTGGTGCAATATAGCTTGCTGTGGGTCCTTGGGTAACTTATGAATCAGGTTTGGTCTGGAGAGAAATGTTGCACCCAAAAGTTTGAATGTTGTACTGTATCTCCCACTGTTCCGGTCCAGCTAGTGTAATGACATAGAGTGGGTGGGCAGGTCAGTCGTGTTTGTCTTCACTCCACTTGTTAGGACTTACGTGGTCACTTATTTGTTGAGCAAGGCAAAGGATCTCATCAACTAATGGACTTGATCTATTAATCATCTTATAAAAATTCGAAAATTAAACAGCATTTAAAAAAAAAGATTCTGAGCACATTTAAAGATATTGAATGTTTATTTTTACCTAAATGAACTACTGTACCTTTAACACACCTTGCATTTCTTCCTTTTAGAAATCTTGGATAGACAGAGTAAGCCAGATTTTTTTACCCAAACTATGTACAGCTGGGGGGAAGACAAAGTAACTGGGGGAATTAAGCCATTCCTTGTCTGTGAGAGTGGTGAGCTAGCAATATGCCCCGTTGTGTTCCAAGAATGTTTTGGCAACATTTCGGCAGCCTTTCATTGGCCTGTCGGGGCTGTTCTTACACCAATTCACTTATTGGTCATAGTTCAATGGTGGTGATGGCGAATGGGAGAATGGCTATTTAAATGGTATTGATTTGTGTACTGTCCCAGTCTTCATTAACTTTAGCATGATCTCCTGCTGTGGTTGGGAGGGGAGTCTTTCTCTCTGGAAATTCCAGATGGGGATGGCCTCTTTGGGGTTAAGCATAGGCATCAATTACCAGTGGACCTGTTGCTGTGGATGCTACTTTCTTTTCAGAGAGGATCTCTTATATAGGATTTGTGATGATTTATGATTTGTTGGAGTCTTTTGAGGCTCATCACATGATACAATATAGTAACTGTTCGCTCTGCTTTAGTCTGACAGATGCTTCACCACTCCTCCCAAAAAAAACCAAAAATCTGGGGCTCCCATTGTCCTTGTTGCCCTTGCACAGAAACACTGACTGCATCTGTAAGTATGGTAGTATAAAATGGACCCAGCCGGACCCTCTCCTGCTCCATCAAAGCTTTTGCCCCACCATGAGCGACGGCACGCCTTCTCCGTTCCACACAGAGCCAGGGCTTTATACTAGCTTCCTACATGCCGTAAGATATGATCTCTCTGCAGCACTGGAGAACTCACCAATGTCTTGCTTGCATCCCTTGTCACAGTGAGTCATCAGTCTCAACTTGCTGGAGCACAACCCCCCCCCCCCCCCACACACACACACAGCACTGAAGTAACTGCAGTGATCTTCAACAAATCTTGTGCAAAGTACAAAAACACTGTTGTGGAATGTCAACGGGTGTGGAAACACTTTCCTGTGCGTGACGTATTAATACCAGCCATCCAGGAGTTGTTGTTGTTTAGTCATGCAGTCGTGTCCGACTCTTTGCGACTCCATGGACCACAGCACACCAGGCTGTTACATACTCTTACATACTGTTTTACATTATTAGGTTAAATCTATTTGCATATATACCTTAAGGATCTACATTATTATCATTCATCTTGCTTATCCATTACAGGGTCATTGTTTTTTTTCCATTAATTTATTCATCTTCCTACTGTTTATTCTGATTCAGAGGGCCTGAAGTCTACCCAGGAACACACAGGGCCTAAGGCTGGGGTATACCATGTACAATATGCTGCTCCATTGTGGGGCATATACACACTCCCACACTACAGGCAATTTAGAGACTCAAATTAGCTTTACTGCAAGTCTCTGGACTGTGAGATGAAGCTGGAATACCTGGAGGAACCCCATATATGGTAGAACGGGGTGAACATACAAACTCTACACATAGAGCAGTGTGGGGAATCAAACCCCAAAATCTGGAGGTGTGAGGCTACAGCGCTAACCTTTGAGTCACAACCAATTATTTATTCAGTTGTTTATATAGACCTCCGATGGACTGATATCCCATCCAAAGAATACCCTAGCCAGGTGCCCTATTCTACTTCAGGCCTCCCCATGACCCAGACATGGGCAAAAGATTGGGATGCATGGATGAATTTATTAATTTGTTTGTTTGTTTGCATCAGTAAACCAGTTAATCAAGTCCTGTCCTTAACTTATTAGTATACTGGAATGGGGGGAGTAAGAAGCCACTCTTGTAAATATCAAATCAATGAGAAGGTCTCGGGGCTACAGTTGGAGGTTGGACTGGGGTGTTACATGTCCATGTTGTTGGTGTCCAGGCAACTAGGGATGAAACAAAGTGGAACGCCGCAATAAACAGATGTCGTTGAGAATGAAAGTCAGGTGAAAGTTGATACCCAGTATTGATGGTCCTTTCCAATGGCCACACCCTCAACCGTCACTCCCTCACATATTTTAACTCATTCTTATCCATTCGTCTTCAAATCACTTATTCAGTATAGGGCCCTGTACGGGGTGGTGGTGGGGGGGTTAACCCCCCAAACTAGAAGTCTGAGATGACAGTGATACCTATGGTATCACAGGGCCTTCTCCTCTATTTTAATATGAATTATGAATTATAGAACAGAAAATTGTGTCATACGCAAGGACTTTCAGGTTCTTTTCTTTTTTAAATCCAAGATAATTATTTCAAACTAGCATTTTATTGATTTGAAGCAAACTGTTTTCAATGTAACAGATGAGTTTTTTAAAAGGTTTCCTGACAGTGAGTTGTGGGTCATTTTCAATCTACAGTGCAACTTAAAGGCCAAATTGAAAATCCATACAGACCTAATTACAGTGGATCTAACATAAATCCCAAATATTCTGATGCTGTTTTTTTATCTAATTGTTCGGAACTACACGGAAAGGCAGGCAAGGCATATTTTTGTGAAATAGAACTGCCATGGTAACATCTCATCTATCTTCTGTGATTGGTCAAACATTGTATATTATGATGTGCTTTGTATGTTATGTCTGGGAAAAAAAAAATGTGTCAATGTCACTTTTTACTGTTTTGTTTCCCATTTAATAGAACCAGTTACCAAGATCATTGATGGGTTGTTAAGGGATCTAATGGACATTATGGATTATTTAATGGTGGCTGTTGGATGTGTTTTTATTTAGCTGCTGGTTTTATCATTGGGTTGTCAATCAGGGACCACCCAGCTCAGACAAAAAGACAAAAGATTTCTGTAACCTTCTTTACAGGGTGGTCTTTGAACATTCTTTGCTTGAGCAGTCTAAGCCTTTGTGGGAACATTAAAAGATTGCATGGGAAGTACCACTTAGTAGTAGGCATTTATTGTTATGAATGGAAGAGGAGCTGGATTCCCAGGTGCTGGCTTTTTCCAGTGCCAGGGAGTACCACCTTGAAAGTGTGCAAGGACCATAACAGCCTGTGTCTTTGTTTGTGTACTTGTCCCATTAGTGCACGTCAAAGCTGGCACCTGCGAGGTAATCGCCGCCCATCGCTGTTGTAACAAGAACAAGATTGAGGAGCGGTCCCAGACGGTCAAGTGCTCCTGTTTCCCTGGGCAGGTTGCCGGGACTACCAGGGCTGCCCCTTCCTGTGTGGATGGTAAGGCGTTTTCATGCCAGTATTCCACAGACGTCATTTTTTATTACGTTCACCTTTTCTATCCCACACTTCAGACCAATGCAGAATACAATTTAAAAGAAACCACCTCAGAGTACAGTTCAAACTTGTTATCTCGTGATTTATATTTATATTTATATTTTTTCATAACAATTACGATATGATGATCTCAATTAGCCACTGAAAATGGGTGACAGTAAATGTGAAATGTTACACTAAAGCAGGTAACAGCTGGTCAAACACTGTTTGACTGATTATGTCGCAGTAGGAGATCGTTTAAAAACTGCCTGACTGGAGGTTGAATACTTGATTTACCATTTTCGTGAGCAGGAAAATTTATGCACAAAACATACTTAACAGCCTGAAATGATCCTTAGAACATGGTAAATGTGGTATATCTAAAACAAAATATCGATGTGTGTACTGGCAAATTTGTTCAGCTCGACAGGTAAAATTGCATTATCGAAATGCTAGGGTGCATCAGGCCAGTGTTGATACACTACATTAGTTACAGAACTGAATGTCTTCGGCCTGTCCTCCTTATTACAACCTGCAATGTATCAACCATAGGTTTTAAACAGGAAAATATGCCAAGTTAGACAACCTTTGTAATGAAAAATGAGCTTGCTACTGTTTGTTTTGTACAATGTTTAAAATGGTAAATCGTTACTCAACCAGATACTTTATTGTGGTTCATTTAATCAAATATCGAGAGGCGTAATTTTTATAGAAAAGTTATCGGAACTGTTGGTTTATGCTTTACACAGTTTTAATGGCTAACCATAGTTGTTACACTGGTAAAGTCAGTGAAAAAGTCAGATATACATAAAGCTTACATTAGCTACCGCATCACTATGATCATTATTTACAATCTGGAGCTGAGTGCACACTAATGGTTAAGGTAACATGGACTGGTAGTCTGGAATCTCCTGGTTCACGTTACAGGATGAGATTTTTTGCATCCCTAAAGCGAGGGCTTATGTATAAGTCAATTTTTACTTTGGCAAATTAACCACAGAAAAAAATCAAGTAGTAGAAATATATGCCTGTATAAGCATAATTGGGCTGGTATTCATTGTAGGTGTATTCGTTCTGTTTTTTGGTCACAAAAAATATGATTCATCCTAATGTGGACTGTAGAACCTAATATAAATTTATTTATTGCAAACTACATTTTATTCAGCATTTTCTCTCTAGAACTTAACCTCATTTCATTAAACAGCAGTAATATTTTTTTCTGGAATTACTGAAGGAATAATGGTTATATTTATATTCAAGGTCAAATCAACTTACAATGAAAAATACAAGTTTCCATTTTGGTATTGATTATTATAAAGGCTGATATTAGACTTAATTTCTCCAGTGTATTGACAATACACAACTCTTGTTTTTGAAATGACTGAATTCTCTCGTGGTTGAATTCAATTTGACCTGAATGAAAAAAGGGATTTCTTGCTAAATGTTTAACAGTAATCTATTTAAACACTGGTGAGTGTTCCTTCCATCTGAAGCTGGATGTTTGATTAGGCACTATTTACTTGTTTGCTGAGGATGATGTTTTGAAGCACGTCTGTCTAGACTTTCACAATGAAATTCTGACTAAGGTGGTCAGTGAAAGGGTTCAGCGATAGTTGGCCATTTGAAACAATTTCAACAGTGAAGGCCACAATTACGATGTTTTCTGTGTTGCAAGATCCAATTCCACATCACCGGAATTGGCTACACAGAAAATAAATGTCAAGTGAGCCAATTCCTTCCAAAAAGTCAGCATTCTGCCTAGACACCTTTGACTGTTTGCTTTTTCAGTCTCACCAAATAGATCATCATCATGACATTTGACTCTGTGTTCAATTTTGATGCCTTACACCAGGAGCCAATGTGGAAGACTGGAGTCTCTCCACCATGAGTGTAGTCTAATCACAAGTCAACCCTTAACTTGTTTTGAAGGACTTATTTAAATAAGGAACACTTCTCCTTTTCTGCTGGATATATGTGTCCATGTGCAGAGGAACGATGAATAGATGGTTGTTTCCACCATGTCAAACATGATTTACTGAATGACGATCTTCTTTCACCTGTGTGATCTTCTAATCTTTCTGCCCTCTCCAGATTATTTTACCTATTATTTGTAGACTTCTCAGTGTTGTGTAGAAGAAGCATTCTATTCTCATTTCCTTTTGTCTCTTGACAGCCTCCATAGTTGCCCAGAAATGGTGGTGCCAGATGCAGCCTTGCATGGATGGGGAAGAGTGCAAAGTTCTGCCAGATCTCAAGGGCTGGAGCTGCAGTACAGGAAACAAAGTCAAGACTACGAAGGTGGGTTCAAGCTCAATACATCATTCATCCATTCTCTAAGCCTAAAATGGGTTGGGAAGTGCTGGAGTGAGTGGGACTATTAATATGCTATTCAACAGAGGGTTTTATCCAAAGTGACTTTAATAGCTTTCCATATTACACCAGAAACCTGCACCGCTGCATATTTCACTGAAAGAATTGTTAAATGTTAAAAACCTGTGACATGAATATCAGGGTTCCTTCTGTGACTTAAACTAGCATCCTACCTGTTGTCAGCTTTTATAATCAAGCTATGGCTACTTAAAAGCCTCCAGCTCAGTCTGCTGGAACTTGTGACAATGATGGTATAACTGGTAGCTACTGTACAAACGTTTCTGAAACTCTCAAGAGTCATGTGCTTGGAGTTGATTGCCAGGTTCTCCTCAGTAGAGCAATGTTTGCCTCTTGTAGCACATCATCTAAGTCTCAAGGTCCTAAAATTGCTTACATAAGCGGTAGGGAAAGAATAGCCATGCTTTTTCAAGAGATGGCCCCCCAGGGTGCCATCCCCTTGACTTCTGAGCAGAGCCAGACGAGAGTCAAACCGTGTCCCCCACTTCCCAAAAAAAGTCTTGGATCCAACATCAAAATAACTCAGCAGAAAGAAAGAACATTAAGAAGCATCCAGCAGAGCAGCAGTGGTAAATATTTGATCATAGAGTAATGAGCCTTTACTCAATGAGATTAAATAAAAGTTCTCATTTTCGGGGGCCACTCTGCCCCACCTGCAACCCCCTGGTATGATGGCATGCATTCCAGGCCATCAGTCACAGCCAGCACTTGACTCATGAGTTCCTCCAGTTCAGCATCTCTTCCATTATTCATTGCTCACCAGGCCTTGCTTGGCAGATCTTTTGTTTTACAGGGGTTAATAATTCATTGCTCCTTCACCAACCTTCTGAATAAGAAGTCAAGCGTGGGGTGAATGACACTCTGGGTTTTTATTTGGAATTCTCTACACCTGTACCCCCCCCCCCCCCCCCCCCCCCC
>JAACJT020000105.1:18797410-18811515 GCA_009936485.2 Gymnarchus niloticus | reverse complement strand
TGTTGGTAAAGTCCTGAAACCTCTGGAAGAAACAGTGACAATTAATGCTTTATATGCTATTTGTGTAAAAGCTAGAGCCGACTGAGCTGGGACTCAGCATGCCACTCGAGGAACAGAGAGGTGGGAAAACGCTGAAGATGTGACCAGGCTCCTTAGGGCTGCAGATGGTGTGTCATTGCTAATGATCCCTCAGGCAGATGATGCTGAAGCAATGTGTTACAACCTCCTTATGGAAAGCACTTGCTTTGGGATCACAGAACATTGAGGAGTATGTCTGAGTAGAAGGTGAAGGGATATGAAAAAACATGAATCAAAATCAAAAAGATACGTACAAAAAAAGTAGGTCTGTCCTGTTTGATAGATGTTTGTTTTGTTCCAATCAATAACAAAAACCCCCCACTTTCTGTCTGTCTCTGTGGTATTTTTGTATACATTTTTTCATTTTGCTTTGTGAGAGTGCTCCATTTTAGCACCCTTTGTGCTTGCTTGTACGCCTCCGCCTTCAGCTATGTACTAGCTTCCTTAACTCATGACCACCCAGATTAGCTTAATCTGAAAACAAATCCATTGACATTAATTAAGAGGTCAAGCCTTTTCATTATGCGTACATTTCATTTCACCTGAGTTCTCTTCTATGCGAACAGACCCCTTAGAATGCATTATAGTAAAAGACATGAGCTACAGCCGTTGTTGTGATTTCATAACTCTGATGATGCCATCGGTTAAGTTGATTCTCCCCTTGTTATTTTCCTATGCTACCAACAATTCAGAAGGGAGAAATAAAGACACATGCACACAAGAGGTTTTCAAGGAGAAATGTCTCCCACAACGAGCATGGAGAATGGAGTGGTGGGTGCAATATAGGAGGGGCCACGATACTGTGCCTAGGGGATATAGACTTGGTTTTTTGGGTAGTGGTGTGTGAATGAAGTGGCTGAATTTTTCCTTCTTAGTACGACTGACCAATACATTTCAAGTTCTTATGCTTTGGTAGTCGATGAAGGGCAGAAAGGTGGATGCTGGAAAATTCAGATAGAAACAGTTTCCACCTGAGTGCTGGACTGCATTGGACTGCCTGAAATACAGCAGGTGGTAAAGGTTTTATGCAAATGTCTAAACAAGGTAAAAAGATTTATTCCAATCTGTGACATATGGCATGGCAGAGTTTGTATTGATATATGGTACTTCCTGCCAAAATTCCTGTTCTTAACTGTATTCTTTTGCAGTGTATTAAAAGCACTAAAATATATTTCCACCTCTATTTTGTGAAAGTCACACAAGACAGCATGTGTAAAACAAAGTGAGATATTTGATTCCTTTTTTCACTTAAGTAAATATGAACCTGAGTCCTGGTTTTCATCAGCATTTTCAGGCCAGATACGATGAGGATACATGAGAAATATTTGCATTCACGTCCAAACATTTGGAGTCCTGAAATAGTTTCTTGCCTTAGTAGAAAAATGTACGTTTGCAGTTGTGGTGGATATTCATTTTTTAATTTTATTTTTGGAATCCATTTTAGTCGACATACAAGTCCGGCTTTACTTCACAGAATCAATCTTGTTTTTATAGTCTCATTAGCTTGGGGGTGTAAACTGAAATCAGTGTAGCATTCACTAACAAGGTAGGCATGGATCAAAGTAATAATCAAATGTCCTGTTTTCCCCATTCACAGTCACCAAAAGTGTCCATGCACGTGCAGAAAGCAACAAGATTTACCCTGGGACTTAGCTCTTGCAATTTTTCATGTTCATACAGAGTAAGGGGTTACAATCAATGCCAAATGATATCACATGGCTGGGCTCCCATCAGGTGGGTCTTGCTTGAAGCAGCTCTCACACAAATTGATCGCAAAAACCCTAAGAGATCATAAATAAAAGAAAGAAAAAAGCGTTCATTTATATTCTTCTCCAGACGTGGGAACATCTGCGTAGGGCTTTGATTCAGCTTTTGAACGGTAGCCGTGAAGACCTGAGCTGACCAATCTAGACCAATCATGCCATCTGTAGGGACTGTGTGTTGAAACCCTTCCGTCAACCACAGCGACACTGCTGTCATGCGCCGGTGTGTGGCAGCTCCATGATATACCGTAGATCAATCAGTTTTACCCTCGCTGTGTTAAACACATCAAATGTTGTATCATAAATGTTGAACTGTTTAATAATATTATGTTCGATTCCTTAAGTAGATTGCTTTCCATCTGCCTGTCATGTGTGGGTTTGTGCATGGTGTCGTGCATGTATGTGCCCTGCAATAGTGCCTTTGGCGTAATCCTGAAAACTGCTGCCATTGCTTTGGATTAGCCTCGAGTCGAAAGCGATAAGGAGTAGCTTAGTGTGGGACCTAATGGCCCACAGGGAGAAGCAGGACACCTTTTCAGCATCTGTGCTGTCCACTGGGCACCAGTGCCCCACCTCCCTCTGAACCAAAAATGGGATGAATCTAACATGGTTAAATGTACAGTAAGTGCTAATTCCACTTCTTCCATTACAGCAATACAAGTTACCCTGTGTATGATTTTCTCACATGAAAATCTTTGTCATGATATCAGCAGTTTTTCTCCTGGTGAACAAATAGAACATACATATTTTATTTTTGAATCAGTTTAAATATCTTCTATAGCTTGGGAAAACCACATGGGTGTATAATTTGGTTGTATATAAATATAAAAAGGTATGGACTATGTTTTTGGATTTATGGATAACAGATGAATGTACTAGGGCTGTCCAGCTATTTGTTAAATTTTGGGTTCTGATGGTTGTCCTCACCTTCCAGTCATGGTGAGTCAAAAATGGGCACGGCACACACACACACACACACACACACACACACACACACACACACACACACACACACACATATGCATGCACACTCACACACACACGCTCCTTCTCTTGACACTTCCTGGTCACTGTGACCTCAAGGTGAAGATTAAACTGAGACTCCCACAACAGCCACCCGGGTGGAGGTAACATCTGTCACCCTTGTCGGAAGTCTCACTCAACTGTGTTTTCCCAAATTAAATGGGCTTTGGTGACAGCACTTGGAGGGAAAGGCATGGCCACTTGCCAGGCAGAGAAAGACACGGTGGACTGCCAGTAATGATGCATATGGCATTCTAGTTTTGCCTTGGCATTTTTGGCTGATATTATCTTGCATATGTCACTAAGAGAATGACAGTAATCGGTGCCAATGTGCACAGTGGAACAACTTGGTGGTCCTACTGATCAAACCTTATGCTTTGTCTTAAGCCTCTAATAGACATAATTGCATTTCATTATGAGAGCCAACAGAATTCTTCCTGATTTTTCATGACATCAGGGAAATTGCAGTGGTAATTGTATACATTAAGACACTTATGTTGAATACACTGAGACTGCACTTTGCTGTTTTTAATAGCCATTACAAATATGTTCCAATTTAACTCTGTCAAGCTAAGCATTGTACTCTATTATTCGATGTAATGGCTTTTCGGGAAACTTTTTTTTTTTTTCTTTGCTTCGTCTTTCGACACTCACAGCAATCTAAGTCTAAAATCACAAAGTCTGCTGCTGAGTCGGAAACTTTGTGCTCTGGGTAAATTTACTGTTATTGTTAAGGTGACCCTGATCAAGTATCACCTGTTGTATTTAATACCATTTTGACAGGATCTGAAGTCTCATGATACTATCTCAACATAAGATAATGCAGCATTAAGTTTTTGTTGCACTTTTTTTGCATCCATTGAAATCATCTATAT
Source organism: Gymnarchus niloticus (assembly GCA_009936485.2). Taxonomy (NCBI): domain Eukaryota; kingdom Metazoa; phylum Chordata; class Actinopteri; order Osteoglossiformes; family Gymnarchidae; genus Gymnarchus; species Gymnarchus niloticus. The sequence goes on along the minus strand of JAACJT020000105.1, from coordinate 18,807,776 downwards.
GTTCTAAAAAAAGTCAAAATGTACGTGGAATCACTGATTATATTACTTGTATATCCAAATAGCTTTTCTTTCTCCTACTGGTATTAAGGATCCATGTATTGTTTCCCAGAGAATCTGCAGTCAATTTCCCAACACTACCGTTGCTGACATTTGTCCTTTTTGTTTTTCAGGTCACCCGATAGTCCCACCGCGAATGACCAGCACAGTTGGTGTAGAGCATATTTTATATACCTATAACGAGAATAAGAAGAATGGATATGCACTCACTTAGGGTCAAATTAAGAGACCAGTGTTGACCTTCCCCAACAGCGCTCCCAGAGAAGGTCAGGGAGAAGGTGCTGGACTAAACAAGAGGTACAAAGACTAACCTATATGGGTTCAAGAACCTTAAGACCTGTAAACATATATAAGTGAACTTGAGGATCACCAGTCACCACCAATTCCTTGTCTTAATTATCCTGGCTATTTGGCTTATTTGTAATCTCATACCATGGACCTGAGTACCCACCTTAAAAGTCATTATTCAGTCAACGACAAGCCAAAGGATGAGACACAAGCATCTGAAAGAAGAATCAAATAAAAACCTGTATTTTTTTTTAATGACCCCACGAGCTGTACATTGTCTACAGATGTGCTTTTGTTTAGGATCAATTTTGCCCATAAGCGCTTACATTAATTTCTCAATTTTTTGAAGCTGACATTTAAGTACATTCCAAGGAGGAAATTGTTTTTCACTGTGGGATTAAGTTGGGGTAACTGTGATTGATCTTAATTTCTCTATTGATCTTAACATTTTTAGATAAAATTTCAGCAGAATAACAAGTAGATGTTACAATACTTATTGAAATGTAGTGTTAAGGTTCTCAGAACTGATCTAAATAAAATAAGCTGAACTTCAAAAAAAAATTTAATATCCATTTTTAAAGGCCAAGTGGCTAATATAGAATGTGGCAGTACTATCTTAAATACAATTCTATCAAAAGAAAATTATACATTTCATTGGAATGAAAGACTCGAAAAAAATGATCCTTTCTGTTTCTGTGCTTAATCTTTGAAATTTCAGTTTAGATCAGTCTATTTAAACGTTTGTGTGTTTCTCACAAAGCGTCAGTTAGTATGATCTGATTATTATTATTCTTATGTATTTTCACAGATTTTTCCCCATGTTAATTGATAAGCTGTGTCCAGAGGACTCATATTAACATATTAATGGTGCTTGACATGTGGAAGTACTGTGCAGGTTGCCCACTGGGCTCAACATGCCATAAAAGCAAAAAAAAAACCAAAAAAAAAACAGTGATCTAAAATGTTTTGGTTATAAGTCTTGACCATCATTGTGTCACATAACTCAGTAACTATTCCTTCACTGCTGCTATGTTACAATAGAATGCTGTAAGTTTTCCAGCGTTGAGTGCTGTTCAAAGATCAGTAGGCAAGAGGATGGAAATTCACAAAGAAGACACTGCATGTCACCATTTTAATGAGCAGTTATGAAGTCCCTTCATTTGGCTAAGAGTATTGGGGGCTGGGATAAGAATAATTTAAAGTCAATTCAATGCAAAAGTTATTCTCTCATCTATGCATATCTTAGTTCTTACATCTTAGTTATTTTGACGGGATGAAGAAGTGAGAGCTAACCTTTATGTAATTGTGAATGATTTGAAAGTAACCATATTTTCTGGACAAGCACTTGTTTAAATTAATCAACATTTACCAAATAGATTCTATAACAACGTCATCTATGTCTTTGGAATATTGTTCACCAGGCCAGATTTAAAACTACAATCAATTATTATACCGCTGTAATTGTAATATTAGGTGTATTTCACTTGAACTGTAATATGGTATAATGTATGTAATGTTACCTAATCCAACAAGTCTGATATGTGCCAGAAACTATCGGATGAAGTAAAACTTAGTGTTTTTTGTAATGAGCAGACAAGAGGGGATCCAATTGAAGTAGCACAAGATCTATTTCCAAATCACAAACTGAAAGATGTAATCCAAAACATAAGAAGTAGATTGAAGAACTGGTAACAAACAGAGAAAACCAAAATCAAACTCTAATGCAAAAACTATAGTCCAAACACAGTAAGATGTCAACTGGACTGAGAAGGGAAACACAGTTAAAAAAAGAAAGAAAAATGTGAACTGGAAAACTGGTCGCTCAAGTAGACATCAGTCATGGGGCTAGGATAGCTACGACACAAATATTCAGTATGGTTAAGCACTCAATATCTCACAAAGAGGAGGTCCTAAAATAGAGGACCAGACAAACAAATCCATTAGTCTTGTAGCCCAGAGAGACAGACTGGTCTTGGTGGAGTGGCAGCTTGACTAGTTGCATGTGTGATATTGGTCATACATGTAGTATAATCTTAGGCAGACAAATCAGTACTTTTAAATTATGGTCATGTTGGTGTAAATATGTAATGCTGTGTTTGTGAAAGTGTTTCAGTTTATATATTTCAAAATATTTACTCAACTCACTAAAAAATTTGTAGTTACCATCCACAATACATGTGTTCATTGAAGTCAGCTACTGGTACGCCTTGTCCTGCTAATCAATACCTCATAAAGTCAATTAAGTAATTAAATTAACCAATTAAGTGATCTGGCATTGCAACAGAACAAATACATTGAATGGCTGGGGTGCTGTCAAGGAGAGCTTTGAAAAAGAAATATTTTTTGGCAAACTAACCAAATATCAGTAACATTTTAGCGAACAGAAAAAAAAAATGCCTGTTATTTTTTTTTGCATTACAGTTTATTCATATATATGTTTTCTTCTGGGCAAATACACACTTATTAAAAAGATAAATGGCCCAAAAGAGTTTATTTGCCTGCCTAAGACTTTTACACTGTACTGGATATTTTTACTATTGCAAACACGAACTGAAAAATCAGCACTACGGTTTTTATATAAAAATGGGGGAAAAGAATAATCTTCCCCTCTTATTAGTTAATTTATATTCAATTTTATGAGACCATCATCTTCAAGGTCATCTTTTTTATTTAGAATAAGAAACTGAGTTATTTACATTGTAGAAAGCAACGTTACCTGTCCATGATATAAGAAATCCTTTAAAAAATGAGGCAGATTAGCCCTCCTTTAACTCTTCTACAGTATTAACAGCTTTCGGCATAATTAAATTTCAACTAATTCTACTAAAATCATGTTTTAACCCATTGCCTTCCAAGATTTCAGGCAACATATATAATAAACAATAATTTCTCAAAATGTCTGCATGCCACTTATTTTTAAAGAAAGAATTACCTTTTGTTAAAAGTGAAGCATTTCTCCTGTAATCATGAGAATGAAAAATAAATACCCCAAGTACCACAGAAAAGGGTTCAAATTATTATGAGCAGTAAGGTTTTACGCATGTAACACTATCAGAACTCAGCCCCCAGTAGTAACTCAGTGCTCTCCATACAGATACCTCTCAATGCTTTTGGGGTTCACAAAATCCTTACTGTATGGTTAGCGTATTTGATTAAAAGCTTAAGGTAACCAAGACCCACTGCAGAATTCATATGCCGATTTTCAGGTGAAGGCAGGACCAAGTGTAGATGAGACCGACTGCCATGGGAAGGGGATTAGCTGACTCCCACCAGCCACACTGCTGTTTGCAGAACTTTGGTAATCCGCCAGGACCAAGGGCACATTCCATATCCTTGACTTCACAGGCCCCCTGTAAATGAAAATCCCCCATCATTATCATTTTTGATACCGATGCTCCTGTGCCCATTCTTCTCCGTTAAACATGATACAGAGTACCACAGATTTTTTTGTCACTAAGCCTCTGAAAATTGCATCCATCTTCCTGCCAAATTCAGAGATACCTATCATAATATAACATATCAGTACAAAATAAATGTGATATTTTGTATATGCTTATTTTAATGAAACCATGTCCAGATTGTTTGGCAGAGGGCACAGAATTGTTAGGACCAAACTAAACACACCTATCGTATATGTAAAACAAGTCCAGCAACGGGATACATAAACACATACAAACAAGGAAGCACTTGGCACTTGTGTTTTGTGAAATAGAAAAACACAGTCTCCTGTCAAAGGACGTGTCCAAAGCATAAAATAAGAGTACTCGTAAAATACACAAATATCGAGGAGTGAGTAAGGTCACTGTTAATGGCATGTGACATACTATATGGCATCAGACCATATGGTTGTGTGTGTAATTTACGACCCTGTCAACATCTGTACGGGTGCTACTGCTGTCTCACGGGGGTTCCCCTGGTCTGTGCTAAATCACACAGATATTGTGTAGTGTGTCATCCGTATCACTCTGCTCAAATAGCCTGGAAAGAGTGACTGTGGTGACATGTGGCTGTGGCCCATCCTGCCTTCCGTTCTTTGGTCTGCATCCATAAATTGGTCTCTCACCTCCTATCCATCACATTTCAGGTTACTGTCAATATGTGATTTTGCCACTGTATGCCAATGGAAAGGTTTGTGATTTAATGGGATGTGCAAGTCAAGACATGTATTACTGTAATGAATGCATGGGAAGGATCCAAGTGCAGAGAAAGCTGTTTAGCGTATAATCAGAATCAGCAGTCAGGGACAGGATATAGGTCAAAACCAGGAAAGCAGAGAGCAAACAAACAAAACTGAAGCATCATCCACAAGTCGTAATCCAGGGTAAAGGCAATAGATCGATATCCAAGCAGAGCAATCCAATCAGCACCCAGATCCAAACTGGAAGGTAAAGAGCAGTAACATGAACAAGGAGGTAGCATGGGTCATATACTGAATAACAAGAAAACAGTGGAAACAGTCAGAAATGGTTTGGAAACATAATACTTCGCATAGTGGTGAGTATGATGTGTTTTTCTTTAATGTCCTTGATGAGCTGTTAATACTCAGGGGAAGAAGAATGGGAGTAGGCTGGATGTCACAGATCTGGTTCTGACATGACAATTACCATCCTCTAACGTTATTTATAGTACTAGACTTATTATGCTGGGCGCCGCATGTTATGCCCTTTTATATGGGTTTGTTGGCATTACCTGTTGACCAGTATGACCAGTATACCCATCTGCTGTACATTGTGAGGAATGCTGTTATATTTTCTGTTGCTTTTCATCTCATTGATAAATAACATAATGTAACATGATGTTACAGAACCTTAAATAATCAAAACACTTTAATATAAGCCATTATTATATTGATGGATTTCCTTATGAATATGACAGTGGTTGCAAGAAGCATTCCCTGGTCTCCCAAGGTTTCCGCAATTTTACATTCATTTATAGAAAAGTAGCTGTAGGACTGAGTAGGAACATTACAGCACCATGTGATACAGCAAAGGGAATTTGGGAGTGTGCTAAAGGTAGGTTTAAAAGACATATGAAGAATGGAAACAATAGACAGAGGTTGTGAGGTTAACACTAGGGAAAATTAAATGGAGGTTAGGTCATGGAAAGGATGTCAGGTGTGACTCATTTGGGTGTGGGGTCTGATACAACAAAGTGTGCAGTCTGACTCACCGGGGTGTGGGGTCTGACTTAACTAGGCATGCAGTCTGACTCACCAGGGTGTGCCATCTGACAAAACTAGGTGTGTACTGTGCAGTCTGACTCACCTGGTTGTGGGGTCTGACATAACTAGGCATGCAGTCTGACTCACCTGGTTGTGGGGTCTGACATAACTAGGTGTGTAGTCAGTCTCACAGTATATGACCATTGGTAATAAGTCAGAGTCAAAGTGAAAGAATGTGCATATCAACTGATTTTTCTTCTACATGTACATCCACGTCCACATAAAAAACAGTTGTATGTGATCAAGGATGTAGGTGCTGATATATGAATCTTTTATTACTTTTTTGGACTTTATTTTGTAAATTAAATGCATACAGTACACATACATAACAGTCAAATACTAATGCTTGCTAATTGCATAATGATGGATTAAGAATAAAGAATGGCATTTTGTAATTCCAGTAAATAAAACTGATCTTTTTAATACAGGTATAATTATATCAGTGCTGTGAGACTAGAACACAGTGCTACTAAATGCAAATTTAAATGTTGCAGTATTTCTAGAATTGACTATTTTAACAGCTAATGAATAATTATGTTACGCTTTAGGGAAATAAAAGTCTCTGATTTATTTATGAAATATTATTTTTGCCCTGCACTGACCCTTGAAAGACCACCATTAACACATTAGGATTGTCATGGTCTATTTGTGTTGTGTTGTTCTTTTCAAAAATGAAACTTGCACTACTCATTATTCTGATGCCTTTTCATTCTGGCACATCACACTTACATTTTGTTCATTTAAAAGGAGAACGCTTAAATTAAAGATATATGCTTCAGGGGTTTGAGAAAAACCTCCAGTCATCATACTTATTCAAAAGTCATTCAGCTTACCATATGTAAAGCTAATGGGTCATTTCTTTAAGATGTCAGGTAGCATTATAAACTGATAGGACAAATGAAAACCTGAGGTGGGTGGGAGTATCCTGAGCTAACCAGTCAATGCTCACACTAAATGAGAGCTGATGTCACTGTCATGGTCCTCAAACCATTCACACACACTCCTACCGACATGGCACGGCGATTTATTCTGCTAGAACCAACCTGTGCCATTGGGGTAGACACTCGTCAAGAAGGGGTGGATCTGGTTTGCCAGGATGGACAAGTGACCTGGAGCGATCAATAGACCTGCTTCTGGTTAGCTTGTGCCAGACCTTTTATATTGCCTTTCTCATTTGTACCTTTATCGGTGCGCCACCTTGCTGTGGGGAAGAGTCAATTTTTCTACTAGGGGGTGGTGTTAATGTTGTGGCTGATCGGAGTATATTGTACACCTGCATAAATACAAAATGGTTTTAATTGTAACTTTAAAATTTACATTTGAGAATTTACTTTCCTGTAATATTCAGAAGGGCATGACATACTCGCTCACTTTAAATAAGACTATCAGCTTAGGAACAAAAAAAAATAGCAATGAACAATTTTGCATTTTGGTCATGTTAGTCTTTCGTGCACAATGCACCAGAGACCACCTAAGATTTTAATTAAAGTGATGAATAAGGATTTTAACAATATAAAGACAAATTTATTACCCCATCAGCTTTTTTCAAATGCCATCCAGTATTTGGATACTGAACCTACTTTCAGATTATACCATTTGAAAATGCTTCAATAGTGAGCCCATTTACACACTTAAATTAAATTAACCGAATAAGGTCAGATTTCTCCATCGACTCTTATTGAAATTGATTGCAAATGTTGTAGGGACTGATATCCCGGAAGTTATGAAGCCTTTCTATAGCTAAAGCTATAAGGGAGACGGGAGATCATCACTCCAATATGAAAATGACCTTGTGTGTGCTCTGCTGGCCTAGCCATTGCTGTACTTATTAAAACACACCACGCTCAGCTTTGTGCATCCTTGAAATGTGAATGGAATTCACCTTTATGAGTTCCAACACCCTGCTCATATTAACAGCATCTATATGAAAAAAATGCCTTTCCGTTATTTTTTCCATGTATATATTTTGGTAACAATCTGCTGGAAGTGGAGAAGTTGGGTGGTGCTGTTTTACCATAAATGCGTTATTTTCCCCTAATTCAATTTACCATACTTAATGTGAACATAAACTCATTGTGAGAATAGGTCCAACATTTTAGATACATATTTACTTGATATTTCAGGCAGCTCATAAATTAGAAATGAAATTAGACGATGTTGTTCACCATATTCATCAGCTATGTAGATTTGCAAGGTGAGCGACTCTGCGAAAGTGTCTGATACAAGAAATTAAATTATGCTGTCTTCCTTTTTTAAAGTAGTTTTCTGGACCATAATGAAAAATCCATCTCACCCACTTCAAAGTGATGTTTTTGGATACATTAAAAAAGAAAACTAAATGATTAGAGTTTCTTTAAGAAAAGTAAAAAAAAAAAAAAAATCACCTTTGGGGCAAATATATTCTCCATTTATATTGTCATTGCCATTTTTTCTTATTTATGTCAATTAGTTTAGCTCATTTTCTCTGTTATAGCATTTTCTTAGCTGCCAGTCAAATCATACATCCAATTACACTTACAGAAAAGAGGTAATTCTTAATTGTGATATGAAAAGCAATGCAAACCAATTTGAATTAGCTACGAACAATTTCTATATCTAGATTCATTAATTGTCCGACTGTGACATATTATTCTGCCAATTTGATTCTGTCTTGTTTAGGTGAATTAGTGTCTCTAAATTTCCTTTAGTGTGTTATTGTGTATTTGAGCACCCTGAAGGACTAACATATTGTAGGGTAAGCCTCCCCAGGCCCAGCGACGGAATCCAGCTGGGCAGCCAAAGGTATGAATGTATGTAAGTCCTTCTGTGTGCTTCTGGAAAAATGTCAAATACAACCTCAATTTAAACTGAAGATAATCTGACTCCATGCGATGTAATATTTACTTTGAAATGGTATGGCGAAATTTAGGGTGGTTCTGATAGTGTCAAGACTTGTCTTACTCTCAGTTATTCTCACCTCTGCTCATTGGCGTCACACAGGGTTTGCCCTCGGCCAATCAAGCAAATCGGTAGGATTGCAGTTCAGGGACTGGGTGTTTTCTATGAACTGGATGCATGCTTAGTGTGTTTGAGTCCACCTAGCTCAGTGACTGCTAGGTTCAGTAAAACTGCCTGATTAACTTCATAGGCTGTGTGTCTGCCGTTTCGGTCAGGGTAATACAGGGACTGATACAGTGTGTCCGAATAACCCATGCAGAAGCTGAATTTCAGCATGCATAACTATTATGGGTTCAGGGACTGACACAGTATGTCTGACCAGTTTAACGCAGAGACTGGTTCCCACTGGCAGCATGTTTGGCTACATTAACAAAATGAATGTCGAAATTTGTCAACTCAGAGGCTGCTGGGAACTGTCAGCATCTTTGACTGATACCGCTCAGGGACTGTTTAAGCACAGTGCATCTGAATGATCTCAACTCACAGGCTGTGTGGCAGTTACTCCTATGCAGTACAATGTAGCTATACAGAGCCTCTGCAATCAACTAATCCTGGCAAGGAATTTCAATAATATCACTGCGAAGAACTCAGTAGTGCTAACCATTTCAGGCAGACAAGAAATAGACAGAACACAATTTATTTGCCATGTAGACATAGCATACATTAATTCCAATCAGACCAAAAACAGAGATTACCCAAAATGGCCACACAATTGCCTAGTTTATCAAATTACATGCAACAATACAAATGACAACAATATGAAAGACCAAAACAGTTCATATCCAGTAGAAGAGACACAGAATAAAGGTGAGCGAGATCTGGCTGCACATATTCAAATCACACAGTACTGTGTGGGAGCCCTGATTTGAAGAAAACTCCCTGATCAGCATTTTGGACAATTCCTTAAATCACAGACTAAGCGATAAGTGTTATTAATGCATGAACCAGTCACTGATCAGATGATCATAAAAGAAAGGTATTCAATTCCTGAGCCTAGACCCTATTGTAACTTTAACGACAGCTGTGTGTCTTTGATATTTCTGGGCGCAGGTCTTGTAATAAAATCAGGATTTCCCTGAAGTTCTGTATCTTTAAAATATAAGATACAAGATACCATTTTTGAACAGAAACCATTGTACCAGGCACACTAAGACCATTCAAACAAGAACATCCATCCATCTTCTAAACTGCTTATCCATCAGGGCCACGGGGAAGCTGGAGCCGATCCCAGCTGACTTTGGGTGAAAGGCAGGGTACACCCTGGGGAAGTCGCCAATTCACTGCAGGGCCAACACAGAGATGAACACCCAGACAAACTCACAGTCATGCCTATGGACAATTTAGAGTATCCAGTTGACCAAACCTGCATGTCTTTGGAATGTAGGAGGAAACCCATGCAGGCACAGGGAGAACATGCAAACCCCACACAGAAAGGCCCCCTGTCGGCTGCAAAGACCAAACCCAGAACCTTCTTGCTGTGAGGCAGATGTGCTAACCACTCAGCCACTGCACCGCCCTCAAATGAGAACAAACATAAGTATATACACATCTTGTGTTTACACTTATACCTATGGGTTTTGTGTGTCCTGAGTTAGGGAAGGAAGGAGGAGAGAAGGACAGGATGGGTTTCTCGGCAGGAGGACCAACCTGTGTGTCATTTCCCACTCTGCCAAATGGGGGGAAGAGGAATTAGGGGTGAAGGAAGGATATGGGCGTGCCTGCCTGTATGTTGGTTCCTACTCCATGAGGGGTTGAAACAGGTCTCCAGATGTGTTTCTTGAATGCGTGGATCAGAATCAGAATCAGAATATCTTTATTGTCATTGTAACGGGTACAACGAAATTAAGTGCAGTCCCTGTGTCA
>JAACJT020000105.1:18783030-18797310 GCA_009936485.2 Gymnarchus niloticus | reverse complement strand
TGTGAAGTGGTTTGATGTCCGTTTTCCTTTTCCTGAAGTCCACAACAATTTCCTTGGTCTTTGCTGTGTTCAGGAGCAGGTTGGATTCGACCTCGCCAGAGCCGATCTGGCAGTTGCCCCCCTGGGAGCAAAACAGCACAGACCTAGAGCCTGTGGGCCAGCAACCTCACAGTACCATCCGGGGTGTGCCCTGTTTTCTTTCCTGTGCTTCCTGGGATGGGCACCAGGGTCAAGATGACCCTGCTCTGCATGATTCTGTGAGTGTGATCAGTAAATGAACTGTCCTTTTCTATAGGCTACTTGTGGTTGCTTGCAAGCAGGGGCAGAGTGAAGGATGACAGCTCTCAGTGAAGAAGAAGGGGGGTTTAGGGACAAAAAAAATACCCAACCAGCGACTATCCACATAGGGAAATGACTGTGCGGAGGTGGGAAAATGGTTACATCTGTTATTTTTTAATTCTCGCTGAGCCTACCAATCCGTCAGGCAATGATTAGGCTGAAGTAACTTAAAGAAGTTAAGGTCTCCACTATAATTGTTGGTCATTACCAAGTGTAGATCAGTCAAAAGTCAGGGATGGATTCTCATTCTGCAACTGTGGTTACTTGTGCAGGAGGGCTTAGCATTCCCTGTCCAATCTGATTCGCAATAAAAGCAGGTCAGGCAACGCTGAAGAATGCGACGCTGAGCACGCTCGCTTTCTCAGATCAGCAACCCCTCCCGATGCTCTGAGCGTCTGCCGTGCACCAGGCCATGAATGTGTAATCGCAATTTCCGTCACCCACAGAGGGCAGGCACTCAGGATGGCCACTGCTCTGTGTCCAGCGGCCATGTGGTCATGCTCTTTTGTGGATCTGAGACAATTGGCATGCCCCTCAGCTCCTGGGCTGCTTAGGCACTCAGAAGCAGCAGACCTCATTACTGAAAGCTGCAGCTCCGTCTTCAGCCCCCTCCTGTGGCAGTCTCGGCTCCCACACTGCGCTGACACGGAGGCTGGGGTCAATGCCAGGGCGTGTGTAATTCCGAAAGGAAATTATCTTTCATGACTCCACTGAGAGAGTGGGGAAGGAGAGCGGCGGTGCAGGAGTGAGATGAAAACAAGTACCCTTCTTTGCAACTTATGAAGAGTTTAATAGCGGTAGGCAGAAGAAGGAAAGGATACTTATCAGTGCTCTGAGTGAAGCACAAATGACATTTTGATGGCTTTTTAACAGGCTTCCACTGCCTGGCATTGGTCCTTGAAATGTACAATTTTTTTTTTCTAATGTCACTCTTGTAAATAGCCTCTTGAAAAGAAAGTCAATGCAGCCTAATGGTCAAGTAATCATACTGAAACTGCTGTGTGATGAGGCAGACAATAAGCTACAGGACATGTTCAGCTGTCTGCTTAAGTAAAGCAAACATTTAAGCCACGGAGTTCCATTGGTTTTATTTGGAAGATGTAATATAAATATTCAGCAGCTTTTTAGTCCATAAATGTTTCATATGAGGACTGGTCTAACTCTTTCAACCTGTATTTATATCTGAAGGTGTTACCTTAAGAGCTGTTCATTTGTGCCATGTGTCTTGCCTTCAACTTCTTTAGAAACATCACCATCTCTGGTTTCCTAGTGGAAAAGAGTTCTCCATTTAAATCCAGTTAAATATTTCAAGTTCCTCCATGGAAATATTTCAAGTACAATTTCAGTGAAGAGATTTTGAAAGAAATCAGATGTCCAGTGCTGAGATAAATACGAATTTTAGAAGTTTCTCTGAAACTGTGTTAATAAATGGTGCTGTTCACCTTTAATTATTGAACAAATGTTTTTGCTGCAGTGTAAGTTGTCCCCTGGCCCAATGTCGAGATCCAATCAAACCCCCCCCAGAGTACAAATGCATGCAAATCCTTTCATGCATGCCTGAAAAATGCTTAAAACCTCAATTAAACTGAACGTAACATAAGCTGAACTTAATCTGACTCCATGTTATTTAATGATTAATTTAAAATGCAGTGGCCTTGATCTGTAATAAATTTAGGGTGGTTCTGATAATATCAAGGTTTGTCTAACTTTCAGCTACTCATCTCTGGCCATTGGTGTCACACAGGGTTTGCTCTCGAATGTCTGATCACATTAGCAGCACAGTATGATGGTAGGAATGGCAGCATGTTTGACCAATCATGCTCAGTGACTGCTTTAAGTGTGGTATGTCTGACAGACTGAACTCAGAGGCTGTGTGCCAGTTACACCTGTGTAATACAGTGTAGCTATGCAAAACCATTGTAACCGACTAATCCCAGGCAGGAATTGCAATAACACCACCACAAAGAAGTCAGCAGAGCTAACGCATTCAGACAGACAGACAGGAATTAAACATAACGCAGTTTATTTGCTGGGTAGGCATAACATGCATTAGTTCCAATCAGACCAAAGACAGAGATCAAACTAAATAGTCATACAATGATCTAATTTACCAGAGTACATACAACAATACAAAAGTCCAAAATGGCACATACTCGGCAGATGATAATAAAGGTGGTTATAATCTGTCTGCAAATATTTAAAATCCAGAACTGTGTGGGAGTCCTGATTACAGGAAAAAACTCCATTATGGCCACACATGGAAAGTATGCCAAGCCAACAATGTCACGCGTGGGTTCTGACTACAGAATATTTCCCATTCTGTATTGTGTACCTTTCCTTAAATCTCAGACAAAGTGATGTGTTATTATTTGAATGATCCAATCACTGACTAGATGACTGTAAAACTAAAGTTATTCAGTTCTTGAGCCTGAGGGCCTATCATAACTTTAATGACAGGCAGGTGTGTGTATTTGATATTCCTGGGGCCTGGGTCTTGTAGTAAGGGCAGAATTTCCCTTAAAGTTCTGTATCTTTAAAATGATACAACATACGGTTTTTGAACTGAGACTATTGTGTCAGTCGCACTGAGACCATTCAAATGAGACCAAGCATGAGTTTACACATAGCTTTGTTTTACAGTTAATGCAGGGATAGGGGAGTAGGGAAGAAGGGGAGGGCAGGATGAGTTACTCAGCAGGGAACCAATGTGTCGGTCGTTTCTCCTCCACCAATGGGGGGTTGAGGTAGGTCTGGTAGATACATTCATGTGGATTCAGCCTCACTGAAGCCATCTTGACTGTCTCCACCCCCCCACCCCCCCCAGGGGGCAAATCAGCACAGGCCTATAGTCCTGTGGGTCAGCAGCCTTACACTGCCCAGAGCACCTTCAGATTGTGTGGCTCTTACAGTTCCAGAAATGTTGCTATAATTCCATGTGGTTAAATGTGAGCTGATGTCTTGTTTATCAAATTGGACCCTCCTCACATTTATGAGGTGACTGCGATTACAATTCTGCCAAAAGATATCATTCATTTAATTTTCTGTCTCCAAATGATTCCCTGTATATCCCGTTGAGATTTTGTTTCAGATTATAGATTGACCAGCCAATAAAAAAGGAGAAACGTCACCCTTACACGTCTCACATATGTTAAAAGTGTTCTTTTTACTTTATTTTTCAGTCATAAATTCCCTTTTTTTAATTTTTGGGATTATAAATTGCCATCCACGGGAATTCCATCAATCTGCCAAGGATCAACTAGGGTCCACATTTCATGAAACTAAACAAAGACACAAGTGATTCTGGCTTTGAGTGCTACTACAGTAAAGATGCTGAACAGTGCATGAAAGCCCTAAGATCAACTCGCATGCCATCCAAGCTGGACCCTACCGCACACCCTGTACTTACTGGGACAGGCTGCAGGCTGCCCCTGATCCTGCATAGGTTTAGCGCTTATGTGAAAGGGAAGGCTGGAACATTGAGCCTTTCTCTTCATGGTAATCTTCATGGTAGTTTTTTTTTTTGAAAATGAGTATAATATCACACACAATCTATCTATACAAGATGCTGCCTACTACATATTGTACACTAAAATTCACATTTAAAAAGAAAAGAAAAATCAATCCACACAGGAAACATTAACACGCCTATGCAGCATGGTTTACCTGATTTAAAAAAAGCCACTGATTGTTGTGTAAAATTCTGCAGAATAAGGTCAGCTGAGAATCTGCAGGATTTTCAGTTCATTAGTTCAGTTCATTCAGGGTTTTTCTCTCATTTCCCTTATGACTGTCCACACAGTCTTACTTATACTGTCTCCCTGCAGACACAGAAACCATATTTTGATCCAAGAGCTGCAGAGACTTACAGGGCCTTCTCCGACAGATGTTTGACACCCACAAGGCCATGTCCACCCCTGCTCCTCCGGGCTTCCCTGTTTCACAGCTCCAGTGGACTCCATTGAGACACTGAGGCCAAGCGGAGCTGAGGTCAGTGCACCTAGCATGAGCAGGCAGGGCTCTGCAGGGCCACGCTGTCTGAGTGGGACGCAAGGCGAGCAGCTGACACCATGCATACACTTTAACGAAGGTAGCATCACCTGTTTAATGCAGCTCTTACTCTGTGAACCCAGCATGTTAGGAGACACCAGGGGCTCTCTGTGGCCTACTGATGCTCTGTGGTCTGCAGAGATTCAGAATAACTCCATATCTTAGTGCTACCGTTTTAATGCATGTGATGGGGTGATGGATTGGAGATGATGACAATAGCAGACGGTGACTGATATAGCGGAGGTGGAACATGCTCCATAGGATAGTTTGAGGATGGCTTTCTCCTCAGTGCATGATGGATAGAAGGTTAAGATGATGCAGCTGGCCACCAGGCCCTGGAATGAATAGAGATTGTAACAAGACCATTGACCCTGCATGTGCTTGACACTACTATTAGGAATGACCCATCCACCATGAAAGAAAAATACTATAAAGGAATAGAATGTATTATAGAAGCTTCCTTTAAAATGATATTTTAAGGCCAATATAGCAGCTTGAAGGAATGTAAAAATAATGTTACATGTGTGACAAGTGTGATGATTCATGGGTTTAAAAATAAAACTGCCTTAAATGAATTTTATTAATAAGCTTGAATATATTGTACCAGCAAATCATATACATCACTCCTGCCAGTTTTTATTACCCATCAGCTAAGAAATACATCCATTTTTTTACACTGCTCGTACAGGTGTGGTGAGAAAAGAGACATCAAAGTTAATTAATTTTAATGGCTCAACATTAATTGAGCCTGAGCAAATTAAATGGGCATTAGTGCGTATTTGTTTTGAGCTCAATGATTGCAAAGATCTATTATTTGCCTTAAGGTTAAATCATGCTTGGCCAAAATAGATATGCTGATACATTCAATGCAAACAGGAAAAAAAAAAAAAAGCACTGGAAGTCTTTACTGGCCTCTGCATAATGTTCACCATTATATATTTAAGCATACTTGTAAGCATTAATAAATATATTGCTCAATTCCACAGTTTAAGAGATTATTTATTTGACTTTACAGGGTGAAATTATTTAGAGATAACACCAGCAATACATCTTACTTATTGGTTCTGCTTTATTGAAAGTCCATTACCCACAAGCAGTAAATAAACATACAAAAAGAAGTTTATACACTAAATGGCCAGAATTATGTGGACACTAATTAATGGGGGTATTCACATACTTCTAGACTTGGCTAATTAAGCCATTGATGACAGAGGAGTATAATTAAACACACAGCCATGCAATCTCCAGCAACAAACACTGGTGGCAGAATGGGTCATACTGAAGAGATTAGTGACATTTAATGTTGCACCATCATAAGAGGCCACCTTCCTAACAAGTCAGTATCAGATTTCTGCCCCTTTTCAACTGCAAGTGAAGTGATTGTGATGATGAAAACTTCTAAAAGCAACAAGAGTTTAAATGTGATGTGGTAAGCCACACAAACAAAAATGGACCTGAATGTCAATACCCAACCCCACTAATGTTGTTATGGCTGAATGGCATTAAATCCTGCCAACAATATTCTGACATCTAATGGAAAATTCATCAAGATGAATAGAGCTTGTTATAGCAGCAAATGGAGGACCAACCATCTATATATACGCTTGATTTTTGAATGAAACAAACCACAGACAGATATCTACATGCTTTGGCTGTATATTGTATGTTTCAATGGTTTCTGTATCATTTTCTGTTATTTAATAATACCACACATACAATAAGTAAGGTTTTATGTAAGACCATGCCTCTGGGTAACAAATAGAGCTGACCACCTGAAATAAAATGATGGAGGATGACAGCTGAGTCATTTTGGATGCGTATGACAGTAAAGAAGCCTGAAGCATTTGGGTCACCAAACACATTTTGAACCTTGAGACATTTGGCAAAAAAGGTCCTTCTGGTGCTTCTAAACACTGTAGCAAATTCTTCCCTATCATCCAGTGAAATAAACTGCTCATGATTTTTAGAGTTCTGAAATGTTCCTTCTCCTTTGACATTCCTGGAGTGTTCCTTGTAGCAGGACAAATTCTTAGACAGATTTAGAATAATCACTGTTATCCTAGAAACACTCAAATTAAATAGCCAAAATGCAAGGCATGTTTCTGAACAGAGTGAAAGGGCTTTTCATTGTCACTCAATTACCCATAGCAGTTTTGGAGACTTCTCTCAAACCTTTCCTGTGTTGTAAACTCTCTTGGAGCTAAATTGCTACCTTGAGATGTTTCCAAACGACTGCTTCTGAATTTCATAACAACCTCGGGGACTCCAGAGGTGGAGATTGACTGTACTCACCCCTCTCTTGCCAGCATCATGGCAGCCTCTAGAGTCTGTGGAAGATCGCTTGTGGACCGTTGCCCCCTCTGTTTGAGAGCTGTTAACCATTTTTAATTTCCCATTAGACACACATGAGAAATCAGGCTGTGTCCTCAAATCCAGGTAAGCCATTAATTAGCTTCGGCACATGTATAGCTGCAAAGCTAAGGCGCTTTGCCAAGAACTGCATTGTTTCACATTTTTATGCACAAAGCAATTGCGCAGACGAACAGATGGTTACATTAGGGAAATTGTAATTTTGACAGGCATGACGTGTGTGTATGTGTGTGTGTGTCCATGTGTACTGGGGAGTGTTTGCAGCAACAGTTGAAAGAACAGGACAATGAGTGTATTAGCTGACAAAAGATAAAAAAAAACAAAAACGTTTCTTTCTGCAGTATGAGAGAACAATGGCATTCAAACTCTGTTTATACAGATTTGAGAAATGAAATAACGTCATTACCTTGCTCAGTATTCCCAACACAATCACACTCCCCTTCAAAAAGTCTCCACTTTGGAAAGAAAGGGAAGACATGGTATTGGTACACAGTGGATGCAATGTTTGTCTGAATATCACGGTTGGATAGATCATGGCTGGATCTGGCTGTCTGTTTTTTAACATGTGAAGAAAATGAACAGCCAAACTGAGACTGCAGATAAACAGCAGGCAACAAAACAACTGAATGATTTTTGTAGCTCTTTGGTTATTTTCCTTTGCACCTGTGCATTTCTTACTTTCTGGACACAACCTCACTGGGCTCCCTGTCCATGATTTCCACATTAATGAAAAACTTGGTGTTTCGTTTTCTCCCAACATGTTTGGACGAATCCGCCCTTTGTTTGAAATGTACCAGCTATTGAAAGCTTGTTTTCAAAGTTACAACCTCCAATCTGGACTAGGTCTAAGTCAACCAGCCTCTTTGATAGCATAAATTGGACAACAGGGTCAGAGAAGCATCCCGATAACCTCTAGAGTAAATATGAAAATAGAAAAAAAAGAACAGAAAAAAGTGAAAAGAAAAATCACCCACTCACATCACTGTGGGGTTGGAGACAATGCAATTATAGGAACTATTGACTTTTGTTTGCAAAGGTATGATCAATTGCTTGAACAATAATGACATTTTTTGTGTTGTTTTGGCCAGTTCAAAGTGAAGGCAATTTATTTCTGGTGACGGTAGGAAAGTGGGTTGTAGGGTGTGGTGGGGTGGGGGGTGACGGTGAAGAGGGGTTGGGATTGGATAAAAGCATTCAAAAGAATGATGCAGAGGTAAATGAAGAGGCATTTTAACCACATTGAGAGACTACGCCACTCAGTAGAATGTTTCTGAATAAGAAAACACATTTGAGTTTTTCTAAAGTGGGAAACATAAAAACTCTGTGTGTGATCTATTGTATTTGCAATGTTAAAGCTTTGTGAAAACTGAAAATTCTGACATGTCAGCTGGATCATTAGACATGGATTGCTCAAGACATCCTCCAATTAAATCCTCCTTTTGCAGTGGGCAATGGGCAGTGAAATTTTCCCAGGCATGTTTTAATTAAATCATCTATTTTCATTTGCTGTTCAAGCTAAGGAATGGAAACCAGATGAGTCCAAGATTCAGTGAGCTTTCTGCAAATGGAGTTATATTTCTATTACTACACATTCTGGTCTTAGATGTAACTCATTTGGGGACTGAGGGATGTTTTATTGCAGAAGATCAAAAAACCATATCAGTATTAGCCCCAAAATGCTGATGCATTTAACTTACACACTATTAAACCATTAAGAAAAAGGTAAGATTAGTTATGTGCCACAACCAGGACTCAGAGCACTGTTAAAACATTTTTTTTAAACCATTAAGAAAGAGGTAACTCTTTGAAAAAAAATCTCCAACCTAACAGCAATTTTAAATTTCAATTTTTAATTTAAAATGGTATTTTAATGCCATTGTACCATCCATAAAGAAGTTATGGGCCATATGGATATGCTCAGTTAGAACATGTTGTAAGGATAAGCCGCCCCCTGGCCCAACGTTGGAATCCAAGTGGACAGCCAAAGGTTTAAATGTGTGTAGGTTCTTCCATGTGTGTTTGAAAAGTGCCTAAAACCTTAGTTAAACTGAATATCACATGAACGTATTTCAATCTGACTCCATATAATTTAAGGATTGATTTACAGTGCTGTGGCCTTGATGTCTAGTAAATTTAGGTTGGTTCTGATAATATCAAGACTTGTCTTACTCTCAGTAGCTCTTACCTCCAGACATTGGTATCATTCAGGGTTTGCTCCTGGCTAGTTAAGTAAATACCAAGCGCAATATGGAACCAGGTTGACGGTTCAGGGACTAGGTGATAGCTACAAACTTAGTGCATGCTTAGTATGTTTGAGTCTATCCAGCTCAGAGACTGCTAGTTTCGGTTTAACTGGATGGTCACATAGGCTATAGGTCGGTCTATTGGATTGCCCAGTTCAAGGACCAATGCAATTTGTTCAAATAACATACCCCAAAACCATGTACCAGCATGCGTAATTATCCTGGCTTAGGGATTGTTACAGTATATCTTATCATTCCAACTCACAGGCTGGTTCCCATTGGCAGCATGTTTGACTACGTGAACAACACCTATAACGAATTTCGCCAACTCAGAAGCTGGTGAGAATGTTTGCTCGATAAAGCTCATGGACTGTTTAGGTGCGGTATGTCTGGAAGATCTTCAACTTAGAGGCTCTGGACCAGTTACTTTTGTGCAATATGGTGTAGCTATGCAGAGCCAGTATAACTGACTAACCCTGGTCATGGAATGCAAGAACACCACCACAAAGAACTCAGCAGAGCTAACGATTTCAGACAGACAGGAATTAAACAGAACACAATTTGCTAGGTAAGCATAACGTAAATTAATTCCAGTTAGACAAGACAGAGATCAAACTATGTGGCCATACAAGAATCTAATACAGTAAAAAACATATAGGTTATCAAAAATGATGTAACAAAACAAAAGACAAAATGGTAAATACCCAGCAGAAGATATATACAGTAAAGGAGAAAAGGGATATACCTGCCAATATTAACACACAGAGCTGTATGGGAGTCCTGATTACAGGAAAACTCCATTATGGCTACACGTAAAACGTAGGCTAAGCCCACATCTTACGTAGGAGGTTCTGAATACAGAAGCCCTCAATCTCTATTGTTAAGCTTCCTTAAATATCAGACCAACGAATGTGTTATCACTTGATTGATCCAATAACTGACTAAATGACTGTAGAACAAAAGGCATTCTATTGCTGAGTTTGGTAGCCCCTCTTAATTTTAACGACAGGTAGCCGTGTGTCTTTGATATTCCTGGGGTCTGGGTCTTGTGAATAAGGACAGGATTTCTTCTAAAAGTTCTATATCTTTAAAATGATAAAACCTAATGTTTTTGAACTGAGACCAGTGTACCAGTTGCATTGAGTGTTACGTGCCATGGTGTGAGTGTGTGTATATATTTGGTAAACGTCATTCCAGATTCATCTTCCATGCTGTCTGATCATCTGTTCTGGTTCCATGATTCCAATCCACAGCTTCCATCTCATCTCCATTTCCCAAAATCCGAGAGTGTACATAAGAAACCTGGTCCAGCTATGAAGATTCAGCATTAGTTTTTGTGATTGGTTGTTCTTGCTTTGGATTATGGATTACGGATTGATTTTGGTTTTGATTTGGTTTGGTTTTGACTTCCGATTTTTGCTTAACGCACTTGTTCTTCTGATTTGGCATTTTGTGAACTTCTGGTTTTGATCTTGGCTTGTCTCTTGGTTTATGATTCTCCCCTGTTTCTTTTGTATTGACATTTTTGTATATATCATTCTGTGTTTGTCTACCTGGTGTGTACGTGAGTGACCTCCATTTTTGTTTAATTGTTTGTATACTGTTTTGAGATAGTTAGGGAATCAGGATAGTCTTTTGTCTTTTTGTCCACATTTGTTTTGGATAGGGAAGTTAGTTTGGGTGTACAGTTAGACACCTTTTGTTTGTTATTTTGGCCTGGGTCACTCCCGAAGCCTTATCACCAGTGTTGTTCCATTGTCTTTCACTTTTTGTAAACATATCACCATTTTTCACCCATACCATCTTGTCATTCTAGTTTTTTCTCCACCCATTACCCACACTAATTCTGTACGGCCTCAACTGGGGTCGCAACACTGAGACCATTCAACTGAGATCAAACAAGGCTTTCTTTAGTAATCAATGTAGAAGCATTCTATATGAGTTTTGTGTGTCCTGAGTTAGGGGAAGGGAGAGCGGGATTGGTTACTCCGTAGGGGGTAGGTCCTTTGGGTCTTCTCCCCCTACCTGTGTATGTGAAGAAGGGGCAGTGAGGGGCAGGATGTGTTTCCAGCAGGATGTCGATGTATTGGTCGTTTCCCCCTTCCATGAGATGGTGTACTGGCAGATGTGTTTGTGTGAATTCAGCCACTAAGCAGCTGGCTTGACTGTCTCCCCCCTGAGGGGGCAATAGGGCCAGTGTGTCCACAACCTTACAATGTATACTGATTTTACAAAACAAGAGTCTAAGACACAGCATCCTGAACCGGGTCATCCACCCACAATGCCAGGTTTTCTGCCCAAAGGTTCCTGAACCCATTGGACAGCACACTGCAGGAAACAGGTAACCAACCAGACTTATGGCCATTCAACAGACAGGCAGCTCCAGGATGAGGTGAATAATGCAGTAGAGGTATGTTTAGAGGACTGGAAAACCAAGAAGATGTGCTAGGACACAGAAACCAAAAAATAAGGCTGGAACACAACAGCAAAGTGAAAAACATTAAAACACAAGACTGGTTGATCAGGCACACCAGCTGCAGAGTGCCAGCTAATCAAGACTATGAACATGGAACCACGAATCTGGCTAACCAGATTCTTCAGACTCGAGACAGGACCTCAGTCTACCTAGGACCGTGAACTTGGAAATAAAATGGCAACACGCAGAACTGCAAAGCTGCTGAACATGCCAGCAACCTTTACCAAAACCCTGAAATGAATCACAAATACAAAAGCTATACTCTCAACCAAACAGAGCTCTGAGCCATACACACAGACCAATGACAATGAATAAGCAGAGAGCCATGCTCACAGCTCAGTTTTTAATGAGATTCAGTCAGCTACCCCTAGCTCAGAGCAAGGTCATGCAGGCCTTACTCAATCACCTGATTGCTTGCACCACAAGTGTGACATCACGAGTATTTGGCAAACATTCATGGTTACAACCCATGTCCCTTTTCAGTCTTGTGACATTTTATTTCACATACACTACAAATAATAATAATAATAATAATAATTACCAGCTTAATCTCAGACTGGCTGACAGAACATGTATAGCACATTGAACATATAAAAGCAGTAAATAGGGAAAAAATCCTTTTAGTTTAAGCCCATTTATACAGAGTCCTATCAGCCTGCCTTCTTCAGAAATGGGTTCAAACCGCAGCAGCAAGCATTCAGATACTGATGGAAATTTGCGCAATACAGAAAATGTATAAAAATGGCACAGGATGTTTGATAGATGGACTATATGGCTTCAATTTCAGCACGCAGTTCAGTACTCAATTTCTTTAGTTAGTAAAACTGGTTTAACTGATTAAGAAAAAAAAAATACATTTTTTGTAGAATTCTACATATTTCATTTTCAATTGAAATGAGCAATTATTTGATGTAGAGGTTCTGATTAAAGATAGAAATTTAAACCCTAGTAATTTCATTACTGCATGTGGACACAGAGCATTACAGAGCTTGATAACAATCAACATTAAAAATGTTCTGAGCAGAAACTGTAAAGTTGTAATTAATGCAATAGAACTCATTTAATTGGCTTATGATAAACTGTAGACAATGTTCACTGTCTAGATAGCTGTGATGAGTTTAGCAAGCCATCTATAAAGAAACACAAATTAAAAATAGTGCATAAAACCTAGTGGCAACTAGTTTATTTGAGTTAATGTGTTAAAAGTGGCACTTTCTTAGATTACCTAATGTAGGGATACTTACAGTGAGGATGGAAATAAACTAAATACCACGATGTAAATGAGCGAACGAGAGATGATATAGGACACTGTTACTTGTGCATAACAGCAGCGGCACAAACACAATTCCATCTCCCCAGGAAGTGATAATGATTTTACAACTCTGATTTTATGTGTGCTTACATTGCATCATGTTCCCTCTGTGCCTTCAGATAACGCCAAAATGGAGTCACTTCCTGTAATCGCCATAATCGCTACCCAGAGGCCCACTGTAGGAATTGGAAATTCTATCTGGTAATGTCCAGAAGGCTGGTTGACAGCCTGTGAGCCCCACCTTCTCACAGGGACTACATGCACACGTTAGACTGTGTTGACGTCCCTTGGCTCCATTTATACATTCCTTCAGTCCCGTATTCCATTGCTTTCCGTTCTCAGTTTGATGGATTGTGGGATATCCGTGGAACATCTGCTCTGATCAATAAATTCAATTCTCCTTTCTTTTCCTTGATTGATTTTTTTTGGTGACCCCCCCACCACAAAACCTCTGTAGGGGTTTTGTGTGGGCACTAGACATGGATATTGTGACTCAGGTTGTCAACTTAATTTTTTGACAGTAGGTGTGACTGTATGGCTTGCTCCAAACTTAATTACATTTTTTTTTTTTACTTAATTACAATTGAGCATATCTAAATAATGTTAGAGGATACTTTCACTCCGTTGTTTCAAATGATGCCATATTTTCTTCCATTGTTTGTGGGAGGAGGTGGAAGATACCTATAAATAACAGAGACAATTAACTTCTAATTACACTGTCAGCGCCAGAGGAAACAAGGTGGAATGAATACCAACACATAAACACAACACCCCAGAAAATGAGTCTGAGACCTTTTATTTAAAAGGTGTCAGCTGGACACAAGAGGCTGAGGAGACACTAAATGAACCCGTCAGATGAGTCTTTGATGTCTACCACTTACAAGACACATGCACCCCTGAGAAGCCAGAACTATTTGGCCCTCTGCGAAAAACCCACCCCCTCGTGACTTTGTCTGCGTGTGGGAGGACAACAATGGCAACCTTGGGGCTCATTCCATAACATTTCAGGCTACTAAAGCTGTTAGGATTTTTGTCTAGGCTCATCTTCAAACCATGGGCAGGGACTGTGGCTCAAAGTTGTTGATTTGACAGTTAAGGAAGGCACATTGTGGCTAAAAGATTGTAGATTCACAGATGTGTTCCTGCTTTCGTACCCAAATGCTGGAAGCTCCATTGTGAAACTCAACTTGAGCTCTGTACATAATGTCATAAATAATGCAAATAATGCATGAGACCTAGAGTGAGGAGCCATCATTAAATTCTGTGTAGCTGGTGGCACTGTGTTATCGTGTGGAAACCTGAAGTGAGCACTGCCAGTACAGGTAGATTATTGAATTTTATAAATCAGTCCCTGTGCAAAGCTTTGGTGGCCTGCACAGTGAAGCACTGTCCAGAGTTGGGGGAACCTCAGTTCCAGGGTTGGGGGAATGAAATCTGTCTCAGTTCCAAGGTTGGGGGAATGAAATCTGCCTCAGTTCCTAGGTTTGTGGAAT
>JAACJT020000105.1:18739817-18782930 GCA_009936485.2 Gymnarchus niloticus | reverse complement strand
GAAATCTGCCTCATTTCCTGGGTTGGTGGAATGAAATCTGCCTCAGTTCCAGGGTTGGGGGAATGAAATCTGCCTCATTTCCTGGGTTGGTGGAATGAAATCTGCCTCAGTTCCAGGGTTGGGGGAATGAAATCTGCCTCAGTTCTGTCTGTGACACCTGACAAATGTGGTACTGGAATTGGTTCTTCTGCCTATCTGGTGTGGCTTTCCCCATGGTACTCCAGTTTCTTTCCATGATCCAAAGACATGCAGTCAACCATATTGACCTCTCTAAATTGCCCATGAGTGTGTATACCTTGAAATGTTCTGGCTTCTTCCCTGTGCTGCCTGAGATAGGTCCAACCCCCCTGTGACCTTCTGGAGGGTAAATGATTGGATGATAGACAGATGTATGAGTGGACGTTTACTTGTGATCAAAATAAGACTTTTTAGTTTCATGAGTGAGACGTAAGATGCAAAATTCCTTTGTAAGTAACAGACTTAAAACATCTAATAGCAGCCCTTCAGACACCAAAGCTAATCAACATTTATCCAAGAACTGAATTAGAAAAAAAACAAATAAAAAGGATACAAAGGAAGCTGTCAAAGCAAACCTTTTGTTTAGGAGAGATGTGCTATTTCTGGATTTAAGGACCACAGTCGAAGAAAATTTTAAGGGGTGGGCAAATGAAACAAGGCTGGGGTACACCCTGAGTGGTGTGCCAGTCCATCAAAGAGCACATGCTCACACTCACACACACAAGCACACACTATAGGCAAATTTAGAGATACCAATTATACTAAATTGCACATCTTTGGACCACTGTTAATTTTGACAAGGATTTTCATTTTAGTTTTGATCTTAGCCATTCCTATATATATTTATTTTTATTTAAGTCAAATTCTTGTCACATTGTAATGCTTTAGTTTTAATGAAAATTTTTTTGACAAAAAAGTTTTAATTTTAATTTTTGTCTTTCACATATTTTTGAATATTAATTACATTTTATTTGAATTCTCATAATTTTCATTACAATTTCATCAGCATTTGGTCAAATTATCATATAATTTTTATATAATATTTTAAAGGCTTTGAGATTTCTGCATTATACTGGATACAAATATGATGTATTCAATAGGCTCAATACAACAAAATTTATTTTTGACAACCATTTTATATTGCAGAAAATTAAAGATGCAGTATTTTACAGAGAATATTATATCAGTTATATTATGCATCGCATAACATTTGAATAAAGATTTTGTCAAATCAACCATATGTTAACTTTTTTAATGTTAATTAATGAATAATTAACAACTGAACATTTGCATTAACTGACCTTGCTAATTACATTGTACAGTGAAAATTCACAGGGCTGGTTTCACTGTAGCGATGTGGCCAAGTTGCCAAGAACTCTCATCACATGACTTGTCATTGACTGTCTGCGATCACACGGTGTGTTAAAGAAGCATGTGGCAGGCTGTCATCACAGGACACACAAACCATAGCTTGGGGTGCCTTTCCATTGCACAACTTTTCAGATCGTACAACACTCTAGATAAAGCTGGGGGGGGTTCGGCTGGGTTGGTATGATGGACACAGGCTCCAGTCTCTGGCCTCCGGGAGTATGTCAAACATGTTTAAAATTCATGAGACCAGTCGGGAACAAATCGGCCAGAGTCATGTCTGTCTCAAAAAAATCTGTATGATGTGTCCATAGATGCTCATTTAAGTTAGAAGTTTCCTGCCCCCCATCTTCAGTTGACATGGTTTCTCTACTACCTGTACAGTACACTCCATTTTTTTTTTTTTTTGATTTGCTGTGATATCCTCTCTCCTTTTTCTCCCAGCTGAACCATTTGTTGCTACTCTGAGGGGACACCTTTTGTCATATCAACGATTCCTACGTTATTGTCACATCATCATCATATTAATATTGGTCATCAATGAAAATTTATGGCCATAATTTACATTGACAGAATTAGCACTGCTTTAAACTGGGTGAGTAGTCTGGAGTATACAGAAGACACCAACAAGACACAGGGAAATCATGCAAATCCAACACACAGACCAGAGGTGGGTATTTGAACCCCTGTTGTCCCAGGAGGAGTGAGGCTACAGTGCTAATCACTGAGATACTGTAGCCCCTAGCAATTATATATGGCACACAAAATATGTACACACAAACAAGCACGTGTGTGGGTGAATGTGTACAGATATCTCAAATCTATTGTTCCTCATAGGAGAAATGAAGTTCAAGAAAAATGAACAGTCTATATGTTAGATTGTCTTTTCCTTACAGCACATCCACTACAAATCGCATCTCCCTTGGGGCTGTTCTTCTTTCTTTTTTATATGCATTTCTCAGCAATCGCCATATATTTGCAGAAATGAGTCATGGGGTGGACAGGGCAACATTTCTCTAATGTCAGTAAAATACAAAAAGAGATGAGGAAGACCAGAAGATAATGTGCTCTAAAGCCATAGGCAAAGGTAAGCACTTTTTAAACCACGGGACCCAATCTCTTGCCTTTAAGAGCTTCTTGGAACATCTCTCACGGGCCAACAGGAATGGGCAAGACTAATGTCTTAGTTTTTGGCTAGCTTTCTGATGCATTTTCTAATAATGACATTCTTTTGTTTCCATGACTACTGTATTTGCTCTATAACACTGTTATCCAACTGTTAGAAAACTCATATTTTGAATTTCATCTGCTCGGTCTCAACTGTTATGACCAATAATGCTTCATTGCAAAACCACTTGAAAATTAAATTCTTTTGAGAGAAAGGATGATGTCAGCCTAAGAGAGATCAGAAATATAGTAGGTGGCACTAGAGCCTGTGTCCTTGAATGAGAACAGGGGAATATCATTTGCCAGCATGTTTTCTCAAAGGCCCAAATTGTGGCAATTGCTGTCTCCCCCCTTATCAAGACATAGGGGTCAAGCTGGCAATAAATAAGCATTGCTGTTAATGGGCTGATGGAGAATTTTGTCCTTATAAATGTCAAGAAAGAGTCTGATACATGACACTGGATCAGTCCACAAGAAGGGCACTGATAAAGAAAAGGATGAAGAACAGACAGAATTTATTTAGTGTATCATCTTTTATTGGTCCCACCTCAGAAACTAGTTCACTGAGGACTGGAGAGTGGGAACCATGACACATTGCACTGTCAGTGATGGATGGAAAGAATTAGGTATTAGCAGTCATGTTAAAGGGAACCCATATAGAAACAATTATTATGCAATAATTATCTGTAGGTGTGGACCTGTTATCAGACCTGTCAACAAAGACAAGCTCTGCATTCAGCATACAGATAGAAAGGAGGGTGAGATGAGATTCAGTAATTATTGATATGACTCCCATGATAGTTTATATTAATTACATGATTAAGGACAAAGCATAAGAAGGTGAAACAAACAAATTGTTTTGAAAGATGTCATAGCGACATGGGCAATGATGTAATATCAAATATGTAACTATTTCAACAAACCATTTTCGAAATCCGAAGTATGGAGTTAAATATGTGGCTCAATAATATGCTGAAGTTTTTAATATGCATTCATTTTTCAGCTGGTCCCTGAGGGTCATTGGCCGACCCTCCTTTAATTTCAGTGATCCCTTTTTAATCACTTTTAAAATCATCTTTCTTTTATCTCTAAGAAGTTATGTGAATGCTCATACATATTACTTCTTTCTTAGCAGGAGTGTATGGGACATCAATTATTCAAGAGAAACAGAGCTGTAAAATATGTTAATATTGATTATACATTCGTTACACCTAAGAAGATTATAGTTTAATATCTGTTATATGAATAGCAAGCATTACGAGACTATATATAGCATTATACTTATTGTATGGAGGTGCAATTGAAATTTGTTATTGTGTTAGAGAGCAAGATGAAAAACAGGATTCTGGGTGCTTTCAACTAGAAAAAAAGTTCTTCTTCTCTGCCCATAATGCAGGAGTAGTTGTCTATGAATCCTGATGAGGCGAGAAGATTTTACCAGTGCTATTGGCTATACCTGTATCTGTTGTACATTAAATGGCAAGGATAAAACACCAGGCAGTATTTCTCCATGGATGTCAATACTTACCAGTGT
Organism: Gymnarchus niloticus; assembly: GCA_009936485.2. Taxonomy (NCBI): domain Eukaryota; kingdom Metazoa; phylum Chordata; class Actinopteri; order Osteoglossiformes; family Gymnarchidae; genus Gymnarchus; species Gymnarchus niloticus. Next base: position 18,778,843 of record JAACJT020000105.1, on the reverse strand, counting down.
CAATACTATGTCTGCAGGTTTGTGAAATCGGTATGCAGAGGTGAGCGTTTGAGCCAATTTTCAGTGAGGTGTACACCATCCTAAGTATTCATGTGCAGCTTTGCAGGTCTGTTGCTCTTTCCTGTTCCGAGGTTAATCTACTAATTGCATTTAGTTATTATATAACATATGCCTTCCTGGGAGCACTGAGACAGACCTCCCCCTTTGTCATGTTTCTTCCCGGCTTTCTGAAAGCTGACAGCAAACTCCCTGTGCTTCAACCCTCTGCTCCTCCAGTATTCCGTTCCTCAATCACTTCGCCACCTGCTGCCTTCTGTGTCTTTGTTTTTTTTCTTTCTTTTTTCCTGGCTTAGGTCTCCTTATCTTATAATGGAAATGTTTTCATTATTCATTGACAGGTCAACATATATTATTTATATCTTGGGAGTTTTGAAGACAGTTTTCCTAAATCCAGCAGTTAAAGTGAAAAATTCTTAGTCATCATAAAAAAAGGTGATGACCAGAGACTCATAAATACTTAATAGAATACTCAGTTTGTGTATGGTAAAATAAACATAGCATGCATTATCTCAAGGATAGAAGACCTCTTCCTCTGTATACTCTCTTGTACTTCCTTGTCCCAGCACCAGGTTTCCTTGTCTTTCTTCCTCTGACCAGATGTCACACCAAGCACCTTTCTAGCTGTCTCCCTTACCACTTCAGCTGTAGTTGCCCAGCTGTCTGCTAAGTCTTCACTGCCTCCCACTGCCTGTCTTAACTCCTCCCTGAACGCCACCTTACAGTCATCATTTTCCAACTTCCACCATTTGATCCTTGGCTCTGCCCTCACTCTCTTCCTCTTCTTGATCTCCAAAGTCATCCTACAGACCCACCATCCTATGCTGCATAACTATGCTTTCGCCTGTCACCACTTTACAGTCTCCAATCTCCTTCAGACTGACCCTCCTGCATGGGATATAATCTACCTGAGACGCAGTGTAGTGTGAAAATTAGTGATTCCATTTTAATTTGTTCTGTCACCTGTTGTTTTTTGGTAAGGATATACAGTACAGTAATAAATACAGCGATCTATTTTTAAGCAATAGAGTGGACCCATACTAAATGTGATGTTACTCTGGTGATAAAAGCTAATATTATTGACATGTTTCACTGATTGTGTGTGGTGTATTTTATCAAAGCCCAGATGTGAGACCATTTATCTGGCACCAGTTACAATGGCCTCAGTGCAGATGTTTGTTATTCTGGTTGTGGTTTCAGATCTGAGCCTACAGGATGTCGATTATATCTAAAGTATGCTTCTACCAGTGTGTATTAATAGGGACCGAGCTGAAGGCCATTCAGGTCCGTTATTAATATTAGGCCACATTTGTGAATGTGTCGGAGGGAAAATGGCAATACAGATTGTGCTAAATGCACGGCTGACTGTGCAAATGCATTTCTGTGCTACATCTGCAGTACAGAATAACTTAGGTATTTGTGCCACCCAGCAGCAGAGAGGGGAGCCGTGGAATGCAGATGAGACCAACTCTCTGTCATAATAAGCACTGTCACTGTGGATGGAAGTCTATTGTAATGGATAATCATAGCATGCTAAAAAAAACAAGCTGGATGCAAGCAGCAAACAGGTGCAGCCGATGAATTATGCATGTGCAACACAGGATGCTAATGAGGAACAGTGGCAGTGGCCACGGCATATAGGGGCTGGTTGAGTGGTTGAGGGGTTTTTGAATATGTGAGCTGATACTAAGCTGATTTCAATGGCTGCTATTTGTTCAGCACTGTGCTAAACTGAAAGGGTGGGAGCCCAGTGGTTAAGGCTGGGACTGGTACTCAAATTTAGTCCCAGGAGGGGCTCCTCTGTCCTACTTATCTTAAACGTTTTTGATAAAAAAAACTAGCAGTACAAACCTCTGAACAATTTCACCCATTTACACTAATTTTGACAGATGAAACTTTGTGATTAATTTCCTGCTACAGGATATAAAAAAGCATAACTCTTCTGGGACTTAAACACAATTTGTAGAAACCCAACATTAGTATTTCTGTAAAAAATTTTGGAAACACACCATAAAATAATATATAAAACAAATGAAAGAAGAAAAAACATTTTAAAAAAGATACACATCTGACTACAAGGACTGAAAACATGTGAGTAAATATAACTGCAATTAGATTGTTCCTCTGCAGATGTTAACTATTTGATAAACACTGAAAATTCAGAGATGATATTCATAGATTGTTTGCTGGGTTCAGAGCAGTTCACAAAGCGAAAAAAAAAAAATACAATTTACCATATGAGGCTTTTTTTCTTATTTATCACCAATAATTATGAAGTAGGGGCTTATTTTCAGTCCATCACCACTGTTGTATTTATGATAACCTATTCTTTGTTCTGCTTTTTCTGTGTAAGCTGTATGTAATGAGTATATGCACAAAAATATTCCAGCGCAAAATCTGTGTTTATTAAATTGGGGCTGAATGAAGATTGTAATCGGGAAACAAGCAACAGGTCATTGAACTGGCAAAGTCCATACAGACATGCAAATCCAAATCACCATCCAAATGTCAAAGTCAAAGAACAGTCTGGGATACAATCAAGCCAATAGAGCAGAATAGCGAGAAGGATAAATCCAACACATAAGAGAGGAATCAGGGAATCAGCAGGGAAAACAAGGGTCATAAGCAATCAATGGAAGACTGTCAGAAACAAACACCCATAGTGGAGTAGACGTGCAATATCTCACAAAGAGGTAACTGCTTTGCTGTATTAAAATAAGTATATCATAATGAGGTGGCAGAACTACAGGAAGGTGGAAAGTGAGCAGGTTTGGTGTGGCTGGCTGGCTGGGTACAGGATAATCTAGGTGAGTGCAGTGAAAGTCCTTTATGAAAGAAAGGTCTAGGATGTCCTGAGAAGGAATCCAGGGCTGTTCCTCCAGGCCATAGTGCTGCTAGTCAGAGAAATACTGCAATCTTTCCCTATGGTGCCAGGAATCCAAGTAAGCATGAACAGCACACGCTGGTTCATCTCCTACATCCAAGGTAGGTGGAAAGTCAATCAGAGCAGATGGCAAGTTCAATGGACTGTTGTGCACAGTTTTGAACAGGGAAACATGTTGTGGGAGATCTAGAACCGGAATGTTAACTGTAAAATGATAAGTGACCTTAAATAGACCAATGTACCTGTGGCTGAGTTTCTTCTACGTGTCCTGAGTATATAACCATACATGTGGAGCAGGTTGGAATAAGGGCGGTGATGGCGGGCAGTGGAAGTTTTCTGGGTTTGTTCAAATTGTTGAAGTTGTCAGGTGCATAGAGATATTGATGAGGGACTTTTGAGTGTATTTGACCCAAAGGAGGTACTGGTTCCAGTCCGCCTGACTAGAGGTACAATACTGGCACAGGAAGCATCAGTTAATAGACCATAGGAACTACATTAGAATTTGGCACATGGGGCCTTTTAATAATGATTGCCCTGTATGGGATGGTCTGGCATCTGGAGCAACACCATGACCTGCATGTGAGTAATTTCACCATGACAGGGTTATGTTGGTGGAGCCATGGGTTGCTCAGGACCAGTGGATCTCTAGGTAATGAAATGACTAGCAACTGTGATTACTCATGATGGAGCACCTCAAACTATAAATGCAGAGTGCTGCTTTAGTAGTTGTCATACCCTGACTTCAAGGGCTGTCCATCTAGTGCAACAATAGACTGTGTGGGCTTAAACCCCAGAAACTCCCAATTCACTGGCAAGTTTAGAATCATTGAAATTGCCAGCTGCACTTGATTCAATTCAATAAAATTTGATTTATATAGCGCCTTTAACAAAGAGCATTGTCATAAAGGGCCTAACATACTCACAGGCCCAAGGTCCCCAGAATGTGAGCCAAAGGCGACAGTGGGCAGGAAAAACTCCCTCAGGAAGAAGAAACCTTTGGAGGAACCAGACTCAAGGAGGAGGCGCATCCTCCTCTGGCCGGCACAGGGCAGGACAAGTTCATTAATAAAATATAAAACAATAATGAAGCAGAACAGTCAGGTGGACAGCAACATATTGGAGGTGCAAACTGAATTAAAAAAATGCCAGAACAGATAGGCTATAGGTACCATAACTAATCAGGACAGGAACAGAGCTCATTGTAACTGCATGTATTCTAGGTTCAGAGACATACAGTAGGTGCTGAGGATACTGAAGAAGAGGGTCTTGATAAGAGGGGTGCTACACCTCCTTCTGTCCTGCAGCAGGTTATCAATGGAAATCAACATTTGAATGAACTGGTCCAGGTCACGCACATCCTAGAAGTTTTGAAATTAGCCCTCTATGGTAAAGGGTTAATAGGGCAGGTTTGCTCTATGCGGTCAGAATACAGAACTCAATAACATAATCAGCAGCAGTATGTTCACCTCGTTTCATCATGCAGAGTTGTGTCCCTATGTCCTGACTGATAGCTAGATGGTCCAAATCCTTCTAGAAACAACCCGTAAAGCTGCTTCTATAGGAAATTAGGACTGGGCTCTTCGAATGCCATAACGCGGTGGCCCTGTCCAGTACTCTCCCATTTAATGGCGAGATAACAAAATTAATTTTGTCCGTCTCTCTAGGTTACGGTTAATAACCGTTAAGAAGTCTCTGAGCAAAGATTGTTATCCAGAAACAGGCAACCGGTAGGGAAAGCAAGGGTCATACACAATTAATGAAGACTGTCAGAAACAAATATCCAGTAAGGAGGTGACTCACCATACCTCGCAAAGTGGTAAGTACTTTGCTGTATTAAAATTGGGATATTACAAATCTAATGAGCCGTGGGTGATAGAAGTCCGGGGAGGCAGAACCTGAGCAGGCTGGGAATGACTAGCTGGGTGCGGTTGTCACACTACACTAGATTTTTTGGCAGGAGCTCTTCTGTTAATATTTTAACGGTTTCTAACTAAATATAGGATGAAAGCTATTGGCTGTTCAGTTATTGCTATTTGTAGGGGGTGATATGGTTCTGTGGAAGGGGTGTCTGTGTTTTTTTTGCCTGAAAGGTTGCAGGTTCAAGTTCTGCAGCTGGTAAAAGTGTCAATATCACCACTGGGCCCTTGAGCAAAGTCCTGAACCCAAATTGCTCCAGAAACACTGGACATCGACTGACCCTCAGCTCTCAACTTGGAGAACAAGATGGGAACACAAAAACTAAATACTGACGGTGATGAATCAAATAGTGATAACTATTATTATTATTCATCAACTTACATATATTCCTCTGTTTGATTTTTGTAAAACTCTACTGGCTTAACGGCAGCGATGGCACGTTGCCCTCTCCAGTCTTTTAAGTTCTATTAATTATGTCTGCATATGAACGCCGTTACACTCATACTGCTGTTTTTGGCTATTATACAATTTAGCAAGCTCTGTGTGACCTTGTTCTAACTTGGAAGTAAAAGGCACTAAGTTCTATTTAGACTGAGAAATGATCTTGACTTCAGGACACGGCACTCAGCCAGCGTCTTGTTGATGTACTGTTTCTAGGTGTTACGATCCTAGACAAAGGGGACAGGAGGACGCAATTGCAGCACACGATCTTTATTAAAGGCGACAAGGCCTGGGATGAAATCCCAAGGGTCGAGCAGGAAGCGGGGTCTGAGGCAAACAGCGAGGGTCGAGAAGCCGTGGAGTCAGTCCTGGGGAAGGAGAAGCAGCAGGGTAAGTATCTGGGGTGAACAGGACAGAGCAGGAGACAGGAATAGGTCAGGAATGCACGAGGAACCACAGGAATGGGAAAAAGGCAAACAATCAGGGACTGTGTAATGCTTGGTATCTCTCTGCAACGGGACGATACTTCACAGTGCTTCCCCAGCCTGCTTGCACTTATATGCGGTGATGCTTATGAGCGGCAACTGGAGGAAGGGCATTCTCACATGGTTGGGCGAGAGAGGGACCTGACACCAGGTTTGTGATGGTTATTTTGTCCACTAGATTTTTGTCTCCTGCTTTGTGTCATTTATGTGCCAGCTCTGGGTTTGGGGTTTTGTCTGTCAGAGACATCTTTCTGGATTTGTTATGTTCCAGTTGTTTTTGTATTTCAGTTTCTGTTCCTTGCCCCCCCCCTGCAATTCCTACTCCCAGTTATTGATTCTGGTTCCTGTATTGCTCAGCATTTCAGTCCCCTCTTGTGTACTTCTCATCACGGAGCTATCCTTTAAGTCAGCTGGCCTGGAGTCCTGAATGTCACTTGTTTCCTATGGTGTGTTGTCCAACTGACTCAGAGCCCACTGAGTGGAAAATCGACGGTTATGCTCCTCTACCCCTTAATATGCAGAGTTCTTTATAGATATGGACTATGTGTGCAAGTTATTTTCCGGTGTTAAATGCAACTCCAAATCAGAAAAAGCTGGGACAGTATGGAAGATGCAAGTAAAAAAAAATGCCGTGATCCTTAAATTTAACTCGACTTATTTCGTTGCAGACAGTATGGACCCATGCTATTTCATGTTTTGTCTGGTCAACTTCATTTCGTTTGTTAATATACATCCATTCCTACATTTTGAAACATTTTTTGAAACATGTTGCTGGCATTAAATTCAAATTGAGCATATATTTGTCATAAAACAATAAAATTTCACAGTTTCACCATTGGATATGTTGTCTTTGTTCTATTTTCAATTAAATATGGGTTTATATGATTTGTAAATCATTGCATTCTGTTTTGATTTATATTTCACACAGCGTCCCAACATTTTTGGAAACAGGGTTGTATATGACCTAAAACACTTTGACATACTTAAAGTGCACCAACATAAACATAATTTTCCTTGTCTTCCTAAGCCATTTGCACAGTTCTGTATATGGCTGTTTAGGCCAAGGTACAAATTCTTATGTTTTTAAAGGCAAACTAATTCCCTCTATTGCCCTTATATACTCAAATAGTATGCCCCTATTCCAGACTCCAAGCAGGTAATATTAAATCAGATATTTATGGAACAAAGACCACTCATTAATAAACTCATCAGCAGTTGACACCCTGTTAAGCAGACCAGTAAAATCCTCATGAACATATGCTTTGAGTGGTAATTCTGTTCTATTGTTCTGTTCTGTTAAGTGGCAATTCTAATTCGCCTTTAGAAGAGCGAGTAACTCCTCATCTAATTGTTTCTGTGGAGCACTTTTGCAACAGCATCAGCGTGATGCAATGACTTTCTATGCCTTTAACAGGCTTTGTTGAAGTTTCCAACTTGATTGGTTGTAAAGAGTCAGTATGTGGGGCCTTATAAACATAAACAAAAATATACTCATACCGCATATGTAAGGATATGAAATCTAAATAGCTTGAAAAATGATCCATAACCCAAGCTTTTGTGTCAGCACTCAAATCATGGCTGGTTATGGCAGGGAAAACTGCCACATGGCAGCCATCCATCTTCCATGACCACTTTTTTAGTAAAGGGTCACAGTGAACCAGGATCCTAACCCGGGAAGCACAGTGGACAGCTTGTCATGGGGCACAATCACACTGTGAGGGCAAGTTTGACGCACTGATTCACCTAACACCATGTTTTTGGACAGCAAGAGGAAACCTACATGGTCAGGGTGTGAACGTGCAAAAACAGAACCTGGGGTCGCCGTGAAGGTTTGGGGCTACAGTACTAGGTATGGGACAGCAGTAATTAGGTGTACATTTTTTTATGAAAAACAATACAACATTAAAACAGAGTAATGATGAGACCTCATAAGCAAAGTGAAAAACTGTGGGCAAGTAACCAAATTTCCTCAAAGATAGCAGCAACACAGCTACCAGAAAACCCAAACATGCTTTGCCCATGGCTCTTTGCTACCTGCTTCCTCATCTCTTCATTTCTATCTGTTCTCTCCTCCTACCCCTGCTGGGTTTCACTCACTGGGTTACCTAGACTGCCTTTGGGCCCTGATCTTTTTTGGAGACCACATTGGTTGATCCTCAAGCAAACACAGCATGGCAATTAAATGAATGCTGGAGAAGTGAAAAGAATCATTGGTATATATGGTATTAAAAGTAATACGTCAACAAAAAACTTGGAGCGTGTTCTTCCATGTGTCATAGGAATGACTTGACATTTAATGAGGGAAGTAATCTAAACTAGAAGAGGAAGAAAAAACGGGGGTATAAGCTCAGTGGAAGCTATGCTGTAATATCACAAACTATCCATGTAAAAAAAAATTAAGTTTTTTTATATATATATTTCTCAACCCATTGTCATAACAGTGTTTCTGGAACCCTCACATGATGGCTGCTCTCAGCGATGAACAGGTTTCTGCATTGTGGATAGCAGCCATACCTTCAAGACAGATGTTTCTGATGGCTGGCCAACATGCAATCAGGGTGCCACGCCCTCATAATGCACAGCTGGAGAGGTCTGATCTCAGCAACTGCCGTCATTCTGTTGACATCAGCTTCCTTAATCATCCCAGAGGGTTGAAATGTACATTACCATCTGAAAGTCCAGCTGTAATCTTCCACCACCCATCTGTACAGATGCTTCATTGAACTTCCCATTTTTTCCTTTGGATTATCACCATATCTGTTTCCTCTGTTCACAGATACCCCACTTCCATTCACCATCTTTGGCTCCCATTGTTTCTTGGGGCAAATTAGAAGATGCTGACAGTCATTTCTTCAACCCTGGGATTCCCATACAGGTCACGCTCCAGTTTTACAGCGACCCTATACTGGATAGGATATGGATGGATGAATGGATGGATGGATGGATGCTGTTTTAGAAAATGTGTTAAACATTAGCTGCCTTCTCGTAATACCAAGTTTGAATCACACCAGTTTCATATTTCACGAGATCCCTGAAAGAATTGCAATATAACGATGCTGATGATTCAAACAGGTAAATACTGCATATATAAGTTTCACTGACATTAGTAAGTGTGGGTGAAAACATTAAGCCTGTATTCCTTACTTTTCGTCAGCTTTGAATATTGGCTGTTCCTGAACAAATGGGTTGAAACAGCTACATTTCCCAGGACAGCTTTGAAATTAAACATGGTTAATCATTGTTGCTAGGGGATAGTGACTTGGCATTTCCTGGTTCTCTTCAGCATGGTGCCTATTAAATCAATCCCATTCTATATACTTAATGAGCAGAAAGGGCTGGAACTACTTGCCTGTCCCTACGTCATCGTACCTTTATTAAAATAATGATGTTGGTATACGTTGTCAGCTGTACCAAAAATGTACTTTGCTTAAATAATATGTCAAATGTCTTCTCTTGATGAGAGTTTTATTAGGCTCCAATGGTGCAGATCCTTGAACTCTCAATGGAAGTTAAATAATGTTATTCTAACGTTGGGAGTTTCGGGTTCCTGGTATAATACATCTACATTTTTTTCTTTCGTTTACATAATAAATTACACTTTTTTTTTATTTATACATTTTATCCAGTTTCAAATTCAACCAAATGACATTCAAAACCTTGCAGCTGACATGAGGATGTCCAATTCATGTTCATGACAACCTTCTTTTCATGCTGTGGATCAAATGGCACACTATTGTGATGCTAACCACCAATTTCAAGTAATCACCAGCATCCGATAATTGTTGAATGGCTGACCAGCAATTTAAGTCTGAATTCTGTTGAGCAGCTAAAGTCAAAAATGCCGATTACCCTTTCCCTGTTGGTGGAACCAGGTCAATTTGCTCGAGCACAGGTGGTCATAATTGGCAAGTGACACAGAGAAGATTTAAACCATGCATGTGCCATAAGACTGTGTGTGGAATAAGGATGAGTCACAGAAGGACCCTCAAACTACACTTTATTATCGATTCTGGCATAGACGGAATAACAGTAAAGGTTAAAGCCATATATGAAATTTCATGGTAATTCTTGAAAAATCACTCCATAGGTTTGATGCTAGAACTGTGAGATTTCTCACTAGTTTATGACTGGCAGGAAGGTATGCGGAGGTGTCATTCAGACACTTGATACTTTTCTCTTGAGTCAGGACTCAGAGGAGCTTGGAAGAAAATTCACACTGAGGAGCCGGTTGAGTTGGAGTTAGATAATCAGCTCACTTCACTGCAGGTAGGGAACCATATCCAAACAGAACAAATTACTATGGGGCTGGATTTTATCATGTACCCTGGGCTGGTTTCCTGAGACCTCAAGGCAAAGGTCAAGCACACATTGTAAAAAGTTCTGAATTGGCAAAGGAATCATTGAAACACATTCAGGTAATAGTATATTGGATGACAAACGACTAGATCAAGTGTTTTATTAGCAATCTGAATTATTAATTTTCATACCCCATATTAATCCATACCTGTTAGATTACTTCATTCAACAAAAAAAAACACATGAGAATAAGGATCAGAATAGTGAGATATTGTGTTATTAATGCAAAACAAATGAACCGATAGCATTTTAAAGAACTGGGTCAAAGCTGAAATAAAGAATATAACTATATGAGGCGAAAGAGCATCTGTCATTTTCCCTCAGAGTCAGTAATAAAGACTACCTTGACTTATGCTGGACTAAAAACAGTTTATTGTTCATCTGAGATAAATGTTTTTGACAAGATCAGAATTTTTTTTGCAAGTAATAAAGACATGCGGGCATCTGGGCTGCTGCACATGTTTACTTCGCCTCGACTATGTCTGTTTGCAGTTGTCTGCCCGTTATCTCTCTGCCTGGCAGTTGGAGGCCACCATGGAAAAGCATTAAAGTCTTCTGATGATTGTAGCTTCATCGCTGCAGTTAACACTGACTGGAGTGATCGCTCCTCATTAATTCAGGGCTTGTCAGTCTAACGGGCGTGCTCCACAGAGATTATGCGCCATTTGTAAGTGATGCTGCAGTTCATCCATGATTAATTGCCGAGCTTCTGTGAAACAGCATTATTTTTCAGTGGGACAGGGGTAGTCAGATTGTGGGTGTGCATCAAACCATCTGTACCTCGGTGTTACCAGTCGCACCAATCTTTTATAACACAGTTAGTCTGAATGGCTTTTAAACCAAGTTATTTCCAGTGCCTTCTTACATTATGCTTATTCAATCACCCAGTTAATTTAAATTTGTTTTATTATCTTCTTGACAAGAAGCCTCACTCAAACATTTTGTTCTTTTTTAACCGTGATTGTCTGAATATTTCCATAGGTGTAAGTGTTTTTCATTAAGAAAATAACTGAACACCTCTATGCTTTCTGGAAATGCATGTGAAAAGAATTTCCCAAGGGTGCAGTGTTCTGATTAAGAGCCAGTTGGCTTTAGATTATGGACCCACAGGCAATTGCACAGGAAGTGAATTTAGAGTAAGACCCCAGAAATTCACCCCCCGACACCCCACCTTGGAATTTTCCCACATTTTGTATCTTTCCAATCTGGTATTAAAAATTGATTTAGCTAGGATTTTTACCATTTAATTACACAGCTTGCTAAACACTTTGATGGTGTAGAATATTCCTTATTTTGGTGCAAAACTTTATTAACTAAAAAAGCAGACATTTGTTGTTGCCTAACAAATGGTCTACATCAAAAGGACTGGAGGACACACTGATTGGGATGGCAGGGCAAATATATTCACACAACCACATCTATAATCATACCATGTGGGTGATTTAAAGATTCTAGTCAGTCCACCTGCGTGTCTTTGGACTGTGGGAGGACACCAAAATTTACATAAATACGCAATGTTGTTTATTTGTTTCACCCATGAGTGTTTCTTTCATATTATTACAGCAGATACCCTAAGCTTGGTTTTCATAACCTACTAACCATGATACATATTTCTATGTATTTGAAAATAACCAGAGAAAATGTTTTGAAAGTGTACTGATAACATTTTTCTATTGCTGGCAGGGAAAGAGGATGCAGGTAATGTATATTGTGGCCTCCAGTCCAGTTTACAGAGGGCATGGAAGAGATTTATTGGTACATGCAGTTTGACCTAAGATGTTCTGTGCAAAAATAGGTTTGTACCTATAATCACCCTCTTAGGGCTGATGCCACTAAATGAAACTTTACTTTTAGTCTGAGTCACAGATGAACTCAAAAGAGAGGCAGGTGACGTGTGCTTTTGATTCCCCCAGGAATCATGACACACTAAGACAAGCTGGAGGCCAAATTTTACAAATAGCATGCAGATTTCAAGTTGTGGTAAGCTATTGTTCAAATGCACGTATGGCTACACAAATGCAATTTCCACTCGCTCATCGCTTAAACCTATAAGAATTATGTTTTTCATTAGGATTTCACCTTTTCAGAGGGGCGTCATTAGCATAAAGATGAGGAAATGAGAACTGTTCCCTCATGCCTTCCAAGTGGAGGTGAATTAAAAGTAGTGATTTGCAATAATACTTTTAGCTTATTAAGCAAATGTTTCATTAAGCTGAAAAATGGAAGGCTAACAAAAAAATAATAAAATCCTCTAAAGTGTGAACGTGAATTGAGATGGGAAATTGGACGACTGCACTGAATATTGTTCTCAGCTGAAGTTTGCAAAGGTCCTGCTGTAAAATTCAGTGCCAATGTAGCTTATGACATTCTTTCAACCAGTAGTTCAATACTGTGTTTGCTGTTACTGCCAGATTCAGCAATTACTTTGCATTAACATATTTAAAGTTCCACATGTTTATTCAGCAACTCCATGCATTAATTAGAGCCAGCAGCATCTTTTTGGCTAGTCGATGAGTAAAAGCAAATTTAAACATCAGTAGTTTCAATATAGACAAGGCTTTTCCTAATTTTACACCCCTAATGGTTCTCAAATACACTATCTGATCTTAGAAAAACTCGTAGGGAAAGGTGCATTTCTTCCTCTCACAATTGCAGAATGTAGATGTTACTTTAACCTCTATCAGATTTAGGAAAAGTAACATTTAATGTTGTACACTGCACTTTCCTCAATTCAGAGCAAACGATACTGCAACTAGAAGGGAAGAATGTGTTAAGGTATCACTAATTTGTTGCTAGATAACACCCCGAGCACAGTGAGACTACACGATAAGAATAGAGAGTTTAATAAAGAATGGGGGTCATTCTTCTTCTGCTTCCTTCTGCAGGCTAAAAATTAATCTGTTTTTCTGTCATCCTGCCTCTGTTTTCCCTTTGTCCAAAGCACTTAACAAATAATACACACAACACCCAATACACACGCACACACTCACACTGTTACACCTCACGGGTGCAACTGCCCGTGAGGAATGCGTGCTGACAGCTGAAGCTCGTTTACGGAACTGCTTAAGACTCTCAGCGCACCGCTCTGTCAGTGCGAAGTATTGTAGCCATGGCGAACATACTGGGCACTCGTGTCTCCCCGTCCATCCGTCCTCGTTCCATTTCTCTGCTCCTAGTCCCGCTCACCCACCTTGTTTCTTTTCTGCCCGTATCCCAGGACTGACCTCTCGGACCCCTACGACTCACCTGCCTGGCCTTGGACTACGCGACCTGGATTTCGGATTTGTGCCTTTGCCTCTAGTTTGTGTGACTGTTCGCTGCACGGACTTGCTAATAAACTGCTGTTTGCCCTGCTGCAATTGGGTCCTACTCCTCTTCTGTCTAACACACACAGAGTGACATTTCATTTATATTCCAGGTTCCCAGCTATAGGTTATGACATATATAAAACATGAAAAGCCATGACAAATGCAATATTTGTCTGTCATCCACTCCAGCGAAAGAATATGACTGTCCTGTGATATGTCAAATATCTGTCAAGCCTATCCAGTGGCATCCCTACATAATAATAAAGTACATGTAACTTTCCATTAACCTAAACAAAGCTCATATAATATTAAAGTCAAATATATTTAAAAATCAGTTAGAATACAACCATAGAGCAAAGAAAATACAATACAGGGAAAAGGATGAGTCAGTAAATAAAACGATATAATGATAAATCCCAAAATAAAGTAAGCTATTAATAAATGTACTGTCTGATATAATACAGCACTGGTCACGTCACTGTACATCATCCATTGAATCATCATGGATTTTTAATTGCATTAAATGTTTAACACTCATTTTCATGGTGAGGATCACAGAATTATTCTATTGCGTTGTGTTAAAAAAAAATAAAAATCCTTTGGAAAAATAATTAAAATCACAATATACACATAATTAATAAGAGCACTCTACATATAACATATAATATTTTCATTCAATGCTTTTGAAACACAATTATAGAAAGCTTTTTGTTTAATTGGTTTTTTGGCACATCGTAAAACAGCCTACAGAACAGAAACAGATTTGTTGATGTCGCGTTAGCAGTAGCCAAATCAGCTGCTGGAGTGATGTGGAGTCTCTGGTGCTTTTACAGTCTCAGATGTTAAATAAATAATAATGAGCAGTCATGATGTAAAACCTGGAATAAGGTGGGCTGACCTTGGAGACCCTCCATGTTATATTACATGCTAAAAAATGTGGGTTTCCTTGACAACACAGTTCTTGTACTGTTTCACCATCAGGCCCATAAACAAAAGTCATTAAAACGTTATCTGCATTTCTATTTGGTTCCGCAGCATTTTTTGTGGGTAACTAACAGTGTAACCTGTATTTTAATTGGAATCTGTTTAGTGTCCACTTACAGTAAAGCAATTTGCTGAATCAAATAATTGTTCAGGTGAATAAATTACTTCTGAATATGATGGTAACAGTGATTACGATAATGTCTTTGGTTATACCTACATAAAGACTCATTTATGGCATTTTTGTTTTCAGCAGATTGATACAGAAACAGTGCAAAATAAATATAGCTATTATTTTTGATATACAGTAAACCCCATTAACCTTAGGGGTTTATATACTATTATGTAGTTTATTAGATTTCTTTTTCATATCTTCATTTAAAAGTATTATAACAATAATTTAAAAATGTCCCTAGTTGCACAAATGGCAGATATTTTAAGATTTTTTCCCCAAAATTAAAATGATGTATTCCAGTGATATTTATAATAATGATAAAAAAAATGGCCTCAGTTAAAAGGAAAGAAAATTGTCAGATAATTCCAGTCTTCTTTAGTTCTAAATGATAGCAAAAATGATCGAAAAAAATATGTAATTTTGTTTCTCCTAATGTAAGCCTTCAATTCAACTCAATTTTATTTATATAGAGCTTTTAACATGAAGCATTGTCACAAAATACTTTATATAGTCCTGGGTTCAAGGTCTCCATAGAGTAAGCCAAGGGTGAAAACTCCCTTAGGAGGAAGAAACCTTTGGAGGAACCAGACTCAAGGGGGAAGCCCAACCTGCTCTGGTTGGCACCTGGCAGGACAAGTTAATTAAATTCATTAATACAATAGGAACGAC
Source organism: Gymnarchus niloticus (assembly GCA_009936485.2). Lineage (NCBI taxonomy): Eukaryota > Metazoa > Chordata > Actinopteri > Osteoglossiformes > Gymnarchidae > Gymnarchus > Gymnarchus niloticus. The sequence continues at coordinate 18,763,570 of JAACJT020000105.1, read as the reverse complement.
ACTGAGGAAGAACAGTCAGATGGACAACAGTATATTGGAGGAGGCAGTAAGGGGTTCTGTTTGAAGAGCAGGCTTGGTGGCTTAGATGATGGCAATTCAGTCAAGATGGACAGGTGACAGGGAGAAAGAGCACAGTAGGCCTGCCGACAAATAGGGTGATCTCTTGAGTCCAGACCTCCAAAATGAAGACCCCAGGATAGGAAGCCAGGGGGAGAGGGAAAACTGCATGAGCAGAGCAGCAATTTGAGATGGCAAAAAAACACAATAAAACAGCAAGAACTCTGGCATGACTATAAATGGCACCATAACTATGAGGGAGAGACCAATGGGGACACAGGCATGAAGAATCCCTGGATGCTAGCACTCAAATAACACACAGCAACATGTAAAGCAGGAGTGACAACAATGACAGAACAGTTCATGCAAGTCAATGGCACTGATCCTCACCCAGCTCTACACCTCAGACTATAGTTTAGCTAGTGAGTGAGTAACTACCTAAGGTTTCTGTAAGCTATTCCGTTCCACAGCTGCGGAGCTTTGTAGGAGAATGCTCTGCAGCCCAGCATAGCTTTTTTCACTCTTGGAACTAACAAATAACCTGCCATTGAAAATTGAAGCAATTGGGGGTGGGGACTAGTATAGAACCAAAGGATCAGACAGATATTCTGGAGCCAAGCCATGCCTTATAGGTTAGTAATAGTATCTTAAAGTCAGCACGGGACATAACAGGAAGCCAATGTAAAGATAGCAATATAGGACTAATATGATCAAACTTCTTAATTCCAGTTAAAACTCTGGCTGCAGCATTTCACACCAGTCTGTTATAACAACCGAGAACTCAGAAGCCTTAACTGATTTAGTGCTCTACGATGCTGAGGATTGAGACAATATAGCGACCAGGTTAGATAGAGTGTATTGGTAACTAGTGATGGGACAAATGAGGCTTCAAAACCCATATTAAAAGTTCGGGATGCTCCCACTCACACTAGTTTTTAAGCCTCATTTATCAGCAGCAGCATTGATTGGTTAGATCAGCATAGTCCCACCCACCATGGGTTTTGAAGCTCATTTATTCCATCATCATCTGTAACCTTGATGATTACAGCTTTCTTTTTGTATTAGTATGAATGGTGCTTGGAATTGATTGGACAGGCTGGTAATGTTTGTGTAATGCTCTAAACTATTATTCTTATTGGCGCAGGCCCTTAATATTTTTGTAAGTAATTAAATCGTTTTTGTACTTCTGACAATTTCAGTTTACAGCCACCAGGTAGAGTGTAATATGAATGGCGGAGGAAGACTGAACAGTCAGCAGTTGTCTTTGAGTGGTGGTGCAGCTCTCAATGTAAACCTGCAAGCCTGACATATTTTTGCACTCAGTTCATGAAGCCAGGGCCAACCTTTGAAGCTACCCTCTGATCTTTATAGCGCCGTGAAGCATTGTAGCATAAACATAGCCCCATCTGGGCTTTCTGTCAGTGGAAAGCCACCCCAGCAATCCAGCCAAAACAAACAGTGACTCCTAGTCTGAAAAAGAGGGGACATTTGTCAAATAGAAATCACACTGATCTTTACAGGAAGGGTTTTGGTTTGGAGACTCACAGCGGTAATCAGTAGGTTTTCAGAGGCCTGACTTTCCTGGATATCGCAGGACAAAGCCTCTGTATGGGTTGACACCAGACACCATTTGGTATTGTGTTTAAGAAACTGACTTAGCCAAAGGCTTGCAGATATAATGGAGAGGGGATACAACACTATGGCAAGGTACATAAAATATCTCTTTTTAATTTATACCACCCATGCATGCATCTATCCATCTTCTAATGACATATTTTGAAAATTTTGCTCTGGTACAGCAGTGTTGTTAATTTTCAATTAATCTGTGCTATGCACGTTTTCTGTGAGAGTCAGAAATAGCCTCTCAGACAGGAACACGTGGCATTAACAGATACGTCACTTACTGTTAAAATATTTGAAGAATTGGCCACATTTAGAGTGTGGAAATTGCATACAAGATGAGTAGGGATTTATAGTTTGTAACTTCTCTAAAACATCAGATATGTGAATTAAATGTAGTAATAGGTTAAAAGAGTAAAATGTAATTACCGAAGATCTAATTTTACAGTTAAAACAGTAATATGTAATTACTGTAGATCTAATTTTACAAAAGATCTTTATACTTAAGGATAACTGATACTCTCAGGCTACACAGATCACTTTTTATTCCATGAACCATATACAGTACATGTGCATGAATACATGGGTGACATAAAGTCTATTTCATTGCATTCATGTGTACATATTTTAAATATTCCATTGCTATGGTTGTGAAAAATGAATTACTAAGTATGGTTATTATAATACACATGTAAATCACAAATCAATACAGTCCCAACTTGATAACCCCTGAGCGACATATCTTACATGTATCACAAATACAGTAGAACATCGATTATCAAAAAAAAAAATAGAGTATCTAGTTTGAGAACACTGGCTATTATGGTGAAACATTACTCATGCTTGTTAATACATTTATTTCTGGTTATTCATTCAAAGATATACATATGTAACATAGTAGAGAAAGTCTTATTTTGCCAATATATAGGAGTTCAAAATTAGATGTTGACTTAAGCTACTGTGTAGACTCAGTAGCATCCTGTGACCTTCATGCATCATTGTCTGGTGTATCTGTGTATGTTATAAGTGCAGGAGTGTAGTACAGTGTGGCGGTTTACTTTCAGTCCAATAAACTGGATATCCTTGTACATGTTTCTCCAAAATATATGACCGAATCAGTCTTAGTCCCAGTTAGTTTGGATAATTGACATTCCACTGTTTTCCATACTAAAAGCTAAATTAGGACTAGTCTTTTATATGTACAATATCATGTCGTCCACTCCCAGTGCTCCTGATTCACCTGTACCAGATGAGACACACCCATGTGCAATAACAATTACCCTCACCTGTCATACTTAAACTCTTTAGCACCTTTCCTCCCCGTTCTGTTATTGAACCACCTGTGTTTCTAGGTGTATCATGTTGTTTTTGTATTGGCCCCCCTAACCCTTCCACTCCTGCCCTGCTCAGACCCCTGGCACGTTCAAGGCCTTAAAAAATCCTTCTGATCCCATTGCTGATACTTGTCTTCTTTGCGGCTGGATTCAGCCCTGACAAAATGACAAAATTGAACATGTGGAAGAGACATCAACCTGGATCAGCAAGACTCCCAACTTCTGTGGCAGGACCCCAGTTCTGTTGCTGACTACTCGGTGGAGTTTTGTATCCTTGCTACTAAGACTGGGTGGAACCAGGAATCTCTAATCATCTATTTTCACCATAGTTTGTCTGAATGCGTTACTGATGAACTGTATTCCCAAGAGACGGATATGGACCTGGAAGCTCTAATCCAGTTCACTACCTGGATTGACTACCAGTTATGTGAGCATCGTTCTTGATAGCCCTAATGCTAACCGTAATCACCGGACAGGATGACTCCTGCTCCAAATCCAACCTCCAGATTTTATAGCACCCTGGAAGGATGCCCTCCAGACCTGTTCGCTCCATCTGGACCATCGGAAAGTCTCCTGAGTCCAATTCACGTACATTTGTGACTGGAACAACTTCTGCTAGGTCCAGTGTCTCCACCATCTGTCACCATTTCAGGGGAACATGAATTTGTTTCCTGAACCTATCAACCACTGGGGACTCCCCCCAGAATACCAGGTGTTGTAGGAGGACTATGACTTAGACATTAGCCTCCTCCCTGGAACAACACGGGCAAGAGGCTGCCTGTAATCCTTATTCCAACAAGAAGAGGAGGCCATGAAGGAATGCATAGTAGAAGAGCTGCAAAGTGGGCACATCCAGCCCGCATTATGGCCATCTGCCACAGGATTTTTCATTGTGTGTAAAAATGATGGGGTCTTACACCCCTGCATCGAATGTTGGGGCCTAAAGGTGATCACTGTAAAGAGCCATTACTCTCTAATGAATGTGGCAATTGAAGCAATTCAGAGCAGTCAAATATTCACAAAACTTGGTCTGTGCAGTGCCTTATCTGTTGCATGAAAGAACATTTCATTACCATAGATAGCAGTAAGGTAGAATAGTTTCTTTATATATGGTTATAAAATAGGATTTTCCCTTCAAAAGGTACAGTACATCATCATTACTCTATAACTGACCCTTACCCCTCAAGGTACTACCAATGATTTATACCCAGGGGTCAGTGAAGCACCAGCCTAAACATGCAAAGGCCATGGTATTTGATGATAAGTGTAGGAAAGTTTAATCTAAATGAGGAACTTGAGAAGGCCCCAGTAATATTACCCCTCATTAGCCAAGATGAATTAAGTCAATTATGTGAACTGATTACAATGCCTTAACTTTTGCCTGAAAATGGTCAGCTTTGTCAAGGCAACAAGCTCGATACTCGTTTAAAGCAGTGACTAGAGCCAAAAAGACACACGAGAGACTCCTGTGGGCAAGTGAAATGTAATTTTCTACAGAGAAGAATTCAACACTTTGCAGCACAGAGCACCATCAGGGGAGACTTTTGTTGGCATCTAATGCAATGACAAATCCTCCAAGTAAATAAGATTCTTTAAATCCACACACCGCAGTCCTCAATAATGAAATTTTCCCTAATGCTTCATCATACACTGATTGATATCTACTGGCAACTGGGGCAAATTTAGCAAAATGGCCTTCTGACATGGATCTTGATGTCAGGTGAGTAAATGTGCTTAAAAATACATGAGGTGAAACATCTTCATGCATTATATGTCCTTCTGGTGAGAACTGGGTTTTACTTTTAATCCTTCCTTGTATTTCATTGAACAGATGTGGTTAAGACATCTTGTCTTTTGGAAACAGCTGGAGTTTGTGATTGGGCAGTACTGTGTATTTGAGATAAAAAATACTTTAGTTAAACACTGCAAAGAAATTGTTGAAGCCAAACTTTTTTTTAAAATAAATAATGCCTGTGCCTCTTGGAGATGAGCAGATATCTTTGGATGGCTGTGGTGTATATAGGCTGTCCTGCTGTCTTAAACTCCATGTGAGAAAAGCCTTATTTCAATTAGGGAGAGAGATCGTCTAAATACAGTATTTAAGTGCTTAGGTAGACTGATACATAAATAGTGTTGACAATTTAAAAAACCTTGATACAGAGCCATGCCAATTTGAAGAGTTCAGTAATATTGCTCAATATTGCAAGGTGACTACACTGGCCTTGAAAAGAGTTATGTGACAGCAGACAGTGACAGGGACAAGAACAGTGCTGAAGGAAGGGCAATTTTCTGACCTTGCTAAATTTAAGTTGCTCTACAGGTCTCCAAACATTTATTACTTTCAGCCAAATAACATTCATTTTACATTAAATAGATCAGAGGAATGTCCCATGATTAAATGGTAGAAACACATCATCCTTGAAAGATGCAGTGATGAAGATGGCTATTGTAAAGTTAATTTATATAACAAGGACTTTTTTGTTGGAAATATTAGCCAACCATTAAAACTGCACAGAGTTCTGTGGGCATTCATGTGAGGAGGCAGAGAAAATAAAAATGAAGAACAAGTGGGGGAGAAATTGTTGGTTTTCAGTGAAGATAGCTGATTTCCCTTGGCAGCCAAGCTTTATAAAAGCAAAAAAAAAAAAAAAAAAAGATGGAAATAATGAAGGTCAAACAAATTTATTCCAATGTTGGTGCCCAGCTGAAGCAAACCATTCTTCAGCCATCTGTTGCAGATGAATGTCTTTGAGTTTTTGTAGTCAGGCACAGGTATTTGCTGACTAAACAACAGAGGATTGCCACTGGATTGAATTCATTTTCACAAAAATATTTACCTTTGTCTCCAGCAGTACATTGTTTCTATATCTCCACTGACTAATTTGTAAAAGAATATAGCTTTTTCAGTTAATGACTTTTCAATGATTAATTAGAATAACTATGCAATGATGCTTACTACAAGGAGTTAAAATATACATATATCTTAAAAGACATTAAATTAATTTTGGTCCTTCAATTTAAAAGACCAGACAAAATGCTGACTGAAGCATAACTTGTTCAAGACGCAAAATATAAACCACATAAATTTTGTTAGGCCTCTTACAATTTCATTAGGATGTGAAGAAATGATCTGGAATATGAAAGCATAAACTTAACAAGAGCAGCTCTTCTATAGATGTAACTCATCTATAGAGGTAAAATGGCTACAGTAAATATATAATGAGAAGCTATGATCGATCGACTTTGGAGCTGTCACCAACTTCATTGACAAGGATCTGGTGAAAGAATTGCAAATCCCACAGCAACCTATTGATCCACCCTTACAGAAACAATAAATGTATGGTTACCCAGCACGGGTCACCAATCATACCATTCCCTGACAGCTGCAGGTTGGGATGTTCCACAAGGAAACCCTACAGCTTCTCAAAATGTGAAATGAATGGAAGACAGCATTTGTGATTACTAGGAGGAATTATGAATATTTTGTAATGCCTTATGGGTTAGCTAATGTCCCCTCAACTTATTGTCAATGGCATATTCCAGGACGTGCTAAATCGTATTATGATCAGACACCTTAAAGATATTCTGGTTTATTCCAATAGCAAGAACACTCATGTGCACCTAATACTACAATGGCTACTGGAAATTGAACTCTCTGCTAAAGTGGAGAAATGTGAGTTCCAGCAGCAGCAGGTCTCCTTCCTGGTGTATGTTCTCTCTCCTTTTCTGGTGCATATGGATGAAAAGAAAATTCACACCATCAGATCCTGGCCTGAATGGTGAAGGAAGTACAGTACTAAAAAGGTTTCACAAAATTATACCATCATTTCATCTGAAATTTTGGTTCTGTGACTACTCCACTCATTTCATTGATTAAAGGTAAACCTAAAATCCTTCGATGGACAGATAAAGCCTGTGATACATTTGACCTGTAGAGATATTCCTATTCCAGGACACCCCTCTATAAACAACTCTATCTGATTCAATTCTTCATCGTGGAAGTGGATACCTAATAGATAGAAGTGGAAGTTGTCTTATCCTAATGGCATGGCACTCCAAGCAAAACGCACCCGTGTACATGTTTCATAAGCTTTCACTTGCTGAGCAGAACTATGAAGTGACCAATAGAAAACTGCTGGAAATCAAAGTGGTTCTGAAAGAGGCACCTTCTAGAGGAATCCAGGCATCCATTTGTGGTTCAAACTGTCATGTGTCTTCCTTGTTTACTTTGGCATTGTTGATGTTGTTTCACATCAAGGTACCCAGTTCACCTTCCAGGTCTGGAAGGTTTCCTGTCATAATCTCAGAATCAACTTAAATGATTCCTCTCACTGCCACCCTCAAATCAATGGTCAAATTGAACGCCTGAACTAGTAAATAGAAACATTTCTATGCTCATACCATTCCCTGAAACAGTCCACCTGGAATCTGTTTATCCCAAAAGGCTGAACATGGTCAAAACTTGTTTTATCACTCCTCAATCTACCTTAAAGCTTTTCAGTGTGTACCAGGGTAGCAACTTGCTCTGTTTTCCTGGGAGAAGGGACAGTGTTGTGACATTGTGAATGCCTGGTTCCATCAAAGTAGTCGAATATGGGTAGCTGCACATATGCAATTACAAAGAGTCATTTGACTCCAGAAAATCAGTATGCATTGGCAATGGTGGCCTACTCCAACCTTTCTCTTGAGCCAGTGGGTATGGCTATCAACATGGAGCATTAAACTCAATCTCTCCTCCAGGAAGCTCAGTTCCAAGCTTACTGGTCCATTTATAGTCATCCACCAGATTAACCCTGTCACTTACCAGTTACAGTTGTCTCCAAATTATGGTTTTTCCAAAGTATTCCATGTCTCTCAGTTCCAGTTGGTTCATTAAAGTCCAGTGCACACATCTGTTGCATCCACTCTGCCACCTCCTGATCTCAGGACCTTAGTGGACTCCAAATATCAGGGAGGGTAACGTCAGTGTCTGATGTACTGGGAAAGCATCACTCACCTGCCTCCTGTTACCCTGCTCCACTCCTGTTGCCTAGTTTCTTTGTTCTGCACCTGATTACTCTCTAACCTTGTTCTGTACCTAGTTACTAGGTGACCCTGCCTATTTCACCTAGCTGTCCTCAATAGACTGTGGCTGGATCACTCAACTGGTGTCAGCATTCTGAACCAACTTTTCTCAGACCCTGCATTCCCACAGCCTCCACTCCCTCCCCTGTTCATTGTTCCTTTCCAAAAAGGTTTTCACATTTTCTGTAGCACTAAGACAGACTTTGTTTGGGTTGTTAAAGATCTCCTCCTTGCTTTTGATTCTGGGACCCTCAACATCCTTCTCCCCTTTGATCCTAACTCTGCATCCAATACAGTTAGCCATATTATTCTTCTCACCTGCCTTCAGCGATTGGTATTATGGGCATGGTTCTCTACTAGTTTATCTCTTATGTCACTGAAAGATAATACTTCATCCCATTTGGTAAATATGCTACTGCATCAGTCACACAGTGTCCCCCAGGGTTAAGTTTTAGGTCCTTTTTTGTTTATAATTAAATGTTCCCCCTGCCCAAATCACTTGTGGCCATGGTCTTAATTTTCATGGCTGCACTTACAATCACATACTAGCATGACTTCCACTGTTGCCCTGCCACTCCACATGAACAGCTTATATTTGTGACATAAAGCTATCGACACCTTTAATTAACCTGCACTCACCTGTTGTTCTCCCAACACTGCCCTATCCACCTGTGCCCTATTGTCTCTGCATTATATTGCCAGGCTTGCTCTTGTGTTCCCTGCTCTGCCATTAATGTTTCCCCTGGTCCCATCCTCCCTAATCCTGGGCTTCATTCTCCTCAATAATGCTCTCTTGCACTGCACCTTGCTACATGTCCATGCCTGTTTCTCTGCACTCAGATCTCTCTTACCTGTCAGGTCTGTGACAGAATGAAAGAACCATCTTTGGATCCAGCAGAGATGATTGCACTTCAGACAGCAATGCAAGAGATGCAGACTATGACTGCTACTCAGTCCCATACTATCCAGGTCCAGGCACAATGAATACAGGCATTACAGTGGACACTCAGCCAGTTAATAGATCCATACCGATTCCGGGTGGAGCCCGCATCCATGACCTGGAGTGCTATGATGGAGACATGTCCTGGTGGAACTGATTCCTCACTCAGTGCTTATTGTGTTTTGACGACCAGCCTCAAGGCTTCCCCACTGAATGATCACAAATCACCTATGCAATCTCTCTGCTCACAGGAAGGGCATAGTCTTGGGCTAACACTGTCTTGAGGAAGCAGCCCACCTTGTGCACTACCCTGGATGATTTACTGACTGAAAGTAGTCTATATGTGTATTCCGGAGTGTTGGGGTATCATTGGTTAACCCTGTTTAGCCAGGAAACTTTCCCCATTGGCTGTCTTCCAGGGAGTTGTGATGGGAGCCACCTTGTCCATCCCCTGGCATTTGATTCCAGAGTTGCCTGGAACTTCCTGGATGGAGAGACAGCAACCTCTCCTTGTCCTAGCCTTATACGGATGGCCGTTGGGCCAGCTAAGCCCTCAGATGCAGCCTATCAAACTTACGATTGAGAATGACACTAAAACCATCTCAATTTACTTAGCAGATTTGCTGCAAACACTTCCTATGCTGGGGTTACCATCATTCCAGCAACAAAACTTTCACAGGGGACAGATTTTAGAATGGTGCCGGTCATAGTTTTTGCAGTGTTTACCTTTTTTCTTTTCCCATTTTTTTTTTCCTTTTGTAGTCCACCTCAGTAGTGGGCAAGCCAACGTAGTTGGCAGACTAAGTAGTGGGTTTTCTTGAATCACTTTTACTAGATTGACAAGAGGTTGCAGTGCTGTTTAGTGTGTATTGCTTTAAGCGGTGAATGAATTCATTCACGTGCGGCTCCAGACCTTGGCCTCTTGTTGGTGTCTCATCTCCCCAGTGGCTCGACTAATTTCAAGTACCAGTGGCTCTAATTTCCTGTTTTTATTGACCAACTAAAGCAAACTGAACTTCAGAAAAAATAAAGGCTTAATAAATAAATAAAGGCTATATTTTTACATGTTTCAAAACCTGTGATTGTATACTTCTTAAAACAGAGTTCCCCTTGCTCTGACAATTATACTATACTAACGTAGATTAAGGGGTGGTGTAGTCTGTTGTGCTACATATGGGAGGTGGCTACAGTTGTAAAGTGTAATAATGGTGCACTGTATGTTTAAGAAAGATGTACTAGAATGCTGTATTAACTAGTCACACCCACCACCCATTTTCTGTTGTATGATGAGATTGCCTGAATGTAAAAGTAAAGTAAGTTTCTTCCGTTTGAAGCCTCTGTTGTGCTCTCTTAAGTTTACCACAGGTACCCAGATGGTCGACTATAGTGCCCCCGGGGTTCCATCCAGAGCTGTCTGGTGGCGTCATGCCTCAGTCTGTGTTGGTCTGTGTTGGCTGCCCACGCCACAGCCCTTCTGATCCAGTGTTGCTTTTGAACATCAGAAACAAGTTCCAGCCACCAAATTTTGTCTCAGCCTGCTCTATCTGTGCATGGACCCGCCTTCCCGGTACCCCGATGGCCCTGGTCTCATCTGGCAATTGACTTCATTACAGGTCCCCCTGACTCACACTGACACACTTTCATCCTCACAATCATCGATTGTTCTTCCAAGGCTGCCCACTTCATTCCCCTGACCTGTCTACCTTCTGCTCTGAAGATGGCGGAACTTCTCCTGCAACACTTGGTCTACTTGCATGGCTTCCCAATGGACACTGGGCTTAATCCAGGCTCCAAATTCATCTCTCAGCTCTGGTGGGCTTTCTGCACCATGTTTAAAACCTCTGTTAGTCTTTCATCAAGGTTCAATCCACAGACTAATGGCCAAGTAGAGCATACCAACCAACAGGTAATCTGGTACCTTCGCTCATTTTAAACCTTCAGACCTAGAGCACCAAATTGTCCCATAAAACACACTAATTGTCAGCCGTGGTAATGTCTCCTTTCAAATGTATAGCCGGAGGTGGACATTCCCTCTGCCCATGGTGCTAATAGCCCTGGCATCAGGCCCGAGGAGCCATCCAGTGAGCCAACCAATGCCTCTGCCCATCAGACTCACTGTTACGGCTGACACACCAAATTATTCCACCCCTGGGACCAGGTTTGGTTGTTGACATGCAACCTATGCACTAAAGGGGAGTCTACCAAACTTTCTTCCATATTCCTAGGGCCTTTCTGCATAACTCATAGAATCAACCCGGTGACCTGTCATCTGGCCCTTACTTCTACCCTCGGAGTCCCCCCACGTTCCACATGTCGCACCTCCATCCAGTTGTCTGTGGATCCCTCAACCCACTAAATCCAGCTCCACCACCACAGATGATTGATGAAACCCCAGCATACATTGTTCTCTGCATTGTGGACAGCCAGCAAAAGGACCTCGGGTTCAGTATCTGGTGAACTGGGAGGGATATGGCAAGAAGGATCAGTTCTGGGTCCCTGTCCATTACATTTTGGACCCCTCTCTTATTGAAGACTATCACCACCACCTGGTGTTATTATTTGAATAATCCAATCACCGACTAGATGACGATAACAAGAGGTTTTCAGTTCCTAAGTCTGATGGTTCATCACAGCTTTAATGACAGGCAGCTGTGTGTCTTTACTATTCCTGGTGGCTGGGTCTTCTCGGGATTTACCCTAAAGTTCTGAATCTTTAAAATGATACAAAATACTGTTTTTGGATTGAGACCATTATACCAGTCGCACTGAGACCATTCAAATGAGATAAAACACGAGTATACACATAGTTTTCTTTTGCAGTCAGTGTAGAAACATTCTATATGGATTTGGTGTGTCCTAAGACAAGGGAGGAGGAAAGAAGGGGAGGACAGGATGGGTTACTTGGCAGGGAGCCAATGTGTCACTTGTTTCCCCTCTGCCAATTGGGGGGTTGAGGTAGGCCTGGTAGATAAGTTCATGTGGATTCAGCTTCACTGGAACTGACTTGACAATCGCCCCCCTGGAGGGGCACAGAGCCAGTGTGTCCGCAGTTTTACAGCCTCTTCCTCTGAGCCCCAGGATACCATGTCAATTTCAACTTTTAAGTGTCTGCTAGAATAACATCTGTTTTCCCAGTGTTACATCTCTCTTTCCAGCTAATAATTTTGTGCTGAAGAGTTGTGTTTCCCAATTATTTTGCAGGTTTGTTTTATGTTTTTGATATTGCTTACAAGTGCTTACCCAGGGTAGTCACACTATTGCAGGAGTAGCCAACAAGAAGCTTGCCATCTGCATGCAGTTCATCACATGTACTTTTGTGGCTCTCTTGTACCATTGGAAAAGAAAAAAAAAAAAAAAATTATAGGTGGGGAAAAAATTTTTTTAAAAAATTGGCACTAACCTTCCCTCTGGTTACATTTCTTGTCCACATTCCCTAACCCCGTTGCACGCTTTTGTTTGCCAACACATGGCCCCCAAAACCCCCCCATAGGACACTTTTTTCATTAGCACCCAGGCATCCCCCCGGTCACGTATATCTTTTCACTTTTTTTGCGATTGTTAGCCCACCAGCTGCTCGTGTCTTTCGGGGTCTCACGTTGGTGGCTCATCATATTCAGCTGGTTGGCCACCCCTGTATTATCACATGTGATTTGCTGTATTGTTCTCTTGTTTTGAATTTGTAAAGCATCCATCAGCATTAGAAATGTGCTAAATAAATAAAACGGGATTTTTATTAGAGGTTGACATAAGTGGTACGCAAGAATACGTCTGCAACAAAAAAACTATAATGCGCAGGGATTTTCTGTAAGTAACCATGCAAATGTATACCTATTTTAACTTATGGAAGTTGAAAACACATTTAATTTGTCTCAGTACCGAGTTTGTTCATGCAGATACTTATTAGATTAGTAATGCTAAAAATTATCCCAACTTTTGATTAAGCTTATAATTATTTGTTATGCAAGTCTTTATGAATAGTGATAGTGAATGTGGATCTATAATCTATGATAAATTCCAGATGTAGCAGAGGACAGTGAAGAATCATATTAACTGCTTTGACCAATGACCTCTTATAAGCAAATTAAAGGCCTCAAAAAGAGTGGCTATGACAGCTTTAAAGTACAACAGAGTCAAATTTAATAGTGTGGTGAATGAGGCGTGGTATTTTGTCCTTGTTTGGAAATGGAACCGTGATGGAACATTTTTAAACAAGCAGTAACAAAAGACGAGAAGCAGAATTTCAGTGTGGCAATACAGAATTTTCTGGCAGTTCTTTTCATTGTGATTTTATTGCATAGTCATTAGTAAGAGTCATTGAGCTTGTTTCAAAGAGATGGGCCAGAATTTGTTGAAGCTTATGATTGTCTGAAGGCCCTTAGAAAGTAGAGTAATTATTATTAGTGGTAAAACGTTCCAAGTTGTCTTTGTATTGTATCATCTGTATCTGACTATCAAGTTGATTTCAGGCCTGTTGGTAGCTTTCTCTGTCAACACAGGGAATGCTGCTTATTTAAGAGTGTTCACACCTCTTGTCCTCTTGGGAAGACGTTTTCTGATTATTCTGCTTTTGTAGTTGTGGTAGGAATGCAGACCTGCTTACTAAAATTAATATAGAAGGTGTCAATATATTAAAATGCAGATTTGAAAATATGCCAGGTTGTTGATTCAGTCTAATTTTGATCCTAGGCCCTTGATCATTGACTGGTTCACATATTGTCTTGCATCATTATGAACTTACCGATAATTTTTGCTTGTATGCACTTAATAACTGATCATTGTATGGCCAGAGTATTGCAGTTTGGAATGAGGAAGACCTCTGTATGAATGCTTCATTGTGCTGTAGCAATGTTCTAGAGCAGTGGTTCTGAACCATTACCATCTTAAGGCCCACCTAGACAAGCACAAAGGACTTTGCAACCCACCACAGAGTTACCCAACACTATTAAATTAAATTAAATTAATGATATTAATGCAACACAACTATGCCTATGAACATTCATTATCACAGACAGGCTTATGTTACGTAAACTAATCAATAAACACACAGACTATCTGTAGTCTTTATTACTCACTTAATGTGAAGGCTGGTGTTGTTTGGCAAACACCAAGGGCTCTATTTTGACGATCTAACGTAAAGCGTAAAGCGCAAGGCGCAAGTAACATTTATGGGCGTGTCCAAATCCATTTTGTTATTTTAACAGCAGAAAAAACATACTTTTTTTCACCTTACGCTGGCGCAAAGTGTCCTAACTCTCAATTATTCAGAGGTGTGTTTTAGGTGTAACATGCAATAAACCAATCAGAATGGCACGTCACCTCACCTTTAAAAGGCAGGGGTACATGAGCTATGGCGGATTGCTATTATACTGGCGTGTTTACCTGGCAAACCAGATCGGTTTTTGGCCGAGGAAACAGACGTGCTCGTGCGCGAAGCGAAATGGCAGGAGCAAATCATTTATGGGAGCACCACTGGTCCACCTAAGCCTGTCGAGGTGAAGCAGGCTTGGGAATATGGAGAGAAATTTGTCTCCATATGTTGTACCCTATAATAAAATGTATATGAATTAAATAAAATAAAATAAAAAACGATTAGTGCACTTCCAGCATGTACCTGTGTCCGTAACGAGTGTAGTGCACCCAAACGTTTCTAAAACGCGCTGCTTAAATATCATTTAATAATCTGCCACTGAGTTTAGAAATGGTTTTTGTTGATCAAAATGTCATTTTGATGTCTCAAAATAGCAACACCATCCAGCCACACCTCCTTAAAAAAAAAAAAAAACTCCTATGAGCGGGAAGCACGTGCAAAATAATTTATTTTGAAAACGTGTGCGCTTGGCGTGAAAATGAGGAATGCGCTGGTACAAAACTAGCAAAACCACTTTGCATCGCACTTTCCGTCGTGCAAAATAGGGCCCCAAGTGTTGGATGTCAGGCTCAAGAGAGTAAAGCTGTAGAGGTCTGGCTCAACATTCAGCTTAGTCCTGTATTTTGTTTTCAGTGCCACCACTACGGAAAATCTGGCTTTACACAAACTCTGAATGGCTCCTTTACTCCTTTACGCATCCAAAGCTGGGAGACAGTCACGCTGCTGACTTTTCAAGCCTTGTAAGATGAAGCAAACATAAAGATATTCACTGGTACATATACGTGTTCTCATGTACATAAATTGGGTGTATTAACTACTTGCAGATTTGTAAGTGTCGTGTCAAGAAGCCTCATTCTTAAAAGAATCAAAGGAAATAAGCATTGTTTAAAGATCGCTAATACAAGGCCTGTGTCCTTTTAAATAGTAATGATTTGATGGCATTTGAGTGAACATCATTCTATTCATTTATGCCAAAAATGTGAAGTTTTGACATATATTTTAATTAATTCTTCATAAAATTAATTGTAACATGCCTGGTTTGGCAGCCCCCCAGTAGCGAACTTGTTGAAGGCCACTGTTTCTAGAGCTTTATCCTCTCTAGGTGGACAGATGGTCAGCTGCTTATATTTGAAGAGCATATTCTTAGGATGACTGCCAATATTAACAATATTCAGGTAGTGGGGGTAGTGATTGCCTAATTGAGCAATTTGATTAACAAACAGCTGCTTGCCTGAAGAGAAAGATGTATTCCAGAAATAATTATAGAAAATAAATCTTTCATGTAATAAATTGTTTTATAGTACATATACAGTTTTACAGTACATGCATGATTTTATGCTGATTTTGAATTTTTTCAGTTGACAGAATGAGCAACTGATTATTCAAAATCAACTGCTGCCGAGGTCCAACTAGAGCACTAGAGTTTTAGGTCTGGCCCACGGTGGGCTCTAAGGATGGTGATGTGGCTCTGTTGGTTAGGCATCCGTCCTTATGATTGAAAGGGTACAGGTTCAAGTCCTCCAGCTGGTACGAGTGTTTGTACAGCTGTTGGGCCCTTGAGCAAAACCCTTAACTTAAATTGCTCCAGGGGTGCCAGACTCTGGCTGACCCTGTGCACTGGCTTTCAACTTGGACAGCAAGATGAGGAAATGTGAAAACTACAAATTTCCTTATGGGGTGAATAAAGTACTATTTTTTATTATTATTAAGCAATTGATATTTGGGGAGGTCCACTGATGGATCAAGCACAGGGTGTTTAGCTATGTTTCAGTAGGAAAGCAGTCTGTGTTGAACAGAATAGCCAGTGCGATTCACTCTTCTCCGACATGTTTGATTGTCAGCTCAAAACTATTCCTTGCAGGAGGTCGTAGTCCATCCTGAACTTTCAGTATCTCAAGTGAAAATGATCCAGTTTGTCACATAAAACCAAGTTAACGAAGAAAAAAACAACAAACATGCAAAGACATGACAAAAACACCACGCCAGCCATGGCTCAAAATAAGGGGCCTAGTGCCAGTTAAAGGAATTTCACAGGGTTGTCAGCGAGCAACCTGCAGGCACCTGACAGGTATGTGGGAGGTGATTATGCAGCAAGCAGCCAGGATGCCCTTGTGGGCTTGAACTGTTCCCTTGACAGAAGAACAATGCCGATAATGCTCTGTCACTGTGGATCTTCCAGTCAGCTCTGCTCATATTAAGAGTAGATTCCAAGAGATGTGTGGTTGTGTTAATAAAAGGGGATGATAACAAGGCCTTAAGCCTGGGGCTACCTCTGGGTCAGGTGACTTGTTTCTGCTCCGATTCCCCCAGGACTGTTGCAGCTCCTTAAAACAACTTTTTGTGTTTGTCTTTTTGAAACATTTCACTCATTTGAAAAATAACAAATGAATTTTTCTCTGTCTCTTGTTATGTGAATCTGTGTTTCATGTACTTGATTACTGTTTTAAGTAAGTTTTACGATCAACTTTGCAGGCTAATAACAGAAATTCACCGCAGCTCTACTAGAAAAATGACTTCTCCCTACTCCAAGCAATCACGCTGCTACAAAACCAAGTCACATGAGCTCAGCCCTATATAGAAAGCGATGTGAACGTCACAGTTTTTACTGACTGGACAAGTCAGGCGTCTGGACAGCATAAGAACTCGCAGAACCGACAGCCAATTAAGCTGCCTTTCTGAGGAGAGACAACACATATTATCGGAGTAATGAATAAGCCACCTCCCTTCCAACAGCCAGACAAGCAGGAACATACATCTGTTGGTTCCTCTTGACCTTTTTCTTTCTGATAGTTCCTCCTCTCATGAACAGTATAGGAATGGGTGATGTCAATGCAGGAATGGTCAGATGGACTTCTGCTAAATGACGGCCACTGATGTCACTTGCAGATGTTGCCTGAGATGTGTCTAATAAGAAGTCTTGTTTCCAGTGTGCCCCTTAAGTAATCTTGTCAAGGGGGTATATGTCTATTTTACATTACATGAATTCGTGAGTTAATGTGTAATCTGTGTTAGTTATGCATCACATTGGACAAAGTTGTCTGCTAAATAAACAAATGTCAATAAATTCCAGTGCGGTGAAATAAAACAAACGGTCATATACATACATGCATAAATGAAAAAGAAAAAAATACAATGGTTTTTTGCATTTTTTCTATTACTTGAAATGGAATATATTTGAGATACCCTGCTGTTTAACAAACCTAAGTCATTCTTTAATAATGTAATGATTTGTCAATCACTGTAAAACAAAAATCCAAATATCAAGGTGACATACACACAAATCCATCCATCGATTCCTCCATTATTTTTCTAACCATGTATGTAGTCCAGGGTAAGGATGATATAAATCCCTTGTAGAAATTCTTACCACCGGTGATAAGCAAAAAAAAAAAAAAGAAAAACAGAAAAGCAAACATCTTAACAAAAATCCATAGAATTTTACTTGACACTATAGATAACATCAGAGAAATAAGGGTGTTTTTTTTAGAGGTCATCTGTATTTTTCATCATTATCACAAGCATACAAACTATACAGTAGGAGGTAGGGGGGTTGAACCTCGGTGTATGCTTTTCAGTAATATAAAAAAAATACAGCATTAAAAGTTCCTGCAGACAGATTTAATGTGAAGTCGGCATAATTATTTAGATGTGCGTGCAAACAGCCTGGGTGCAAAAACTAGCAGAGGTCAACAGCATAGAACTGTATAGAGACCTGTTTTTTTTTTATGTGTTGTGCTTCAGTTATTGTGACGAAAAAGGAAGCCGCTGGCCATGTAATGGGGGTAAATTCAAAAGGAACCTGACACCTGCTGACAAGGCAGCATATGAAAAAATATTTAAACTTACGACTGATAAAATCTTGACTGATTCTTATGACACTGATGAAAGTGAATGGTCAAGGGGAGGGCACAAATGGCCCCACATTGACTGGCTAGACATTTACACATATTTGATTGAGAAACCTAGTGTTTACACTAGTGTTACCAATGCCTGGCTCAAGATGCTGGAACATGACTTGGTAGCCACTCCCAAAGTTACTTTTAAATGGTTTTTATTTAAAAACCAAACCATTTATTCAATCAGGCCAAATTTAAATGTTTTAGGCCAAAAACACCAACAACATCCATCAAGAAATGGGGGGAAGGCCCTACACATTGGGGAGGAATCCTTTTTATAGGGTCACACAGTAACTTCAGCCAATCATGTGGTGATTGCTTTAACAGGAGGCAGCTGCATCCAGTTTCTGTCCTGCACAACACAACCACCTGCAAAAGGCACTCCCAAGGTCATAGCACTAGTAATGTAATGGTATGAAAATCTTGTATCACAATTATTGTGACTAAAATTATCATGGTATTGCTACAAAATTTAAATGGTACAAATACACTAAAATTTGTTGATGCTGTTTTATTATTCTTTGTCAAAATATTATAGAGACATTCCAAAACCTTGGGGAAGGATTGGGTAGTGGTGAGGAAGTTGTCAGAGTAGGGGGCATAGATATAGTTCTTTGTTTGAATATGAATAAATAGATAATTGACATCTCTGCATTGTAGTGCAATACTTTAATAATGGTTAAATTGGACTGCATTTACAAGCTGCAGGTTTGTAAGACGACGGTAATTCGGCCATCGAAATTGTACTGACATTTTACCACTGCTTATCATAAAGCCAATAACCATGTCAACAATAGTTTACATCAAGGAGAAGATAAGGGTGTGCAAGTTGCTAGATGCTTACAACGGTACAGGAAGCATGGGAATGACTGAGCGTGGAATGCCGAAACATTTTGC
Organism: Gymnarchus niloticus; assembly: GCA_009936485.2. NCBI lineage: Eukaryota > Metazoa > Chordata > Actinopteri > Osteoglossiformes > Gymnarchidae > Gymnarchus > Gymnarchus niloticus. Next base: position 18,744,394 of record JAACJT020000105.1, on the reverse strand, counting down.
TCACTCTGTGAAGGTAAATGAGAATATGGAAATTTATTCTTTTTTTAATTAATTTTTATAGCACATCTTTTCAAGGCAGTCATAAAGGGAGTATTAACAGGAGTTATCCCTATACCAGGCACATTCTTGCTGCAAAATCTTGGGAATATATATTGGTTTGAACATAACTTCAACCATCAAAATTTTTCTGCGTAATCGTCATCTTACCACCCCCCCCCGCCCCCAAAAAAAAGAGTATGTTTTTTACTCTTTTGATAGTGATGAAAAACGTAGATGGCCCCTTAGGTGACCTTATAAACAAAATATTAGGTTAGATGTTATTACATGGCTAAAAACCTCACAGTATTTTTAATACAGTTTTATGAGGGATCGGGTTCTAAGAGTTCTACATGGCTTTCCCTTTATCTTATTTTGAACATGGAATAGTCACAATGTTGTACCATGCTTGTGCCTGAAGTGGACCCCATTGCAGAGGCAGAATAATCTAGAGAGATGAAAACATGGGGACAGAGGTTCAATGACTGACCACTGAACACTAAGACGAGTAGGGCTTTTAATTCTTGTGGTTAGTTAATATGTAACAGGTGAACGACAAAACACAAAGCATAGACTGGAGATTCAGGGTGACTTCTAGTAGTTTACCAGACAGGACCCCCCCACCTCATGACCAACTTCTAGACGGATGGTCGGAATGAAACTCCTCGATGACGGAGCAATTGTACAGGTCACAAAGAGAATCCAGAAGCAGTGCACTTCACCGTAGCTCCATCAATTATCCAGGGAGGTGGTGGATCGTGGACCAGAGGATTAGGTTTCCACAGATGACAGGACTGAATTGGGACATGTGGAAAGTGTGACTCACCTTGAGGGTTGGAGGCAAAGTCAGGCAGTATGTGTCGCATGTTTGATGATTGTGGCACATAATGTGAAATGGACATGGGAATTAAGTGATGAAATTCTGAGCAAAGTGAGATCATGGCCATCGAGCACTGGGAGAAGGTGAAGTTCCCCTGCTGGTGGAGTGATATGGGGTCTACTTTGGGCACAGGTGGAAGGGGCAGCCATAAAGCGTTTGACAACCATGAAAAATTAAGGCCACCAGAATCTGCGTTTCAGCGGATGTGTACCTCAGTCTCTCCAGTGGAGTCACAGAAGGTGCAGGCTTCGTTCACTGTACCTGCAGAACCCAGATCACCACATCGTAGTAGAGGGGTGCCATGATCCTGATAGGGGAAAGAATCAGTTGAGGAGCGGACAGCTGGGCATTTGGCTTGAACTGTCAGGAATGGGTATTAGGTTTTGCATTCTTGGACCCAGGGTGATATGTGAGCGTGAAGTTGAACTTTTCAAAGAACTTGACCCATTAAGCCTTGAGGGGATTCAGCTGTTTGTCATCTAAATTGCCAGCAGGTGATCTGTCCATTCATGGAATTGTCGCTCTGCCCTCTGTACTCAATAGTGTCGCTCCTCCAGGGCCCATGAGATAGAAAGGACCTCCTGTTGTCCAATAGCATTGTTTACCTCAACAGGGGAGAATTTGCATAAAAAACAGGCGTGTGTGCAGCTTACCATCCTCCCCTCACTGTAAGAGAACTGCATCAACTCCCACTTCCGAGGCATTGACTTTCATGGTGAAGGGGCCACCAGGGTTGTGGTGACTCAGGATGGGAGCCAAGGTTAAGACCCCCTTAAGCTAGTGAAGGTGGTAGTGGCTTCAGGCCCCCAATGAAAGCATAGATTCACTTGGGTAAGCTGTGTGAGGGGTCTGGCAGCTACTGTAATTACGGATGAAATGGTGGGAGAAATTAGGAAAGCCCAAAAAGCTCTGAATTTACTTAAGAGTAATGGGTTGGGAACATTCTTCATGAGAACAGCAAAAAACTGAAAAAACACACTGGTTGATATAATCAAAGAGGACATCATTCATGAAATGTAGAAAACTGGCTGAAATGTTAGCCAAATCGAACAGCGTAACCCAGTATTCGTAATGATCACTTAGTATGATGAAAGCAGTTTTCCATTCTTGTGCCTGTCTGACACGGATTAGATAGTACATGTTCAAGATCAAGATTAATGAATATATGTATAACTACTTTGCAGGGTTTCTATGGCAGTGGTTGTGAGTGGGAATAAGTACCTGTCCTTGATGGTGATGAAGTTTAGTCCAGGTTAATTGATGAATGGCAGGATACCACCATCCTTCAGTTAGATGGCAAGATCTGTCCAGTCTGCAAAGCATTTGCACTGCATTCCTCCAAAGAGGTATGTTTTGGCTTTCAGAAGGAGATATAATTAACCTCAGGGAGGAGTTGTGCCTGGCAGGAGGTCAATAGCACTGCTACAGGCTTGATGTTGTGGCGGTGAAGTAGCTTTTTGCTTACTAGATCTTTGTACTACAATGGAAGTGCCATAAGGTTGATCTCTTTGAGGCTGTCTTCCAGAAGATGTTGAGACCTAGGAATTGAAGGGTTGAAGACAACACACCTGGCAGAAGCTGTCCCACACCAGGATCTGACCTTCCCAGTAGGAGATACATAGGAGGACTGTAATGTTGGAGCCACAGAAAACCAAGAATGAGCGAATTAGAAGGAGAATCCGCAAGATAGAACTGGAAGTCTTTGGCAAGAGACCAGACTCTAAGTCCGATGGGATGTGTGTGTTTGTGGAGTTGACTGGTGCCAAGGGGATGTCTGTCCAAAGTGCAAATCCAGAGTGGCTCTTCTAAGGCCAGATTAGGTCTGTGAAGGCATTGTTCCAGACCACAGTCAAGAAAATCTCCAGCAGCTCTGGAGTTGATGAAGGCCTGCAGCTCCATCTTCCTCCTTGGCAAATTCATCTGTGTGACAGTAATGAGCCTTTTTAGAACTGCAGATAAAGTGGGTGACCCTCGTCATAACTGCCCAGAAGCCTGGTAAGGGAGTGCATTTTTCAGACTGATCGGATAGGTGAGTCTTGAGTGTGTGGATTTGCCACAGCGTCAATGCTGCTCATTCCTGTGCAGATAGAGGGGTATGACCCAATTGCATAGGTTCACTGGGAGGTGTGATGGGAGTGTCAGGTGAATGTGAACAAAGGGTCCTAGGGCTGGTTAATGGTGGTCACAGAGTTGACTGACGAAATTGACATTCCCAGAGTTGGTTGTCATTCTGAATAGCCATGGTGATTTGACTATCCAGATTGTCCCCGAGCTCCCAGGAGGACAATTTGTCCTTGACCCCTTCCACTAGGCTCTGATGGAAATGGATTATTAGTGTCTTGGCTTCATCCGGGCTTGGCTGCCAGGGTGTGAAACTCCACTGAATCACAGAGTGGAATCCTGGGCATAGGTGGAGTAATTAAGAAGCTGCTTCTCATCTGCTGATTGGATGATCAAAAACCCATCTGAATCTCTCCATGAATGAGGTGATATTACACAGATCCAGCTGGTGATTCCACACCACTGTTGCTCAGGCTAGAGTTTGTCCTGAAAGCCGCAATATTATGTGTGTTATATGCAAACGATGGGAAGGGAAGGCACTTGGCTAGATTTCAAAGCAGAGGGAACACTGTTTTACTAAACTATTACACTGGGAAGGATCACCAACATACTACTCTCGGTCAAGAAGACATGCTCAGGAAGAGGTTGAGGGGCAGCCAGGGACATCCAGGCAAGAGTCTGACATAGCCACTGCATCTCCTGGGCAGTGGTTTGGATGAGACTGTAAGGGTAAGCCACCCCCTGGCCCAACGTCGGAATCCAATTGGACAGCCGAAGGTATAAATGCATGTAGGTCCTTCCGTGCGCATCTGGAAAGGGCTTAAAATCTTAGTTAAGCTGAATATAAGATGAACATATTTTAATCTGACTCCATATAATGTACTTATTAATTTACAATGCAGTGGCCTTGATCTCTAATAAATTTAGGTTGGTTCTTATAATATCAAGACATGCCTTACTCTCAGTTACTCTTGTCTCCAGGCATTGGTATCATTCAGGGCTTTGCTCCTGGCCAGTTGAGCAAAGCCCAGCGCAATATGGAACCAGGCAGACGGTTCAGGGACTGGGTGATAACTACGAACTCGATGCATGCTCAGCATGTTTGAGTCTATCCAGCTCAGGGACTGCTAGGTTTGGTATAACTGGTTGACCACATAGTCTGCATAACAACGTATTAGATCGCCCAGTTCAGGGACTGATGTAGCATGTCCAAATAGTTTACCCAGGCCTCGGCGTGCGTAACTATCATGACTCAGAGGCTACTGCAGTATGTCTTATCGGTTCAACTCAGAGGCTGGTTCTCGCTGCCCGCATGTTTGGCTATGTTAACGTCACATATGACTAATTTCGCCAACTCAGGGGCTGGTGGGAATTGTCAGCATGTTTGACCAATACAGCTCAGGGACCGCCAAAGTGCGGTATGTCTGGTAGATCTTCAACTCAGAGGCTGTGCGCCAGTTACGTCTTTGAAATACAGCGTAGCTACTCAAAGCCAGTATAACTGCCTAATCCTGGTCAGGGAATGCAAGAACACCACCACGAAGAACTCAGCAGAGATAACGATTTCAGACAGACAAGAATTAAACAGAACACAATTTAT
>JAACJT020000105.1:18686264-18739717 GCA_009936485.2 Gymnarchus niloticus | reverse complement strand
CGCGCTTGAGCCTCGCTTGCCAAAGCCTGTCTTGAATTAGCGGGAATGAAATGCACCTGAATTTCATTCGTGGAACCCACTGAGCCTGAAGTGAACTGTTAGGCTAACTTAAGCGAGGCTATTTCACATAAGCCTTGATTTTATAAGCTCGCTTCGTGGAAAACCCCCCTGGTGCATCAAGAACAACAACACCCAAACAACAACAGCAGCAATAATAATAATTCTAAAATTCTGTACTAGTAATTCCACCCCCCTTAATGAACAGTAAGTTATTTGTAATTATTTATATAGAATAATAGCACATCCATCTTCTAATTGCTTACCCATTAAAGGGTCACGAAGATATAATTATCATTGATTGATTGCTCATTGTTCCAAAACATTTACCACAATGTAAATTTATCTCTCGGCCAAATTTCTGTAAGCAACAGATGATGGAAAAATAATTCACTAGGACAAAACCAACTGTGGCTGTTTTAGCTATTAAGAGCTTAGTGTGAATGAAAGCCATTATTATATTCACTTTCAAGCCCCGGAGTTTTCAAACCTCGGCTGTATTCAATAATTCAAAGGAGGACACTATACTGTAGTTTTGTACTGTTATTGGGAGTAGGTTGCCAAACATTCTCAGAACATTTGATAAATGCAGAAGAGATGTATTCCACTCTCAAACACTCATATCAGAAGATATCTGACCATTTGGGGGGGACTTTCCTTAATTTTCTATACATTAGCCCCTGCTAATGGAATTCCACTGCAAGATACAAAATAGCATTTCTCATACACCAGCAGGCCTGCAATTAAAACAGGGATGTTTCTTCCCCCACCATCTGTTTCACACTTCAGTAGCTGTACAGCTCATAGTACATGCATTAATGTGCATTTTGCTAACTGTTTGAATACTGCAGCATTCTCTGCGGCTCCGTTGATTAACCCTGCTTTGCATTTTAGGGATGATTTATAATACTCGTGTTTCAAACCCCTGCTGACGGCTGGATGCTGCTATGACAGACACTCTCGGAATTGATATGTGCGATTCTATTAATCTTGCCCGATGTAAATATTTTTCTTGCCCGATATTAGTCATTGGCTCTACTGGAAACCCAGCTGCCAGATGGGTTACTACAGAGATTTAGGATAACATCAAAAGATGTGTTTGAAAGAGCCACGTTCTTCTCAGCAATCATATTTACATGGATCTTATGTTATTTCATCAGCTGTCATGAACTACGTAATGATGCTGTCTTTTATCAGTCATGAGAAGATCCAGGCGGAGCCATCAGCTCACCTCAGCTCATACCCCAAACAAGTACATCAGTGGAGAGCATTTATCACCTACAGGTGGATACATAAAAAGCATCCGGCCATAAAATTTACATTCTTTTTCAAATGTTCCCAACACTGAACCATAGAAATGCACCTGGAAAGATAAACTTGACACATTGATTGACACGATGCTGTGGGTGCACCACCTTGAAAGTGACAGTCTACAAATAGTCAGATTTTTTGACAGTTTTTGTTCGGTTCAGAAAAAGGTTCTATTCTGTATTTATGCATCTTCAAATCTTTTGTGCTGGTGATGGTTATGGACCATGATGATGATGACGATGATGATTGTAGCTGTTGTTGTTGTCATTAAATGTGTATGCGTGGTAGATAATACCACCTCCAATTTAAAAGGCTCCTGCATGTGTTGAATTTGGCATACCCCACCCCACCCCACCCCCCTCCTGTATTTGGATTTGGATGCAAAGGCTATGCAGCCTTGACTTTTGTCAGTTCATGGATGACCTTTTCTCATAATGATAAACCCATGTGAACAAATGAAGCAAACATAGCAAACAAAAATGCTATACAGTACTGTAGGGTTATGTAAAATTGCTACATTAAAACCAGAATCTGCTGATACAAGCTGCATGCCTACCTCCACCAACTCAGTTCCTCTATCACTTTGTCTTTCTAAGTCCGCTAACTCTAAAGATTTGCATACATTTTCACTTTCAGTACTTGGAAGACTTTGCCTTGTTAACGGAATAGCTCAGTTAAGGCAGGGATAGTCTGAATACTTTTAAAGCAATAGTGTTTTAATATTAAAGTAACATATACAGTGTCAAAGCTAGGAAGGGCCAAAGCTTGTTAGGATGACAACTGTGATTATCAAATCCTCCAGCATCAGTTGCTGTCCTAACAGGGCTCAGCTGGAGCGGCCTGTAGCCCCATCAAGCCTGGCTGGAAGGATCAGCAGAGAGCAGCTGCCAGTGTCCAGAACGATCTGTGAGGTTTCTTACTCCATGTCAACTAAGCAGTGAAGTCCCACTGCAAAAAATAAAAGCACTAGCCACTCACAGTTTTTTGGAAACACCATTAACAGCTTGGGCTTTTTTCTTTAATTATATATATTTTTTTCAGCATATATAACCTGTTAACATTTGTGTTTTACCTGTTTTGTCAACATGGACATGAAAACTGCTGACTTCATTGTGTCTATTTCTATAGGAGGCTCAGCCATTGGGCAGATGGACTGGAATTTTATTCTTTGTTCTCTCGTTTTTAGGATCACCCGAAAGGAAGAATGGGCGTTGTCAATTTGGTAACCAAAGAAATAAAAAGTACTTTAAACAAATAGCAAGGATGGTGGCAGGCTTTTCTTTTTGTCTTCCCTCCTTGGTCACGTGCTGCCATAACACATTACAGACTGACATAGACATGGAATTGAAATGAAGTGGGATGGACACGTACAGCAAAGCCACTCAGCCCCCCTTATTTATCCAGCTTTCTCTAAGGCAATAATAAGTAAGCAAATTTTTATTTCTGTTCAGCTGTTCAAGGGAAAGAAAAGGGTAGTGTAACAGCCTTGAAATTAATGAGAAATTCCTAATCATTTCGCTTAATTTGCTCCTTATTTCCTCAACAGACCTGCATGCAGATGTGTGAATCACACTGTAAGTATTTAATTCCAGAAGGCTGGGACTGGCATTATGTTAGGTGATTAAGTTCACCTTTTTACTGACAGGAGAATATCTTAATTGCTTCTGCACGTGGACAAAATTGTGTACTGCTCAAAATGAAATTCCTCTGACTTGCTAAAAACATTCAGAAAATGTAAATTTAATATAATAATGGCAGAGAAATACAGTATGAAAGAACAACTGATACAATTGTTTCAGGGTGGGGTTAGCGTTTTGTGATTTTTTTTATTTTGTTGTATTTAAAGAAGGAATGCTGCATTACTGAAGGATGGCATCAAATATTTGAACAAATACTGTGAACATTCCATTGTTAAGTAAAATTACTGGCAGAATATTATGTTAAATGTTATTTCATATAAGCATACAGATGTGAACTTCATTCACTCTTTTGCTCATTTGGCAAACAAAATATGCAAATAAACAAGGGACTTTTTTCACTGTTATTTTTTAGAAAAATAAACAGTAGTTGCAGGACATACACACACACACACACACACACACACACACACACACACACACACACACACACACAGATTTGTATTGGAGACCTCCCATTCATTCCTATGTCCAAACAAAGTCACAATAAAAGGGAAAAGGGGGTATTAAACAGAATAAACACATTACCTAAACATGAATAAAACAAATAGGATAGTCAGAGTATTGACAAGGAGTCTATGGGCCTAACTTTAATTCTAACTATGACAATCCTAACCCTTACCCAGCCCTAATCCTAACCATAAGTAACTCTGCAAAATATAAGACTTTTGGTTTTTGATTGTACGCACAGATTTTTATAAAATTAAATTTTCCCTTGTGGAGACATGACAAATGTCCCCACAAGGTAAAAATGTCAGGTTTTTATTAATTCCTGGGGACAGAGATATTTTTGACATACAGGGTCATGCAGATTTGATACAGATCTTTTACAAAGATTGTATTAAAATAATTTTTCAATGTAATTATCATTTAGATTAATTTTGCTACAATTATAGGTTTCTCAAATGCTTATATACAATATTGTTAGATTAATGACTGTGTACTTCTCTTAAACTATAACTTTTACATTTGCATTATTTGTAGGCCATCTGCTTCATCACAGAGGACGGCATTAAGGACAGCTGTATTAACGTTTTAATAGAACAAATAAAGGATTGATTAAAATGAAAGAATTCAATTAAGACACATTCTTTTCTACCTTGAATTTTAACACGGACCTTTAACTCAGCCATTTTACTTGTTGCTCTTGTGTGTTCAATAAAGGAAATGGCATAAGTGAATGACAGGAGACTATTTCAGAATTTCTTATTTAATTTTTGTTCCTGGGTTCCAGGTTTTCTTGTTTTATGACTTAACATTCCTCAGACAGATGAGGGATTGCCTTTTTTTCAACATAATAATGTGTCTTGCATGAAAAACACAGAAAATGAAGAACAGTACTAGTTTTAAGCTACATGTCTAGATTATAGGTTAACTTATCTGATCACCTTTTTGTTAACATCAATCCAGTATTGCAATGGTCCAGAAAAGACTTACATTTCTCAGGTCAGATACACGGTGGATTTGGGCAGGGTTGTATTGAACCAGTTTTCCACCTTAGTAATGAGTTTTCCGCCTTAGTAATGGATCCAGTTTTACACTGTCCTTTCCAAGGTCAGAGCACACAATCCTGGCTTCAATTAGTGGGTTTTGTTCCACTGAAACCTTAATTAAAAATAAAATCAAAATCTCCATTCGAATTTTCAAGTAATGAACATGTTCATTTGAAATTCCATGGGCTTAAAGTGTGTAGGCTTTTAAATTTCCTCTTTTAGAGATTATAAAGGAAAAAAATACTGAAACATGACATAATGCCTGTTAAATATCTCGTAACCTTCACATAACGTTATTTAAACGTAGCTTGTGCTGCTTATAGTGATTAGAATGTGATGCATCACAGTATTGCCATGCGATAATATAATCTTAACAGACACGCAGATCTCGACAAACCCTAGTATCACCCACGAATGCTATGACATAAAGGTGCTTAAGCACCTATGAAATTAGTTTCCGTCTGACTTGAGTGCTTCCAGTGTTAGGACTGAAACGTGAAAATGGTGCTGAGAACCCCTATATAAGGTCATGAATGAAGTTTATTCTGAGGCAATTCCCGTGTTTAGCAAGACATCGAAGTAGCCTGTACAGCCCATTTGTGAGGGTCACCGCGGTTACTGTAAACCCAAACCAAAGGCTTAAATCTGGGATGCTCCGTCCTAATAATGTTTCAAAAAGCACCGCATAATATTCGAATGAGCCCCAGCTGAGAATATGTGCCACTGATACCTAAACACTAACTGCTGAATTATGCATAAGTGCAGGATAAACTGTGGTGATAAAACTGTCAGGTGCTAATTGTGAGGTGGTGCTGGGCCAGCTCTTCTACTGCAGCACACATGGTCTGACATTTTGATGTTACGACCACGCTACGCTTGCTTGTCGGCTAATTGCTATGGCGCCGTCGCTCGTGGAGGTGCACAGGCCTCAAGAATTTGCATTTAACCTTTTGTGTCTGTGGAGTGGGATGCTGGTGACAATCCCATCCACCCCCACCACCACCACCTCCAAACATCCTGCCAGACTTGTCTCATTAGCTACTAAACATTAATTAGCTACTGTCCAACGTAAAGCTTTAGCAGTGCTGTGATAATGAATGGTAATTGTCATAATGGGAGCACAATTTGTTATAATTGGCTGGGTGTGAGGGCTGTTTATCAAAATTAGTTTAACTGAAACACAACACATTTAAATATAGTGACATCCACAGACCTAAAGGATGCATTTTCAACTCATAAACAAAAAAAAAAAACTGCTCCTTATAGGTAAAGCAGTTGCACCCAAAAGGTTCCGAAATGATTGCAAAACACTACCATCACAAAAAGTTTCTCCATTGATTGTTCATAACCCTCAATTCAAGTATTACATTTTTTTATATGTATCCCTTCCTTAAATAGTACTAGATTCATTCCTGTCATTCACCTTTGCCTCAATGAGTTTTTTGAACCGGAGACCCATGTGGCAGCAGGGGTTTGTCCCCTGTCCTGCAGAGAGGCTGAGAGACACAATCATTCAAGAAAAAAATGAATCTTAGTGTGGCACTGTGTCAGAGATAGAAGTACCCAGCATACAGTACTCTGGGGTATCCTGCCATAGAGCCAAGTGTAAATATCCTGTAAATAACTGCAAATATGTCTCGTAAATAGCATATACAGTGCTGTGTTGTATGGCTGTATATTGTGTAGATGCCGTACCGTGCCGTGTCTCCGCATGATGATATGTTTAATGTTTACTGTGAATGTGTGTCTGGGGCTAATGAAGCGATCCTTGTAGTGTACTGCAAACAGTGGTTAGTTGTGAAACTTGTGAGTAAATACTTTCGTTGCTATGCTCTGTGTCCAAGCCTTATTTCAAAATGCACTATGGAAATTCAGGTAATACAACACACCAATTGCTCCCCGCTTCTCCCCATTTGCACATGCGTGTCGTTTCAGAGGATGGATGTGTTCACATTATAGTTAGATTCAGGTCACTTGTACTTATGAACGTGAACCACCAAGGTAGGCAAATCCAATCTGAGCAAAAAATCTGAATAAAACAATGAGGCTTATAATGTGAGCGTAGTCAAAATCAATCTATATTGTAATCCCCTCTGCAAAAAAGAAACTTTTTTTTTTCTTTGAATGCATACTAAATGACTACAATAGGACTAATTCCAAACGTCATCACAATACACTGATAGAAGCCAAGAACTGTGGGGGGTTTATAGTCTATGCAGGCAAGAAACTTGTGGCTGATTTAATAAGTGCATCTCAGCAAAATCTTTGGAGAATAGGTTGTTTGCCTATGAGTTAAAGCCTTTGAAACCTCACTTATAAGTGGCAACAATGATAAAGGAATTAATTTTGCTTGCTATTTGTTTAATTTTGTGTCCCCAAAGAAAGAGTGTACTTTGAGATTACATGCATTGACGTAGCTGTTTCAGGCACTGTTTAATTCAATATCTTGAATTAATCCAATCTGCTTTTCTTCTAAATCTTATGAATGGTAACCAGAAAGTAAAGGCCCAGCTCTTCGATGTTTTAGTTTTATTCTCTCCTGCATATTAGCCTTTACATGTAATGTATGTGCTTATTTTATTTTATTTTTTTTTCTGCGGGAAAATACATAGTGTGTGATTGCAGAGTTGCATTTAAAAGCATTTTCTCGTGTCATGAAATGGAATCACAGAGTGAAAATAATAATTCTTCATAAATGAATCAGTCCAGTATGGAAACCACATCTGTAAGTTTAGATTACTATCTGCACTGAACCAGGTTAGCTGCAGAATTTTTATTATTGAAAATTGATCTCCTGTGCTTTGGTAGTTTGAATTTAACCCATAAGAACTGAGGCTATTGTATAGAATATTTGACCTCATTCAAGCTCGCTGGCATTTTAACTTGGTGAAAGTACAATGTTGTATGAATCCTCCTGGAATGACAGATTTGCCCTATCAGTCATGTCAACTCCCTGTCCACCAGATAAATTCTTCTCCAACATGCCTGTTTGTACATGAATGTGGCTTCTGGCATATTAACCCTGTTATTGCCTCCAAATGTCACCTCTACTTTGGACCGATATTAGCATGTGTTGTAAACATGCACTCTGTTGGCATGGTAAAAAAGAAAGTTTCTACCCATCACACAAATATCAATATTAATTGCACCCTTCAGAAATCATATACACAATGATATGTTGTCCTTCATGAAGGAGTTGATTACTAAAAGAGCAGGTCTTCATATACAGAGGATTCTGTTCCCATTGTTGTCACACTCCACTGTTTATGCGCTTCCGAGTTACGAGTAAGTTCTATCCACTAGCAGGACAAGAATAAATCCAAATCCTGCATGAAAGCAACGTGTGGCATTTTTTAAAACATGTGCCTCCTTGGCTTCTCCTCCCTTCTGGGCATGTGGTCTTCATCAAAAATCAGACTGCCATCATCCACAAATCCCTTCCTGTGGGACACTATGAAACATCACCCTTTATGTATCTCAACAGAGCAGGGACAATGGGAAGGCCTGCGGAGACACATTCATTGCCTGGAGGGACATTTTTAAAGAGAAAATTTAAACTTTTTTAAAACACAGCTCTTTTCCTTTTTCTCCTTGACATGACTTCCTTGGGAATATTGGGTTATTATTTATGTGCTCAGTCTCTGCTTGATTCAGAAGTGCCTTATACAGGTTACAATGTTACAGTTTAACCAATTAATACGAATTAGTGTTTTCGGATTCCTTACGAATGTTGCAGAATTAGTTGTGGGAAGCCGGTTGCCAGATAGATGGGCGAAAATCACAAATAAATTTATTCTGACAAATATAAAATTTAAAATAACTTTGGGCCATTTTTAGTTAATTAGCAAAACAAGTGTAATGAGGGAAAACTCTGGGTCATTTGGCATGATACTAGTCTAATTAAAGGATTCTTCACTGTTCACCGCCTTTTCGTCTCTCAGATCAGGTGCTTTAAACACATTGACTTTCACTGTTGAAGCAGCTGGGCATCATTGATTAAATTCAATTCTAATAAGGCTGAATTATTTTCATCCTCATTGGCGTCTCCACACTACCTGCTGGCACTTCAGTTAAGTACACATAATCATATTTTTTGACATGTTTATTGTCATATTCAAACTATTATCACCCTAGGATTAGACCCTGCATTCAAACTGACAAAGTCCAGCTTCATAGAATTTGTAAATAAAAGCGCACTGCTTTTTTAAGTGGAGTTCTTCTGATTCTTCACTCCTCCATTGCCTGATTTCTGATCAAGTCCTCCCATCCAGTCCCTTGCATTATGTGTCACTTGGAACTTGAGCAAAGAGGTGACATCTGCTGAGCAGGACTACATTTGGGACAGCATTCCAGATTAAGGAAATGAACTTTTTTTGGGGTATTTGTACAACCATGAATACAGGTATTTCGGAAATCTTTAGTTTTGACATACGGTAGCTCACCTTGCTCTCCATGAGACACACACAGGTGAGAGCCATGCTTAGGATCAGTCATTTGTCTTGTGCCCCGAAGCAGAGTTTAGAGGTATGCTCCTTGGTCAGGGGCCCAGTAGTGAAATGATCACTCTGCTGGCAATGGGATTCAAACCAGCCATCTTCCAGACATGTCCACAGACTCCGATCTGGCAGAGCCACACACCACCCCGGTAAACTTGGTAAACACCTCGTTCACGTCAAATTACACATCAGTTCAGCTCTCTGAAACTGATGTGATGTGATTTCACAATCCTTTTAATGCTGTCGGACAAATAAGACAGATGCATACTCTGTTATTATAATACAAGTTGATTGTTATTGGATTGTTATGTTTTACAGTTTAGTTATCAATGTGTCATTCTATACTTGGACGATTATGTACATTCGTATGCAATGAATTCTGTAATGTAATTAGTTTGCTTATTGCATTCTTGCAGAAAAGAAGTATTTGTGTTCAGTGAGGCACCGGACACTTGCAAAAGGCTGTTTTTCCTTTACTTAGATGTGAATGATCAGGCGATTCTGGTCCAGGAAAAATCATCTGGACCAGCTTTTATTCCCAGAGTTTTATGATGTTCTTGCTCTCAAACAACCTGTATTAAAAACAAGAAATAAAATTGGCTTGAGGGCACAGACAGGTACTTTCTTGTTTATAATCTTTTTATACTTATTTTTATGCACACATCATATTGATCTTTGCCCTGTTCCAAACAAATCACTGTGTTCTAGATGTTTTATTCCTATTCAACAAAGTTCACCAGTCTGAAAAAGACCTTGTGCTTTCTTTATGTAGACAGCAGGTCATAATGGCTTTTTGATTAATCCAATGTCTTGTATATCTCATCTTATTTTTTCATTTCTTGTACGCCACTTAAAGAATCACATGCCATCATTAGTCATCATCATCTTCTCACCACTTCTTCTGGTGAGGGTCATGGTGGTAGCATACTGAGCAGGTCAGACCAGACACCTCTTTCCATGGATACAAACTCGAGGTCACTCTGGGGATCCTAAAGCCAGCTGGGAGATACAGTATAATCTCTCCAATGTTTCCTGAGTCTTTCCCGTGGCCTCCAACCCAAGGAACATTCCTGATATAGTTCCCTTGGGAGCTGTCCAGGTGGCATTCTCATAAGATGCCTGAACCACCACAGCGGGGTCCTCTCAATGTAGAGAAGCAGTATTTCATTTTGAGGTTCCTCCAGATCTCCAGACTCCTCACCCTGTTACAGAGAGTGAATCCAACAGAAACCTCATTTCGGCCTCTTGTGCTCATGGCCATGTTCTCTCGGTCATTTCACAAAGATCAGCACCATGTTCTGACTGACAAACTGCAAGTCTCATAATCTGAATTGTCTCTTGATTCACCACAACAGGCCACCTCAGTGCTTGCAAAACTGCAGGTACTGAACCAATCCATCTGTCATCTCAAATTCTTTCATACGATCACTCATAAACAAGATCCCGTGATACTTAAACTCCTTCACTAGGGGCAGCCTCCCCCCTTTACCTAAAAGGAACCATCCACTATTTTCTGTGTGAGTACCACAGCCTGAGATTGGAGGCACTGATTCTCATTCCTGCCACTTTGCACTCTACATCAGAACATTCAAGAATGTCCTGGAGGTCCTGGTTGGATGAGGTCAAAAGCATGACATCATCTACAAATAACAAGGATAACACCTCTAGCCCCTCATACCAGTCACCCTCCCAGGCAAGGCTGTACCTTGACATCATGTCCATGAAAATCAGGAACAGGAGTGGAGACATGACACACCCGGACAAAGGTCAACACCTTTTCTAAACAGTGATTTTGTGCTAATTATGCAGATGCAGCTGGCCATGTTCTCTTGGTCATTACTAAAACCCTTTCTCTAACTGACCCTAACGCTTACTGACTTCATATACTGTAGATACTGTATAGCACATGATAGGGGCCCTGGTATCCATTTTGCTGCAACACCTTCCACATTATATTCCAGGTCATATGGTCATATGTCTTCTCCAAGCATACGTAGACTGTGTTAGCTTACTCCCCCAAACCCTAACACAGCTCTGCGAAGGAGAAGAGCTGATTCCCTGTTCTATGAGCAGTCTGTAATCCACATCGTACCTCATGAATTCTAGGTTCAATCACTGGGCAGAGTCTCCTCTTCAGTACCTTGCCATAGGTTTTCACAGGGAGGCTGAGAAAGGCCATTTCCCCTGTAGCTGGAACTTGCAACACCCTGTGGTTGTCTTTTTTAACTTGGGCCCACCAAACATGTTTTTCAGTCCAGAGGTAATTTACCTGCCTTTATGCAGCATAGCAACTGTGTTTCCCCAACAACATCTAGAGCTTTCAGCATCTTTGGATGAATTTCATGTAAGTCTGCAGCTTTTCCACAGTGGAGGCCTTCAACCATTGTAGAAAATTCAGCTGCATTAATAGACTCTAATCTGCCAGAAGTTTCCTATATTGCCACCTGGTGTTAGGGCATATCCACCGGGTTAATGAGTTCCTCCAAGTGTTCTTTCCACTGCTCGACAATATGCACAGAATCGGTCAGCACTTCTCCATCCCGGGTGAAAACAGCCTGCTTCCCCTCCTGAGGTGTCAAACCATTTGCCAGATTGTCTTTAGGGGCACCCAGTAATCTTTCTCCACAGCCTTTTCAAACTCCTCCCATGCACAAGCTTTCACTTCTAGGATTGCCTTTGCTGTAGCCCATCTGGCCTGTCAATAACTTTCAGCTGTCTCAGGAGACCCCCATGCAAGCATTGCCCTGAAGGCCTCCTTCTTCATCTTGACAGTTTCCCTTCCCACAGGTGTTCACCAGCAACTACCTTCTTGCCATAGAGGCAACCCTCTTGTCCACCAGGAAAAACTCCAACTGCACAGCCCACAACCTGGGCTTGTGAATCTCCCCACACCAGCCTGATCTAGTTCCTTCATCACGGGGAACTCCCAAATAGCACAGACTCCACCCCTGATTATTCCACATTCCCAAAGTCACTGTCCGTTGACAAGGTCTATTCTGTCTGAGTCCTTCCTGCTCATGCTTGTTGCCAAACCGGCACCGTGCCCATCCCGCACCTCTCATCTTGCTGGTATTAAGCCTATAACATGGTTTTACATAGCCAGTTAATTTGGGCTCAGCCCAGTTGAGTTACACTGGCTGCCTTGCCACTAGATACTCGCCGCCAAGCAGCATACCCAGGCCTGGCTCCAGGGATGGGTTCTAGTAACCATAATCTGGGTAGAGTAATCTTGTTTGTTTTAGTACAAATTTTTGGGGGTCATTGTTAGACCATAGTTTGTCTGGCCTTTCCCCACAAACTTGCTGGAGCAATTAATAATGGGAAAGGATGAGAAAACTGAAGCAGAACAGCATTGCTCTGGCCCTGTACAGTCACTCTCCTTAGTTCATGTCAATTGAAGGGGGTGCTTTTAGTTGCTGCAGTTTAGCCCTGGGAGTAGGGCAGCAGTAACTGTCTGTCAGTCACAAAGACGAACATCTGTGAACCATTTTGAGTATGCCTGGTGGTCTTGTCATGAGACTATATAATTATCTCCCTTCACAAATAATCACCAATATTTTACCAGACATAATACTCATGCAAGTGAAAAAATGTGACCAGGTGCATTCAGGATAACTGGTACTCAGTTAAAGATCTTCTAATTTGGTGTCTGTTGTTCAGTTATGACAGATTTTTCAGTTAAAACGGCAGGATATGGCTTTAAAATTGCAAGATCATTCCTATAGTGTAAGTTTGAAAATCAAGACCATGCTTCACACATCATCTGCACCACCCAGCAGTAATGGGATTAAGATTTACAGGCATAATCCGCAATACAGTGCTGCAAGCTTGCCTGTATTCCAATGAGTATTTTTGGCTTCTAAATTCTCCTCCTGCTTCATATTAACAAAGGACCTTGTCAGCTTTTATTAAGACAGTGTGAAAAGGAGCTCGTTTTTTACCTCCAGCTTGTATCAATTAGACCAAGGGAAAATGTCACCCTTGCAATGCCTGGGCCCCCTGGAGCAGACTTGAGTTTGCCGTTTGTCACCTTCCTGGAGTATAAAGCATGTCAACAAGACTCACTGTTGCTCTCCATTCTTGGTTTCAAATTGGCCTCTGGAGGATCTATATGTGCTGTTTTTCCCTTCCACAAAATGTCAAAGTAGTCTGTCGCTACATTTAATCTGTCCCTTATTTCATTCCTTGTCTAACTTATGGGACACTTGCCGAAGGTGTTGATCAGATGGAAAAATAAAATTATATATATATATATATATATATATATAATTTTTTTTTTTGTAGGACCTGAAGTGCCTTGTAAAAGCAGCAGCTGTCAAGGACACTTCAGAAGAGGATGTCACTGACACAAGCCATTCTCAGAAATGACAGTACAGGATTGTGTTTATATTGACATGAAGCTGTAATTAATCTATTACCAGTAAATTGTTCATCATCACCATCTTCTTCTTCTTTATAATAATAATAATAATAATAATAATAATAATGGTGGAAATAACAATGATAATAATAATAATACAACAATCATAATAATATAATAAGTAGCTTGATTTATATTAGAAAGCGACTGATCAGGCCATTGGAAGAACTGTGAACCCCTGACAGAAGTAGCAGAACTAAAAATATTTTCAAGTGTTTCAAAGGTGGCCATAGTAAGTGAAGTCATTGTACTGCACATGCGACAAATGAGAGTAACAGTATTCAGAGGAGAGGGGTCAGGCAGGACACCAGAAAGGGGGAGGAGCAATGGCAGACATATGGGAATAACATATGTGACATCTGGAGTACTGAGACTTCAGGTCAAATACATAAAGCCGAGGGGGAATCACTGTCACGCCTGCAGTTAGCCAGCCACACCCAGCTCCTGTCCTGACTTAGCAAAACTGTTTGAACTATAAATGTCATATAATGTGTATATATTTATTACAGGTAAAATAAGTACTGTATATGCATTTGTTGGACTGGGAATGTACAGTGGCGATCAAAATTAAGGAACAACTTACAATTTCCTAAATTTCAAAATCACTGCTTATACCTGTTGGAAGTTATGCTATCTGGAATAGAAGGACAGTTTTTCACGCATGTTTCATAATTTAAATATATTCTGAAGCACTATATAAAACTTAAATAAGAAATTTGAATTAGAACCCTGATCAAAATTAGAGAACACTCTCAGATACCTCCCAGTTACAGGTGTTAATCTTGGAGCTGGTGCTGATTTCCTTAATTATCTGACAAGCCCTATTTACCTGGCAGCACTCCTAATTACTTTGCAAGATAGTGAGCCGCTCTAAGGTGACTGAAACCCTGTGACAGCAGGGTGTCCAGATGACAGCCAAAGGAATAATCCTTTCAGCCACTGCAAGAGAAGTTGGTTGTTCCAAGTCTGTGATATCTAGAATATTCCAGCTTTACAATGACACTAATTCATTCAAGTCCCCCAAAAATGCTGGTCGTCCACGTAAGACAAATGCACGAGAGGACAGGATAATGCGGGGACTCTCAATGGGGAATCGGTTCAACACTGCAGCTGGAATTGCTGGCCAGTTCAGCGCTGAACAGGGTAAGGATCTGTCTCGGCATACAGTGTCTCGCCATTTAAGACAATTCAGACTGAAAGCCCATTCTGTAGTGACCAAGCCTCTTACCAGCAGAAAGAATCAAAAGGCTAGTCTAACCTTTGCTGAGGAGCATGTTGTGAGGACAGAGAACTGGTCCAGGGTTCACTTTAGTGATGAAAGCAAGTTTATTTATTTGGGTCCAATGGGAAACATTATGTTTGGCGTCAAAATGGGGATAGACTGAATCCAAAGTGCGTAAAGAAGTCAGTTAAATTTGGAGGAGGAAGTGTCATGGTTTTGGGGATGTTTTCTGCAGCAGGAGTAGGGTCTCTTATACAGCTACATTGCAGGGTGACTGCAAATGTTTATCAGAAACTCCTTCAGCAATACACGGTTCCCTCCCTGCGAGCATCTCCCAATCAGCCCGCAATTTTCATGCAAGACGACGCCCCCTGTCACACTGCAAAATGGGTAAAGCAGTTCCTTGAAGATAACGACATTGAAACAATGAAACGGCCAACCCAAAGTCCAGATCTAAACCCGATCGAGAATTTCTGGAAAATCCTTGGCAACAAATTTATGGTTAAGAAAGCCACTACAGTCACCGAACTGTGGAAGAGACTGGAAAAAGAGTGGACCAAGATCAAACCAGAGCAGTGAGAGAAACTAGTGATGTCCTGTGGGTGCAGATGTCCTGAAGTCATTCAAATCAAGGGCCTGTACACTTCCTATGTATTATTGAAAGCTATAACCCTCCAAAACATTTAGTTATAATCTTCTTTTCTGCTACAGTGGTTACTGTTCTTTAATTTTGATCACTGTGTTTTCCACAAAATAAAGGTTTTTGTTGAAGTGCCTTGATTATTTTGTAAGACATGCTAGTAGAACAGTGATATAGCCACTGTCACGAATTTGACCGAGCAGGCAGGGAATGCCAAATGCAGCAAAAAGGGGGTTTTATTTGGGAAATAGGCAGACAGACTTGGAAGTAACGATCTCGAAGCAGAATCGGTAGTGCAGGCAAGGAGGCCGGGTGAATCAGTCCGAAGACGGAAGATGCAGAGGTGAAACACAGCAGGTTAGCGAGGAGAGTCGGGGCTGGAACGGGGAGGAACGCACCAGGAGAGCGAAGGGGCAAGAAGACATCAAGAACCCGGGATGCAGACCGCTCAGTAAGTTGCTTAAGGCAATACAATACTTCGCAATTGTTGTTATGAAGGCAAGCCTAGAAGTCCTGCAGTTGGTAGAATGGCATTCTCACGAGTGTGAGGAAGATAGGGGTGCGACACCCACAACTAATATTCCTTAAAATTTTGAGCGATGAAGATTAACAATATTTCAGAATAATGAAGTATTCATAAATTTTTTCTCTAATTTTGATTGCCACTGTAATCCACTGACCAGTACTGTAGGTTTAAATCACCAGGACAATGTTTCATTCCAGCCCCCTGCATGCTCCCCCTGTGTTTGTACAGGTTCCTTCTAGATACTTCAGTTTTCTTCCAGTACAAAGCCATGGAGATAGGTGAACTGATGTCTTCATTCCCCATGGTATTCAAGTGTTTCTGCCCTGTGATGGAGGGACATCTTGTGCTGTGAGTCCCCACATTTGTGCCCTACGCTTTGTGTGATCATCCCCAGGTTCACTGTGACCTGTACTGAAGAAACGGGTTTGGAAGAAGGAATGGATAATTGAAATAACAGAATTTTGCTTTTTTCCTGATATCGTTAGTCTTTACAGTGGTTTAGGTTTGGAAACATTTGTAGATGTAAATGTATGCAAATGCATTTTTCAATAGCCTCAAACATTAATCAGATCTTGTTTTACAAATGCATTACTGTTGTATTGTGTTTACGAGTTTCTTTACAAGTTTCTTCAAAGTAATCAAAAATTTTAGCGAATATTGCATGAAATAAATCTTCTCTTCAAGCAGAAAGACTCAATTTAAAGTAATTTATTTCTTATATTGACTTTTATGTTCATGCTGCATATATTCCTCAAAGGACTCTTTAATCCTGTCTTCCATAAAGCTTTATTGGGTCTCTTTAAAGAAAAAGAAAATGGACTATCTCTTGAAAAAAGAAAAAAAAAAAAAAACATGCCACCACTTGGATGTCTTGAAACCATCTTTTAGTATTTAAATACATGAAGTCAAAACAATGTTTTCATCAACTTTAATTAAACATTCCTTTAAAATAACTTCAGACACCTGAAGTATAACTGAATGATACAAAAAGATGGTATAACGATGTTTGTGGTATTATGTGAGAGTACACCAACTTATGTGATGGGACTGATTCAAGTGCTCCTTGATACCATTCACATCTCCAGTTTGTTTCCATCTGTCTGAATTTATTATGACACATCATAGATAACTGTGAATGCAGCCATTGTAAGCTGAGCTTTATTTTTTAACCAAAAATAAAGTCAGAGCTATTAAATAAAGAATCTTTCTGCTTAACAACATTCTGCCAACTCCCTGCTTTGAATTCTACCCACAGCAGCACTAGTCTGGAGAATTTCAATAAATATTTGAATAACCCGAACTTTAAGTACCTTATCTATAGTTTAGCTTTTTTTTCCCCAAAAGAACACATGGGCTTTTGTGTTGATCAAGGCCTTTTGGTAAGCATGTACTTGCACTGGATGATAATAAATAAAACACGTATTCACTTCAATCAAAACAGAAAATTGAGTTTGCCAGACACAGCAAACAATGACATCTACATAGAAGGTCATAACTGGGAATGTAGAATGCAGATAGTATTGTTAGAGTTCGACTGGAATGAAAGATCCTTCGGAGCAAAAGAGAGGTCTGCTCTTTCAGCAGAAATCTTGCAAGACTGACTAATCTGTTCCTTTGTCCTATCTAGTGCCTTGCATTCATACATACACTCACCGGCCACTACATTAGGTACACTTTGGTAGTACCTGGTTGGACCCCATTTGGTTTTCAGAATTGCCTTAAATCTTCATGGCATGGATTCAACAAGGTGCTTCAAACATTCCTCAGAAGTTTAGGTCTGTATTGATATGATAGCATCATGCAGGTTCTACAGATTTGTTGACTTCATGATAGGAATCTCTTGTACTATCATAGCTCAAAGGTGTTTTATTGGACTGAGATCTGGTGACTATGGAGGCTATTTGATTATAGTGAACTAATTGTCATGTTCAAGAAACCAATCTGAGATGATATGAGCCTTGTGACATTATGTGTTATCCTGATGGAATATAGCCAGTAGAAGACGGTTACACTGTGGTCATAAAGGGATGGACATGGCCGGTAACAATACTCAGGTAAGCTGTGGCATTTAAATGATGCTCAGTTGGTACTAAGAGACCTCAGTTGTGCCAAGAAAATTTCCCCCACACCATTACACCACCAGCAGTCTGAATTGTTGATACAAGGCACAAATCAAGACTCATCAGAGCAAGAAAAGTTTTTCCAGTGTTCCATCGTCCAATTTTGGTGAGCTCAGGCCAAGTGTCCTGTTCTTAGCCCTCAGGAGTAGCACCCAGTGTGGTCTTCTGCTGCGGTAGCCCATCTGCTTCGAGGTTCAACGTGTTGTGCATTCAGAGATGTTCTTCTGCATACTGTCACGCTACGGGAAAAACGGGGACAGGAGGACCCAAATGCGGGGCACGCTCTTTATTAAATGCGTAAAAGCCGAATCGAGGTCCGAAGCGGTCGAGCCAGAAGCGAGGTCAGGAGGCAGTAGCGAGGGTTGAAGAGCCGAAGAGTCAATCCTGGGAAAGGAGAAGCAGGTAGGTAAGTGTCTGAGGATCACGGGACGGAGCAGGAGATGGGAACAGGTCAGGACAGCACAAGGAACCACAGGATCGGGACCAAGGCGACCAATCAGGGAAGTAGTAGTGCTCGGTATCTCTGTACAACAGGACGATACTTTGCAATGTCTTCTCAGCCTGCTTGCGCTTATATATGGTGATGCTATGAGCTGCAGCTGGAGGAGGGCATTCTCACGTGGATGGGCGAGAGTGGGACCTAACACATACTTTGGTTGTACTGAGTGGTAATTTGAGGTACCGTTGCCTTTCTATCAGCTCAAACCAGTATGGCCATTCTTCTCTGACTACTGCTATCAACAAGGTATTTTTGCCCAGAGAACCGTGGGTGTTTTATTCATTTTCAGACCACTCTCTGTAAACCATAGAGATGGTTGTGCATGAAAATCTGAGCAGATCAGCAATTTCTGAAATACACAAACCAGCATGTGTGGCATCAACAACCATGCCGTGTTCAGAGTGACTTAAAAACAGTTGAACAGGTGCACCTAATGAAGTGGCCAGTGAATGTATTTCTTTCCCTTAAAATAATTCCTCACGTTACTCGCAAGTATTGTTGTGAACTGACAAGGACATGAATGTTTGTAAGGTCCAATATCATTACGCAATTCACCTTGCTTAGTGTTTGTAGAATATGAACCTTTTAATTGGTCAACAGGTTGTAATTGGTCAGGCAGAGCAATGCATTGTGGGATATGGACAGGAGACAATAAGTAGCAGCATTTACATCTAGTTCTATTACCTTTCTCACAGTAATGATAGGACTACAGCTTAGCTCATTTGAATTTACCAGTTATCTCTATTTATTTACATTATTTACTTGTTTATCTAAAGCCCCAGGCTCATCCCAGCAATATACTGCCTATAGACCATTGGCTTACTCTCTGGGGACCTTGGGTCCGGGACTATGTAAAGTGCTTTGCGACAATGGTCCTTGTTAAAGGCGCTATTTAAATACAACTGAATTGAATTTAATTGAATACTGGCTAAGTTATGGAAGATGGATGGATGTGCAATATGAGAATGTGAAGAAAATGTCACCCTGGTCGTGCACCGCTTTCCACCCAATGTCCCCAGGCCCGGGGCCCCCCATCTGGTTACCCTGCATTGTGTTTCGGGGAAGATGGTGTGGCGTGGGAAGAAGGTGTAGGTCCAGTTGCAGCGTGGGGAAGTGCAGAAGTGCAGGCGGCTGCCGCGGCATCTCGGTCGTAGGTTGGCTTCTGGACTTCTAGCCTAGTGTGGTGGTGTGGGGTTTTGGTGTGAGGGTGGGGATGTGTGAGGATGGATTGTAATACTTTATATATATATATATATATATATATATATATATCCTCTACTTCTTGCTTGCAGTAGGCAGTGCACAAAAACACAAGCCAGGTTGGTATATTATAAAAAAAAACAAAAAAACTTTTCTTTTATAATTGAAACAAATTAAATAGAACATCCATGCAACTTACAGGCTCCCCAAATTATTCTCCTTTTTTCAGTCCTTTTCTCCAAAAAAAAACACAATTCTGTGATCGCGATCTTGATCTCTCTTATGGGGGGACCCCTCTCTCCAAAACCAGAAAAACCCTCCATTTTGCATACAACCACGCCAAATCCAATAAAACCCTCTGTGACATAAAAAGAAAGCCCTCTAGTGGCTCAGAGCTCATAAACCCACCTGAAAACAACAAACAATACCCACACAGGAAATAACGAATGGGACGGTGGGTTCAAACAAAACAAAAACCATTCCTTCTACTATCCCACAGATGGATGGATAGATGAAACTGCTTAGCTGAAACTTGGATGCAGCTTACATATCATACTCATAGTTTACATATGTTGAATGACCACTGAATATTTACTGAAACAATTAAGGTTGCTTAAGGTACCAGGGAAAATTATTTTTTCAGTCTGCTTTGCACTTTCACTTGGGGCTCAGATTTCATTTGATACAGCCAACAGGCGGCAAGTTATTTTTCGGGGCATAGGGGAGAGCACATCTATCCCCTAATAGATTTTGCTGAAGGGGCTGCTGTCAAAACTATTCACCATGGTGATAATGATGGCAGGCAGTAAAGACAGAGGCAGTGGTTAGCACCACTTTGGTGAACGCAAAATAAAGAAAACCCTCTGCACTCCTGTCATACAGAGACTGGAAGCGAGGACACTGGAAACATGGTGGCTGGGCTAAAGAAATGCCTGATACTTTAACACCTTTGGTAGTTAGCCAGTCAGTCCCACACTCCTGGGAAAACAATGGAACAAAATCACCTGTGCTACCTGTGAGATGATTCACCGTATTCCTGTCAGAGTGCACAGACAGAAGATTTCCTGTTGTACTGGCTTCTAGGAATGGAGAAGGTAAGCCATTGTTGTCTTGGTTGTTTACTCTCTCAGTATACACTGATGAGCCAAAACATTCTGACCACCCCCAGTAGAACAGATGGCTTTTCCCAGCAGCTGGATGTCACACCTCTAAGAGTACAAATGGGGAAGTGGATACCAAGGACAGGTGTATGCTGACCAGAAGCAGTTGTGCTGAACACTTCAGGTTACTTGTCCACCCTGGCAAACCAGGTCCACCACTGTCTACCCTGATGGCACAGGTTGGTTCTAGCAGGATAACTCCCTTTACTATGTTGCTAGGAGTGTGTGGGAATGGCTTGAGGAACATGACAGTGACTTCCTGAATTTCACTTTGGGGATTAATAAAGTATCCATCCATCCATCCATCCATCCATCCATCCATCCATCCATCCATCCATCCATCCATCCAATCATCTGTCTTCATCTTACTATCCTTGCCACCGTTGTCACCAAATGTGAGGTTTGGTGTTTGGAACCACTTGATTCACTACAGAAAGCTTCAGTGTCAGAATGGTACAGCATCCCTGTGGAAATAGTTAGAGGCCTCACTGATCACTGAATCAATGACTCACTGTGTAGCTGCAGTACTGGCAGCATCAGGGGGCTTTCCTTAAACTTTTTTATCCCGTAGTCTCTGTCATACCTCTCAAACCATTTATGCACACACTCCTGGTGATATGGCCAAGAGAATTATCCTGCTGGAATCAACCCATGCCATCAAGATAGACAGTCATCGTGAAGGGGTGGACCAGGTTTACAAAGATAGACAAGTAGCTGGGGCGTTCATCATGCCTGCTTCTGGTCATCCCCTTTCTCATTTGTACTTTTATAGGTGTGCCATTTGGATTCTGCGAAAAGCCAATTGTTCTACTAGGAGGTGGTTGTAATGTTTTGGCTCTTCTGTGTATATGAGATTATTTTAGTTAGCAAGTCCTAACTCATCAAAAACCATGTAACACAGATCTGCCGTGTGAAGTGTTATGGTTCACTAACCCTATACTGTATGTCTGTGTTTAAACAATATCTTGTTTTCAAAATCCATTAATCTAACAGTTATATTGAAAATTCTTATCCTTCTCTTTTCTGTCAAATGAGCATAATCATGGCCACATCTGGAAAATGACCGTTGTGATTTCAAAACAGATGGTTAAAGCATGGCTAGCAAATTACACACAGTACTTCAATCAATTTGTTTCAATCGATTGTATTTATTAGTCAGAACCTGGCAAAATATGTTAAGACACCTTGCATGGGATGCCTCGTCGTGTATATCATAGACTATGAGAGTCATCAATTCATCAAATCTCGTTTTTTGACAGTGGACGAAAACACACAGAGGCAGGGCGGTAATCAAACCCCCCATTCATGATGCCACTGTGCCACCCACAGTTGTGTGTTTACCCTGCAGCAGGTTGGCACCCCATCCAGGGAGTTCTCCTGGCTTGTGACCCTGTACTGAATAAGAACTTGGAGGATGGATGGATGGATGGATGGATGGATGGATGGATGGATGGATGGATACATGCATAAATCTGAATGCATTATTGTAATCCACTTTTAGGAACTAAATACAGGCACATGCCAACCAACATTTACATGCTTCCTGTAAATTGCCATTGATCTGGAAGTAAAGTCCACTATACCAGGAGACAAATTGCTATCCATTTACTTATTTTTAACAAGCTTGCTGAATGGAGAGGAGAAAATGAATTTTTTTAATTTGTTTTGTTAGATTTTAAACATTAAACCATTGCGTTAATTAACAACATGGGGATGCACTAACTTTGTGACATAAGGCCTGCAATACGGCTGTGTACACCTCACCCCCTCTATTGTTTGTATGGTAGCAAGTCAATTTGCTTCTAAATTGTGGGAAAAATTGCTTTTTCTAGGTTATGTGACAGTGTGCTAGCATTTTGACAGTAATTTTTAAAAGAACATGCAAATGTTTTATATTTTACAGTTATTGCTTTTTTTTTATTTTATTCAAAACCTAATTAGAACATATGACTGCAATATGCTCACTGAAAAACATATTGCCTAAATAACTCTGGGCCTTTTGGGTCCATGTCTAACAGCTTCACATATGAACTCAGTACACTTTTTACCCATGATTCTCAGGGGATTTTCAGAAACAAATTGCTCAACGATATCTAACCAGTAGCAGTTTTCAAGACTTTCCACAGATTCTCAAGTCAGAATGGGACCACTTAGGGACATTTGCTTTTAATTTTGTTTGTTATTTTTTTTTGTAATGCCTCAGTGTAACGTTTGCTCAGTGCTTTTGATTAATGTCTTCTAGAAATATGGATTTTCTACGTATTGATAGATATTGTCTTTGTAGACATTTGGACTTCATTGCTAAGAAGCTTCCATACTTCACTAAAAGAAGTGTCTAAATAGCACAATGCTCCCTTCATAAGTGACTTTGATAAGTTTGAACTATTGTGTAGAACATCATGCTTTTCCATGGCCATTTTTACTGATGTGCACTGGTAATATGGCTAATATTGATTCATATTAATATTCCTTAATAGTTATTAAAATTATTGTGAGATTCAAGGACAGATTAGATTTTCTGGGAAGAGCCTTGGTTTTGTTAGTGCCAGATTCATGAAGTGTGTCCATGTTTATGTCCAATAACCTTATGATCAATTTAAACATTATCATTTTTTGCACTAGGTCTATCCAGTTCTACAAATGGGTTGATCAAAACATAGGGGGCTGTTGTCAAATTCATATGTAAGGACAAAATTTTTGCTTATGCATAAAGTGCATGGCTTGTGACATTCAGACTGGCTCACAGAGGCATCAGGGATGACCCAGCTTCCTGTTTTAGTTTCTAATGCTTGAAACATACTCACTTCTCTTTTATTCTTTATTTTTTCTGTCTTTCCGTTTCCCATTTCCTTTGCTGCAAACCTCAGTCATTTCTCAAGAGCTGCCTTCACAAGCATGCAGACTGCCTTTAATATATCATATTCTCCTCAGAAACGGCAGTCAGGATTCCTTGACCAGCCTGCGGCTGCATGAGTGCTGCAATTTGGTTCAACCAGCTAGAATTCAGGGTGGTTTTCAATTAGAAGGGAATGGGCTGCATGACACATTTGTAGAATGGCAGCCAATTTGCCGGTGGTTTGTTGCACAAAGACTAATAGAGACCCATCTACAACCCCCAAGTTATTTAATGGGCTGTTTTTTACCCTTTTGTGAGGAACATCTTGATGCGCTTGGTCTCAGCAGGACTGAAGTGATATTGTGTTTACTGGAGCAGTCACCATGAAGCGAAGCACCACTTTGCTAGACTGAGTGCATTATCCTTTTTGCAACATGGGTAATTGAACAACAAAACTCATTTCAGCCACCACTGGCCAATGTCCACTTTTGGTGCTCTAAGGCAAAAAACGAGATTGAGCAGAACATTTATTTTGTCTTTCATTTTACTTGGGAATATTACTCTCTGAAGACACGAGCCAAGTTTCTTGGAAATGTCATGGCACCAAAGTTGCAGATTTGGAATACATCTTGACATTTTAAGGATATTTGATTATATGTAGCCATCAGAAACAGAATGCATAAAACAAGCAATGTTTTTACCACTTTTTAATTGCTGGGATTGCTTAAACTCTCCTAATAAAAACATGAATCAAGCAGAAGACCAGGAATTGGGGGCTGGAGCCTATCCCGGGCAGCATAGAGCTCAAGCAGGGTTATACACACATAGCAGAGGGGGGACTGAATCCCAAAATCCTGCAGTAGAAAGACAACAGCATTATCCATTAAGCCATTCTACCACTCTATTCTATGTCCATACACGTAGTATACATTTTAAACCGACGTTGTGAACATGCAATGTTTCAACATCAAACACTTTAAATATTATAAAATACAGGGCCGGAACGTGATTGTATCTTTGCCTTAACCCCCTTAATGGTGGCGTCCCGTGGGCTTCTTACAACAAAACTTTGCCAGTACATTTAGCCCAGCACAACTAGCTGTGCAAGATCACCAGTATTGCACAGCTGATATTTTGGCAGGAGAACTGTGTGGGATGGGAGCTGTCATTGTAACCCCTGTATTATACCTGGGATCATTATTAGCATCAAAGAAAGGGCAATTTATCAAAGATATTGCAAGGTGTAGGTTATTGAATATTGGCAGTATATTATTTTAAGAGCAATCATTATAGCTGTCATCATCATCAAAATCATCTCTATTCATGTACGCAGGGGAAATGAGCAGTCTGGGAATGTATCAGTATTGACTTGGCTTTTAACATGGAGCGTCACTATACACAAGCCATGTGGAATACCGAATTTCAAGCCGCCCTGGAGGTATCAGACTTAAGGTACAGGCTGATGTGTATGGTAATGTTGTCCTCCAAATGATTTGTTTCAATGCCACACTGGTGAAAGCGATGTTGTGAATATCTGATTGGGCTTTGGTTTATTTAAAATGGGTGTCACTGCCAGCTCCTTAGCACAATTTGTGGAATTTAGTGAGGACACGTTCACAAGCAGAATGCAAGCCTCCTGGAGACCATATGAAAACCACATCAAGTAAAGCCATGTGGATGTTAATTAGATGCACAGCCCATCCATGGCATCCCTATGGAGGTGAAATGGGAAGATGTCGTTTCTACAGAATAATATCAGGTGTGTCTAATTTCTTGATGGACAAAGTCACTTTCTTTCATTTTGTTTTGACAAGGCAGTTATCCAAGCTCTGTTTATGTGTTGCTGATTTTAAGGAGCACCCCTGGCATTTAAGAAGTTTTTTTTTGGAGTATGAATTATCCCAGTACCATTACTCAGTGGAGGTCAAAAAAACAACCACTTGAAAAATCATGCAACAACTTTAAATGCAGAGTGTACCAAGGCAATATTAGTAAAAAGTGACAAGCATCCATTTTCCAAGTTGGACTGAGTAAATCCATGTCACTTCACTGTCTCCAGTCAATTACACCATCGCTGTGGTAAAACTTGTGTCCTGTACAGTTCTGAAACTGCAGAAAGGCACATGCAGCTGTTGACTGGATCACATGCTCTGTGTTATGCCTGCACAAGAGCCGCCACGCCCCACTTAGCAACGATCCCTCTCCACGGAGTAGTAACAGCTGGGTTCATTATCCAAGACTCCTTTATATTTCCCCAGCTGCTACACCTCAGTGCGAGGTATTGCCATTTCTAGCATACTGAGCAGTTAGTCTTTATTCTCATGCCTGATTAGTGTATGACCATTTATTGCCCCGGTTTACTCAAATTTTGCCTGCTGTTTTGGATATGTTTGCCATGCTGATTGTCTCTTCTGATCTCTGACTTCTTGCCTATGCGCTTGACTATAATTTGGATATCCTCTTGGCTCTGGAAAGGCATGGCTGTCTCGGTTTTGACTCTGCCTATTCCCGATACTCCTTTGGGATCACGATTAAATTCTGCTCTGCACTTCGATCCTGCTAGTGTATTCACTACAGAATACCTCACTACACCATAGATCCAGAAGAGATGGCCGCCCACTTTACACAGCAGGAGCAACAGATCCGCTCATCCACAAATCGTGTCTCCCAGAGCATCTGCTGCTGCTGCCGTACTGGTACTTGCGGATGAGTACGATGGAATGATGATGATGATTTGTGTAGAGGTTTCATGGTGCAGTGTGCGATGTTCCTGTTACCCCACGGACACTGACAAGGTACAATTTATTCTATCCCTGCTAACTGGAAAAGCATTAGAGTGGGGTACTGTGCTATGGCTGGACAAGAATCATGTGCAGTAGTCCTATGACCTGTTTGTTAAAATGATGAGCTAAGTGTATGACAATCCAGCCACAAAGAGACGTGGGTGTACAATTTTATGAAGTACAGCAGGGCCATCATCCTGCATCTGCCTATGCCTTGGAATTTAGGACTCTGGCGGCAGGTAGTTTACGGGGATGTCACATTATCTGTTTCACCCTTGATTGACTCTGGGTCAGCAGGGAGCTTCATAGACATGGTTCTGGCTAAAACGTTGGGAGTTCCTCTGGTCGATGTCACACCACCACTTTCTGTCCAGGGCCTGGGTGGCTGGCCACTGGAAGCTAAAGTTGTACAATAACAGACCCAGCCATTTCAGTTGTATACAGGTGCCCTCCATGGGGAGGAGACCCAACTCCTGGTTATGTCCTTGCCCCGTGGCCTGTTAGTGTTCGGGCAGCCCTGGTTGAAGTTACATTATGCTGCGATCTCCTGGAGAAGAGGTGAATTGAAGGCCTGGGGAGAGGGTTGTTGGGGGCGTTGCTTCTCCCTTCCCTGTAGGGTAACCTTCGTGGAGAGCCCTGAAGCAGCCACAGCACAGCCGGGTCCAGAGGAATATCTACTGTCATTTTTGCCAAGTTTCACCTACACAATGCCTATAACATAATCCACATTAGGAAGGCGGATGAATGGAAGACAGCCTTTGTCACCACTAGAGGGCATTATGAGTATCTCGTTATGCCATACAGGCTTGCAGATGTGCCTGCCATATTCCAGTCTTTCATGAATGAGATGTTCCCTGACATGATTGACAAGTACCTCCTTATGTATATTGTGTATTCCTCAGACCCTGTTACTCACCATGTTGCAGCAGTACTCCACAACCAGCATGAGTTATCTCTCTTTGTGAAAGCAGTAAAGTGTGAGTTCCACCGGCAGACCATCTTCTTGTCCTCGGACAAGATGGGGCGAAGATGGAGGAGACCAACGTAACCACAGTACAAGACTAGTCAGTCCCAATAACATGAAACAGCTACAGCAGTTCTTAGGTTTTGCTAATTTTGCCAACCTACTTGATTGTGTCCATGTGCCTTCTACTCCCACAAGCTAACACCTGCAGAGTGGAACTAAGATATAAGCAACTAAAAACTCCTTGCAGTAAAACTGGCCCTGGAAGAGCGGACACATTGGCTAGAGGGGGCCAAGCACCCCTTTCTGGTGCTCACAGACCACCATAACCAGGAAAATATCCAGGAGGCCAAATGCCTCAACCCTTGGTCATGCCTCCTGCCCCAGCTGTGCACCCTCCACCTCTGGATTTGGGCAATAAACCCACCTATGCAGTGTGAACCCTTCTGGACTCGAGGCATCGGGGTGGCGTGCTCCAGTACCTTTTAAATTGTGAGGGTTCTAGCTTGGAGTAGCAGTCCTGGGTTCTTGCCCAAGATGTCCTGGATCCTAGACTCATTGATTAATTTCACCAAGCCCACCCAGATAGCCCTGCTCCTTGGTCTCGTGCTTCAGGAGCCTTCTATGAGGGGGTGGGGGGTACAGTTACACCTGCACTGGAGCAACCACGCCCCACTTATCAGCGATCCATCTCCCTGCAGTAGTAACAGCTGGGATCACTATCCAAGACTCCTTTATATTTCCCCAGCTGCTACACCTCAGTGCGAGGTATTGCCATTTCTAGCATACTGAGCAGTTATTCTTTATTCTCATGCCTGATCTGTGTATATGACTATTTATTGCCCCCGGTTTACTCACATTTTGCCTACTGTTTTGGATCTGTTTGCCATTCTGATTGTTTCACCTGATCTCCGACTTCTTCCATGTGCCCTTGACTATGATTCGGATATCCTCTTGGTTCAGGAATGTCTATCTCGGTTATGACTCTGTCTGTCTCTGATACTCTTTTGGGATCACGAATAAGGTTTGATCTGCACTTGGCTCCTCGTAGTGTATTCATTACACTCCGGAAGCTGTATCAAAATTTAATATATTCATTTGTGCCTAGATGGAGTGATTCAATGTATTTTATATATTTTTTAAAGGTCACTTGAAATTTCATTTTAATTTTTCACACTTGATCACTCCATGTATGCCCCAGTATGTCAAGTGTACTTAATAAAATCTTTGAGATCTGTGAAACTGGGGGAAATATAGGATTATATTTAAACAGTGGACATATAAAAAATTAAAGAATTTCCCACACGGGATTAATAAAGTATATCTATCTATCTATAACTGTAGGCTCCAGACCCCTCCCACAACCCTGCTCAGGATAAACGGTTGGAAGATGGACAGATAGATGGATGTATACGCAACTGCCCCATGTTTACAGTTTCACTTTCCAGACGGCTGCATGGCACAGTCTTAATATGGAAAAACCAAGAAGTGAATCTCAGTGATCCAGTGAACCAATGAATGATTATGCCCAAGAATTGAGGTCTGCTTGCAGAAAACTTCTCTGTAAGGACTGCAGACAGGCATCAGCCCTTATGAATAATGATATATAAATGGAAAGAGCATGACTTATTAAAAAGGAAAAGATAATTTCCCAAACTGTGGGATTAATAAAGGTTATCATCTTATCTTATCTTATCTTATCTTATCTTATCTTATCTTATCCTGTCATAGAAGAATGGAAGAATTCCATTTTGAGCTCCAAATATGTCATATAGGTAAATGAACCGAAAAGAATCCCAGCACTCAGCTTCACTCCCCACCTCCCCCCAGTCCCCAAACTGATTTACTGACTTCATCAATTAAGACATTCCATCCATTTTCTGTTTATTTTATTATCTGCTTAGAGGATGCATACATCTGGATCAAACAGTAGGCATTAGAGAGCATATTAGGACTTTATGGTTTAGATTGTAAATAACAGATGTTGTAGACATAGCTTTTAATCCAGTGGTATCCAAAACTTGTTGCTGGTCCCTCACTGGATGCTCAGCCTAGCTGCATTAATATCTTAAACGACTGCATGTGGGTGTTATATCTGCTTTGCTGTATGTCGCCTTAGACAACAGCATCTGCTAAATTAATAAAATGTAATGTAAATATAAATGCATATCATGCATAGAATAGGTATTCACTGACAACTAACAAAAGTTTGGCCTGGACTCCTCAGCTAGTCTGCAACTATAAGAACAAGTTGGTAGGATTCCTGGCTAAACCTTTCCCAAGGGAATGTATAAAATTAGGAAATTTCAGCCAATGTTTTGGTCATCAATGTTTTAAGTTGAAATAAATGAATTCTGCCCAGAGTATCGCTCCAATAAATTTGCTAGGTGGTGTACGGGTTTCCTTCATTTAAACTTTCTTAATATCAGTCGCAGTAGTGATATCACAGTGAAGGGTTATGAATTGTACTTTCTGCTCATTAATGTTTTACAAATTTTCATTGTCTTCTGTCTTTTGTTCCCATCATAAAATTGGACGTTTGTACAGCCCATCAGCACCAGGACTATAAATGCAGTTTCCAAGAAGCTAACTGCCATGTCTAAAGGCTGATTGAGACATTTCACAAGATATGAGGGAAGGCCGTGGGAAGTTTTAAAAATAAGTTGTATATCGTTGACAAGATGGATGTGGGACCTCACAGAGAAATTGCTTGTTCCATGAAATGGTTAGATCATCTCTAATTTGGGATCTGTGTTTTAATATAAGTGTAGCTGTGTTTATACAGTATAAAAACAGTGGTCACTTTATTGGGTACACCTAGGTGGTACTGGGTGCAACCCACTTTTGCTTCAAGGGCACAGTATATGAATTGTATAGTCAAAGTAGCATTCTGTACAACACTGATATTTTTCCACTCTTGGCCTTCCTGTTAGTTTTAACAATTTTGCCCACTCTCCTCAGACCTTTGTCATTTTCAAGGTGTTTACAGTCATGGAAATGCCATTGACTGGATGCTTTTGTGTATCACACCACTCTCTGTCAACTATAGACACAAAAACCATGTGAATATCCATGGAGGCTGGCTTGTTTCCGTGATGTTGTAACCACCACATCTGATGCCAAAAGAACCAAAACTAGGCTTTGCCCTGAACACAGGTGAAAGAACTCAGCGATGAAGTAGACAAGACAAGGTTCATATGCACAATACATACAAACAGATGTGACTAAGGCATTACCAGTCTGGGAACCAGAAACAAGACTAGGGATTAAAATCAGGACTGGTAATGCCCCTAGCCTTACAGGCTACACAGACAATCCTAACAATTCTAACCTAACTAAAACCTGTGTTAACTAAAAAACACAACTCAAACGACAAACACTCGACCCAAACAAGTGGGGAACCCAGGCTTAAATAATAAACGAATCATGTGAGACACATGAGGGTAATCAGGGCAAAGGTAGAACTAAACAAGGAAGACAAGGAACATGGGTAAAAACCCTAAACTCAGAGAGTCCTTGGGGATCTGAAACATTTATTCAGGTGTGACAAAATGTATGTTTTGTACTCCATATTGGTGAATTGATATAAGTATTTATAAAAGATCTAGTTAACATTCTAAGAATATGTATTTACAGTAAATACTTAGTAGATATAGAGGTAATTTGTTTGAAATATTTTCTCAGTGTAGAGATTGTTAGAAAAAATAGGACAATGTGGCATGGCTGGAAATTAGGTGATTATTCATCCAAGGTGGAATTGTAACATTTCCCTGAAGGGATACAGGAGTTTGGAACAAACCTCCCCACGTTTGTGTCTGCAGTACTACACGAGTGATGAAGTCCTACAAAATATAGCTGGAAATGATGTGGTGTGTTATTACATGACTTGTGCATTAACACACCTTATATCTGCCATTAACACATCTGACACGTTTCATTTGCAGTTTTATTTCTTATGTGGACAGCCAATCATTCGGACAAGAGAGTGGCTCTGAGCAACCGAGCAGCTGGAATCACTGGTAGTTTATTGTACTCACCTGAGTATGCAGTTCGTTGCCATTGACTTAAAACTGGCATTCTAAAAACCTATTAGTTTTTTTCATGCTGGAACATATTCACAGACTAAAATTATATATGATTATATATTAATTGATTGATTGATTGATTGATTATAAGATGGGTAGTTTCACTGTTTATTATTTGAAGAGAAACAGGAGCCTCATTCCAACCAGTCACGTTGCACATCCTGTCTCTCCCCTTTAGAAAGAATAGTGTCCTGCTAGAACTAGCCAGAATCAGCAGAGGTGATGTAGATAAGGATAGACATGTAGGTGTTTATAGATCCTGACCCTTTTCCTGAAACTTTGATCGTCCCCATTTATTAAAAAAAAAAAACTCAAGTATTACTCTGGAACACTAAAGATGGCCCAAAAACTGTGCTTATCTTAAAATACGTGTTGATTTTCCTGCACGTCGACTATTTAAGTTCACTGTCACACAAAAATACAAACCCAGCACATTTCTCCATATTTATATATGCAATCGGATAGGGGAAGTATATAAATAGTTTTTGGTACATTTTCTGCTTACAGAAATTTGACATAAAATTTCTTATTGCTGATCTCAGCTCCAATTCTGCCTCATGTTTTTATGTAAGTAGTAGGAAATAATTTTTTTTTTAAGGTTCATGGCAATAATAATGATAGAAAGAACATCAAGAGTGAAACTGGGTAAACAGTCCGGTGAAGTTGTGTAAATAAAGCATAATATTAAGCAAATGATGTTTGAACATTTGAATGTATGTAACATTGAGAGCCTATAATACTGCTGTGACGGATATGTCATATATATATTACATTTATTTGTAATCGTAGTTTCACCTTTTCCTTTTTTACCATCTCCTTTCAGCGCTGAAAATGCACGTTGTGGTCATTCCACTCTAGAAAGCTTAGGGCTACAAACCTCAGGCCGTGCCATGGTGGTCACATTATTACACAGTTGCATGAGCCAGATGACATGGTTCCAAAGAACAAATAATGACCAGCCCCTCCCCTGGCACCCAGCTTGCGGGTGATTGCCCTCTCCTTTTTCAGTGTGTTAATAAATTATGAATGCCATAACCATAAACCACAGTTGTTATCCAGGATTTATTTATTTATTCTAGGACTACCAGGGTTTTTTTTTTTTTTTTCCATTTTTTATTCACCCACCCTATTCTCTGCTCTCAGCCCATCTTTTAGCAGGAGCAATTGAAAATTGCAAATGAGATATCACACTCTGACGCACAACAGGGATGGTGAAAATAACAAGAACTGAGTTAGGCGGCAGGAAACAAACTCACATTATCTTGGGGAAATAATTTGAGTGACCTGGGTGCAAAAAGGGAGATTAAATATGATGAACCGTGTTGCTGAATGTACAAACAATAAGCTGTTTGCTAAAGCTTCTCCCCACGCCTCCACACCGACCTCCGTCGCCTGCATTTCATTTTTTGTCTCTCTGTCAGTCTCTTGAGACAAGCCAGGCTTAACCTCTTTGTCATACTGCACCAGTTTCAGTGATGGGGGAGCGGGGATGGAAATTAATCAAACCTGTTACTAAAGGCACAGGGGCCACCCCCATGGGCTATACAAATTAATGTGCAATTAATGACCCCAGGCGCTGATCCCAATTCCTAAGAGCAGGGCCCCCTAATGCGATTAGAGAAGTTGCATTTTTCTGTGCGTTCTAATTGAGTACACCCTCCATGTGCTGCGTTACTGCTAGTGTCAGAGGTGCATGGGGATGGGTGTGAGAAAAAGAACAGAAACCAGGATGGAGACTGGCCCCTCAAACGAGATGTGGCAAAATTACACGCTGGGTGCTGGAAAGGAGTGCCATAAGCCGGCATTATGTTTGGATTTCAAACTTAAGAAAGCAGCATTGGCACACCCTAAGTTTAAAAAATGTGATGTCAGTAATGCGATGATGTTTGAAGGGGCTCTGGGACAGAGTTGCCCAGGTAACCCCGCAAATCTGAGTGCAGAAGTGCTGAAATGTGTTCTACTGCAGTGTCTAACGACCTCAGGAGGGAGCTGATGACTGGACAACAAAGTCTTACCACACACAGTCTTGCTGTTTAATACGCGCTTCTGTGAAAGAACATGCAATACCTCAGTTTATGTTGCAAACTTCTTCTGGCATTAGATTTGTCTTTTGATGACATATTATTTCAGCCCTCTTCTTGCACTGCATTTGTTAAAAAAAAACAAATCCTAAACGGAGAACCTAGTACAGGTCTGAGTCCTTTCACTGTCTTGGATCTGAGAAGCAGTACAATGGCATATCATAATTAAATATAAAAAAATGCCAAGTTAACAATGTATGTAGGTGCATGGTAATTCACTTAATTTCACTCGTCTTCTAGCGCTATAACTTTTTTTGTTTTGTTTTTTTTTTTTTTTTGCAATTTTAAGCAATGATTTTGTAGAGGAAAGCTACCCACTGGTCCAATTACGGAATCCAACTGGGCATCCGAATGCATAAATACATGTAAATCTTTCAATGCGAATCTGAAGAAATACTCAAACATCAAATTATATCTGACTCCATTTCATTTACTTTGAATGATTAAGTTTGGACACAGAACACAGTTACAATGATCTCTACAATAATCTCAAGGCAATTTAGGGTTGGTCTGTCAATATTAAGGCTTGTCTTATTCTCAGCTAACACTGACCTCTTAGCTTTGGTGTCAGACAGGCTTCGCCCTCAGCCAATGATTAAGAGAATAACTTTCATGCAATATGGAAACAGTATTGTGGTTCAGGCACTGGGTGGCAACTATGGACTGAGACATATTTAACATGTTTGGTCTACGTAGCTT
The DNA here is from genome assembly GCA_009936485.2 of Gymnarchus niloticus. Classification (NCBI taxonomy): domain Eukaryota; kingdom Metazoa; phylum Chordata; class Actinopteri; order Osteoglossiformes; family Gymnarchidae; genus Gymnarchus; species Gymnarchus niloticus. The sequence continues at coordinate 18,705,428 of JAACJT020000105.1, read as the reverse complement.
TGGAAGCTCTAGGTTCAGTATAGTTGGCTCATCACATAGGCTGTGGATCAGCCTATTGGACTGTTTAGTTCAGGGATTGCTACAGTATGTCTGAGCAGCTCAACTCTGAGGCTGGTTCCCATTGTCAGCATATTTGATGACATTAATGACACATATATCGAATTACATCAACTCAGAGGCTGGTAGGAATGGCAGCATGTTTGACTAATCTACCTCAGTGACTGCTTTAAGCGTGACATGTCTGATAGACTCAACTCAGGGACTGACCAGCAGTCACTCCTGTGCAATACAGGTTAGCTGCTCACCTCTAGTTTAACTGACTAATCCAGGCTAGGAAATTCAACAAAATTATCACAAAAAACTCAGTAGAGGTAACAATTACACAGCCAAGAATTAAACAAACAAAATTTTGGTGCTGGACAGACACACATCAGTTGGTATCTAATCAAAGTACAGAGATAAGCATATTACACAACATGCATAAACCAGTGCAAAGAATCAAAGTGTCAGAGTGTCCTGACCATTGGTGACAACACGTGACAAGGGTGCAAATCACTCTGTACCATACAGGTGCACCAATTTAACATATTATTCCCAGTTATGGCTACTCATGGCAAGTGGGCTAGGTATACAATACCATGCAGGTGTTCTGGCTACAGAATTTTCCCCCTGCTATCTTCTGCGCTTTTTCTTAAATCTCAGACCAAGTGTTAGGTGTTACCTTTGAATTAGTCAATCACTGATGAACAAATGACAGCCAGTTCCGGAGCCTAATAGCCCATCAAAATAGGGGCAGAGTCTCTGATTTCCCTAATATGATATATCGTTGTAATGAAATGAAATACTGATTTGAGATTGATACTATTGTACCAATCACATTGAGACCATCCAAAAGAGACCAAACTTGAATATGTACAAAGCTTGCACTCACAGAAACCAATGCTCGTTAACGTATAAACATTCTCTGTAGACTGTTAGACGAAAGATGGGCTTGCAAGCAAAAGGTATGGTGAGAACCTTCCTGTAGGCCACTTCTCACTCAGTAGGGCATTGAGAGAGAGCCCAGGTTTGGGGGGGCAGGGGGGTCAGCCACCGTACAATTTTATGTAAGTAGGATGGGACAGATAAGCATGTGGAATTACGTACATTTTTTTCATCTGATTCTTGTTGTCCCAGCATGTAAATATGACTATTTCCTGCCTTGCCAGTTAACGCCCAGCCCCCGATGGCCGACCAAGCCCACAATCCTTCCGGTATCAGCTCCCCTTTTGGGTTTTGTCTGTTTTCTTCTTATGCTGATGCCAAAACACCTCTTTCATTTTGCTTGGAGGAAACTCGTTCTTACAGGCAAATGGGAGTTGGTAATTGAAGGATAGAACTGGGAAATTTATTTGGCCTCTTTAGGAAATAATGAGCTGGTGCACCAAACCAACTAACAAAGTAACTGTCTGACTCTCTAACTAAAGCAAACTAATCAGGAAATCACTAGCAGTCTGACCACTGCTCTTGGACCTGCTGTTTCTTCAAAGCAAAGCAAGCTTCTTTGTAAAACTGATCAGAGAGGAACTTTAACCCCGATCCAAAGCATCCTCACCCTCGTCATAATACCCATTGTTGCCTTGTGCTGATTTTGATCAGTCCAGCTCCAGCTCTGTCCATGAAAAACATTGTTCCCAACATTGCAACCCTTCGCCATGTGACCCCGATCACCATCTTACATAAAAGTGTTATGTTGGCCAATTGCCATATTTGTGAGCAATATCTGGGCCCTGCCGGGGGTCCCATTGTCTGTACCATTAAATATAATTCCCAGTATTTGTGTTTAAGTAAAAATGCCTGTGAGAAAACATTGCATTAAACATATATGGCACAAATGAGTGCTTGTCTGTGACGTATTTCTCTATATGTTTATATTCTTCCATGAACAACCCAGTCACATTTAAGGTCAATGACATGAATGCCATTATTGGAATATAAAATGTCTAAATTGTACATTTGCTAGGTAATTTCTTGAATTATTCAATGATTTTGAAAGAAATGTAATTTTAACTGTTATGGATTATGAAATTTTAATTATTCCTTTGTTTTCCCCATTTTTTTTCTGTTGCTGATAAATTCAGCGGCTATCATTGAAGGGCTTCTGTAATATAAAACATAAGGCAGCATTCAGAAAGGCCATCAAATTAAATTAATATCCCTGCTTGACTTCCAACAAGTAAAGAGTGTGGCAGATGTATACCTCTCTCAAAATTTCATACTTCCTTGTTGATTTAATGGATATTAAAGGTACCAAGGTAAGATTGAAATAACTAGCAGTGGTTTACTTTATGGCGGCTGACACTGATGCTTTTTTGATTATTTCCTTTCCATCTCAGATAGCTAATAATACAGTGGTTTTGTTTGGGGAAGCTGGGTCGACTGAATTATGGAACCTCGCGATACTGGGATGAGGAAATGGAGCCAAGCTTGCTTTCTTGTTTTTTTGTTCTTCATTTCACAGGCATTAGTCATTTCACAAGTGTGGTGCATACGGCACTTTCCTAAAGGAAGGCACATTCATATACTGTAGTTACTAGGAATGAACTGATAAGAATCAGGGAAAAAGTAAAGTTCTCTGATTTACTGGCCAAGGACGCATTGTGATGTCAACTTCCCCGCTCTCTCACCTTGTCTCTTATCTGGTTGACATCTGGCATCATGCCCTCATTCAGCCAGCCACACTCAACCTTCTCTCACTCATCATTATCCAAATACCAACAGCTTTAGTCTGAGTTTCTGCTTAAACCCATTAGCTCAGTTGCCGCATTGCGAGGTACTGAGTGGGTCTCCCTGTAATTTCTGGGTGAATCCTGTGTATAATGGACTTTTGGCTTGGTTGTGCTCTATGTGTTGTGATATTTTTGGATTTTGAAACCTTTTTGCCTGTGTTTTTGCCTGTGTTGTTGATCTATGCACTTGGGCTCTCACAGCAAATTCATTACACCTAGAAGTAAAATGCAACATGGTGGAAATGCCACAATGCTGATACATTGGAATAACATTGAAAACTGGTGTGACACAGCCAAATAATTCATATTTTTGCAAAACCTATGCATCCATTTCTTCTGTTCATTCCTTGCCAAATGCTTAATACAATTACCCTTTACTTTGATAAGTAAACACAAGCTACATGAGTGCTTACCAGTGTTTACACAATTTGACTGTTTGCTATGTTAATAGGGTTTGCCTCAACTAGGGAGGATACCAAAGTGTCATTCTTTGTGGTTCTGTTTGCTGAAAGATTAGATATGGCTGATTTCAGCTTACTAGATACCGTTAACTCTATGTTTTGCCCTCAACAGCATTGCTTCCCAATATGTATCAGTCACACAACATCCGTTTGCCTCTTCTGTAGCAGATGGACATTAATGAGCAAAATTACACTTGGAAGGACACCCTTTGTACACATTCCACCTCCATCATCACTATGCTGTAAATTCATAATTAGCACCTTCTTTCTATCACTCTGTCCCCCGTACATTCCAGCTGATTTTGTAATTTTCTGTTTTCAGAACTGTTCTCTGGGTCGTGCCAGGACCTGTCATTGTGGATTTCTTTGAGGTCAGATCCAGTAAGCTGCACTATCTCTGTTTATCCACTGTAAATGTGCTTAAGAATGGCTGTGGCATAGTCACCCCGTGCTGTGTCAGTTTCAATTTGCTTTTGTACTGGTTCTCTACCTCTGGCTCATCCTACTGCATTTTTGTTGATACAAACCCTGGGCAAATTGAGTATACTGGGTGTGCTGGGACACAATAAACAGCTGCTAAACAAACTTTTCCCCAGCCAATAATGCATTGCTGTTTTGAAACTGTACTTGAGGTGATAAAAATATCAGGATCGAAAATACTCCTGGTTTCATGGATCCAGTGGGGATGAGCTCCAGCATGTCAGAACTATATTGTCATGCCCCTGGTCCTTGTTCCCTGACTGCTCCCCCTCGTTCCCTTTTTGTCTGCTCTGCACCTGGTTGCCTGGTAACCCTACCCTGTTCCCTATTTTCCTCGTCATCTCATGCTATTTCTCATAGCCAGCCCTGACAGAGTCTCGTTTGGTCATTCAAAAATGCTCCACGATCCAAGCCAGTTCTGCTCCCTTGAATGTAGCTCTGAAGGTCCCACTAGTATAGTACCTGCCTGCTGAGTGGCAGGAAGCCATGAAAGACTCAGGTCTAGGAGTTAGAGGTGTCCTGGCTGTGGGTAGCTCTGTACCTAAGAGCAGGTTTCCAGGCCGTACACTTGATCATCTTCCTGCCCATTGGGTTTCCACGTCCTTCCTGCTTTCCTTGTTTCAGCATGCCCACATCACCCTGTAACCCTGTTCCTGCATGCCTGTAGTCTCCTGATCCTGGTTCCTCCAAGTTTTTTGCTCCTGCAGGACTCTGAATGATTTTTGTCTTGTGTTTTTTTTTTTTTGGTGTTTGTTCAAAGTTGCCTCCCTGTTCCGTGTCCTCTGACCTTTCTGTTTTGTCCTTTCTGCTCTATTGTTCCCTTTTCATGTTTGGAAAATGGACATCCTCTCTCGTAGATTCCTCATTGAGCCTTGCAGGTCTCTGGATTGATTCACTCCAAGTTCTTATGATTTTACCTTCTTGTGGGATAATGTTGTATGATGTGCTTTCTGAGCTGTTTTCATTTGTCTCTGTTCATGTCTTTCTGTGGTTTGTTTCTCTAGCTGCTCTCCCAGTGCCGTCTTCCCACCAGATCCATGACAAACTTCTTACCCACTTTTTGATGGTAGGAAATGCTGAGGCCCAGAATTGAAACATCTAACCATAAAAAAAAAAATGTATAATTGCAAGAACTGGATGTCCTTTTCAATAACTGCATCTTGCATGCAACATACCAGTAAAATAATGCCAATAATGGATTTAACAATGTTTAGTAGATTTAGCTTTTATGCTGTGCAAAGCTTGCTTTTAATCATATGTCAAGGATGCCCAATGCCCCTAGCCTTGCTTAAGAGCTGCCTGTCTCAGTGAGTTGAAAAGGCAGAGTATCTGATGTTACAGTCTGCTTAGAAAGTTTGCGTGTTCAGCTTTAAAGCCTAACCATTTATTGGCCAATGCTAAGTGAAGCAGCCCAGCCAGGATCTAAGCGTATGGGCTCTTGATTCTGTTGCCATAGTTACCAATATCCCAAATAAGACTGTCCCTGAGATGTTTGTAAGGCATTCACTCAAGCATTGGGCATCCAGAGGCAGGACCCAGAGCCCCCGTCAATCAATTTTAATTTGCCTGAACTGATGATGCATGTATCTCCGAGACTGATTTGACACTGATGGAAGAAAATGACTTTCTCTTTATCGATGTTGCCCATGGATGGCGTCACGCTTCTCATGCTGCTCAAGGGAAAGGTCAATTTGATTGAAGATTTGTCTCCTGGAGAAAAGAATAGCAGTCAGAGTAACACGGAGTCTGAGAACTTTTGCATGGTACTTGACATGCTTGCAAAGTCATTGTGAACAGTGTTTCCAGTTTTAACAGTGTAATGAATATACTTCATCCAGAAATGAATGCCTATTAAAGATAATAAATCATAATTACTTCCTGACTTGTATAGCAGCAGAAAGTATGACAAACTCAATTTCTCGTGAGCACAAGAAAGTTGTGTCACATATCAAAAAGTTCATTTCTGAAGGTTACTTTTGTGGGTGGCCACCTAGGTACACCTAGCTAATACCGAGTAGGGCCCACTTTTGCTCTCAGAACCACTGAAATGACAGAACAGTGTAAGGCTGCTGGCTCCATGCACAGGAAGCTGTGATCCTGGACCCTTTGGCCTGCATCATGTCTCACTTTGAGGGAAAATGTTACTGATGAGACTAGACTCATGAATTTATGCTGAGCTGTCAGTCACACTTACTGGAATGACAACCGAGTGAGATATGGCTCACAAGACTTATCACAGACCTTCTCCCTGCCTTCCTCTCTCCCTGTCCTTTTACTTTTTTCCTAGACACAGGTATCACAATATTCACTTAGAATGCTTAGATATGAGAAACATAGTTTTATATCACTTCAAGTGGTATACAAATTTGTGTCAGGACTCAATGTAACCAGGCACAGTGGTCTAAGTCTTAACTGCTGTCTCATTATAAAGATACAGAAAGTCAGGTGACTCGACCTGTTGGAAGGCTCTCTCCCCCCTTGGTGTGCATAGAATCTTAACTCAACATTATTCATTTTGCAACTGGTATCTGACTGTTGATGAGGGATAAACAGTTGGAAGATTGGTGTTTATTGTTCCTTTTCCCTGTTTACAGAAAATTCTATGTAATAATCTAGCTTTTTGACTAATCACTTAAATTGGTTAAACTAGAGGAGAGTGACTGCATATCCATGCACTACTGTGCATACTCTGAGTTGAGTCAATACAACAATACTGAACTACTTCAGTTCCTGAGCTGAAATTTTTTGCATTTGTGGTTTTCTTGTTAGCTTTAACCATTCTCCTCTGACCTCACCTTTAACAAGGTGTTTCTGCTCACATAACTACTGCTGCCTTTTGCTTATTGCACTGTGTTCTGTAAATACTAGACAGATACAAGTGTGTGGAAATTCCAGTTAGGTGTCTATTTCTGAGATGCTAGAAGCACCACATTGGACACCAGAAATTAGTGATAGGACAAGTGAGGTTTCAAAACTTGAGGTGGGTGGGAGTATCCCGAATTAACCATTCAATGCTGGCAAAAATTTGGGATACTCACTCATCAAGGGTTTTGAAGCCTCATTTGTTCAATCACTACGAAAAATCACCCTGTATTTAAAATCCCTTTGATCTTAGTTAATCTAATGCTTAGCCAAACAGTAACTGAACCTGCTAACCCTGTCTGTCTGCTGTAAGTATTCATTCACAGCTGTGTGATACACCATTTGATTGGCTGTCTTTTGATATGAGAGCCATTGTAAATTTCAGAATTCTGAAATCCCATTGCATCCATTAATTGTTCTGATTCTGATATATGCATTACAGTGTTCTCTGAGTGTTCTTCTGATATGAAGAAATCTATAGCACTGCTCAATGTCAAACAGATCTGTTGTCATCTGCCCAGCTCTGCTCTCAGTTGCTTCATTTTAATCGGGGTATGGAGCTGCCCCATCTTATGTTACAGGTGTAAATCAGTTGCTAATTGAAAGCTTACCTTAATCCCTACAGTGGCCTCCCACAGTTGGAATTGCTTCTTCATGCCATGCAGCCCTCTTACCCAGCTTGAGTGGAAATTACCGCTCTGACCTTGAATGCTAATTATTTCCTTGGGTCCTGGTCCCGGCGTGTGCAGATTAACAATGGGGCCACACCTTTCCATTTCCATCACTGCAGGATAGTTCATAATGTTACAGTTCAATTTGGCTTTTACCCCCAAACCTGGTAAGAAAGTGAATCATAATGCTGCTTGTATATTTGATCTTCTATTTCTGAGAATTTTGAGGGGAAAAAAAAAACCTTTTAGCCAGCATACTCTGAAACACTTGTTTTAATAAATACAGTCCTTATTTCCAAATAAAAAAAAAAGTAGCAATTAATTTTTATGATAAAGTCTAAGAGGGGAAACCTCCACCCCTTATTTTTGTTAATGGTAACCTCCAACCCCGATTGTTAATCATATTTATAAACACACATTGGTTCTATTTTGCCCCTCCCCCCGGGGAGAGACGGAGTCCATTCCGCAGTGGGTAGACTGGTGCATTAAAATGTTCTTCAAACGGGGCTACCTGGTGTTACCATAGCATCTGATTCCAAAGGTGAATTCCACATCCTCCACAGGTGGGCTTGAGTTCACTTAAGCATCATTTCCCCTAGGTGTGCTTATGTCTGCATTCCTTTGTGGATTATTCTTTCACATTAGAAGGCTGCAATCAAATTAATTGGTATGCAAATGTGCTTCTATCCCAGGCAACTTGTAATACATTAGAAAATAATTATAGCCATGAATAAAACAATGTAAACCTAAAATTAAAAGAAATGAATTAAATATTAAACTGGAGATAGATCACATAAATATTTAAGCACAACACAGCTTTTCAAGACAAAGAAGCAAAACTGTAGGCTGATGAAAAGCAATATAGTTTTATTACATAGATTTGAGGATCTTGGTTATTCAAGAGCTTCAAGAATGACAATAATCGGAGGTTGCTGGGTGTCTGTGTGAATCCGACAGGATTTATCCTTACTCCTGGTACAGGGGGGTATCTGTCTGCTTATTGGAGTTGCAGAGACTACACTACGAAATTCAGATTGTAGCTGTGATTCCATCCTTCATTACTGGTTAAAACCACCAAAGGTTACACTGGATAGTGCATATGGCAGGCGGTACTTTATGACAGCTTCACACTTTGCCATTGAAATGCTGGTGAGGCTTAAATGATATCAGCCCTCAATGCACAGGGCCGCCATATCGACTCCTTGTCAGAATATGCCATGGGAAGCGATTTTGGTATTTTTGTCATCGACCTAGGACACTGGCTTCTCTGAATAGGACCGTCAGACTGGGACAGATGGGCAGGGAACACTGACCCATTGTGGTGTGACTTTTAATTGATGCAGAGACAGGGATGCGCTCATTCTGTGGTCTACAGTTCAATAAAGGGTGGGATGTACTACCCTAATATAGATTTTATTAAGTATAGAAAGGTCACAGGACACCTAGGTGTCAGGAAGCACTTAGTCACTGGTGCCTTTTATTGTCAGGACAAACCCTCTTTTATTCTTTCTGACAGACGAACAAGAACTTGAATTAAGGACCAAGTGGTCATTTTGTGAGATGGAAGGAAATGTTTGTGAAACAAATTGAGTACGTCATTTTTAGGCCCTGTTGGAAAAGAGAGAGAGAATGCTTATTTGGATATTAATATGATGTGACTAATCATTGCCCAGTCTGTATATTGATGGATGGAGCAGTTGTGCTTTGCAAGGCAATTAAACATACACACATTGATAAACATATTTTTATTAGTATGATTAGCCTTTTAAAATAGTTTTCTACAGTTTCTACCCTGTCCATCCAATAAAGTGGCTAAAGTTGGATTAAAGGCTAATGAGGGAGATGAGCACTCATGCATTATTATTTATCACGTTGGCACTGATTACACTTCATTAGAATTCATGATTTTACTATCAGGATAGTACTGCGATGGTTTGGCACCCCATCCAGGGTGTCCCCTGTTTTGTGCCCAAACCCTGCCTGGTATTGGCTGCAGCTCCGGGGCCCCCAGGTACCAGGTTAGTTAGTTAGATAGATAGATAGATAGATAGATAGATAGATAGATAGATAGATAGATAGATAGATAGATTGAAGCTGATACCTCTCACCTAAGTATATTAGCTGATTCTTCAGCTTTGCTTTAGCTTTATGAATAATCTGCTGCCTAACAGATGTGGTGTTTGCATGTTCTCCCTGTGTTTGTGAGGGTTTTTTCCATATCTTTAACAGATATTCTGATCATGTGGCACACAGCAGTTAAATGATCCCTTTAAGTGCATTAGTGCATCTCCGGTGTTTATAAGTTTATTACATAATGCGTCTATCGAAGTCTTTCGTGAGAGGACCAGTCCTGTTCTTCAAAATACACTCCAGCAGAATCTGTGCTAAACACTGACTCTCATTGACAGCAAAGCAAGGTGCCCTTTGTGCCACTGTGTAATTTCCCCTGATGCTTCTGATGGCATCTGACTTTGCAACAAATATTGTTGGTATGAAAAAGAAGCTTTGATTTTTCAGTCCCTTGAGGCTGCAGGGGAGGCTGACCTAGCTGAGACTGCTAATAACAGTCTCTTATGTCATCTCTTTCATAACCAACCTTTATGGCAACAGCTACTCTATGTAAGACACTTTGGAATTGATGGAACAGTCACATCCAATGAATGATGTTAATTTCTTAACTGTGGAAGCCCAAATTGCAGGATCTACAGAGACATACAGTATCACATGGAAAACAGAACCTCTTTCTCACTTCATTGGCCTACGGATGAGAATAACTTCTGATTGGTGCCTAGTGCAGAAGTTGACAAGGCACAGCATGAATGCAGGAGCAGAACAATCTACAGACTGTCAAAATTCCTCCAGCTGCAGCAATAATAATTATAATAAAAGTGGCATTGTTGCCCTAGTACTATGGCTTTGATGCTGTCCCTGGCACTGTGTTTGTGTGCGTTTTCTCTGAGTACTCCAGCTTTCTCTCAGAGTACAGAAACAAATGATTTGGCAAATTTGTGTATCTGACATTTTCCACAGTAAATGATTATGTGTGTCTTTGCAGCCTTTGATAGATAGGCATCCATTCCACTGCGCCTCCTGGAACAGGCCCTAGACTGAGTGGGTTACATTTAGCAATTATAAAAGCTTTAGAACAGAGTCCATTAGACACAATCCAGCTAATGATCCACACAATTTGTCATTGAATGACCAAAAACAGGGACACAAGGAAACAGATTCATCAAAGGAGGATCTTGGGTCCTTGGCTTTGATAAAGATCTGCATTTCTCATTAGTAAGATAAGAGTAATCGCAGTATGAGGATGAATTTGACAGTTGACTGCAGACAGTGGGCAGAGGTAAGCTCTGCTTAGGGAGGTGGGGTGCATCCATTATTGGTAAATTGGAGGAAACCAAACCAAGGACAAACCATGAAACAGAACATGTTCGCTGTCCTTGCAAGTCAGTTTATCTGAAGCAACAACTATGACTCTGCCTTTAAAAAAAACAAATTGAAGAACAAAGATATGCAGCAGTCAGCCTCACCTTGGAAAGATTGATTTGTACAGCCATGGGGGCAGGTTTGTGACAGCACTTAATTTTGAAAGTTCTTTTTCATTATTTCCTAATGTATAACCAACTACAAATTAGCTCAGCCTAAGTGAAAATTATTGTAATTCATCAAAAGATTAGCCTCCTCTTTGTAGATGATTTTGTCTTGCATATATTTACCTCACCTACTTTAAAATAATGTGCAATGATTATCTCACTCACTCACTCACTCACTCACTCACTCACTCACTCACTCCTCAACCTCAGGCAACAGTCCATATTCAGAGGCCAACTTTAGAAATCAACCCAAGAATTGTGGACAACAATTTACCACACATGGTTTTCGAGCATAGCCCATCTTTACAAACTGCAATAAAACTTAAAAAAAAGAGTTTGCCACTGCCTACCTTCACAACACTCGGCTAGGAGGGCTGCATAAACATGGTAAGGGGGGCATTTAAAGAGACAAGCAAGTGATTCCACTTTGTCAGTGCAGTGGCTATAAAACACTGCTTTTAAAATATTTAAATGGTTTCAACTTACCAAAAGAGCCATTTACTTAATGTTCTATTACAAGTCTAGTTTTAGTATACTTGAAAAAATGTTACATGTATGAATTCAGTCTATATAAGCTACACCTATGTTTATGCTCATTAGCTTCAGATTATTACACAAACTGGGATTTACTTTATTTTTACTTTATTTACAGTATATTTACTTTTTAGTCTCTCACTCTGATGGTTTTTCTGTTGTTGGCTTTGGTAAACAAAATTCTCAGGCTCTTTGCCCTACAACCATGTTATTGGGTTGTACGTCCTGCTATGAAACATGCGATACAATGACACTTTTAATAGTATCTTGTGTATTTTTATGTAACTGTTTGCCTACCAAATGACGACGTGCCTCGAGTTTTCAGTCATGGTTTAAAAGACTTTGCACTCAGCGGCGAAATAAAACACTCAAAGTGTATTGGTAAGGTGAAGTCCTCTGGGAGCATTCAGTGAAAAGTCTATTTTGCCTCTACCCTGGTGCCACAAATGCCCCTCTGCAGCCCCGTAAATGGGAGCAATGGCCATTTACAAGGAAAGGGAGGCCCCAGAGTAACTTTTCCAGCATTATTCTTCTGTTACGAGATTGCTGGTGTCTGCTAATGAAAGCATTGTGATTGTCATAATGGAGTCCCTGTGATGTTGCTCTGCCCACTTTCTTTTTATGAGCGGGAAGGGAGAGAGGTGTTGCCAAAATAGGTCATGTTAAATTAGCCACATGTGCTACTGTCAGCCTGGACATGCTCACTTCATCTTGGACTGTTGGCCCACTGTTGCATTAGTAGGCCAAATGACCTCTGTAATTCAAGGTTGGAGAGAAGTTGCCCACTCTGCAGAAATTGGCAGGTTCTTAGGAGTAATGCAGGATAGCAGAAGTGAAGAATAACCAGCATCGAGGCTCTTTGGGATTGAACGTGGTTCTAAAGCCCAACCTCTGCAGATAACCTAGTGTCTATAATAAAGATTAAACCCATAAGACGAGATTGATTGCTTCCTGGTCTTCAGCTTTCAGGAAGAATCCCAGGATTTTGAGAAGCAGACAAGTTTAATTTTCCAAAATTTGCACAAATTTAACACAGGCCATGTTACTCAGAGATTGCCTTGTCAGTCTGGTGCAAGAGTCACATTTGGTTTATTTCTTTTCTGCTCTTCTCTTGGGAATGTTGTCATCATGCATTTGGAGATCGAGTTTGGAATTTTAGGATAACATTTAAGAAGTAATACAAATGCGACACTGATTCATTTATGTAATGATACCTTATAATGCAGTCCACTGTAGCAGTAGACAATATCAGCAATTAAATTTGACTTAGATTGGAATAACAGTAAAAACACACTGTTGCTGTTCAGTATTCTTCACTAAGGGTCCGATTGTCCCGTGGAGTTACGTCAAAAAAGTGAGTAGCTACATACATTTTACACTTAAGTGTATGCTACCAATGACTTAAGCATGTGCTTTATGCACACTGAGGCACGATACCCACTTTGGGTGGAGCAAGGTCAAAAACTGGGTGTGTCGCATGACAATACCGTTTATGCACATTCTCCCCTGACTTAAGTCATTTGACATTGATGTGCCCTAGAGACCCATATTAAGTTCAGCGACACTGCATGGCAAAACATGGTGTTGCATTTTTTTTCTTCAAGTAACAATAGCCCCCCACCCCAAAATATTTTGGACAAAAAATAACTTGCTATTTTGAGTGAAGTTAGGCTGTATGACCCTCTCCCATTAGCCAAACAATTACATTGCCTGCACTTTTCTTTCTTCAGATTGAAAGTGGTGACCCTACATATGATGCTAATGATGTTTTAGGACTTGGAGTTCATTCTGCCTTTTTTTCAACATTATATTTTTAAACAATTACCACAACGGAATTTTTTTTTTAAAATGCCACGTTTTTTCATTCATTCTATCGACATGTTTACTTGTCTAGTTAAAGTATTTTTTGGCCTTTAATTCAAACACTTCCATTGTCTTCAGTTAATTTCAACATCAAATTCCCACTGTTAGATTTTGTTGATTTTAGATTAGACGTACATTATGAATTGAAAGCCCGTGTTCCACGTTTTACTTTTACCCAAAATCGCCACGGGTATTTCTGCTTTATGTGAGTGTTTCAGTTCACACTGTCTATCTTGCAAGGCCACCTTCTTTCTGAAGTTATTGGCTGGGGGAGGTAAACTTGAGCTGACGGGAGAATGCATGTGAAATATACATGTGGAACGAGGTATGCGTATAATGTGAGAACCGGGCCCTAAATGCCAAGGTGAAATGCAAAGAACATGCAAAGACACCTTTGTCAGCATTTTTTTTTTTTTTTCTGGTGGGGTGGCATGGTATTTTATTAGAGAAAGATCAAGTGAATGACAATGACAAATTTTGGCCATGACAACTCTCATGCAACTTTAATCAGCTGTTTTGATGGACTTAGATAATTACGCAAACAGTGTCTGTAAGACAGCAATGGTTTTAAGAAGTGTCCATTTGTCATTGGCATGCAAATTGCTGCCTGAGTTTATGATATCTCACTGGCTATCATAAAACACACCAGGAAGTTAGTCTCCTCGATTATGGAACAGCAGTGGTAATAAATTGGGATTTATGCAGCTCCTTTATCTGTTCAGTTCTTTTGCCTGTCATTTTATGGGATGCCAGGACGATTGAGTCAAACGTCAGGAGGGTAGCTTTGAGATACAGCTGTGTGAGTAACTATAAGAAGGAGGAGGAGAGAGAAGCTATCAAGGGGGCATCTCGCACAGAAGTTTAATGCAATGCATAATGAGTCAATAGAAATAAAAATATAAACATTATCTATTCCAAGGACACCTATGGCTCCTAGCAGTAGAAATATTTTACTCAGTTGTGCTTCCTTTCACAGTAAATTTCTGTGTGGTGGAGGTGCATATTGATTAAAACATGCAATGGCTCTCAAAGCTCTAAATCTCATTCGTAATCTCTCAATAAATACACAAGTACAATACGTTAAAACATCACTCTACAAAGCCTGTTACAGATGACGACTGATAGATTGTCTCATTTTAACGTTTCATATAATAAAGACCTTGGATAATCAGGGAAAAATATGCATTTTAAAAATTACTTCAAAAGTGTTCACTCCCCCCAGCTGCCATTTTCAGGAAAACAAGAGTTTATTATAGAAGGATCCAAGAGAGAATTCAGTATAATGGAAATCTCTCTGTTTCTTATGCTAAGATGGTTCACTTTGGAGAGTATATGTCCCCATCTTACAATGAAATGGGGCCTTAAAGCAGATACAGATTGATACAGATTCATTCAGTTATTTTTTCCCAAGGTCGGTCCTTGGAGCAGATAGTGCTGTAGGACCCCAATAATTATGTGTTCTTTCAGAAAGGAAGAACAGTGCACTCAAAATGTACCAATTGGAACATCTTCCACTGATGGCTATGACTAATGCAACTCATTTGCCATTTATTTTTTTATAAAAAGACATTTTAAATTAAGTTTTATGGAACACTATACTTACAAGGTTGTTGATTTTGTTTTCCTTTCTTAAGAGTCTATTTTATCCATTAAACTCAAATATGGCCACTTTAATCCTAATGAATCATGTCAGAAGGTGGTTGTTAATTTGTTTATTTAATAATTTGCATCTAGATATTTATTCCCAGGAGGGTCACTATTCAGTCTTTGAGTAAGGTTCATAACCTGAAATGTTTAGTGAAGAATATTAATCTGTATAAATATGCAGAGTACTGAAATATCTTTAGATAAATGTTTTAGATAAATCTCCTGAGAAACCAAAAGTGATTCTGTAGTAGTATTTAAAATTCAAATAACTTCGAATTCTTACATCAATCAAAATGTATTTGCAATTATACTAATCTGCTTAATGCTTGTTCTCATTGTACTTCATACACATTTTTTTTTTTTTGGGGGGGGGCGGGGGGCTAAAAGCTTTTGAAGGACAAACAAGTCCTGAAGGCAAGATTCAGGTATGATAACATTTGTGAGGTTAGGTAGTGATGTTAGTCAATCAGGTTTCTTTCTGTTTGTGTGGACTGCCATTTCACAGCTGCACTCCTTATTGATTCTGACACTTCAGTCATTTCAGCTGACTTGGGCAGAAATCTGACAAACTAATGGATTAGAAAGGTGGCATTTTATGATGGTGCCACATTGAAAGTCACCAGCCGACCCATTTAGCGACCCATTTAGCTGCCAGTGTTTGTTGCTAGAGATTACATGGCTGTGTGCTTGATTATACACCTGTGTCAGCAAAGGATGTGACTTAATTTGCTAATTCCACTAAAAAATAGGGGCATCCACATACTTTTGGGCCTAAAGTGTCAAGATTACTTATTTAAAACTAAAAACAGATTACCAGACCTGTATCATTCCCTCATACCTTTACATTCTGTATAGTGTATACAATGTAAACCTCTCAGAAGTTGTGAATTCTGCTCCCTTCATCCCATTTTTTTCCCTCCATTTTTCCTAGACCATGGTCATACAAACTCCACAAAGAATGCTAAAATGTGACAGATTTTTTTCTGTGACAACAGATGATACACATATTTGGGTTATGCTCATTTGAATGGTCTCAGAGCAACTGACATTATGGTCTAAAACTATGTTCTCTGATTGTAAAGCTGTAGAAAGTTAAGTTAAAATTAATCTAACCTTGATGTAAGTTCTGCCTTGCTGATGTGGATCGAGCCTCGTTAGGCCATCTGGAATTTTGCAGGTGACAAGCAGCTAGCAGTTGCACTGCAGAATATTCAAGGTTCCATTGTCATGCCTCCTGTGTGGAGTGTTTTACAGACTTGGTAATAGATTAGCTTATTATCCTGTTCAATGATAATCTTTTACTTGGTCTGTTATTTGGGGTGGAGGGGAATGGGGTCGACAGAATAGCCAGAGCTCTCACACGATCCATTGCAAATCCTGGCCAATATTTCTGTTATCTAGCACAAATATGATCAAGTAACTTTCAATTTATGACAACAACTTGGGTTGATTAAACTAGAGGTGAGCAGCTATACGACGTAGACTGCCTTGCAGCTTCTGAGTTGAATGAAGCAGACATATTTAACCATGACAGTCTCTGAGCTGAATTGATCAAACACACTGACAAGTACCATTGCAAATTCTGAGTTGAATCACCCAGATAAATTGAGATACACTCATCCTTGAGCTCAGTTGATCAAACATGCCAACAAGCACCTTGCAGCCTCTGACTTGAATTGGACGCGCTAAGTGGGAATCCATCCATGACATGAATTGACCAAGCACGCTGACATGGTGCCAGTTTGTAGCTGATCCCATGTCTGAGGATCATTTAGTTGGCTGAAATTGAATCACAGGCAGCATTACAGTGTAGAATTATCATCATTCTCTTTCGGCTGCTCCCATCAGGGGTTGCCACAGCAGACCAACAGTTCCAATCTCCTCCTGTCCTCCACATCCCACTGTCACACCAACCACCTGCATGTCTTCTCTCACCACATCCATAAAGCTCCTCTTTGGCATTCCTCATGCCTGGCAGCTCCATCCTCAGCATCCTTCTCCCAATATACCCAGCATCTCTCCTCTGCACATGTCCAAGCCAACACAATCTCGCCTCTCTGGCTTTGTCTCCAAACTGTCTGACCTGAGCTGACCCTCTAAGATACTCATTCCTAATCCTGTCCATCCTCGTCTCCCCCAATGCAAAATCTTAACATCTTTAACTCTGCCACCTCCAGCTCTGCCTTCTACCTATTTGTCAGTGCCATCATCTTCAGCCCATATCACATAGCTGGTCTCACTACTGTCTTGTAGACCTTCCCTTTCACTCTTACTGGTACCTGTTTGTCACAAGTCACTCCTGACACCCTTCTCCACCCACTCTACTCCACCTACCTGCACTCTCTTCTTCACCTCTTTTCCACACTCTCTGTTACTCTGAACTTTTGACCCCAAGTATTTAAAGTCATCCACCTTCGCCAACTCTACTCCCTACATCCTCACCATTCCACTGTCCTCCCTCTCATTCACACACGTATTCTGTCTTAGTCTTACTGACCTTCATTCCTCTCCTCTCTAGAGCATACCACCACCTTTCCAGGATCACCTCAACCTGCTCCCTACTATCACTACAGATCACAATGTCATCTACAAACATCATCATCCACAGGGGCTCCTGTATGATCTTGTCTGTCAGCCTGTCCGTCATCATTACAAATAAGAAAGGGCTCAGAGCTGATCCTTGATGTAATCCTACCTCTACCTTGAACACATCCGTCACTCCTACCACAGACCTCATCACTGTCACACTGCCATCGTACATATCCTGTACCACTCTTAAATACTTTTTTGCCACTCCAGACTTCCTCATACAATACCATAACTCCTCTCTAGGTATCCTGCCATATCTTTTCTCTAAGTCCACAAAGACATAATGCATCTCCTTCTGCCCTTCTCTATATTTCTCCATCAACACTCGTGGAGCAAACATCGCATCTATAGTGCTCTTTCTTGGCATGAAACCATACTGCTGCTCACTAATCATCACCTCCCTTCTTAACCTAACTTCCACTACTCTTTCTCATAACTTTATGCTGTGGCTAATATTTTTTTTTCCCCCTGTAGCTACTACAGCTCTACACATCACCTTTATTCTTGAAAAAACGGTACTAGTACACTTCTTCTCCAGTCCTCAGGCATACTTAATTTCGTTGTACTCGTTACAATGACAATAAAGATATTCTGATTCTCTGATTCTCTCGCTTTCCAAGATTGCGTTAAACAGTCTGGTTAGAAACTCCACTGCCAACACCTCCATGCTTCCACAGGTATGTCATCTGGACTAACAGCCTTTCCATTCTTCATCCACTTCATAGCTGTCCTTACTTCCCCCTTACTAATCTATTGCACTTCCTGATTCACTATCCCCACATCACCCAACCTTCTCTCTCATTTTCTTCATTCATCAGCCCCTCAAAGTACTCTTTCCATCTGCTCAACACACTCTTCTCGCTTGTGTGTACATTCCCATCCTTATTCTTTATCACCCTAACCTGCTGCACATCTTTCCCAGCTTGGTCCCTCTGCCTAGCCAATAGGTACCTGTACCTTTTCTCCCTCGGTAGTATCCAGCCTCTCATACAACTCACCATATGCCTTATCTTTAGTCTTCACTATCTCTCTTTGCCTTACGCCACATCTCCTTGTACTCCTGTCTATCTTCATCTCTCTGACTTCCTTTGTATACTCTTCTGTACCTTCTCATTCCACCACCAGGTTTTCTTGTCCTCCTTCCTCTGACCTGATGTCACACCAAGCACCTTTCTAGCTGTCTTTCTTACCACTTCTGCTGTAGTTGTCCCGCTATCTGGTAAGTCTTCACTGCCACACAGTGCCTGTCTTAACTCATCCCTGAAGTCCACCTTACAGTCTTCATTTTTCAGCTTCCACCATTTGATCCTTGGCTCTGCCCTCACTCTCCTTCTCTTCTTGATCTCCAATGTCATCCTACAGACCACCATCCTATACTGCCTAACTACGCTTTCCCCTGCCGCCACTTTAAAGTCTCCTTCAGTCTGACCTTCCTACGTAGAATATAATCCACCTGTGTGGATTTTCCTCCAATCTTGTTCATCACCTGTGTTCCTCCCTCTTCTTAAAATACGTATTTACCACAGCCATGTCCATCCTTTTCGCAAAATCCACTACCATCTGACCTTCCTCTCCTTGACACCATACCCATCACCTCCTCATCCTCTCTGTTCCCTTCACCAACATGCCCATTGTGATCCAGTTCAATCACCAATCTCTCTGCCTTGGGTGCATTTTCCACCGCTTCATC
>JAACJT020000105.1:18629573-18686164 GCA_009936485.2 Gymnarchus niloticus | reverse complement strand
TTCCTTCTCTCCATGATATCAGCTAGCTCTCTCCCTCCAGTCATTCAATGTTCCTACCCTCATGTCCACTCACCTAAGCTTCCTCCTCTCCTACTGCCTCCAGACACGCCTTCCCCCTCTCCTTCTTCTTCAGTAAAGTACTTGCTTGTACTTTACTGCTTGTAAAAGTCCTTGTTACCACTCCTGTAAGCTTCATTCTTGGACTGATATAGCTGTTTAAGGTCTGTGGACAACCATGGTTTGTTGTGATTGAACTTGACCTGGGCCCTTGTGGGTATGCAGCTCTTCTCACCTAGGCCAATGTATGAGGTTACAGTGTCCGTGAATTCATCCAGGGTAGTTGTTGCATCCCTGAAAATCTCAACTGGTACAGTCAAGGTTGGACTGCAGATGTTAAATGCCCTTGCATATCGACTTTTGTACAGTTTTTACAACACGCCTGGCAGTTTTAAGTTTCTCCGTGTAGGTTGGAACTTTATGTATTAAACAGTGATCAGAAAGTCCCAGTGCTGCACGTGGGAGAGAACAATAATCATGCATGTAGTATAGCAGTGGTTCAGTGTGTTCTTCTCTCTCGTAGGACAGGTAATGTGTTGTTAGAATTTAGGGAGCTCACGGCAAAGGTTAGCATTGTTGAAGTCACCCAAAGCATTGACCGTAGAGTCTAGAAATTCCCTCTTTATTTTGATTATTTAGTCTGTGAGCTGTGATAGCGCTGCACTTGTACATGTCTTAGGGGGAATATACACCCCGATCAGAATAAAGAACATTAATTCTCTTGGTGAGTATAAAGGTTTGGACTTGATAAAAACTGTCAGGATAGCAGTGCTTATATAAAACGGAGACATTTTTGCACCAGTCTGAGATAATATAAAATAAGATTTCCAATCCTTTCTGTTTTTCCAATGTGTTTGTGTTGCTTTCCACTCTGAAGAGGTGGAATCCAGCCAGCTGCAGTGTGTTGTCCAGGATAGATGCACTCAGGCATGTTTTGGTGAAGCAGAGTGTAGCGGAAAGATGAATGTCCATATTACTTTTGCAGAGGAGTTGTAGTTAGTCAATTCTGATGTTAAAGGAGTGTAAATTTCTGAGGAAGATGCTTGGGAGAGAAGTGCATAGCCTTTGTTGCCAGAGGTTAGTTATTGCACTGGTACGTTTTCTCCGCGTCTTGTTACCCAAGCTGCAGCTCTGCTGGCAAGAAATATGTCAAAATAATGTAGTAAATATTCAAAATTTACTATAATATCTAGTGGGGTTGAAAGCCCAATGTTGAT
The DNA here is from genome assembly GCA_009936485.2 of Gymnarchus niloticus. Lineage (NCBI taxonomy): Eukaryota > Metazoa > Chordata > Actinopteri > Osteoglossiformes > Gymnarchidae > Gymnarchus > Gymnarchus niloticus. Next base: position 18,684,890 of record JAACJT020000105.1, on the reverse strand, counting down.
GAGCTTCTCTCTCATAAAGGTGATCCTGTTACAGTCACTACAAAGAAACAAAATTAAAACAGACAGGAGAAAAACACCATGACTGCCATCAGCGGTGCCATCTTACTAACCATAACTAGGCATCAGCAGTGCCATCATCAGTTGATAAATATATGCCTTGAAGAGAGACTTATTGTCACACCCAGACTAAGCTAGCCAAGCTAACCAAATTAATCAAACCAGCCAAGGCAGCCAAGACGAGGCAGTCAAATCAGTTCAACCAGCCACTCCCAAGCTATACTCATTCAACATCTCCTGAATACTAACCAGCTTTTCTTATTACTTATACCCAGCAGTTCATTTGTCTCATTGTGAGGCATTGTTTTTTCCAGACCTTTACTGAATGTTTCCATTGTCTTTGCAAGTTTACCTGTGTATGATCCCTGCTAGTTCTCCAGTTTTCTTCCTTTGCCTTATATTTTAGATTTGTTTGCTGTGTTGATTGCTCTATCCTGTATTATGACCCTTTGCCTGTGACCACAACTATATTTTGGATGCTCCTCTTGTTTTTTGAAATCTTGCCTGCTCTGGTTTTGATCCTGTCTGTTTCGACCATGACTATAGAACCTTACTCTGCACTTAGACCCAAGTCCACAAATTTTTTTACACTTACGTTCAGCTGATAATATTAGCCTTGAAGAGAGACTTATATTCAGGACTGATCTTTAAAAAATGGCTTTGTTGTGTCAAAGGTCCCCTTAACCTTGGCTGTGTACTCGGGTATTTCTTCTTCACTCTCCGCTTTTCCAAGCGTTACGTTCCACAATAGTGCGGGGTCTGCTTGCAAGTCCATGTGACAAGGAAGTGGCCCCAACTGGCGTGCTGCACCACCTTACATTGGAGTCCCTCAGGTACCAAGCTCATACAGACATTTTCTAGCTAATACTACTCACTGAAAGTTTATACACATATCACCCAAAACCCATGGGAAATTGACACGAAGGGTAGACTAAGAACTTAACAGTTAAACATTTTCCTATCAACTTTTGTTAGAACATTGCAAAATCATGAGATAAAATGTAGTTAAATTCATGGTATTAGAAGAGTAAGAGAAAAGCACTGCATGAGCAGCTGTAGATTCATTAAAAATTCAGATTAACAGCCCGCCAATTGTGTGGGACTGGTGACTGGCATTCATAATATACATTTCTTTTGAAAATGTAATAAAAAATTCCTTTTATTATTGGAAGTTACAAAATAATGAGTGTGTTTATGTCCATTTTCTTTAACTGCTGTTCATGGCTGAGTAAAAGGGATTTACCAAGACAGAGAATTGCCATGTGGTACTGTCAAAATATTAAGATCAGTTACTGTAAGGCATCAAAATCAAAAACAAACATTTATTTGTAGTATTTTTGCTCCATGTTTTACTACTCAATCCACCTTCAGACTACTTATCTGTAGCTAACTATGTACAGATACACACACACACACACACACACATATGTTAGTTGTAGCCTTCAATGGAAACTGAGATCCTAGAGTCATACACCCCTCAATCAGCACACTGCCCCCCAGGTCACTGAACACACCATGTAAGGTAGGGAGGGCAAGAAAGGGAGAGATAAAGGGGGTCCTGTGGGGGCAGTTCCGGCATGGTGGTATACCGGTGAACTTAAAATCCACTGCAGGGTGCAGGATCTGTAATGAAAAATAAGGGCTACCCATTGCTGACTTTCTTTGTAATCAAGCCCTATTTCTGTGGAGGGTGAGATTTCTTAAGAAATAAAGGACAGGATGTTCCTCACCCCAGAAGTTTTGGAACTACTCCAACCTCTGATATGTAGAGCTGGAAGGAAGTCTTACAAGGAAACCAAGAACAAGGCAAAGTTACCAGGCAATGAGGTACCAAGGAGGAAAACAAGGAAATAAGGAAGAGGAGCCAGGAAATGAGGAACAGGAGCATAATAGTATCAGTGCAGTTATTTGAAAGATCTCATATCCTTTTCAGGCACTTAATACATAAAAAAAAACAGTTAAATTCTAAATAGCAGTAACTAGGTATGTCATCACTATTAACCGTGTGTTTCCTCATATCTGTGTCGCATCGCCTCTTGCCTGCATTCTGCACCAATGTAGTGGGCAAGAAGGCACAGGTGACTAAGTTGCAAGGGACAGCCCCTGCAGGGCGACTGTTTCTTTAGGGAAAAGGTGATGGTGGGGTAAAGATCAGTAAGGGCCATCAACATGGAGCTAAGCTTGGTGGAGTCAGCTCCTTAGCTTGCTAAAGTGCCCAGACACAGGTCCCCTGCAGTTGAAGCAGAAGACAGCAGTCCCCTCTGGGCCTGTGATTCTCTCTCTGTCAACCAAACACCCTCTCCCCCTTTCTACCTTTGATGCATGCTTTACGCAAGGCTATATAAGGCAATCCAGCCCCCTCTCTGGGATTACTGTCCAACTGGGTGGTGCTGATCATGCTACACCACAGCTTGACCAGTCCCTCTGTTAAGATATAACTATTTCTATATTTCCATCCTCAGCCTGTGTACGCATGTCTTAACCTCATGTTGACAATGTTTCCCAGCGCAGGTACTGCAGGTTTTTCCCGTAAGCCAAGGACAGGGTTAATAAGAATTGGCATCTCAAAGTCCTCTATATTATGTGTTTGGGCGACATAGTAGCTTGGTGGGTTTCCATTTGGTGCTTCATTTTCCTTGACATCACCTATTTGAATTCACATTTAATCACATTAATCACATTTAATTTTTTTAGCCCTAAATTGCCCCCCGTCCCAACTTTTCTTGGAATGTGTTGCAGGCCTGAAATGCAGGAATGGATGTATATTAACAAATGAAATTAAGTTTACCAGACAAAACATTAAATATCTTGGGTTCATACTGTCTGTAATGAAATAAAAATCAAAGTAAATTTAAGAATCACTGTGTTTTTTTTTCTTTTGTTGCTTTTTCCATACCATCCCAACCTTTTCTGATTTTGGGTTGTAGAAAGGATGGCATGGTAGCTCAACTCTATAGCCTCACACTGGCAGGGCTCAAACCCCACCTTAGGGTGTGTGAAATTTTCACATTCTCCCAGTGTCATGCAGATTTCCTCTGGACATTCCAGTTTCCTCCCATTATCCAAAGAGATGCTCTTACATAAATTTGCATCTGTAAACTGTCCATAGTGTGAGAATGTGTGCATGAGTACGCTGCATTGGAGACAGTTACCCATACCCAAGGCTGCCCTATGACCCTGTACTGGATATGTAGTTAAAGAAAGATGTGTGTTTGTGTGAAATATGTTGTGACTATGTTTTGAAGTGCTCTGTGTTTAGTGTGAGTGAAAGCAGACCTTACAATATTCATTCATCTTAGCTGTTTTTTCATTCAAATGACAAAAAGGTCCCTACATAAATTGTGCATTGCAGAAGGATTTTTTTTTTTCTCTCAATGGACAGTGTATTGCACGTAAAGACTACAGATGGTCCTCAAGTTACAAAGGTTCGAGTTACGATTTTTCGACTTTACGATGGTGATAGCAATACGAGAATTTGTAAAAAAAATTGTGTAAAATATAAATTTTGAATTTGACGCGCCAAGCGAGCGTTGCTGTGTGGGCCTAACGATACGGTACGATATGTTGGAGTGATGCCAGGGACTCCCGCCTTGAGAGATGCCTCAGTCTCGCGAGCGATCGGGAAAGCTCAGTGATCTTGTTGCTACAGTGCGCGTTTTTTTCCGTATTTATTAACAAATTACTGTATCATTGATCGCCGTTCCCTGAGATTTTGGGTAGACTAGGCTTAGGTTAGGTAGGCTATGCTTACCTTAGGCTAGGTCATTTTCCATTTACGACATTTTTTTCTTACGACGCGATTTTTGGAATGGAACCCCATCGTAACTTGAGGACCATCTGTATTTCCAGGCCTGAGCTTGATGTTATCACTTTATTACAGATTACTAAAAATATAGTGTACCACAAATATGTAAATCAGATTGGGAAAATGCCCACAGTCAGGACCATTTCATTTGAGGACTCTGCCACAAGCACACAAATTGTTATCCCTTTTCATGAAGGCACTGATGAGGTAGGGGTAGGATCAACGACGCACAAAAGTCCACAAAAATGGAAGAAGATACGATTCAGAGGGAAATAAAAATAAATTCAGGCAAACTCTTGTTGCACCAGGCAGGCACAATAAAGGAAGCACACACCGCGAGTTTGCTACTAGAGGGGCCAGAGCTGATGTCAGCACCACTGTTCAGGTTACTGAGGCAAATCAGAATAGAATGCACCAATACATAAATCACTGAAAACCAAGGAACGGGTAAGACAAATAAAGAAAGGGTCATTCACCTGACTCTCCCTCCATAGATGTGTGATGGTGTCAACATTCCTGCTGTCTCATACACGGCATAGAGAAACTCATGTAAACCTACAATATAATATGTGGACTGTCCATAATTTAAACCAGAGGCCGTTTGTTCTAAATTGAGAATAGGCTGATATCTTGTCATCTTTTTGCGACATCCACTTTGTTTCTTCTGAGGGTCCTTGTCGGGAACTCACCTTTGAAGATCAATCAACTTCACCCACATCTTGCTGTTTTCTGCCACTGTTGGTGCTTTGGAATGGGCAGAGCATTTATACCAGCACATAAAATCATTCACAAGTATTTACAGTCCTTTAGTATAACTGACATTAATTGTCATAGAGAAAGGCACCTGTCTGGTGTATTAGATACACTGGACCCTGTCAAGGCATTACATTCTAGATCTACATTCTATATACACTCCAAAACAAGTCAGTCATGTTACTAAAACATTCAAAAAGTATACTGAAATTAATAATAAAAATCATCCTGGATTAGTCAAACTGTAATACTGTAATACTAACTATTTCTTGAATACTTACAGAATTAAAATTTTATTGAATAGTTCATGCAAACTTTTTTGAATCATTCTTTTGCCACATTCAATGGACACTACATTGTGCATGGTTTAAATTAGCTTAGAAGTGCTCTGAAATCCTTTACACACTCCCCCTTGTTCCTCACTGAATACTTTTAAAAGGAGAACTTTTATTTTTTAAAAGAAGATGAAAGGAATATGGCCTTGAGATATTGCAAGGTAGCTGACAGATTTCTTCCTAAGCACTGAGGTTGTCAGATTTTTTTCTGACTTTGTTGTTTCAAAGCTTGTAGTAGTCACAATTTGGAGTAGGAATTAATAAGTTTTGCATAGACAAACTACTTCAGACATTCAAAGCAAAAGAGGTAATTAATAGCAAAATTGCTATGATTGTATAGCATTAAAACACATTTCTGTGTTAGACCTAAAAAGAAAAAATAGGTTCTCACAAACTCACACTGGGAGAAATGAATGCTAAGCATTGCAGTATATTATTTGAACCAGGACTCAGAAATTTACTTTATGCAATTTTAATTCATGGACACTCAGGAGAACAAAGGAACAGATCCTTTAAGTGCCACAACACTCATAGCAAGGAGAAAATGAAAATACCTTACACTTTTTAATACAAAAACTAGGAGGAAAAATAAGAACTCCTCAGGGTGTTGCAGTACCGACCAGATGGTCTTCCCAGCAGCTTCCTATGGACCACAGCCACTTGCCCTTAGCAAATCTGTCAGCACTGTACTGTTTTCTGACCGCCACTCTCCCTCTCGGCCTTTTCACTCTTTCTTGAGGAGCATATTGCTGGCAGCTGTGGCTGTGTAGAGGTTGCCGATGCCACTCACGCCTGCCCGGTGAAACCCGTTTGCCATCCCTTGGAACGGGTGGAACCAGTGCCCCGTTCCTCTCCATCTTCATGGACGGCCCACAACACCTTAACCTACCTTTTGTATGCGCGGGTGTCATGTGTGAATTAAAGGAAACCTGGCTGCTCAGTCATTTGAAGGTGTGGAAAGTGCACCGAACTCTAACAGAATGGTGAATATATTATTTTGAAATATTAAAGAAAATTTAACTGCTATTTTTTTGCTGAAAGCACATTTCAGTATTCAAAATTTGACACGATATAAAAAAAGTGGCTGTAAATGCTTTCAAAAGTAGCTCTTTTAAATACTTCAGGGGGATCAGCGTTTTCAATACCTTAATTCTCAGTCGATATATTTTAAATGTTGTCTTAAATAGGGATACCGTAGGGAAGGACTACATATGTTTGTATTGCACTGTTTCTGTGGAGGTGCAGTATACCATTCAAATCAGGAAGTGCAGATTTTCCTGAAGGCAGAGTCGTCATGCAAATGACTGAAGCTGCAAGATCAAACGCAAGCTCATATTCATCCAGCTCATTGACTTTAATTCTGCTTTACAAATGTGCGAGACAAAGAAGGGAGGTATTTTGCTGCTGTGAGAGTGACAGCGCCAGTTTCAGAACACTTTAGCACAATTCAGTTTTTCCTTGGCTTGTTCTTCATTTATGCCCCGCTACAGGAAAAAAAAAAAAAAAAAGAGACCAACGTTCGAAATCATAAAGAATGTTTTATGTTTTTGAAAGAAACTGAAAGCGTCATTCAGCAAGGTATTTTTGAGGAATCTATATATAGTCAAAGCATTAATGTTTCAAATAACTAGTTTCACTTCATATAAAACTTTTCTATTTGTCAAACTCTGTGCTTGTCAGGCAACCCTCTGTGCAGTAATGACCATTCTACAGATATTAGGCATTCTACCTGCCAGTTTCTTAAAATATTCAGTTAACTTTGACACTCAAATTGTGGGGGACTTGCACTGAGTGCAAGGCATACAGAAGCAGTTAAGTTACCACTCTATATTATAATTACATGTCGTCCCCTCTGGACAGTGTTTGATTGGTGCCAGTTTCATCATGTAGCGGGACAATGATCCAAAGTACAACTCAAACTTATACAAAAAAGCTGTGGAAGAAACAGTCAGCAGGTGCTTTCTCTGATGGACTGGCCAGCACACAGTCACCTGGTCTGAATCCCAGCTTGGTCATAAGGTCTAAGAAACAAGCCCTAAAACTAAATCACACCACAGGAAGTGTTGGCTTAAAATTGACCTGAATACCATGAGAAACTGGCAGCTTAGAATGCCTAAGGTCTGCAGAACTGTCATTGCTGTTTATGGAAGAAATGTTGAAGAATAGAAAAGATTCATTTTAAATTGATTATTTGTAGCATGCATAATGTTGTTTTGACTGCATTAATGTCTTGCTGAAGATTATTTTCAGTGTCTGTCGTAAAGGTAAAATGTTCTTCATGGCTCCAGATTTTAGAACAGTAGCGTAGATTTAAAAATGATGCTCATAAATCGTGGCCAATTTCCTGCGAAACAGTAAGAATGTATTTTTTACTCTTGTGGTGCTCAAAACTCGTACATCAATGCATATCATTCAGCTGGCAGTTTATATCTGAGGAATTCATTTCCAATCAAGAATATTGTTTGTGCAACCTGTGATAGACTGTAAAATCTAGATAATCATCGCCATATTTTGAGGTTGCACCATAGGCTCATTCATTTTCACATGCACTGTAATTATTCTGTTCATCTCATAACTGTATAGAAGATATTTATGGAAACATTTTTGAGAACAATTCAGTTTTTAAAGGGAAAACATCCCTAACAAATTCAAGCAAAATGAAAGTGACAAACTAATGACACTACAGTAAATGGTATAAATGTGCTTTAAAGATGTCTGCCAGCCTCACAATAATCTGCTTTTGAAGTTTTTTTAGAGTATTTACATCAGTTCCCAGGATGAGGGGTATGGTATAAGATCAAATGTCTGAAATCAAAGTACAGTACCTCTGAAAATGTATTAAATACATAAATAAAACTAGGATGTTGATGCCATTCATTTTACTAACAAATTAACTTTTTTTTCAAAATTAACTTTAATATAATATTCGGGCTGTCAATGTATTAAAGCAATAACACTGTTAATTTTCTTAATTAAATTAACGGCATTAACATGATACTTTAACAGCCCTATAAAACACCATTTTTTTTTGCTTTTTAGCATGTTTTCTCTGAAAAAAAAGAAGTGGTCACACTGATCCAAGAGTTCAGTTTATGAAATTCTCACTTGTCTTGACCAGACTGGACAGAATATATGTGATATGTGGGTATGTGTTTTGTTTTGTTTTTTTTTGTTTGTTTTTGATGGTAAACTTCTTTAACAAACACCTAAGCATCTTCAGCATGTTTGGGGGGATGAGAAAAACACTAAGAACAGAAATAATATTTGTTAAGGAAATCAAAAACTGTTCCCAAGCTAGTGCATAACCTCTTAGCTGAGTAAGTGAAACGAGAACAGAGTCCCACAGCTTTTTAAAGACACAGTCCATGGCATCAAGACCGGTGACTCCACCTACCAGTCATCTTGTTGGCAGAAATCTGAGAACAGACAGGGATGATTTCTCAATTTAGGTGTATGGCACATTGTCACAGGTGTCAGTAATCAGATGATGCATAAAATAATAGACTATACTGACAGAAATGTGAAGTCTTGTAAAAAAAAAATCTGTTTCCCTGTCAAATTTATGGATACTTATTCAGATTATCTATATCATTATGTTCTTGCATTTGTAAGACTGCTGGTCCCACTGGAATCTGTGATCCTGGATCCCTCTGAGTCTGTGTTGTGTCACCTCCAGGGTAACTGTCAAGTTGGTTCCATGGAGACTGGGCTCACAAATTCACTCTGGCATAACTGTGAGACCCATCACAAAGCCCATGATTTCAGAAGTGACTCACGATGCTGTTCTTACAGAGCCTCTGATCACTAATTCCATCCACTTCTTTGCCGCTCTCCTCATACCTTTTCCCGAGACACAGGTGTTTATTCTTCTTTCAATGATCTCAGTGCAGATGGTGGGGCAACAGACTGATGATACAAATTTACATGGTGAAAAGCTACATTCAATCTGTTACTGATGGTCAGTGTTTATGAATGAATGGTGATTTTTTTGGGAATATTTGCAGCTGATAAACCCTGACTACATCTTGCATTATGGAGAGTTTCATGCCCCATAGGAATCACTCTGCTTGACAAAGTTCAGAAAGAGGAAGCCATCCCAGCCACCTACGTGGGGGTGGGCAGGGACGTACGTCAAGAACGGCCTAAGAGGGTCTGTGAGTAACAAGTTAAACACTTAGGAATTGTGATGAGCAAAAAAACAGCACAGGTCCTTTGGGACTGGGTGCAGCTGCTGTACCAACAGCATATTGTGAAGATGATGAGGAGAATAAAAGTAGGTAATTAAGGAGGCTCCAGAAGCACAAAATTCTGTCTATGATTATTCCTCTCCAACCAACTCCTTGAGAGCACCTGATCTGGTGAGGCCACTGGCAACTAAGTGCAGAAAACCGGCCTCTCCTAGACAAGCTTCGAGTCACTGTAATGCTTTTTTCATATCCGGAACAGTGAGAGACAACAAAGAAAGCTCATGGAGATGACTGACAGGAAGGACGGATGCCAGACATGAGCAGCAGAAAATGGCTGCTTTATGGGCAGGGAAGCATCCTCTGAAAGAAAAGCATATCTGTATGTTGTTGCTCTGTTTTAGTCTTTACCCTACAACAAAAATTACTTTGACTTTTTGAAGAAAGATCGTCATCCCTGACATTTACATATTAAACGTGGAAATCAGTTTATATATTGTATTTTAAGAAACTGCAGCTACTGTTGTGGTCCCTTTTTCTCATTGTCCTGGAGAAAACTCTTAAAGGTTCTTTGGGGTGGGGAGGGTCACATGACAAAGAAGCTGAATGGATTAGAATATAATGAATTCTTTTAAAATGGTAATATACTAGAGGAAGTCCAGCATGAAAGTCACAAACCAAGATTTCTATTCATCGGGAGAATTTCCAAATCTATGAGCTCTGAGACTCTCTGGTGCATGTGAAAAAGTCAGTCTCAATCAGAAAATGCTGTGCATCTCCATCTGCAAGAGGACCAGCTATACATTTATTCTGAGTATTGATACAGTTAAGTGAAGGGACAAAAACTGCTTAACCGATTAGTGAAAAATCCATAATCTGTTTAACTGGTGTTAGAAAAGTACTCATACATCTTCTGTAAGTGAATCCTCCAGTTTGTTCAACTCTTAAATAGTAGTATTTATATTGTTCTGTATTTTTCAAATCACAGTCTATTACTTTGTCTCAGTACAAAAAAATGCAGACTCATATTCAATCTGAATCTTCAGTTCGCAGTTCAGATCTCATACTGAGCCTTTGATTAGCATGCTGTGCCTTAGATGTTCAAAGCTGTTGCATACCGCAGGTACCTGTATACCTGTACAACCAGGCATCAGCCTTCTCCAAAAGGCTCAATAGAATATATATACGTTTTTTTCAGCACAGTCATAGGAAATAAAGAGAGACGGAGAAATCCCTGACTGCCACTCTGCATTAGGCATACCTAAACCCCTGGCAGCACAATTTTCCAAGGCCATGAAAAATTGAGCTGGGATCACTAAGGAGCTGGTCTTCCTGTGTTCATCTATGCACTCAGCTGACTTGGAGAGTGTGGCCAGGCACAAGTAGGAATTCTTCTCTCATTTATAGTCAGGAGTGGCCCTACACTCTGCAATGACAGGATGTGTCCTATGATATAATTTAGCTCTACGTCTTAATCCAAAGAGGCTGACAGAGCTTATGGTTTTATAATGTCTGTATATACACCTGGATGGCCAAGTGAAGCCATTTTAAGTTTAGTTTCTTTCCCAGGGAAATGATTGTAGGGTCCATGATTCCATGCCACTGGACTAATACATTTTTTCCCTGTTATGAATTCAGCACCTGAGTCACAAATTCAAACTGCCTTTAAAAATAGCCAAATGCAATAATAGATAAATAGTACAGAATCCGCCCTTTTACTGATTAATGTGTTAATTGGACACAGTAACTGAAACCAAGCAGAATCATCAGCTTGGTCAACTGTTTGCCACTTTTAAACTAGGGAATTTCTCACAGAGAAAGAATTGCCCATTCACCTTAACCAAAAACAAAAATTGCTCAAATCACTCATTCTGACTGAAGACAATAATTCCCCAGCTCATGTAAGTGTTGGGAAATGGAAATAGGTTTATTCTGGATTTTATATTACAAGGCTTTGCCTGTTTTGGAGTCAGATGAAAATCATAATTTGAGCTCCTGTACATTATTGTGCTTCAGTAATAGAGGCAGACGTGGACTCAACACGCTTGGGAACATCAGAGGTCATGGACAAAGATCCCACCTATCACTCTTGAGCCACTGGGGCACTCTAGCAAAGTTAGAACAATCAGTTGCAGAGTACATCCCATAATTTTCTGCCAGGACATCTTTGGTCCTCCAACAGTCTCCATGAACTTTTCAGGAAAAGTGTGGCTGATTAATTAGCAAGACTGTATTTTTTAAGGGTTCATTTTGCTTGTGAGAGTCACCTGTGATAATAAGTGCCATCACAACAAGGAGGGCTTCAAAGAATGCTACTGGGAGCAAGAATAGCAAAGTTTCTCAAAGCAAACTGTGCTGTTTTACCAGCCAAGAAAAGACTGATGGGTTTTGGCCAAGTCGATGACTACTAGCTTGTAGTATCCACTTACCCACAGTATTCTGAAAGTCAGTAACCATGAAAAGTGAGAGTCAAGTGGGATTTAATTTTAATATTAAGCTTATGCTTTCTTCTAGAGTAACTTGCAGTATCACTTAACAGACATTAAATACTACAATAAAGAAGATTATTTCTTCTTTATAGTATATTAAAATAATTGTAGTAACAGTTACTTTCTTATCTCTACAGTCGATGAAACAGTGGGTGATTATATATCTGCCAGGGCACATACAGAGTTATGGGTTCAAACCCTGCCTCCATTCTGTGTGTATGGAGTTTGCATGTTCTACCCATGCGTCGCAGGTGTCCTATGGATTCTCCAGTTTCTTCCTTTGGTACAAAGACGTGTGATTTAGGCTGCCTGGCATCTCTAATGTGTGCTTGTGCCCACAATTGACTGGTATCCTGTCCAAGGTAAACCCCAGCCTTGTGTCCTGTGATGCCTGGGATAGGTTCCAGGCTCCCTGTGACCCTCACCAGGATAAGACATTAGGAGATGGATGGAAGAACCTTAAGTCGACATGCATCCTTGTGTTTGTTCAAAAACTGCTCCATTTCTGTGTCATGGTGTGCCTGAAGTCCATCCCAAGGAGCACAAGGCACAAAACAGAGGACACCCTGGACAGGAAACCGGTCCATGACTGTTAAATTTAAACACACAAGTGAACATTTTTAATACAGAATAGCTTCTAATAATCTTATCATCAAACATCATAATTAATACAGTTTAAATTCATAATCCAGCAAATAATGGTATAAACTGCCATTTAATATTGTTTAAAACTATATATTTGGATTTTATTCTTCCTTATGAGACTTTATTTAATAATGGCTTCTACGTAACCAGATCATGTAAAATTTCTTGACATGGACCCCAAGTGATTAAAGAAATAACCTATTAAAAGCTGTTGTTCACGCTGATCACTTTTATCTTGTAAACTCTGCCTGTAAGCATTTTATTTCTAATGGCATTAAGACATTTGCTTACTTTCAGTCTGCACCATTTCAAAGACGTCTTTGTAATGCTTCATAACCCAGACCAACCTGGGCAGTAGACAAGCAGGGATTCTGTTCTTCTTTATTATCCACATTTCAGTGTGAGCACTTGAGCATCCACCACTCATATTGACAGCACACCTATAAGAGTGGGTCTCACCAGTTAGCTTTGATGTCATCACCCTTTTCTATAGCTAGGACATTTAGGGGCTTGGAAGTCTAATCCTCATCCTCGGTTGGGCTCGGGGGTGGAGAAGGCTGTTAATTTAATGATTGACTCAATGTTTATGTTTTCAGAACTAGGATTATGGACTATTCTATCCATATAATCTAGCACACACTATTTCCCTCTTTGCAGTTTTCTCCCTCCCCCAGCTGCAGATGTCACCGTGATTGTTCTTCTCACAGTGCTCGGCATGGCAGGTCCAGGTGATGGCAAGTTCATGAATTCCATGTGACTTTGAGTAAATAACTGGTGTTTGATTACTTTCTCTCAAAGGCACATAGCATCAGGCTACAGCAGGACAGACCATTGATGTTTTCTGTTATCGAGGACAGAATCTGAATGGTGCAAAATTTGGTACATTGTCAAAGCCAAAAAGAAATAGGTAAACAGCAACATAGCCAAAACATATTCTCTATAAAATACCAAATTGTTTGACCTAAGTTTATTTTTGTCGTTCCAGGTATCTAATTGCTTATAGATGTTTTTCAAAGTTACTTACATGCAGATTATTTACTACCTTTCCAAAACTTTGAATTAATAAAATCAGATTCCAGTGAAACACAGTCAGAGCCATTATTTCTAAATGGAGATAATCTAGAAGAGGAGTGAATCTTCCCAGGAGTGACTGACCTATCAAATTCATCCTACAGCACATCAATGACTCAGCCAGAAAGTTACTGAAGAATCCAAAATAACATCTCAGGAACTGCAGGCCTTGTTTGTTACAGATAAACTCATTGTTCATGCTTCGAATATTATTCAGAGACTGGGCTAGAATGGTGTTCATGGGGCAGTTGAAGGTGAAAACCACTGATAACCATGAGAACCATAATTTCAGTTGCCACAAAACATCTTGAGCTCCAAGCCATTCAGGTTAATGTTCTGTGAAAAGTGAAACTTTTTGGAGAACATGGATCCCATTAAACCTCATGTAAAGGAACACATTTGTAGGGTAAGCTGCCCCCTAGCCCAACAATGGAATTGAATCAGGCAGCCAATGGTACGAATGCATGTAGGTTCTTCTGTGTGCTTCTGGAAAAATGCTTAAAACCTCTGTTTAAGCTAAATATAATCTAAACTGAATATAATCTGACTCCATGTTGTTCAGTATTTATTCTAGAATGTTGTGGCCTTTATGTCTAATAAACTTATAGTCATTCTGATAATATCAAGACTTGTCATTCTAAGTTACTCTCATCTCTGGGATTTGGTGTCTGACAAGGTTTGCCCTTGGATAATTAAGAAAATAGCCCTAGCAAAATGTGTAACCAAGATTTCCGTTCAGGGATGGATGGCAGCTACGAACTGACACATACTCAGCGTGTTTGGCCTACCTAGCTCAGGGACTGCTAGGCTTAGTAAAACTGGCTAGTCACATAGGTTGTGTATCAGCCAGTTCAGGGACTGATACAGTATATCCAAACAGTATACGCAGCGACTCTGTATCAGCAAGTTTAACTATCCTACCTTGGGGACTGCTACAGTATGTCTGATCAGTTAAACTCTGAGGCTGGTTCCCATCATTAGCATATTTGATTACATTAACGACTCAGTATGTGAAAACGCATCAACTCGGAGGCTGGTAGGGATGGTAGCATGTTTGACTAATCTAGCTCAGTGACTGCTTTAAGTGTGGTATGTCTGAAAGAGTTAACTCGGGGATTGAGCTGTGCGGCGGGCACTACTGTGTAATACAGTGTAGCTGCACAAAACCAGTGCACCTCACTAATCCTGGCCAGGAATTGCAATAACATTATCACAAAGAACTCAGCAGAGCTAATGATTTTTTTTTTTTTTTTTTTTTGCTGGGCAAGGATAGCATGCATTAGTTCCAGTCAGACAAAAAACAGAGATAAACCTAATTGGCAACATAATGGCCTCGTTTATCAAAGTTCATACAACGATACAAATTACAACAATATAAAAGACAAAAACAGTACATACCCAGCAGAAGAAACACACAGTAAAGGTAAAAGAGATCTGGTTGCAGATATTCAAATCACACAGTACTGTGTGGGAGCCCTGATTTGAAGAAAACTCCCTGATCAGCATTTTGGACCCTTCCTTAAATCACAGACCAAGCGATAAGTGTTATTAATGCATGAGCCAATCACTGATCAGATGATCATAAAAGAAAGGTATTCAATTCCTGAGCCTATATCCTATTGTAACTTTAATGACAGCTGTGTGTCTTTGATATTTCTGGGCGCAGGTCTTGTAATAAAGACATCATTTCTGCAAAGTTATGTATCTTTAAAATGATGCAAGATACAATTTTTGAACTGAGACCATTGTACCAGTCACACTGATAACCATTCAAATGAGACCAAACACGAGTATTTACATAACTTCCTTTTAGAGTCTATGTATAAGCATTCTATTTGGATTTTGTGTGTCCTGAGTTAGGGAAGGAAGGAGGAGAGAAGGACAGGATGAGTTTCTTGGCAGGAGGGCCAACCTGTGGGTTGTTTCCCACTCTGCCAAATGGGGGAAGAAGAATTTGGGGGAGAAGGAAAGATATGTGGGCATCTGCCTGTAGGTTGATTACTGCTCCATTGGGGGTTGAGATAGGCCTGGCAGATGTGAACATGTGGATTCAGCCTCGCCAGAGCTGACTTGACAGTTGTCCCCCTGTGGGGCAAAACACCCCAAACGTAGAGCTTGTGGGCCAGCAGCCTTGCATAGTATTCCACAATAAGAACATTATACCAACAGTCAAACGTGGTGGGAGTGTGGGGATGGTTTGCTGCTTCAGGGCCAGGGTCGCTGGCCAAAACTGACGGAACCATGAAGTCTGCACAAGCAGAAAATTCTAAAGATCATGGGTAATGCAGCAAGAAAATGGCCCGAAGTACAAGAGCAAGTCCACCTCTGGATGATTCAAAAGAAACAAAATTAAGTTTTGAGGTGCTGTGGCCTTATATGGCCAATTCGTGCTCAAACGGCCTCCAATTTGGCTGGATTAAAGCGGTTCTGCAAAGTGGGCCAAAATTCCTGAACAGAAATGTTTAAGACTGATCTCCAGTTGTCAGAAGCATTCAGTTACAGCAGATCCCGCTGCTAAAGGTGGCACAACCAGTTTACGTTGAGGGGAGCAGTTAGTTTTTCACATGGATTATGTAGGTGTTGGACAACTTTTTTCCTTTAATAAAAAAAATGATCATTTCAATTGTTCTGTTTCCTCATTCTCCTCGTCTTCAATATTTTCAATGATCTTTGAAACTATTTACTGTGCTAAATATGCAAAAATATAAGAAAGCAGACAAATCGTTTTCCACAGCAGTGTATTACCGTACATGCTATGCGTTCCCTATATTTACATAGTGATTATTATCATGGCTTTTTTGGCTTTGTCTATTCACAATACCCAATAGTGACGTAAATGTACATGAACTTGTACCGGACAGTTAAAATGTCACTGTAACCTCCCCACTCAATTAGTGACATAAATGGACCTGCCCTCAAAAAGTCTCTTCACAGCACTTCCCGAAACAGTTATTTTAAAGCTAGTACAAAGGTGAATAGAAACAGGTGACATGCCTTCATTTATCATAGCTTATTTGGGGGAAACAGTAGCATATTGTTTTATAACTTTATTAAACAGGCATGCAATTATGTGCTAATATTACAAGAATTTATGTCTGAGCCTTTAGACTGTTTGCTGGAATACACAACTTTCTCTAGCAGTATTGTTAAATGTATATTTAACTTCACAAGGCAGCAAAAACATTTGTCGTGAAAATGTTCATCTCATTTCAATTGAGTCAGTCTCCTGAGCGTTCTTTAGTACATCAGTGTACAAATGGGTTGATGTTTCCATATGCCAGTCAAATCAGTTCTAATCAGTTTTTGTTCAAGCCTTCATACTACAGCAAAAACCTTTTCAGCGTATAACTAAAATTCCACCACAGAACCCATATTAATGCCATATTAATGGCTGTCTCCAAAGATATGGAAATTGTGTTTTTTTTATTAATTGAAATCTCAAAGTCAAACTTGTTCAAGCTGAATATTAAGCTGAAAACTATATGTATATAGGATAACACATTTACATATTTATGTTCACATTTTAGTATGAAGCCTTCTAATGCATGTCATAAACTGAGACACAACCCAAACTGATATCAGTAAAATTCACATTGCTATTTTTTTTTAAGTACTTTATAGCTGCATCACTGATTTGACGTGATGATTTAAAGTGTTACTAAATCAGGGAAGAATCAAATGTCATCTTAAGTCTAACGTTCCATTACGAAACTAGGCCTATTTTATTACCACTTTTTTTTTAAATATTCATTCGGAATATTTCCAATTTTAGGTTGTCTTTACACTGTATTTTTTCATCTTTTGAGATTCTGAATGAAATGTGAAGAAAATGTCAGGGATTTGATAGATTATTAATTACTGAGATGGGCTAAAAATTCAGTGTACCAGAAAAGGTCTGGACATGTCTGCCTGTACTTTTCATGCACTGGGTGAGAAATATTTTAAAGGTTTATTCAGAAACTCTGCACAAAAATGCTCAAATTTAGAAGTTATATTAAAGGTGGATACACTAGCTAATTTGCCCTGTTTTTCATTCAAGTTTCCACTGTCCCAACATCACCTTCTCCTTAAATACATTTTTAGATCATGCCTTACTGCTTTAAGTAATCTTTGTACTTTGATGGTTTGATGTGAATTCTGATTTTCCTCCTCTTATTCCCTGGTTTGTCTCATTTCAGATTTTCTTTCTGAAAGAGAATCACTGATTGCACTCTGGTCCACATTGTTGCTCTTTATGTAAATTTATTTATTCAGCAGAATTTTTTTTTTTTTTTTTCTTTCATTTGCACTTATTTCTGAGTCAGTGCAAATAGTAAGTATTTGAAGAATCTGACACATCTGCACCAGATCTCCATTGCTTCTGGTCCCGAGAGTATTCGCCAGGGTTTTGTGTGTGCCCATTGTGTTTCTTCATTTCCTTGTTTGCCCTTACCCTGATTGCCCTCAAGTGGTCCACCTGTGGCACTTGTTATTAAATCTGTGTTTCTCTCTGTCTCTCCTTTGACACGCATTTGTTTGCATCTCCTCCAGTCTTGTAACCCTTTGAGTTCAGGGCAGAGCCCAATGGTTGTGTTTGCTCGATTTGTTATCAGAACCCCTTCGTACCAACACCTGCATCCTTGTCTCCCTTGCCTGTTGACTCTGTAGTTTGTGTCCAGTGACAACCATGATACAGAGTGACAACATAGACCCATAAATGACAGAAATAATAACCTCATGATACTGCTAACAACGTATTGAGAATTTAAAAGGAAGCAAAAATTAAAGGTACAATATGATAATTAACATGAGATTATTGTACATAACTGTATATATGCAAATATACACAACGAGCAGTTATGAATTCTTTCACTGGAGGCCTCCTGTAGGGGCAATAACAGGTGGTAGACTGAGCTTTATGGGAACCTTTCACTGTACCTGTTTTCAGCTATGATAAAGCACAAGTATCCATATATAGTGTGCAACGGATGCTGTTCCTTTAAAATTCCACCTGTGAAAACCGTAGCACAGGCTACCAGTGAACACAAGCTATGTCACTGAACCTGAACCATGACTCCTGATCCACCCTGTGACAAGGTGACAGGGAGGGACAGAGGGTAAACTAGCATGGGTCACCCAAAGAACCCTGTTAAAATATCCACTTTGCTTATTCCTGAATTTTTAGTTCCTGAAACCTCATTTACAAAGCTATTGTACACACCAAAAGACACCTGAAATGTTTGTGACAAACTTCCTGTGCAAGATAGCATTGTTTCATGGCAACACAGTACGAGTTGCTCTTATCCTACTTTGTGCGTTTTTGTTGTTTTTAGTCTAGTTTCTCGGGTTGCCCTTTGTTTTATCACATACGGCTGGTGCACCTTGCTGAACATAAGGCACAGGGTTCCAGAAAACCCCAACTTTCCCGATTTACCCCAAGAAATTCTTTGGAACAGTATGACAAGTGCTAAACAGACTGCGACAGCATTCATCCCGACCTCCTATCCCCACTGTTATCCTGGCTAACCTCCAGTCTCTGGAAAACAAGCCAGACGACTTGCACTGCCACATTGACTCTCTAAGAGACCTGAGGTATTGCAGCATATTCTGCTTTACAGAGACCTGGCTGGGGCCAAACACACCAGATAGTGCCATGCAACCCCAGGGCTTCATCGTACACCACTCGGACTGCACCACAGAAACCACTAGCAAGTAAAAGAGAGGTAATGTGTGTTTTTTATTAACAACAACTGAAGCACTGATGTGGAAGTGGTCTCCAGGTCTTGTTCACCAGTCCTAGAGTACCTCACGATCAAGTGCTGGCCATTTTACCTGTCCAGAGAGTTTTCCTCGATGTTGCTCTCTGCTGCTTACATTCCACAGGAAGCTCCAGCTGCACATGTGCTGGACAAGCTGTATGCCGCCATTTGTAAACAAGAGAACCAGCATCCAGAGGCAATCTCTGTCATCGCCGGGAACTTCAACCACTGCAATCTGAAGAAAATTCTCCTCAGGTACCACCAGCACATCACCTGCCCCACCAGGGGTGACCGTACTCTTGACTCTCTACTTACAGCATATTCAGAGGCGCTTACAAATCCATCCATCATCTGCACTTTGACAAGTCCAACCACTAGTTAGTTCTTCTGCTCCCAGCCTACAAGTAAGAGCTGAAATACACTCCACAGCAGACGAGAAAAGTACAGTGCTGGGCACCCAAACACAAAACCAGACTACAACATGTACAAGACTGCCTGGATTCAACTGACTGGTCCGTTTTCAAAGCCTTCTCTGGCAAGCTGGATGAGTACGGTGAATCAGTGATGGACTACATCAGGTTCTGTACTGACTCCATTGTGCCGTCCTGTACTGTCCGCTTATTTCCAACCCTAAGCCGCGGATCCACCCCGCTGTTTGCCAGGTGCTGAGGGAGCAGACCGCAGCTTTCACCGACATCTTCAACATGTCTCTGTCTTTGTGCGCTGTGCCACTGTGCTTTAAGAAGACCACTATCATGCCTTTGCCAAAAAATCTACTGTCTCTTGCCTAAATGGTTTCTGTCCCATCGCACTGACCTCTGTAGTCATGAAGTGCTTGGAAAAACAGGCCATGTCCCACATCAAGCTTTTGTTTCGCTCTTTGTTGTAGGCTAGGTTAGCTTTGGAGGATTCGTTTGTTAGTTTGTTTTGTTTATTATTTTGGCCTGGGTCACTCCTGATGATATTTATCACTGGTGTAAAAATCACATTTGTTATTGTCTGTTTGTCACCTGTAAATATATAAAGTCACCATTCTCACTACACATTTGTGTGCCGTTCACCATTTTCACATCCATTCTGTTACACCCCAACCCTAGACTGGGGTATCGTAACAGGGAGCAGACCGCAGCTTTCACCAACATCTTCAACATGTCTCTTTCTTTGTGCGCTGTGCCACTGTGCTTTAAGAAGACCACTATCATGCCTTTGCCAAAAAATCTACTGTCTCTTGCATAAATGGTTTCCGTCCCATCGCACTGACCTCCGTAGTCATGAAGTGCTTGGATGATTGATGTCCCTCATCAAGCTCAGCATCCCCACAACCCTAGACCCACTCCAGTTTGCTTTTTGGCAAAACAGATCCGTGGATGATGCCATCTCCCTAGCTATGCACACTGCCCTGGGGCACCTAGATAAGAAAAACTCCTACGTCAGGATGCTGTTTGTGGACTATAGCTCAGCTTTCAACATCATTGTGCCATCCAAACTGGTGTCAAAGCTAAGAAACCTCAGTCTGAGCAGTTCCATTTGTGGCTGGGTGTTTGACTTCTTAAACTGAAAAAGGGTAACAGAAAATCATCCACACTGATCATCAGTACTGATGTCCCGCAAGGCTGCTGTCTCAGCCAACTGTTGTACAGCTTAATCACGAATGACTGCGTGGCACAGCACAAGGGCAACACCATCATCATGTTTGCGGATGACACCACAGTGATTGGCTTTATCAGCGACAATGACGAGGCTGCCTACAGGAGGGAAGTAAAAGACCTGACTGTATAGTGCCACAACACCAACCTCTCCCCTGAACATCGACATGACCAAAGAAATCATCATCGACTTCAGGAAGACCAGAGGGCACCACTGTCCCCTAACCATCAACGGCTCTCCCATCAAGACTGTCAGCAGCTTTAAGTTCCTGGACACACAGGTCACCAACTCCCCCTCCTGGTCCCTCAACACCAGCTGCATCCTCAAGATTGTGATGCGGGTGGGGAACTTAACCCATCAGGACCTCAAGCTGCTGCAAAGGACTGTCCAAATGGCCTCAAAGATCATCAGCACAGACCTTCCACCCCTCCAGTCCATCTACCTCTCCCGCTGCCAGAAGAGGGCTGAGGCAATCACCAGCGATTCCAGCCACCCGGCTCATTGCCTCTTCACACTCCTACCTTCTGGGAAGCGTCACCGGTGCATCACCACCCACACTAGCTGCTTCAAGGACAGCTTCTTCACACAGGGCATAAGGCTACTGAACAGTCGATGACCTATGCCCTCTGCCTCTCAATTGCACAGAGCATTCTTTGGTATAATTGGTCATTGCAATATTTGCACCATTGTGACTATTGCCCTTTATAGTCACTCGTTAAATACACTATTTTTTTTTTTTTTACTATTGCCTGCTGATTGTAATTTTTCACTGTGATGTCTTATATGCTACCTTATGTCTATGCACTGTAACCCCCCATTACCCTGCCGTCTATGTTTGCACTGTATTCTTGGTATTTATTGTAAATGCATGCCAGTAATTCATGTCAACAAGCTGCGTTTACACGTGACAAACAGTAAGTTCAAGATCTGTTAAGCAGGATTTATTGATTTTCCATTAATTATGTAAACCAAAGACTCTACTAGTCCCCCAAGTTCCACAACCGCCAGTGATGAAAAAGAGAACGGTATATTTTACGATGACCAAAGCATTACATAGTTCGGTCATTAACGTCTGTTAATGCATTATGCATGGTTATTGACATCTTTCATTCAGAAACGAAATTCCTTTACTAGGCTGTTTTGGTCTCACACGTGTCACGTCAGTGTCTCCTGACTGCTCTGCTTCAACATGGCATAACAGGACATGCCCTATTATAGATGCTACATACGTACATGTAGAAGTTTGGCAGAGCAGATGTGGGTTGGCTGTGGAAAATTAACTGTCTTAAATAGTAAATTAATATGCAAGTAAATACTTATTCGTTTAACAATACAGCCAGCAATTGTGCATTGGTGATAAACATAATGAGCTGACAAAGTACATCCCGGCTGCATTATGCATATTCAGAATCAGAAGGCAAATAAATAATAGACAAGATACCGATGAATAAACAAGAGGTGTTTCACTCCTGCAAACAATAAGTAGGACGTCTATTGTGACAAAAAGTAAAGATCTCAAGAATCAACCATACATGTGTTTCCTAAACAAGACAGATATGTCTGTCGAAAGTTTTAGTGTTATCATCCAGGCTACTTATGCAAGAGATACAATTCCCAGGAAAACAAAACTTCTAAATCAACATGTAGTTGCTGAACTATATTGCATTATTGTGTGTATATAGATATTTGATTTTCTCCATCAGGACCATGTTTTTTTTTTTATTTCAGGTATAACGTGTTCTTTTGAGCTGACAGAATTAACTGCAGCAGTGACGTATTGCAATTCAACACAATGTTGTTTGTGATCCCTGTGCTTAGACCCCCAAATATAACATCATGCCTCTACCCCTCACTGTTCAAAAATTCCTCTTTTTGGTTTTATTTCCCTGCAGTTACCATTATCATACTCAAAAGAAAAACCTGATTTGTGTATTATATGAGCAGGAAGTTCATTTGTCTCGACCGTTTATGGTTATTTGTGGGTGGCAGCTGGGTAGGTGCTCAAGCTCGTTCGCTTATTCACTTATGGACTTTCACAAGATGATTGTGGTTTACGAAGGGAAAACTGCGTAAACACATGTGTGTGCCCAGTTTTATTGACTGAACAAAAAAGGTTTGCCGGCACCCTTCTCATTTTCATACACCTCAAATTTTGCATAGAAATGATTTTCCACACAATACATGAACAAATCTGTGCATATGTACATTGATATATGAGGCCCCAGATCATCTTCCCATTCAAGGTGCCTTCCAGGGACAGAGACAAAATTGTTTTATTATGCCACTTAGTCTTTTTCCAGCTTGTAAATAATGTAACTCTCCCCAAGAAAGAACTACAGCAATTTATTCCACAAATAGTATGGCAGGGTTAACTATTTAATATGTGTTCTTAAAAATATTGTCCTGTCATTCAACAGTTGAAGATGCTGGCTTTTAAAGAACTAATTCCATGCTCATAGCTCCTTGTGTCAAAAGCCTACAGACAGTCTCCCTTTCACAAGCCATCACACTCCAACATCGCAGTCTGATTGCATTCAAACTTCTGTGACAGCAAACCTATTACATTGGCAATGAAGGGTGCGAATTCATGCATGGGGATGACAGCTAAATTATAAGACCAGGGAAAATGCACAATAAAATCTTAGAAGTGTTAAGAAAGCAATCGCTCAGATGTACCATAGATACAGAGCCACACTCCAACTGAACTGTTCTGTGATTACATGTGTTTTGTTATGCGTGTCATGGTTCTCTAGTTTTGGGAACTTGGACTGCCAAGCTGATTCAAATGTCAGTTAAACTAGGACAAGAAAAAACCTGGGTGGAAGAAAAACTGCCGACGATGTGTGGAATTTAATATATCTAACTTCAAATAGCATAAACTGCAAGCCATGCACGAATTTGTGCAAGCATGGACATATTTATGTATGGTTTTGTTTTAAATCATTAAATCTTTCAAAGCATGCTCATTTAGGATACAATAAATTGCATTATACATTTATAATACGTACTGGCCTACTGTTTATGTTTAATGTATCGTATCATTCATTAATAATGCAGATAAGCATGGTAGGTAAGGACACGTGTTTCCTATCAGTGTTACTTGTTCTTTCCTGTGATAGATGTTCGATTGCACCGTTTCTATTAAACAACAACACTGAGACTCCATATTTTGTGTCAAGTCAGTGAAGCCCAGGCAGAGGTGAGAATACGACCTCCTTGTTTAAAGGTAGAACTTTATCACCCTTGAAATGAAGCAGGGTCTGAAATTACTGCTTAAAAACTGAAGTAAATAAAAATAAAAAAAAAAAAGTGTAAAACTCTTTGCTGTTTCGTTTTTCAGAGATTTTTTTTTTTTTTTTTTTTTCCAGTAGTAGGGGAGCAAAGACAGGGAAATCAGCAAGATTTGATTGGGAAAACTGTAGGAAGCATTTGGAAGCCATTGTGAATCTCCCCTAGTTCATAAACTATGAAAAGTTTATTGCCAGTCTGTCAAATTCAGGTTGAATTGACAAAAAAAGTGTAACATGGGCGAATGTGTCCATGTGAGACCCGTTTTAACCATGAACATGCTGAACCAAGCCTTCCATCATACATGGGATTTCAGACACAGTGGACACTGGACTCCTGAACTGAAACAATGGGTTGCACAGTTACGTTGACAGGCGCTGTGCTTAGGAGCCTCTGCTGATTGATATCCACACATTTGCAGACAACACAACAAGTATAATCAGGGGGAAGCTCATGTAACCAGGCTGTGGGGACATGTTGTAACGAACAGTATGTCGAATCAGTGAGAGGATTCAGTAAGAATCGTTACACAGTGGCCCAGCCTCCCATAATGAATAACACCAGTGACTAGTATACCAGTTAAAGAGCTGGTTAGTGTCCATAGTTAGAGAGATGGACTCTGAGCCAAAAGGTAGCACTTTGATTATTTTCATAAACGGTTGCATTGTGTAAGCATATAAGTTACAACACTGTACACCATCCATCCTTCTTTCATAACCACTAATTCAGTACCATTGTCCCAGGAAGCCATTGCATATGACAGGGGACACACTAAATTGAATGCTAGTCATCCTTTAAGGCATCCTTTAAATATGCATATGTTAATTTAGTTTTCTGAAGGATAACAGATTTTTTCTTCCATTGCTTTAATTTGTCAAGCAGACCTATTTAAATTTTAAACAGCCTATTATTTTACACTTTCCATTTATGTATGTGTAAGTTTTGCCAATGAATCTAGATGTATCTATGAGATATGTGGCTTATCTGATAAAGGTGTTATTACATGAATAATAGACATTAATATGAATATGAACATTTTATAATAACTTCAACTTTAGAGACTGGGTTTCATATCATTTCTAACCAGGCTTTGGGCACATTAGCCCCAAAATGCCAAGTCTAATCTCAACCATGATTCAATTAAATTTGTACTTTAATTAATGACACCTCACTCCCAGATGTGTGCACATCTGTCATAGTGCTTGCCAAAATGATATATAAGATTTTCATATTTTCTGAAATACTGTGCTGTTTGCCATATTCAAAGATTTTTGAAATGGTGTTCAAATGTTAAGAAGACCCCTTTGCAGTTTTGTAAATGGGGAAACACCTGGGTAGCTAAAATTAAAGTGATTAGAGCCTCATACCATTCAGTAGTTGTTGGATGAGGTTCCTGCAATCATAAAGTCAGAATTATTGCTCGATTTGTTTCTGACTGATTTAGTATGCTTTTTTTTGAGGATTTCATTCAGCTGACATAAAATAAAGGTGATATACATTAGCACAATCGGCTACAGGGAAACCAGCTCCCACCGAATCTGAAAATAGGCATTTTTCACGTCCACGTTTACAATGCAAGACACAGCTCAAAAAGATAAAAGAGCACTGACACAGGCATGGACACATAAAGTTGGTCTCGCTTGAACTCATATTTCTTAGATGAGTGCACAAATCATAAATGTCAAACTTTGGGGAAAATCATTTTCCTCCCGTGGAACTTTTCTTCAGCTGTTTACAGTGCATACAACATGAGGATCAAAGCATGATAAAACTGTAAGGCTGAATTTCAGTGGAATATTTTTGTAAAAATTACCTTCAAAAGGCTGGTTAAGCAGGAAAGTGACTAGGGACCAAAGGAAAGAATTGTATTCATTATGCATTTATTAATTCTGATTCAGACATTATTTAATACCATCCAGTAGTGTGGAGCTACAGGCAGCTGCAGGACTCTTACAATCCCCCATTCTCTTTCCTTCTATACCTTGGGGGGGGGGGGCATAACTGACAGGTCCCTTCTAAGTTACAGATGGAGTTGGCTGTTGGATACTGCTGGTCAATAATCTTCTCATTACTTACCATGATGAACTGCGGCTTACAAATATCAATGAGGGACCGTGGTGAAGCAATCCAATTAAGAGCCAAAACTCAGACTCTCATTATTGCTGAAACACTATGAATGCAAATATCAGCCTGGCAGGAGTCCCGTTTCAATTGTAACCAATCGCAAAAAGACAGCTGAAATCCAGACACATCAGCAGAAAGGCAGATATAGTCCTCTGTGCATCTACACTATAGACGTTGCCACAATGGTGCCTCCGGGGCCCACACGCGATGGCACGCCCGACCAGTAGACAGGTGGCTGTGTGCTGTTTGCAGAACCCTGGAGAGCAGCCACCTGTCAGCACTTCAGGACTGGTGTTTCGGTACAACCGGCCAACATGCGGTCACGGAGCCACACCCTCAATTATGCATGGCTAGAGATGGCTGATCACACCAGCTGCCACTTCTCGCTTAGCATCAAGGCTTGTCGAAAAACAGCCTCCTCAATCGTGCCAGGCAGTTGAAGTGAACATTACCACCTGAGACACTAGCCGTATTCTTTGATTGCTTATTTATACTTCCTTCTTTCCATTTTGATCATCACCTAGTCTATTTCCTATGTTTAAAGACACTCCACCACTGTCTACCTCATTCCAGTCCCTTTCTTTCATTTCTTCAGACAACTCTGGGTTGGACTGAGGATGCTGACAGCCATGTCATCCACCCTGGAATTCCCATACCTGATCTCCAGCGCAGCCTCCTTCCTACTGGTTACCTCCCCCCATTCTTCTCCCAGGTGGTTTTCACAATTGAAGTCACGTCTCTGGAGTGTGTACTTATTCACACACTGTAGTCAGTGTGCAATTTGTGCTCACACTCAACCTGAAGATGAGGCTGGTGGTGGAAGAGATTTCAGTCATTCGAATGGAACCTAAAAACATAAAGTAGGATTGCTTGTTTCTCTGCTTTTTGACATGGATTGGATGTCATCACATTATAATGAACTGGGCTCATTTAGGCTGCAGGTAGTATGTCCACATGCCTACTTTTCTCATTTACTGACATAGAGGTCCCAACAGCTGTCCTAAATCGCACATCTGAGACAGTGGTCTGTGTACAGATATTATATTGGTCTATAGCCCTGTAGCGAAGCATGCTCATTCATAGCTTAGCAGGCTTTAAACTTTTGGAAGATGTACACTGCCTTATTTAACACATCTTTCTTATAGTACAGTCAGTATGATCCAGCATGACTAAACTTGGGGAAGATCTGAGTGCAACATTATTGCTTACCACCATCAAGGTGAAATTTGTGCTCAGATTTTTCAGAGTTGATTCAGTTTATGTCCAGATGTAGAGTTGCCCTTTTCTTTCAATACTGACCTTGCCCTTATGGTGGAGAAAATCAATGGTCGAGTACTAGCTGCAAATTAATTTCACGATTACGCTGCCCAGTACTTCTCACATCTTGATTTATGTTGCATTCTGAATGGGTGCCAACTAAAATCAACTTCCATTAGCAATTTTGTGGTCATTTTAAATCTTCTCATCGTTCACTGTTACAATAAAGGTATAATCCATGAGTCCTGCCTCATATCCTGATGTTCACTGGGAGAAATGTTTTATGGTAGAATAGATGAATGAGAAGCACCTCAAAAAACCTAATTTGCCATCATTAAAAAGCACATCATTGTTCCTCCCTTTCCTCTCCAAAAGGAGAAAAGCTTGTATTTACCAGTAGTTTACATTCCTTTTGAGCATCGTTTCAAAACTGTTGACCTTGATAATGCCATCACACAAATCTGTGTGCGGTGACACCGCACTGCTCAAACTGCTTCGAAATGGCCGATGGCAATTGTACTCTTCTGGCCAAATGTGTCACTGTCAGTGTCCTCACAAACATTACATAGAGCCCAAGGGTGTCCTGATGGGCCTCATTTGTTCAATAAGGAGGCAGCTGAAGATCATGAGGTTACTGGGTTAATTCCAGGAAGTCACACAATTATATTCAGATGCCTTACCTTGGCTGCCACAATAAAATACCCGCCTGCACACACTGTAAGCTGCAAAACATAAAAAAGATTAAAAAAATGAAAGACACTATATCAGACAAAGAGAACAGCTGGAGGGGCATAACTGTTGTCTGAATCCTTCAGGCTGGGGGATTTAAAATAATTTGGCAAAATAATCACACCAACAAAAAATATTAGGCAGAAAATTTGACTGAGGAAGTATTTTTGCTCTTGGAAAAAATGTTGAAGAATATTTCTTTATTGTGTATTAAGAAAAAAAAAGTTAATAAATATTTTTATGTGTTTGTTTTTTTAAAAAAACAAGAATTCGACAGGACTCATGAGTAAAGGCTAATAGCTAAGAGAGGCTGCATTGATTATACGTTAGCCCTATCAACAAAATCAATACTAACAACAGAGCAGAAGTTTGCATTTCTGGTATCAGGATTTGACATTGACAAATGCATGGAGACTGTTAGAAAGGCACTTTTTAAAACAAATAACTAACTTCTTCAAACTGTTGCCAATAACAACTGTGCTGTGACCTGTGTTTGTGTCAGCCGCTTGTCATTTTTTGAGGGTGGGTTTATACACACAAATTTCTTAATCTGATAGGACTGCCAAGCTAAAATATTAGATAATGTGCATTTAGTCTAATCCAATCACACATCTTCAGAATATTCACCGTGCCTGCAGGAGCCCTAAATGTAAAATTGCTGACACCTGAGCGGTTACAGTGTAACTGCAGGACCTCACTTACCGTGATAATTTAGCCTGCTATATCGGTAGAGTGCATGCCAGTTGGACAAGCAGCATCTAATAAAAAAATAAATAAATCTGTGAAACTGTCTTTCATAAGGACTGTGGTGATGGTACATATTAGAGGGCTCTCATATGTTCGTTAATAGATATGACCTCTCTCTCCTTTGGGTGAGGAGGCATTATTGATTTGAACTTTATAATGCTTTACAAAACCAGCCTAATAGCATCACATCATTCCTTGTTCTGAGTGAAAAACATAGAGGACTGTATTCTGGTGTAAAAGAATAAGTTTCCTGATCTCTGTAATAGTTTACAAACGGTAAATGATAGGGAATTTAAACTGTGCTGACAATTCTTGGTGGAGTCCTTCGCTGTCTTCTCTGAGAATATATTACAAAGGCAGCAAAATCAAGGCTAAAGCAGAACAAGAATTTTTCTTTTTTCTTTTTTTTTTTCCTGAGCACTGATTGGAATTCCACCACATACGATCCTGAGTAGCTATCATGTCTCCAAGGTTAACATTTTTAATGCAGAACTCAGAGATCCTGTGAAGTGTTCCTTTGAAGTTACTTGTTCAAGTCAGAGGGGAGGCTGCAAGGCCATGAAAGTCTGCAATATTGACATTAAAACTCTGCACACAGAATGGTGCCAATTGAAATTTCACTGATTCCTTGGGGAGAACAGACGCAAGCAAGCTGGTGTGATATGAATAATGAAAATCTCCTCGATCCATGCTCATTTTTATTGAGAGTGGAACCTCCCTTTGTTGTTTCTCGTTGCTCACCAGGAATGTGATCAGCGCTACACCACACTTAAGTCAAAACAAGCTGTGGTTTTTTGTATGCCATGCGGAGAATGGAGCATGAAGGTTAAAGGAGTTATTTCACTTCAAGTGGAGATCGATGTCAGCTTCCCTATCCCCCATTGTAATTAAGTGATGAATTTCGCTCATTTGTCCTATTGCGATGCAGACAGAGACAAAGCATGTAGACCATTTACGCCAACATCTTAATCAACATCTTATTTCACCATTGGCCCGTGATTGCCTATCCACTCTTCGTGACCCTGGATCACCCATTAGACGTGGCTTAGCCTCGAGTCAGTTCAAAAAGACTGGTTCTTAATAGTCTTTAGCAACCATTTTGAAGGTAAATACCTTTGGGGGTCAAGCTTCAAAACAACAGCCTCATTTTGCTAGTCGCCATCGGTGACGCCCATAAGTCCCTGCCAGATCAAACACTGGGGTGTTTTCTACATCTCCCTGTCCACATCTGAATCAGTCCTTACTGTCACAAAGGTTAATAACCTGCCGAAATGTCAAGGGCATTCATTTCGCCATGCAGGGACTGTCATGACCGGGAAGCAAATATTGGAGACAAACTGCCAGGAAAGAGTATTGGATTTTGATTTAAGTAAACAAGAGGGGTCTACCTCTTCAGGCCCTCCTCTGGAAGAAGATGGTATAATTCCCTGAGTCAAAGGGTCAAGGAACAATACGTCCTTGATGATAAAACTAAATAGAATCCTAATGTCAAGAGTTTCGTAATTTTTGAATTCATATCACAATAAAAAAACGTAGAAGTATAACTCATATCTACTATTGTTGTGAAAAATACATTTAAAAATAGTAATATAGTAATATACTTACATTTAATCAAATAAAGCTATCATTGATAATTAAGAAAAATGTTTTGCATATGGGACAATTTTACTACGGTAATTGTGCATATCAAAATGTTTTAGTAATATATTAGTATGTAAGAAAAAATACTCGCACCCTTTGTCTAATTGTTTTGAAACCTGGATTAACTGGATGTTCACGTTCAAGGGAAGTTCCAGAAAGATTCCTTTCTTTGTCAGACCAGCACCTTAAAAATATTTGAGTGGCATAGTAAACATCGACTGAGTGCATGGTCCTTTATGTCATATTTTGGTTTTTAGCTTTCACAGAAGTGGTGAGGTAAAAAACAGGTCAATGTACTTAATTTTAATTTTGATAAGTATTAATTTTCACAGATATAGGAAATTATTACAGCCTGAAATAATGAGTTTATAAGGGACATCACCTAAACACATGAACACACACAGAAAGACTTGAGTAAGTGAATTGAAAAACCCCTAAATAAAGACTGGGACTTGACCACAACAAGTGGCCAGGTACTGGTGCTGTGCATCACAACACCGAGAATAAATTTGAAAAGTAGTAATTTGAACCTCAGAGTTGGATTATTTCCTCATCTCCTTGCCACCCATCTGGATATAGCCTTGCAAGCAGTTGTATGCTAAGCCAAAGACTGAGCTGAGGATAAACAGCCATTAAATAAGAATCTTCTCAGCAGTTAAGTACGTGTTTTCTATGTGCATTTGTGGCTGTGCAACTTCCTGCAGATAAATGAATAGAAAGACATCTCTCCTAATTTTGTCTTTGTCCTACCAGGAGTTCTACCTTAACCCAACATTAAGTCTGTGATTTCCAGTCATCAGACATTCCTGCCTCAATCTTTCCTTCTCTCTCACCTGTTTTTGAAGTTTTCTTTAATGACATAGGAGGAGCCATGGCACAAGTCTGTTCAGTCCATTCTCCTTTTATCGATCCTTACTGAAAGTAGCTGTGATTTTATGGTACTGCTGTATTTTTTAAATCACTTTTTTTTTTTTTTTTTTTTATTGTTCCAGTCCATGAGCATTCAATTGTATTTGCTTTTGGCACAATTTGCATGTTAAAAGCAATAAAAGTAAATTCAGGTAGATAAAAATCCATTCATGTATCATGTACACTTGGCACACAGAGAAAATGTTATGATTTTGGGGTTCAAAAGCGTTGTGTTTAATGGATGTTTCCTGGAGGCTACAACAAACAAGCTAATATTTATCCAACAACAGCTTGATTTCATATTTAATGTGATTTCTGCTGCATTTGCTATAAAGCTGAAGCCAGTGGATGCCTCTCTTGAACAATCTCACCCAGGACTGCTCTTTTCTGAATCTAATTAACTTAATCTTTATACATAATGTACCTATAGGTGTTATGAATTTACCACATATGACCTAATACTGTTAGCCTACAGAGACACTTCTGTGTACTGAATTACCACGATGTTACTGTGACAAACTGCAAGCAATGATCAGGAAGGCTGTCAATTAATCTAGAGCTTAAGGTATTGCAATGTGTATTAGAACATTGTCTTCAAAGATAAATGTTCATTATATGTATAAATTATAATTGGTAGCTACATTCTGCTTTGTGCCACATAAATCTTGGGTAAAATCCAAGCCATAGGATGAAAACCAGGTGTGTGATTATATATAACTATATATATAGGGTTTGAATCCCGCCTCTGCCCTGTTTGTGTGAAGTGTTCATGTTTCCACATATGCCCCACAGAATTCCTCCCAGTGTCCAAAGACATGATTTAGGCTGATTGGCATTTCCATATTTCCTTTAGTGTATGATTGCATGTGTGACTGTGCCCTAAACTGCCAGGGCTCCAGATGACCCAGCACAAGATACAGTATGTTATTTGGAAAATAGATGGATTATTATAACTTACAAAATTCATATTTCCATGAATCCACAGTGTGCCCTTCTGTTGACAAAATGGATTCAAAGAAAGGGAAAAAAAATTGAGAACATTTTAATCTGGCTCACTATCTGCATTAATATCTTTTAAGGAATGATAGTGGGATTACTGTCATATTGAATGAGATGACCATACTCTGAGTTGTCATAAAATCTGAGCATCCAACTCCTCGAGCAGGAGTCACATGCTGGATTCATCTGTGTGGCACTCGTCCCACCGCTTACAGATTCACAGCGATGGGTTAACAAAGAAATAATCAGTCAGTGCTGGTTGCGATTGTCTAGAGGTTCAAACAAGGTTAATTGAGGTCTGTTTTTGGGTGAGGCCTTGCGGGACAACAAATTGGGATCCTCGGTGGACAGCAATTTATTTGCAAATGTGTTAATATTGCTATGTATATTTTATGACCCAGTCTCACTATGTCAATATGGGTGAAACGGTTTGTTACTGTTTTGGCAAATGCAGCTTTCAGTTTTACAGTGTTCCCCTCAGCTGAATTAGATTATGATGGGATATGGTAACAAAAGGTGCCAGCGTAACGGGAGGTGTTTCATTTTTACTTTGGGTTCTCACATACATGACATTAGTCATGAAAGATTGAAAATATAATTGAGCATAGCATGCACTTTTCGAGCACAGCATCCTATCTGGGTTTCCATTGACTATAATTGATTGAAAACACAAGGGAATATCAAAGACAATGAAAGAGCATCCCTTCACCATAAGGAATACATCTATACACTCATCACCTGAGACAGAGGCATTGTGGGAAGACCATGAAAAAGAGCACCATGACAATTACATTTCACATCAACAGTCTGAGTCAAAATTTTCTAAATTCTGACACTCACGTTCCTTTTCAGGGTCTACACTTGTTTCCAAAACTTATTGACTGAAATAAAGCCTCTACCCAGTGCACCCATTGGTTTATCGATCAAGCACTCCACTTCAGCTCTCCTGAATCTTTGGGAGTTCCCTGATACTGACACATCTCCCCTGTGGCCTTGTATGACAGAAGTGGAAAAAAAGGATTGGGAGAAAGAAAGCAATCCCTTCCCTTTCTTTCATCAACCCAGATTTCCTTTTGGCAAAAGGTCACCTCCTTGCTAGAAACCAGTGATCTCCAATGATCACCATTGATGTATACGTAGACTATGGGACAGCAGCAAGGGCAACAAGAATAATTCATTAGGTACTTAATGGTCACATTATGACATAATCATTGGCACTTTAAGCCACATCTAAACAATACGTGTATATTTCTCAATTATGAGTCCTAATTGCAGCATGAAAGTTAAGTAGACCTTGTTTACTTTACTAAGACCTTGCACTTTACTAAGAATGCAGTTTGTTTATAAAAATCAAATTTTGTCCAATATTTCATTTCGTAGATTAATTTTCACTTTTTTACTTTATGAACAGAAACAAGGATGCATGTGGTCTTCAGTTATATTGTTTATCATGTCATTTATTGTATTTAAGTTTGATGTTCAAGTCATACTGTATTGATCACTTGACTTTGAGTGCTTAACACATCTTTGTCAGAACCTGTCACCCAGAATATAAATTTGTTGGCCTTTCTTTGTCAGCTCAGTTTTTTCCAGTTACCATATAAACTGGTTAACAGGAAAGAAAGATTAAAAACAGACACTATGACTGCACTTCTCTAGACCAAAAGCACAGCACATTATTCTTTTGAAAGAATCTTGCTGATGCTATATTCACAACAAAGCCATGTAAAAGACCTCCATAAAATGCAGGCAAGCCCTTCTGAGAAGTCAAGCCTGCTCCACACTTGTTACCCTCGGCTGCCAGCTAATAAATCATCTTCATTCCTACTGTATTTCTGAGCATAAGTGATGGAATCCAGGGAGACATCTTCCCTTGGTTTTCGTTTCCCCCTGAGGGACACTCATTGGATGTCCAAGGTGGAATAAACTGGTAGAAAGAAATGAAATAAAAGATAAAAACTGAATACATTTCCAGCAAAGTCTTCTTGGGCTTTGGAATTTATCCATTCTGCAAGAACCAATGACCAGTAAATGGGAGACACATAACCCCTTTCTAACATAATGGCATCCAATAAAAATGAAGTCTGATATTAGCATTGCACTCCTTGTAATCCAAATGTTCCCTTTGAAAAAGGAATGACTAAGAAGACAATTTCATAGTATGATCTTTTTCACAGGAAACCACATGATTACCTCACAAAAAAAGAACAGTTTGCTCAGGAAGGTCATTGAAGTATAAGGCATTGAAGATGTTTATTTTCTGCTAGATTCCACTTATACGCATCATCATTTAGCACAAGTTTTGGTGACCTCTTTTGAGTAAAAGGGAAAAAGATTAAGCAAGGGACATAGGCTTGTTTTGGAAGTTGGTAAGGGACCAAACATTTACCAAAAAAATGCGTAAATGTTGTTAGGGATACTTTCAGCTTTCCTTAAAGTAGTTCACAACCTTTTCTGACCATCCTTACCTAAATGTATGCCAATGGATTAAGGACTATCAGGGTTGTTCAAAACTTTCATTTCAAATTTTATCATAGCCACTTGGTAAACATGATTATTAAAACAAGTTTTGTTTATGTCTGTGAATGGTATGATTTTAGTTTGAATTTGTTGTTCATTCTAAAACGGTCAAATAGAAAATTTCTCACCCACGAAAAGAATACACAAACAGCCTGCAAAAGATATTTTTGATGTATTATTAACCATCTTCAGTTTTAATGAGTAACATGATTCGTTACAGGAAAAAAATCACCGCCAACTCCTGGGAGTCATCCAAGTTCTGGTACTGATCGATGGATCGAAGACCAGAGTGTTGACTGGTTAAGGTTTATGTTTATGAAAGACCATTTTACTTGCTTAGTGACTAATGTACATATTTATCATTAGGTTGGTGCAATGTGATTTCTACAGTAATTAAAACAGATACAGGCCTATAGTGGGCATTTGTTTTCTCCTTTTATTATGGCTGTCATTTATCTCAGCTTGGTGTTGTGTCACTTCTGCTTCTCATTTTCAGTATTACTACTACCCAAACCTAAGAAAAACGAATTAAAACAGACTTCAGCGGGATTTATGTGGGTTTCATATTTAAGGAGCTTTGTCAGTGGTAATGGTAACTGAAGTTGAGTCTTCAATCTTTTGACACTTTAGCTGCACATAATTTTTTCACACGGCCTCTCTTTCCCAACTTTAAAACTAGTACATTAATTGTCTGCTTGATTAGATGAAGCTCACGTTAATTTCTTCTATACTTTCCCATTAAGAACTTGATGTTTTACTGACATGAGGTAACTTCAGTAGCTGGTATGAATAAAACAATTCCCCATTTGTCAGATTAAATGCTACTCTATATTGATTTTTTTTCTAAGATTTTAAAGCCCAATTCCAGCCACAGGTAAATTGTATATACCTGCCAAAATGCTCTGTATTGCTGAGAGATTTTCGGACAGTTTAGCGTACACCTGGGATTTCCCTGAAATGAGGCTGGTATTTCAGCCGAAGGACATCTTTTAGAATATCACTAAATGAAGACTTAACCCCTGAGACTGAGCAATAGGAGCCTTCAGTTCCCTTCTCTGTTTTGGCTCCTGAGATGAAAATAAATGCCATAACTAATCCTCTCTCAATTTTATCATGTTAAGGTGTTTTTGGAGCCTCTCATTATTTCTTTACAATAGAAAAATGAACCTTCGATTCTGTCTGGCGAACACACATATTTATAGCATGAATAATTTTTACAGACTGAATGCAATAGGAAAAAAGTTAATACAGTTGTGACTCAGAGGCTAATTGTCTTTCAGTAGCAGTGAGTTTTTTCAGGCTGACTGCTGAGCTGTTGGTTTCATATTGGGGCAAGAAAGGTGAGGTTTTCTAAAAGGAGTGATCTAATGAAAGGGCTAGATGGGGGGGGGGGGGGGGGAGAAAAGAGGTCAGTTTCCATTTTGAGAGGGGGAGCACCCAGAAACACAGAGTGTCTGTTGATCAGGCAAGATCTTTCATTGTACGTCCATTGCACCAGGATATGGGATGGGCCACTGATGCATTGATTTTTAGCATACCAATATGGGTAATTGTCAGTAAATATTCATTTGCTAAATAATATGCAAGATCGGTGGATGAGAGGCACGAGGTAATGAGACATGTCCCCCAGTACACCAGTTATTGATAATTAAATGTTACGGACATAAAGACATTATTTTTGCCTGATAGGAGAGTGAGAGACACTGAAAGATCCTGTCTGTTTCTTTTGGTAGAGCTGATGTCTAGCATATTTGTTCCTTTCTCTCCCAAGGGTGCCCATAAACTCTCCAGCTCTGAGTTCACTGCCCAGACCCCATGTGTTTGCTGCCTTGCAATATCAGATGAATACAACTGGAAAATTATTGGGCTTATTTAGTAATTTAATCCCTTTGCAGGGGTAATTTAGAAAAGTTCTACCTTTACCTTAACCACTAAGTAAAACACTCAAAGTGGAATTGTATTAATAAAATAATACCCCAGTGGCAATCCCCTAATAGTGTCATGTAAATAGGGCATGTAAATAGCATTATTCATGACCTTTTCTGTGCCACGTTAAGTTTTATGTTCCCATTTCTCCATCCCATTCATTTGGCTGATTCAGTCAACCGGCAGGTTGTGCAATAACATGATTATCATTAAAGGACGGCTCAAAGACATTTTCAGATTTTTATAACAGTGGGGTAGGTGAACTGTATGAACTCCAACAAGACTGATGTATTTATTGGCATTAACTTAATGCCTGAAAGATACAGAAAAGCAGTGTGACAACTACACTGAGTTATGACCTTCAGTGCACCAGGAAGCATGGGAGTCAAAGACTGACTCGTATTCTCAATATTACCGGTTCACACCTTGTTAAATTCCCCACTCTTGCATCTTTGTCAAACACACAACTGTGATAGCTCTGGCAAAATGCTCAGCGGTATAAACGGATAAAGAGCAATTAAAGTCAGGTTAAATAGAAAGATCAGCTGAGCAGTGAAAAGAATTAATCATTCAGTCGCAAGTCAAATAAGTCACCCACTTAGCTTAGACAGGGATAGTCTACTGAAACTAGTGCTAGCTGAACATTTTCAAATGCCTTCTGAGTCAAGATTGTTTAAAGCACAGAGAATCCACAACAGGGTCCAGCACTATATTTGTTTTCATTCTCAAAACGAGACTGCAGAGATTGCAATTGGTGAGGACGTGAAAAAATGTGTGTGTATTCAGACTATGACACCTTCTATAATTAGGCCATCCTTTCAGGCCTCTGTAACGTTGGACTCCATAGCTTGGGTTTGTCAGGTCATTGCTTGTGCCATTAGCCTTCAGGAAGCTAACCATATCGATGTGTCGCTCACAGCACTTTATCTCCAGCCTGGCCTTCGAAGGGTTGGGGGACTTTGGAGTAACTGGGGTGGGGGGGGCTGATGAGAGAATATTGTTTGAAGCCTCAAATGTGCAAGGCCACCTCTCATCATTGCAACTCATCTCTGACTTATTTGATATATTTTCTCGTTATCTAGATGTGTAGTTACTATTTCCACTGCAGTCACTGCTGTCAGCTCATCATGCTGCAGAGGTCAGTGACCTGATTGCAAAGCAAGGAAAGCAAACAGTGTTATTTGAGTAAACATGCTACATAGCCATGTCAGAGAATGGAGATCAGAGGCATGTCAAGAGATGTCAGTCAGTTCTAAACTGTGACTGCCTGTTCATTAATTTTACTAAAATTCTTCTCAAACTATTGTTTTACCTGTCGTCATTTTAATTCAAATCTTCAAAAAGTAGCAGGTTGTTCTGATAGAAACTGGCTGAATTTCTTCCAAAGAATCAAATCAGCATTTTTGTTGGTTGTAGATTGTTCCCGTTCACTGTTTACGTGTAATAATTAATTCAATTAAAATCTCAAGTCTAGAAACAAAATAAAGCTATTATCAAATACGATTTTAGCTCTTACATATAAAATATACAGCTGGTGTAAATGAAATGACAATTTTGGATTTATTTTGCAAATATATCTTAAATGTTTATGTACAATATACAAAATTTAAGTATTATTCCATAATAAAATTTTCACTTTCACCTTCAAGTGTAGTGCACACCTGTTCTCCCTCAACCCACATATGGAATTTAAATCTATTTTAAAATGAGATGTCATAATGTGAGAACTCCTTTAACAAGGATGGTGATGAATAAAATCCCACTAAACCCCACAAAAACCCAATGCAGTGTGTGTGCATTACATTAACGGCTGACAGAGTGTCACCATGTCCAGTCACAGCTACAACGTTGCATGGTCTAATTTGGCACCAGGCATCTGATTGCACAGTTTGCATGATGCTTAGGTGGGCCTTCTTTCATATTTAGGTTACCTCCCATCTTCCAAAACTTCAGATGACCAACTTGTTCCAAACTGCCCTGGTGGGTGTATGCATGTGTGTTAGGTGATAGTTCCTTAAAGGGATGGCTCTGGACCACAACTGAATAAAAAGCCACTGAAAGAATGAATGGATGTAGGTGGAGTGACAGGCTTGAGAGTGAACAGGCATGCAAATTACATTGAAGTTGGTGGTTTCCATTTGCAGTGCTACCAGCAAAAGAGAACCTGTTCCTAGTACAATAAAGCAGATGGAAACACCTCGTCCTTTTGGGAGTCCACTGTACTTGAAAAGTGTCTTATGAAACCAGATGCACCAGTGGTAATTATAAGACCTCGCCTGGGTATGGCTCCTCGAAGACAAAGAGCAGTGGCATCTATCAGCCGACTTGCCAGAGAATATCTGCTCTGAGGCCATGAAGAAGCAGCTTCTCTGCTGGAAATTCATCCCACAATTTCAGCATTCCCTGTGACTCAAGGTGTGGGCACATCTAAAGTTTTCAATTATAAAGTCTCTTGCTTGTTCCCCCTAAAGTAGGAGATAGATCACCTCCAGATTGCCTGGCTGCACATATAATTCAACTGAATTTCATCCTGCAGATCTAAAATTCTCCTGGTACTTATCCTCTGATTCCGTGTACCCATAAAAGGACTGCTGGTTGAAAGAATCCAAAATTGTCTCATGCAACGCACACCGATTGATAACCAAACTATGTATTCATGAGAAGTCATAACAATCTATTTATTTGCTAATAGGCACTTTTAGTGTAATGCAAATGATATTTAGGATGTAGTTTAATTTTCCAGTGATACTTCCTAAGTATTCAAAGGCGTGAGGAAACATTCATTACAAGATTTAAGCGCATAATATTTAAATGTTTTGTCTCTTGAATTTAACGTGCTGCTTTATCTAGAGGGTTATGGTGGCAGTAGCTGAACGATGCATTCAGCTGTAATTCATTCCAAATACTTACTACATGAAATCTGCTCTTACCCAATCTGAGCATTAATTCTGGCTGTCCTGGTGGATTAATAAACTAAGCACTGAAACCGTCAAAAACCAAATAGTATGAGGCAGTCCTTACAAGGTGGTTCTAACAACCTGGTGTCTCCTAGCAGAAAGGTGGTGATGGTGGCAGGGGGAGGAGGGTAGTCTACAATGTGTAGACAGTCACCGTACACGTAAACTTCATCATTGATCTCTGTCTTCCATAAACCTGTCTTACAAACTAAGCCATTTAAAGACCAGTCCTTCAGGGTGGAGATTTTATGTGACATGCAATGGGCCACGGTCAGTGGTCTGAGGATAAATGTCTTATCTCTGCTATACATTGATGAAAACACAAGTGAGAGACATTCAAAAGTGAAATCAATATCCAAAATCCCCCAACCAGAGTTATGGCCTTATGTGGGTAATTAGGTGGTAGAGACAAACCGCAGTTGCACACGCCTTTACATGTGACCAGACAAAAACTCATTAGCATGAGGAATATTCTGCTTTTAATTGAATTCCCATCTATAATATATAGTAGCCCTAAGGGCTGAAAATTTAAAGAAATGTAAGTTGGGGAAAAGGATAAGTGTAGGAGACACCCCCATAATGAAAATAAACAAATTCCTGAATTATGCTATAAGCTGTAAACTAAAAGCACCACATCACTCTATGAAGAATGGAAAGGTGCCACCCAGTGGCTGCCTCCAGGAGTGCAAGCAGGCCAGAGCAGTAAATCATGCTGCTGGAACCCATCAGCCATGCTTTGCGTGTCTAATAAGATGGTGCATCACTATTATTTTCATTGAAAGGAAAATAATATATCTTTTGCCACTACAAATTTCCATGCTGGATCATACCACAGACTCAGTTGTCTGAGTTACACAGACTTACGCTGTCAAATGTTTCAATTAAACATGCAAACGAAAGGCAGCAGTTGGAAGAAAATAATAATTAACACAAACTGAACAACTGGCTGCTTTACATCACGCTTGTTTACAGCTGTTATTCTAGTGTTGATATTCTGCTGTTTATCCAAGGAGACTCCAAACCCAAGATCTTACACTAGAATGAGCTTCAGTATAAATTTCATTGTTGTTTTTCTTTTTTTTTTTTTTTGGTTTTTTTTTAGAGGTGTAAATCTCAGCTGGAAATATGTCAAACTGTACTTTTTTTGTACATTTTGCACCTCTGACTTTGAGTGGTAGCTCCTTACAATTGTCCTTCTGATTAAATATACAAGAATATATCCAAGTCCAAATATTGACATGCATTTACAATTTGCATTTACTCCTTAAGCATAATATCTGTGACATTTCCTGAAGAGCATTTAGATGAAGACAATGCATTATTAGGCATTAATTTGATCACTGTGTTCAGAATATGACCTTTAAATGATTTCAGTTCTCTTTATTGTGTTATTTGTCACATTACAAAATGGCGACTTCTGTTAATTCAGTGGGTGTTTAAACAAGGAAATACTGTATCAGATGATGAAATAAAAGAAGATCTTTAATGTCTTTGGGATATTACTGAGAAGACTGAGGAGTGACTGATGTATAAATAATAATGATGGTGGGCTGGGTTTCCCAACCAGCTTGTCAGCGACAGAGCACTTTCATAACTTAAATCATTTACCAGCTTTGCATATGATGGTATGGATTGCTAATGTAGTAAGGACAGCAGCCCAAAAACATTCCATACCATGATATGTACTTAGGTATGCATGCAGCACAGGTGTGCTCTTTAAAAGCCCAGCAGCAGAATTGCTTTAATATTTGGTTATAAATCCCAATTCTTAACCATTATGCAGTAACACAAAAGACCTGCTTCACTGAATTCAAGAAGAGATACCTTGACCACGAGCCATTATTGACAAGGCACCTCATGTTCATGAAACCTGCTGATTGCATATTCCAGATGAATCACTGCACCCGCCACGTTCTTCACTTCAGGAGAAGTTGTGAGTTATGAGACCTCTGATCTGATGCACCAGGGCATAAATCATCGCATTAGACTCTGCCTGCTGCTGCGACTGCACCTAGATATACCTTCAATGCAACAGCCTTGTGTTGAAGCATTCAGTACCCGTCCCGTTACCGGCAGGCTTAGCCCCATTACGGTGGAAGGGGGAGGGATTTCTTCTAACCAATGTGCATGGAAAGGCAATCCACAACAAGTTTACCAATAAGGTGGAGAGTCATTGATTTTATCATTATGTTTAGCAACTGGGAGCCGGTGTACTTGACTCAAGGTCCCCTTGTGTTTCTTGGACCCCATATTCCGCTCTCTATTTCCCAGCCAACTCAGCATTTTGACCAAAACTGGCCTCCTTAGTTCCCCTCAAGGTTGAATTGGACAACTCGCACATAATTAGAATGCAAATGTACCTTAATGGCATGTACTTAACATTTAAAGCTAGCAATTTGACTGGAGGTAATGAAAGGCGGTCACTTTGCACTCTTTGTGTGCCAAAACCTGAATATGCTGAAGCCTCTCATATTGATTCCTTACAGAGAAACACAGCTGTAACTGAAGAAGATGCACTTAAAGAAAGTCACAACACATGTCATAAAGCTACCACTATCTTAAAAGATTTGAACAGGGTTCCTCAAACTGGTTTTGACATAAATCATTGGTGAAATAGAAAGAATTCAGCAGTCATCTGTATAAGCTTTTTGTAGTTGACAAATTGATGCTATTTTCAACCTATTTTCATCCTTCGTTCAGTGTGTCCAGTCCATGATGTCATGTTCTCACCGTCAATGAAATTCCACGCCAGGATCTTTCAGCGCCAAGCATGCATGTAG
This sequence comes from Gymnarchus niloticus, assembly GCA_009936485.2. NCBI lineage: Eukaryota > Metazoa > Chordata > Actinopteri > Osteoglossiformes > Gymnarchidae > Gymnarchus > Gymnarchus niloticus. The sequence goes on along the minus strand of JAACJT020000105.1, from coordinate 18,642,289 downwards.
TTGACAGCTCATGCAGGCCTGAATCATAAGCCTGAAAGAGTTGCTTATTTTCAGTATTTCTTTGTAGTCAGAGTGCATTGTCTTCCTCTTAGCTAACTCATTTTATTAGCCGGGATGAATTTTTGTACACATTGCTTTTTTTGGAAAACAGCCTTCGATATCTGAATCAGTATAACCGTTAATTCTTACAAGCACTCACCATCTCCAAGGAATCTGCTCTAGTGAGCCTGCCGCTCACGTGCACAGCAATATGGGGGTCTTGCAGGGCACGGTGCAGACAGGCATACAAGCGGCGCATACAAAGAACATATAGTGCTTACAAGGGGATGCAGAGCACGGTGAGAACTGCAACAGGAAGGAGAAGGTACACAACAGAATTCACGTCCAGAATTACTTTAGAAGAAATGAGAGCGATAGTTGGCACAATGATACAATCATCGGCCGAGAAACAGTAAATAATGCAGCACCTGCTACATGCTACATTCTACAAAGGAGTGGCTTTCTGTTTACTGGCATTTATAGCAACTGCTTGTTTCTGTTAAGGCAAGGTGGGTTATTTAGCAGAGGATAAACATTTAAATACATTTAAATACAAAATATATGAATTTTCTTACGGTATCAGGAAATTTGTTCCATATGACTGGATATATAAATCAAACCAATGGCATTATCTTTTATTATGTTCAGTTTTACTTGAATTTTCAGTAAGAAAAGAGATTTGTCTTGATTACTGTTTACTGTAAAGAAGACAACATCAGGGATGGGATGGTGTTGGGAAAAATCCTTTATTACCTTCCCAAGTGTCCTTTGCCTACTGCAGCTCGTTCCACCTTGGGCAAACTGCTGTTTATTCAGCATTAAGCAGGCCCAGAGTTTACATCCCCCTGCCAAGAGCAGATAAGCACAGACTTACAACCGACTTGCTTGTCAAGCCTCATCAGATCCTCTCTTTGTCTCCTCCTGCACGGGCCTCCAGAGGAACTGGCATTTTTAAGGAGCACACACCTTCGCACAGGCCCTCAAGTGGGGAGCCGTGACACATGAGTGAAGGGAGGTTCTTTCTCTAGAGTACTTGCTGTCGCCCAGGGCCTCTTCGACGAGACCGAATCGGGTCCATTTGTCACAGGCCGTCCTTAGCAGTCAGATTTATATATTGCAAAAGTCATTGGCCTAATCATAAGTAGCTTTTTCATTATGAGGCACAGGTTGTCCAATTGATGGGTGGGTGGAAAGGCAACTCACAGTAATGAATGTTGATAAGCAGCAATTATGGGCCCATCCTCCAAAGCATAGAGGTACTCCTTTTCTGACAGAGGTGCATGAAGCATGGAGCAATTTAATGCTGAATAAACAGTGGTTTTCATAAACAGAGACCGTCGTAGGAAATGAAGAGTGCTTGTGGAAGGGGAAGAAAACTGCAAAGAACAGGTCCATTTTTACACTTTTGACCTAATGTAATCAAAGAGATGAAATTGCAGGCTATTAAGGACCAGAATTGGACTGTTTATGGTGAATGAGGGGCTTTCCTGCTCATTCAGAACACAATGTATCCCAAACATCAGAGAGACAGAGGTCACACAAAGGGGAATAGAACTCCTCTAAATGGACGGTGATGAGCTCCAGTTTATTTTTAATGTCGTATGGAAAGGAGAACAGTCAGCGTTACATAAAACATTTGAAGATTTATAATTATCTCTAAGTCCATCCATCTTCCAACTGATTATCCAGTACATGGTGGCTCTGAACCTGATGCAAGACTGCATAGGGGTATACATTATGGGCAATCTAGTGATCCCACTTTACCTAACAGCAGGTTTTTTCATTATGGAAGGAAGCCTGTAACATCACAGAGGGAATATACAAACTCCACAGACAGAGAATCAGGAATAGGATTGAAACATCCAACCCTGGACAAATGTTATGCTCCAATGCTGCCTGTGGGTCCACCACATCACTACATTGCTGATTAGCGTGTCTTTAAATGTCTCCTTAGTGTCATCCATAGAGTCACTCAACTGCTTATTACAGTCAAGGTTTCAGGGGGTCCTGGATCCCATCCAAGATGCAGCTCAAAGGGCTCACAAACAATCATACACTACAGGCAATTTAAAGACACCAATTAGCCTAAGTGCATGTCTCTGGACTTCAGGACGAACCCGGAGTACCCAGTGAAGTACCTGTGTGACCTGGAGACAACATTCCAACTCCACACAAACAGAGCCGAGGTGGGATTTGAGTGTTCAACTCTAGAGGTGCAATTTAGCAGTGCTACCCACTGAATCCCTGAATCACCATGCCATGAATTTTCTGTTGGTCTGTAAGCCCCGAGATATTACAAAAAAAAATACATGTCTTACTGTTTTGCCTGTTAACACAATGTAACATTTGTAAGTTTAATACCTTATGCTCATCATTTCTAAGGCAGAGCTTCACCTGGAACTTCAGATTATGACCTGTTAGCCACAAGTCGATTCAACAACCTACCATAACACACAATCCACTGTTCATAAGAGTTCCATTTAGTTATAGTTGTTTGGGTGGTTTCCTTTGTAGCATCATTCTGGACAAGCTTTTCTGAAGTTATGCTTCCTGTAAGGCTTGGCCCACAGTTCTTGTAAATGAATACCCTTTGATTTGCTGCTGCTAAGCACATGAACCACCAAAAAAGAGGCTGCAAATCTCAGTCAGACCTGGTTATTACCAGAATATTGATTTGCTATGCTCCCGCTGATCTTTTATTTCCCACTTGCTGACAGCATCACAATCACCCAAGTCCTTTCTTCTGAGACAACCTTGTGTTCCTTCTTATAGAAGAGAAAAACAATCTTCGTCTCATCCATTTATGAGCCACGTTTTATGGTATTACAAAAATGGCTGCAAACTAGAGTTTCTGGGCATACAGTATGTGGAAATTTTCAGAGGTAATAACTCTGGAATTTGTACATTTACCACTATAAATAAAAGCCAGTTACACATAATTCTGCATTTGTATTCTAATAGAGGCACATTTTGGAGAGCAAGTGAGGATTCATCAAATCTAAAGCAATGATGCAAGCCAGTATCAATAATGTACATGGATGCTAAGGTTTAATTATTCATTGCTAACCTGAATTATATAATAGAGGGTCTTTGTTGTGCATTAAAATTTAATGGCGTGAATGTTGGCTTACACTGGTTGGTCTGTTAGCCTCCTTAAATCACTTGCGGTCCCACCCACCCTCCAAACAGCCTATTCATGCTTGATGTCTGCATTATGATTGGTGGAACTGACAGAGTGGGATCTGGGAGTAAAGGTGTCCCTGCCTGCCCCTTACACCGTCCAAGCCTTTGTGGGCCGCATATCGATCAGAAACATGTGTTACTGTGAAGGGGCTCCCTGTGAATTATGGGATGGCTCAGAACCAGCCCACTCATTTGACTGTTTTTTTTTCCTCCTCTGCTCCCATCCCTACATCCCAATGGCTAATTCTTTTTTTTCTCCATTTTCCCAGACAGCACACAGTCCCCTGCTGCAATTGCATGCCATCACATGGTAAGTCTTTTTTTAACTTCACACAAGTTCGGGCAAGAAACAGATAATTATTATCAGCTAAGATTGGAAAACCCATGGCCAGACATCTGAAACACATTCTCAAGATGAAGGTCTGACAATAAAGAATTCTAATACTGTACAAACTGTTAGGGACCTGTAGACAATGAGATTTCATTCCATTCTTTTGCTTGCATGTAAATTGATTTTAATTGGAAATCTCAATAATTGTCCATAGTGTGTTCCCCAAAAGGACAGCAATAATTAATGTTAGTCAATTATTTAGTGGAAAACAATAATCATAATTTGTCAACTATGAAATTTGCAAAACAAATCTACTAAGTATTACTTTGAGCCTAGCTGAACTGCACACACGGAATTACAAGCAGGATGTAATTAACTAGACTTTGTAACTGAAAAGGACGTAAAAGATATGACTGGTTCTCTTAAATGTTTTTGTGAAGTTTATTAATGTAGAACAGGCGTTTTCAACCATATTCTGCAAATTTACAAAATGTTGCCATTTACAGCTGATAATATGTAAAAATATTAAGAGAAGAAATGTTAATCCCTTAGCCCGTATTATCCTGTGTGATCGGTGAAAATAAAACAACTATATATACACATCATGGGGAATATTGACAGGTGGAATTATTCAACACATAGACCAAGTCTCCCTCACAAGGCCACCATGCTCCATCTTCTCACACAAGCCTTAGTAACTGGGATACCTGCTGTGACAACACTTCATCTAGACGTAGCATAAGATCAGGGCCCCTTTAAGCAGAAATGTACTGAAATTTTTATTTTGCCGGATTCATCTTAGTTCCACTGTATACCACGCTGTATTGCAAAGTTCAACTTGAAGAAACTGACGTGAAGGCTTTTTTCAATGTTCAAAGCACATTTTTGCAATCACACATACAGCGGCTAATCAGATCACAGGAAGCGTGAGAGTAAGGAACATTGAACAAATCCAGCACCTTCATGCAATTAAAATATTTCAGTTCATTTTCACCAGCAATGACAGTTGAAGTACACTGTGTGCTGAGTAATATTACCTTTGTTAAAAGAGCCCAAAATGGTCCAGAAATAAAATAGAAAAAAAAGGTTTAATTATCAATGTGACAGTAAAAATACAATAAAATAGTAAGGAGGGATTGTTATTTTTCACTAATATTCAAAGGGAGGCATCCAAAATTTCAGATGCTTGAAACACCTGCAGCTCTCTGTGTGGACAGCCTTTGCCAGAAGACTTTAAAATACAAATTCTCTCATCATATAAAGCATGTTATTATAGACAAAAATTTATGAACACATTCCTAAGCACCCAATAACTTAATTATATGTAGCTGTAAGCCTTGTAACTGAGATGGTTTATCACTTTCTCCTGGTGAAACTATATTGGGTTTTTAAGAGCTGATAATGGAGCTTTTTATTTAATGAATAGTGTGGTTTAGACCATATTGACGTGATTGCGATAGTGTGCAACTTAATTTCATTTTTCAGTTGTCTAAAAGTTCCTTTGAATGTGTTATATCAAGAATTCAAATGTGACATCCAACTCATCATTGCCAAGCTCAGTTCTGAATATTGAGATCACCTGTTTCTAATTAATCAACATCCATATAACAGCTTTCTGCTCATGAAGAATGCTTATTGCATCTACAGAGTCATTTTGATTTTTATTGTCTGCCTGGTGTCTGATCTGTTTGTGTTCTCATTCTGATTCTAATTTTGGATTTGTTTTGCTAGCCTGTTGTTTGACCAGTTTTGGTTCTCAACTTAGATTTTGACTCTATTTCTGTTGACTTGTCTGGTTTTGACCCCTGCTTCTGGGGTATTGACTAACGATTCTAGACTGCAAACCACCTCAAAAAAAAACAAAAAAACACCTCACCTACATCTGGATCATGTCTTCTCTTTGTTACACTTGTTTTAATTAAACTCATTGTTACACTTTTTACATGTAAACACAGAGCCGTACTCAGAACTGTGTAGAAGTATGTGAAATTTGCCGTTTATGTATTTACTGACTTAAAATCAATAAGGTTATTTCAGTTAATAAGCAATAATTTCATAATCAAGTTTATTCTTCTTATTCTTCAAACATTTATCTGAGGAAACGTGTTGCCACGGAAATGATTAAGCTAAATTAAGTACTAATGGTTATTTAAGAGTAGACTAGCACACAAACAAACATTAAGCCTAGAACAAAAACTGAAAATCCTTGTCTAAATAACACAGTAACGTTTAGTTCCTATTATGCAGCTAATACGGGATCCATTACTGGGCCTGTCACAAATCCTCTGAAAGGGCCGGTCTCCATGTCCACAGCTTACACGTGATTTAGTTGCAGTGGGAATTATTTTTAACAGATATAGCTAGACTTTAGACCAGCTTTCTGTTCCCAAAATACTGGAAGAAAGTGATTAATACATGGCCAGGCTGGACAGAATTAGACCCTAGCTGAACGGATAGATGTATTAGAAGTGATAGATTAGAATGTGAATGTCAATAAGATGGACAAAATTCACACAGGCTTCGTACATCTTTTCTGCCTGACTGAATTCCCTTGTCTCGGTGTGATTTACCGGTGTTGGAAATGATTGCCTTCCTCCAACTCTCATTAATTGCCCCCAAAATCTGTTAACATTTATTACACCAAAATCTGTTAACATTTAATGAATATTTCAAAGGTCAGGGTCAGCAAAGGGATGGTTACATTTCTATAAAATGTTAAGCATTTAATTGCCTTTTCAAAAATGATTAATTGAGGTGTAATTTGCCAACAGTTATTATCTAAGAATATCTACAGGCTTGATAATTAAACCCAGATGGGCTGTCTTAACTATTGTGAGTCATTTTAATGCCTGTAAAAGGAAATTATATGGCAATCAACACCAAGGAGGATGCAAGGGAAGGTTATATGGCTTTCAAAAAAAATGGTTTTTCACCTACTTAGTGAAAACTTTTGTAAAAGCTTTAAAACAATCCGTCTTAGCGCTTATTGGGAACAGTGTTCAACATACACGGCTATATTAATTCTATGCCAATATGTCTACCTGATCTGGCCCAAAGGGCAGTGTTTTTGTAGGTAATGTAGGATGGAGCATACCAAGGTTTGTGTTACTGTGGAAAAGCTGTTCCCTTAATATGAATGCAGTTACAGAGAGGGGCCAAGTTCTGAGTGCATTGATTGGTTCTTTTTAGTCTGCTATTAATCACAGCACTCCTACATAATGCCAATGACATGACAGGGTTTTTATACATGGTTTTATACTATGATTTATCTTACAAACAACTGATAATTCATATAACTCCAAGTGCAGATTTAAGTATAGTAATATTGATTATTTATCCTGATCTTAATTCAAAACTGAAATAAACAAATTAAAAGATGCTCATGGTCAATAAAGCCAAAATAATCACTTTCCCATTACTTATTTAAAAGGTATATGTAATACTGGAGATGCAACAGCTGGGAATCTGTTTCTTTTTCCCCAAAGTAAAGTGCATGTTGTATACAGCCTTTATTAGATATGGGAGTCGCTGGTAGATGCTATCCCACTGCTTCTGCGGTTTTTCTCCAGGAAATTCCAGGATGCCTTCTCTGCATATTAGACAACTGAAAAAGGCACCATGTACGTGCCTAAACAGCCCCCAGCGTCTGCCTATTTCCACTCCAGCTACAGTTGGTTGTTATTTGATGCTGTGCCGTGGCTCCGGATTGGCTGTTATCGTAACACAAACCCGAACCATGTCTCTGTTAACTTGGGAATGGGCTCCTCCACTGGCAGAGTCACATTCTATACTAGGATCAGGCAACAAGTCAACATGTCCTCTGACAGGCTGGTAATCATGCCACCGCCCCACCAGAAAGTAGTGGGTCGGAACAGATGGAAAGAGAAACAGGTCACACATCCACAGAAACCGGCCCAGATAACAGCTGCCACATTGACTGGATGAAGCAGGAACTTGTTACAAAGGCACTTTGTTTTAATTTTTGCCTTCTAAGAAATCCAGAGTGTTGAGTTTGCCTGGAGTTCTAACTGCAGTGAATTCTACCTTCAACAGTCCTCATAATAAAGGTATAATGCTTGTTTTTTGTTGTTTTTTTTTTAGTGTTCTGACATTATTACACAGATGTGTTACATTTGTGTAGATGGCCAGCAATGTGAAATTAAAAATGCAAAAGTGAAAAATAGGTATCTTTCTCATTAATCAAGTCCATTCCAGTTATTTAATACTGCTAAATGCAAATACAAATGAAATCAATGGCAATGGTGACAGGAATACACGGACAGCCAAAAACAAACTTATAACAATGCAAGGACTAGGGAGGGACAAAGAGTCATTTTGCAAATAGGGTCAAGATTTTCCATGTCTTTTCATTGTCGGGATGTCAAAATGCCACTTTAAAATAGGGTCTTTTAATTACATTCATAAATTTTTAACAACTCAATTATACTGTAATGGGTTGTCCATTTTAGTACTTTGGCAAAGTCAGCATAGATTCATTAACGCATGCATATTTGCAAAATGTGGGCCGTTAGCATACAAGCCAAACTTTTGAATTATAAGTTGACTGAAACTAATTATCTAGAATCTACACATTATGAAGAATGATTTCCTAACATTAGTGTTCCACCCGTGTGGTCTAGTGTGTACTTTGCCTTTGCTTTTCAAAGTGGAGAAACAATGACAAAGTAACTGTGAAAGGCAGAACAGGTAAGATTATGGCCATGAAGTCACGAAATACTAAGTCAACAAAGCATCGCCTTTCCATTAATGGCTGGCTTTGCAATGCTCATTGGAGGGTTTGAAACCAGAATGCAAAGCCGCCATATTTGAGCATAAAAGCCATTTATCTTCATTGCATTCGTTTAATCGGTAAGGGGCAGAAATTTAAGGCTTCATTGTTTTGAAATGAATTTCTGGACTGTACCCTGTTTCTCATTAGGAACAGTTCTGTGGCAGTCACCGGGAACAGAGGCTGACGGCAAGATTTATTGGATTTCTGAAGATCTAGATAACTTTGCCTTTAGAGCCACGGTGGGTGTAACGTAATTCAGGCTCGAAACTACAGGCTTTTATTTACAATAGAAAAGAGCTCTAAATTCTAATGAATCAAGCAATTTCTCACGACTGTGCTGTTTTGGCTCTTAGTCACATGTACCCAAAACTCTCCTCTACCTTCACTCTGAGTTATCTACACTCTAAGGGTCCATAAGGGCCACTGTCGTATCACAATTGTGTCACTGTCATTTTATGTCAAGTGAGTGGAAGAAGACAGTGCCTCCTCCCTGTAATCTGATCCACATGGTTCATGTAATTAAAAAAACTGAGCCCAAGCAATTCCTTCCCATTCTATTGTTCTGTTCAACAGTAGTGTTTTTTTTCCACCAGAGAAGTTCACCTCAGTAACTTATTGCCTGGCAAATATTCTGACACCTCGTTTTTGTTGCATTCATATAAATTGTGTATTACATATTGTTCTTGTCTATGTTGTTGTATAATACCTGTATACTATTATTTTGCCAAGTTCTTGTCCTGCACCAAAACAAAACCAATTCATGATTGCTTAACATGTTGATGATCAAGTTCTCACGTGATGAAAACATCATAAAATATGTGGTGGGCATGAACCTAGAACCACATAGAACAGAGCACTCCAGAGAGGCGAGGTTTATTTGGGAGCTGGTCTCACGTCACTGATGCCTGCAGGAGAACTGAGGAACTGAGAGGTGGGTACTGAGCATTCAATGAGAGACCAGCAACAAAGTGCAGGTTTGCACTGGAGTAAAAGATAACATCTTTCCTACCAGAAGTTTACAACTGAAACCATTAAGTCCTAGTAGAACAGTGTAAAAAACTTCTGAGATAAGAACTTGAAGAAGGGTTAGTCAGTGACAGGAAAGGTCTGTCATTGGATGAGTTAGAGGTGTTGCTGGAAGAGATGAGTCTTGAAACATTTCTTGAAGATCGACAGAGAATCTGCTGACCAAATGTAGATGGGCAGCTCATTTCCCCGTTGATGGACTACACATGATAATCATCTGCAGTGAGACATCTCATATAGAGATGGGATTACCAGGTGGTGGTGTTATGCTGAGAAAAAGAGGGTGAGGCAGAATGTAGGTCTTGAGGGGTGACTCAATGGAGGTGGGTGTCAGTCTGTTGATGGTCCTGAAGGCCAGCATCAGGGATTTGAACTTGAAGCAGGCACTTTAGACATCCCATGAGATGCCTAGCATTTGCTTTTATTCAAGATGATTTAAATATCCTATTTTAAAGTCGACAATTTCATCCCCAATTCAGGTAAGGTGTTTTTTTCTTAAAAGTACAACATTAAATCCCAATCTTGGGACTGAAGTCAGCAATGAGTTTAGGTATTTAATCGTACTGCCACATGGGCACTAAAGTCAATGCCAGGTGTGATGAAAGTATTTAAGTAAATTTTCTCAGTAATGTCAGGAGATGTATTTGGATGCCTAAACAATTTTTTTCCCCCAAAATCCTTAAGGGAACACCTGGAAATGTTCCCATCTTTCACATGTTCTGGAACAAGGTGTCCCACTTACTCTGATGCAAAATTATTAAAACTTTGCTTGAGGACAAAATGAAGAATAAGGTGGGTTAGTTGTGCAGTGCTTTGGACACAGAAAACGTAGAAATAAAGTGGGCCCTGTGAGGCCTGCCCTCCATTGTTAGTGAGAGCAGAGTCAGACCTTTATTGGGAACATGACTGAGCCCTGCTCAGGTTTCTATCAATGTCTGGAGTTTAATTAAGCAGCTGTATGGCCTAGGGAGCAGGCCCAATGGTCTGCAGTGCTTCATTAACTGTAATTTATGCCAGAAGGCTTCCAGGTAACCTCCCCTGCCCCACCCACACACACAGCTATATTAAAACAATCGCATTGTGCCAGATTAACTGTCTGGGTTCTCTGTGGTTCCTGTGAGGGTCCATAAAACATGGGAATTCCTGGGGGGTTGGTGCTTGGGAGAGATGACAATCACAAGGGCATGCAAGACCCCCTGCACGTGTTCACCAGCTGCAGTGCATCCTGGGTTGTCCTCAAGGTATTACATTCTCTTACTAAAATCAAGCAGCATAGTGTAGAGACAGCATATCTGCAACTCATTGTTCTAAAGGAGAGTACTGCCACTGTCACAGTAGCTAACCTTGCCTTAATTACTCATTTGCCATCCTCTTTGTTCTAATCCTCTGAGCCCAAGTACTGTTAATTGTGCACAGTTAGCATCCTGGACCACAGTAGATGAAAATGACATAGTAGGTTTGCATGAAACAAAGCCCAGTCTTCAGAGCACTTAATCAGGATTATTACAAATAATCTGATTATGTCCCCAGGCTCCGTAAGTGTTGTATATTTTAGCAATGGAAATACCGCATACGCGTGCAATGTTTTTTTTATGTTTTTTGCAGATACACACGGTCTTGCAAGCACTAACACCAGTTACTTTGTTTATTTCTGCTGATTATGTCTGAGACCAAAGAAATACCAAAACAATGCTACGTGCTGCTGTGACTTAAAATGAGAATAATGGCCTTCCTTTGATTTCAAGGCAAACTGTTCTATTTTGGTCCATGGCTATTTCTATTTGTGGTCTTAATAAACTGCATGAGGGGTGACCGTGGCAAAGTAGATATGTATGTACCTATATTCCACATATGGTAATTCAGTCCTCTCTGCTGTTTTGCTTTTGAAAAAGTTTCTCAACCTGAACATCTTCAGTTAAAATATCCAGCTACATGAATATGTTTAATTCAACATGTGGCAGTCTGTTTTCATAATTCCTAAAAAAAGGACATAATTATTATCTTTTCCTCAGCACTACAGTCCTTCACAACCCCCCAATCACCTATAAAAGAATTGTGTTATTGTGCTATTTGGAAGTTGCTGAAAAAAAAAATGATTTGAAAAGCTTTAATCAACCACCAATTTACACATCACCTTTCCCTTCCATTCCTATGCAGGTGATAATTGGCATTGAAGGCATCATGTCATTTTTTTCCAAGTTATTAATCTTAATCTTCTACTTACTAACTATCTACTGTACTTATTTTGATTTGTGCAAAAACAGTGATATTTCAATCCAACGTATAAAGCTTTTGCTATTTCTAATATGCAGAACTATTCAACTCAATTTTATTTACATAGCACCTTTAACAAAGGGCATTGTCACAAAGCACTTTACATAGTCCCAGGCCCAAGGTCTCCAGAGATTGAACTAAAGGCAACAGTGGCAAGGAAAAACTTCCCCAGGGGTAAGCCCATCCTCCTCTGGCCAGCACTGGGCAGGACAAATTCATAAAGTTCATCAGTAAAACAGTGTGAGGAAGAGATCATCAATTTCCATGGTAGCACAATAACTTACTGGTTCCTTTTTATATCTCACAGCTGTCCCATTGAGCTAGTGTGGTTAGGTACACTAGCTGCATCTAGTTATGACATCAATCAAACAATAGCACACAAATGTCTTTCTAACCTAGTTACAGGTCAAAATACAAACACATAATAATGGCTGTAGAAATGGTATTGAGGGTTGAGGTAGGGGCTGAATATATAAATTTACCATCTATTATTTTAATGAATAAACAGTTCATGTAATGGCAGATTCTGGAAGGCTTTACCAACAGAATTTAAGGGAATCAAAGGTACCATCTGGGGGAGGGAGAAAACAGCAAAACAAACAAACAGGGGCTTAGGACTGCAGGGGGGTATTCCACGAAGCAAGCTTATAAAATCGAGGCTTATGTGAAATAGCCTCTCTTAAGTTAGCCTAACAGTTCACTTCAGGCTCAGTTGGTTCCACGAATGAAATTCAGGTGCATTTCATTCCCGCTAATTCAAGACAGGCTTTGGCAAGCGAGGCTCAAGCGCGTCCACGCGATACATGAGGCAGCTCTGATAATTGACGCCAGATAGTGAAGAACAGAAGGGAAAGAAAGTGCCATGTTCTTCACCCAGTCAGAGCGAGAATTATTAATACAAGTCTATGAAGAATATAAAGATATAATTATTAATAAAAGGAACATTACAGCCATAAACAAAGCTTGTGAGGCTGCTTGGCAGAAAATTGCTGACAGGCTAAATGCGTAAGAACGTAATTTAAGTCACCTCTTAGGGTTAAGGATTTACATGTATTAAACAACTAAAGATTT